>CM044443.1:73106159-73128696 GCA_024363595.1 Xenopus borealis | reverse complement strand
AAAGTAGGACAGAAAAATTTCCAGAGTTAAAAGATTTTAGAACAATAATCAGCAGAGCACCATCCTAGTAGTAAAGCCACACCTCCAGTAACTGGCAGTAGACAATATAGACGGGTGTCCTGGCCTATCACAGTACATTGGTGGATGTGTCCAGAGGAGCACCGGATCCCCATAGCACTGTGTATCAAAGCCTAAGAATAACGTGGAGAGTGTGCCCTTCCATACAAGTAGATATCCAGCACTTCAAATAATAGGAGTTTACTTATTAGGGATGCACGCCAAACAGTGTGTTCGCCTTCACATCTTTTAACCGAAATCCACAGAGACTTGCAGCACTCCCATGTAGTAAAAAAACGCCTTTGTTGCAGCATTGTTAATGGCACAGCAATTTTTCTGACCTCCTGGTCCTTTCTCAGGCTGAAAAAGTACTTTGCCAGTGTGTCCTTCCATATCAGGAGCCACCATCGAGGTTGCTATTGCAGTGATCCATAGCAACACACATATATTATTTTAGTAGGGAACAACCAGCCACTTTGGCCATGGTGCCCCTATTTTGATAAGGAGCCATAATCTTGGTTGCTATGGCAGCAATCCCTAGCAATGCTGAGTTTGTATACTCATAGTCTGGCCATAGTGCCAGAGTTAAATCGAAATACAGACTGTGTGCCCCACATAGACATGGTTTCTAATCCACTGGGAAATGTCTATCGCTACCTATCTATGACTTAATCACACAGGCTACTTCGATCACAACCCACATAATACTGTGCATTTGGGGCCCATCAAGCTTAAACACCAACAGAGTCTGGTGGCATCTGGTCTCTTCTGTGCATGCAGAAGTTAGAGCAAAGATAGGAAAAAGATAACAAACATAAAGATAAGGATAAAGAGAACAGAGGACTTTTATGTGGCTAAATACATACATGGGCTCTCACAAAGAGAGCCCATGTAAGGGTTCACATTCTGGGTACGTGTAACAGTTCACTATGTATATCTGTGGTGTTTATATAAATGGCATGCAGGTGGCACTGTGCATACATAGGACTTTCTGTACAACTTGAAAGTGAAAGTAAGTCTTAATGCTGTTATGTAAGGGATGCATGACCTGCTAATAAAGCACTGTTATACTCTCCTTATCCTTGCCTACCAAACACAACAATACCCTCAACTTTCCACATCAGAGATCATATAAAGCAGCCCAAAGGGAGGCTTTCATTCAAACCCCTGGGAGCTACAGTATCTAGGCGCTATATCCATCTGGATATGGGTCCCTGCTAGGTTCCCATCCCTTGGGAGTTGAGGTTGAAAATCGATCGCCATGCAGTGAAAGGTGGGCAAATCATGGCCCAACTGCAAAAAATGTCTAGCCACCGGTTGTTTGAAGTTTTTTTTCTTTTAAAGGTTTGCTTATGGCAGATCTGTGGTTGGCTATTCTATCTCATAGTGTAGTAGTGGTTTTTCCTATGTAGTACAAGCCACACGGGCATGTGACTATGTATATCACAAAGGATGAGGTGCAAGTAAGCCGATTCCATATTTTAAATTGTTTGCCCAGTGAGCATGGATCTACATGTAGTACAGTCCGGACACCGATAACACCCCAACTTGTGCTGGCCAGTCAGCCAGTTAGAGGTTACTTTAGTTTTGTTAATGAAGTCCGGTTTGACCAAAATCTCTTTAAGGCTGCGGTTCCTGTTATGTCCGAACATTGGTAAATCCAACAGGGATTCAGGGAGTATCATCCATAGAGATAATCGGCCAATTGTTTTGCACACAATTTTTCAAGTCTATAGAGATATGAGAGTAAGTAGTAGTGAAAATTAGCTGATTCCTGGTTTTATCGGTGTGCTTTGTTCTTGATTAAATCCAATAGTGTATGTGTAAAATACAACTACGAGAGACTTACTTAAGATTCACAGAAAGAGACTATAAGGATGACCTATTATAAAGCCAATTACAAAGAGCCCTTACACATTGGATTTAATCAAGAACAAACCACACACCGATAAAACCAGTAACAGGAAGGAGTGGGTAAGAATGACATCAAACAGATACCAGACAAAGAAGGCAAATACTATGAAGTAAAATAAGTAGAGCAAATAAGCAAGGACAGGCAATACTGAATACTTAAGGTGGTCATACACGGGTCGATAAAAGCTTCCGACAGACTAAGTCGGCAGCTTATCGGCCCGTGCATGGGGCCCTCCGACGGGCTTACCAGATGTCGATCGGACGGGACTAAAAATCCCGTTGAATCTCAGCCGCCTCTGTTCGTAGATGCGGTCCTGCGATCCTACCGCACGTATCCCCTGTGTTTTGAAAATTGGGCCCTAGGGCTCACAATCGTATCAACCCGATATCGCCCACCTCAAGGTGGGCATTTCGGGGAGAGATCCGCCAAACGAGTGGATCTCACCATGTATGGCCACCTTTACTGTAGCTGTGGTTTCAGTTTGGGACAAACAGAGCTCAGGGAAATTCTGACGAAATCGGTTGATTGAAGGGGAAATGTTTGTGCAAGAGATCAGTGATTAGCTAGTCCTATTTGGTCAATGAGAAAGTTGTGATTCATCACAATACAGTACATGTGGAAACACAATTGAAAGATCTAGGTGTATCATAAAATCATCTGCCTTAGCTCTGTTGTTAGTGAAAGCTAACCATCAAATCCAAGCAATGGTTTTTCCACACATATGTTGGTCCTCTGTTAGATGTATTTGTTCATTCTGTAGTACAGAAAATGTGAGATCAGATCCCATTAAAGAAATACTTTTAAAATAACTTCAGAATTGTTGGGTAGTGATGGGCGAATCTCATGCGTTTCGCCGAAAAATTCTCTGGAAATTCGCGAATTGGCCAAAACATTCGCGAAACGAGTCGCGCGTTTTTGACACGCGGCGCATCGCGTCTTTTCCGACGTGCGTCGCGTCGTTTCTGACGTGTCACGTCATTTTTTTCCGTCGCTTCAAAAACGACGCGCGACTCGTTTTTCCGACTAATTTTCCGGCGGTGAATTTTTGCTGGCGTTTCGCGAATTAATCCGCCAGTGGCGAATCGCGGGAATTCGCCCCTGGCGAATAAATTCGCCCATCACTATTGTTGGGCCTTTTACTATTACATAATTACCAGCTCCAATAGAGCAACAACTCTGCCAGACTAATAAAGCTAAGTCACTGATGCAGGAACCTAATTTAAACTTGTTGCATGACAATTTTATGGCACAGGTTGGTGAGGATCCTACCAGAAAAAATGCTATTCTGGATCTAGTGATCTCAGATCCCAGAAGTTTTAGCAAATGTGCAAGTCATTGAACCTCTGGGTAATAGTGACAATAATTTTATATCATTTAGGGGCTGATTTACTAAGGGTCGAAGTGAATATTCGAATGCAAAAAATTCGATATTCGAAGTAAAATTTTGAAAATTTTGAAAAACATCGAATAGGTTACTTCGACCATTCGATCATTCGATTCGAACAATCAAATATTAAAATCCTTTGACTTTGAAATTCAAAGTACTGTCTCTTTAAAAATCCTTGATTTGGGCATTAAGTTTGCAGCTAAAAATACAGAACAGAAATGGTTGTCATTTAAAATTATATTAAATCATTACTGTTCTCAATTTATTCCCTTAAGGAGTACATGTAGAAGCTTTAGGGCCCAAATTCACTAAAGCGCGAAGTGTCTAACGCTAGCGCTTATTCACCAGCACAACGTCATTTTGCAACTTCGCAAATTCACTAACCCTGACTCTGGCGAATTTTCTCGAGCGAAGTAGATAGACTAGAGCAACTTCGCACCCTTACGCCAGGCGAAGTTGCACACTGCCAAAGGATCGTAATTACTTCACTAAGATGACCATTTTACTGAACGTTACCACTTAGGCCAGATGTTACTTCGCCAGGTCAGACCTGGCGAAGTTCAATACAATAGATAGGAGTTTGAAAAAAAATGTTGATTTTTTTTCTAAGTCCCAAAAAAACGCTGGCATGTTTTACCTTTCTAGGGTGGTAGTCTGAAAAAGAGTGAAATTTTTTTTGGGGGGTTACCCTCCTTCCCCCCTACATTTCCTAACATATGGCAACTTAACTATACAGGGGGCACATGTAGGGCAGTAGGACAACTTTATTTAATTTATTAAAGGTTTCCTGGGCTTGTGTAGTGCAATGTAGTGGCTGTAACATATACTTCTATTATACTTTGAAATTCACGCCGTATGCAAATTAGGCATCGCTAGCGTAAATGCGCTTTGCCTATCGAAGTAACACTATCGCAACTACGCTACCGTTCGCCAACCTGAGCGTAACTTCGCACTTTAGTGAATTTGCGTAGCGCTAGGCAACGCTAGTGAATTTTCGCCGCTTAGTGAATTCCCCCCTGTGAATCATCCTATGTGGCTTAATACAGAAGTAAAGAAGTTAATAGGAGCAAAGAGAAAGGCATTTAAAAACTACAAATCTGTTGGGACATAAGCTGCATTTAAGGAATATAAACAACATAATAAATGTTGTAAATCAGCAATCTGATTTCATGTCTGAAATAAGATTGTTTATATAATTTTAACTTGCATGTTATTATATTTTAATTAATGTTATGTTTGTAAAATGTTACCTTTGTCTGATGTATGACACGGGAAGGGGGTAGTGCATTGTTTGTGGGAATTAAGGGTTGGAAGTCTGCCATCTTGATGCTGCAAAGTCAAGAACTGTAAATACCTGCTTTGCCTGTGACACAGTTATTTTAAGCTTTTATCTGCAAAACAACATAGGAACTGATGTTCCAAAAGGGTCTTTTACAAGATACTGTCAAAAGAACCAATTTAAAATATTGCTGAAATGCTACTGAAACTTAACATTTTAGATTTCTAAATGCCTGGAATACTACAAAACCCCTGATCAACAGCCATTACTGCAAAAACTCTTCTTCTGAAAACATCTCTGAGCTAAATTATAAATATAAGCTAACAATAAGCATCCAAGTTACAAATGCAGACATAAGAACTTCATATAATATATAGTTCCAAAATTTAAAAAGATACCAAAACTTTGTGCACATTTCACCTTCTAGCATATAATTCACGATTTTGACCCAAAAAGTATGCCTCGCAGCAGGGAACTTCACTTTTTGTGCAAATAGCATCATGCCTCATTTAATAATTAAGTCCTTCCAGCTTTTATTCTTGTTTTTTTTTTATTCCAATTTATATCTTCGAACCCCTAAAGTGTCTTTTAACTCCATACATCCCCAAATCAGCTGTCCGCCCATCTAATGACCATATCTTGATAATGTGCATCATGTGCACTAAATGCTTCCTGGATACAAAATTCTTCTTGTATCCAGTCCTAAGGTGATCAGACACACCATTCCAACTTTTACTACATGATGATAAACAGATCCACCACAAATATACAGGACAAATATACAGGACAAAGTGTGGTAAAATACTTATATCATGCAAAACTACCTTGGGTGGATGGGGTATAATAATTCTTTGGAGAGCAATATGCAGCCATAGGTCTTGATCTGCACAACCCTGGCTTAAACGACACATATAAGCTTATAAGCATATGATTGTGCTGTATGATTATTTCATTCATTTGTTAAAAGGAAGAGTAAAGTCGTGATGTTCCAGTGATTTATTTTCACATGACAAAATTATAATACAATCACGGATCTTTGTTTTTTCTTGCTTTATCAATAAAAAGAATTTCTCTACTGATGCCAGTAAATAAAGAACCACACTGCCTCCGGTTCAGAGCAGTATCCCGTAATCTCTTTTAAGAACCATCTAGCTTTTTCTCAACATTATAGAACTGAAGTTGCCAAGGCTGTCTCACCAGGGAGCAAAATTCTAAATCTAAGCTGCCCTCTGGGTAGAGAACCATTTTCTCGCAAAGAAAATTACTTTATCTAAGATGGAACCACATCAGCTAACACCTCCCACAGGCTCTTTGTTTATGCCAATCCACAGAGAAATTTCACGTGCCAAATGTTCTTAACCTCTTCTTCTCTGCTTCATCTACTGTATTGCTCCATTACTGTTCTGCAAGAAAGCTCTTCAAGTATAAACCAAAAGTATTGGAGCAGTGAGAACCACATCCGTCGTATGTTAACTGCCCCCAAGTGCAGGCAATGAATTGGCGATATCGAAGCAAGCAAGGTTACTGTTACTGCTAAATATGACTTTTACTTTAACTTTATCACCCAAAACCTACTGTGTTAGAACCACTTCACAAATAATTCCTGCCGCAGCCCTCTAGCTGATCACTTGCTCCGGAACAATTTTTGTACAGAGAAGCAGACATCAAACCCTTCTATTAATGCACAAAAGCACATGCTGTGAGAACTTCTTATGAGTGGGCCGGATTATTGGACACAGGTGGTCTTATGCCATTGTAGTGCACAGTCGTCATTTTTAGTTGTGTTATTTTCAACTGCTTTCATCCTGACCGTTTCTATGACGGAATACGTTCAGAGGTCACCCTATAATTGTGTATTTATATTTCTACAGATAGATCAAACATCCAGACATATTCCCACATTCTACCACGTCACTTCATTTAAACAGATTATTTTGACACTTTTTAAACTGAAACAAATTCAGTTAAATGCTGTGCCATACAACTATGGCACAGCATTTGACTACAGGGCGCCAAACCTTTCCACCTGTTCGTGTTTGAGCGTGTTCCCCCCTGCTGCCAATAGACTACAGCATGTGTGTAAATTTCCACTTCTATAGTGACAGTCTGAGTCTCTTGTCCCCTTGTCAAACAAGGGGGTCCTCCATAGTTACATATAGTAGGTATGTGTTAATTTGTAACATCATAAAACAATTGGCAAAGGGCTTTTTGCTCACTGTCAGTCCCCATAGTATTCAAACCAGAAAAAAGTGAAGGGAACAGGGCACACCAGCATTGAAAATATAACAAGTATTTTATTTAAAAAATGGTTATATAGAAAAAAAGGAAACCCAATGCTTTTCATCAGGAGTACCCATTATGGAATAAAATCATTGTTTTTTGTCTGTTGTGCTGTGTTCTCTTCACTTTTTCATCTCTATAATTAAGGTGGCCATACATGGGCCGATAAAAGCTGCTGACAGACCAAGTCGGCAACTTAATGGCCTGTGTATGTGGCCCTCCGACAGGCTTTACTGATCGATATCTGGTGGAAAGTCTGGCAGCTGTTGATCATTTGAATAAAAATCCTGGCAGATCACAGCTGCATCTGTTCGTTGATGCGGTCCTGCGTTCCGATTGCCCGTATCTTTTCTTTTGTGATCCGATCGGATCACCCCAATATGTATCATATAGATATATATATATGTGTATGTATATATATATATATATATATATATATATATATATATACACATACACATACATATATGTATCACCCCCGATATGTATATTATGATTAAAGCCTTGTCTTTTTATTCCATATAACTGTGTTATTTATACAATCTACATGTGTTATATATCAAACATAAAATGTGTTTATTTAATCTAACTCTGGGAAGTTTATATCACTCTTATAGATGATATTTGACTTTTTAGTTTTAAGAGTAAGTACAGTATAAAGAATGATTATTATACTATATTAACATAGGATTGTGTAGTATTATTTCTTGATACAACAATATGTGAAAGAGACCTAATGCTCCCTCTTTTCCTTTCATCAAATGTAATCATGTAAAATATCTTTAAAATGCAATATTTCTTTTTTTATTGTCATCGTATTTCAGATTCAAACTCCACCAGCAGTCATTTTCCAACTTCCACCTCTTTTTACAAATTTTGTGCAGTTGCACCTATTGGCCAGGTGAACCCTAGAGCTACCCCCACCTACAAACCAATCAGTAGCTCCATGATTCCCACAGTGGCCTGCATATTTATTAACAGCCACAAATGCATTAGGGTTAAAAAAAATTGAACTTAGTCCAACACAATCGTAAACAACTCCTTATATGTACATATTTACATTTTACTGGGCTTTAGTTCGCTTTTAAATCTTCCCATTAATGATGCACTTAATCCAATATTCGGACGTTTGCAGTAGGATTCAGATTCAGTCAGATCAGACAACTTTTCATCACACAAAAGAGAAAGTAAAAAGATTTTTTAGCTGCGTCAAAATAGTGGATTCAGTGCCTCCCTACTTTCTAGTCCTGTATAATACACAGGGTTCACTTTATTATTAGATTTGGAATTGCTTAAAGGATGTTATATTTGATTGGAGAATGGAAAAGGCCTGAGACTGAGAAGAAGTGAAGAATATAACCTTGAGGTGGGTATAGGACATTATCAACAAAACTGCCAATTGATTTTCTAAATCATATTTGTTGAAAAATAACAAAGTGGCTTTTTGTTAGCCTGAAGGAGAAACTACTCAACTTCTTGATTAGCCAGACACACTCTCTTCAGACACTGAAGTTTGTCCTTAGGAGAATGTATAACTGCAAAATTTCATTTGTGAACTTTTATATGCAGGAAACCTAAGACATACTATGCTTACACTTTGGTGTCTGGAACAAACCATCACTAAGTATGATGTGTTTACATTATTGTATAACACATGACACCATTATTTCTTGTAACAACCCTTCTCTTAGGAAGCCAGTACAAACCAAAAACCACACCCTTAAGCATATTTAATGAGAAACAATTGCTGAAACAAGTGAGATAAATGGAACTTTTGGTGTGAGTGCTACCAGACAGCTTCTTTCTCATTGTCATATGCACCCTTAGGCTCTGTCAGATTTCCCGTGAAACTTTGTCACAGATTTCTTCCCTTATACAAATGTGTGACAGCTGGCTATAATGATACTTGTCCCCAAGGAATGAAACTACCATGTTTTCAAAAAATATGACTGTACATGTGTAATGTGTAATAAGTAATTTTTGTTTTATATATACATTAGATATATATATATATATATATATATATATATATATATATATATATAAAACAAGAAAATTCCCCAGCACTCCAACCTTTAACCCCTAAGTGAGAATTTGCACAACTGAACTGCAACTAACAAAAAAGACACTTTTAGTTACAAAGTTTGTACAAAACATGCATAAGCTGACGCGCCCCGTCAAGGCAGTGTCCATGCGTCAGTCCTATCCTAATTGAAAAAAGTATTATCTTTGGGGGGAGAGAAAGACCATACCTGCTTTTCTCTTTATTTAGTATGATCTCTATATATATAGCATGCACACGAAAGAACCGCACTCCAGGGCTTCTATTTAGTGAAAAAATGAAAAAAGTTTTATATTCCTTATTCCGACGTTTCGGCTCCTGCACTCGAGCCTTTGTCAAGGTGTGCACAATGCAATTAAAAGTCTTAATTTATACTCCAACAAAATGGCACCACAATTAGCATGTGATCATGTGTCCGTGATAATCAATTACAATATGCCTTAAAATGTATAACATATTCACCATTAATCAGCTTGTTCCCTGTGTCCAGTTCGTAAAATCTATTGATATACCACAGTCATCATACCCTGCGTTTAAAAAATGAACTATTCATGTCTCGTGAACAATAAAAGTGAATATAAAAAACGGACCACACGCTTACCCACGGAGAACAGCCGACAGCAGTCATATAGTCTCCTTACTATATCACCCTTTCGCATTTAACGTAATCCCAAGGAATTGCTGATCTGTCCGTAGCCTTTCATAATACTCAGATGATCATTGTCTGCTTATTCATATATATATATATATATATATATATATATATATATATATATATATATATATATCCACAGCAATAACTCAGCACTCACATGATGTTTTATTGTGCAAAATCAGCATATATTCAGACCTTTATCAAAATGCTTCATAGTGTACAACCATATAAATACCCAGTGTAAATTTTGGTTCCAATTACATCAGCATGATGTCACCAATGCCTACTCATGCATAGTAATGAGCCTCATGTAGCAAGTGAAAAGACATACATGTAACAAAGGAAACAATTGAAACATGGTTTAATTACTAAAACTTGTATCAATCAATATTTTTTATTAAAATAAAGTTGACCAAACTCCCTTGCACCAACTGAATTCATTTATCAATCATTTTTCATATTGTATGACTGACGCTCTGAAAACTCTACTTCAAATTGTCACTGTGAAAACGTAACTTTTACGGTTTATCCAGTGCAGATCACAATATCATGAAACAACTTCTGCCATTGACTTCTACATGAACTTGACAGGGTTGAGATGGAGTGTTTTTGAATTCGGATTTTTAGCAGCTTAATGGTATCAGAAATCTCTCAAAATGCCAGGTTTGTTTTCCACAAAAAAATTAAGTTTGCACCTTTAAAACCTCGACCACATAAATTTGAGGTTAAATAAATGGACCCCTTAGAGTGAGCAAACTACATGTAACCATAAAAGTGATTATCTGAGTGACAGATCCCATCCATGTATCACTTCCCAGCTGTGTTTCTTTTCCTTGATACCAGCACCTTCATTTTGTGTTCTGTCCAGCAATGATTCACTGATGAAATGAGAGTCCGTATTGGAAATAACTTTTTCAATTGAATGTGGGTGGGCAAAAGAGTTACATTAAACTCAATTGTTGCCGCTGTATCAACCTGGTTTGGCCTTTGGGAGCCAAGCTTTCTACTACGGTATATATATACAAAGATTTACTTACTTGTCTCAGTTTATGGAGAGCACTAGCACTATTTCCAGTTTCACAATCTTCCGACCTTTTTGTGAATATCTTATTGCAACAGGAACAAGGTCAACCAGGTTTGGGTAAAAGGGAGCCTATAAAAATTAGAAAGAAACTGAATGTAATCAGTTAAAAACTCAGTCCTGTTTCTGAAATAATAGAAATGTTTAGTGTCCCCCTCTCAGCATTCTGTCTCTCTTTGTGTAGCTTTGTTCGAGTTTGTTATTTTGAAACCGTAAGCACTTATACAGTGTTCAGGCAAATAAAGCAAAGACCAATGCATTTGACCTAACTGTCAATCTAAATCTGACTCCAACTCTTGCTTGAAGAGAGACAGATTGCTGAGAGGGGATAGTAAAGAGTAACTTACATGTATTTGTATTTATTAAATGACCCCTGTTTATTTTATTCACTTATTGTTCTACTGTACTGCACTGCATACATAAATAGTGCTATATAAATAAAAATATAAATACATAAACATATATGTGGCTAAGACTTGACCCAGACAGCCTGGTTTTCAGAAGGGCTGTCAGGGTCAAGACTGTCCAAATAAGGAAAATCGGGCAGGATCTTGCTTGATTGACATGCTGATCGCCACGTCATAGGCCGCCCCAGTAATGTCTCTCGCTCCACCCACAATGTCATTGACATTACCCCATGTTTGTCTCTGCCCACTTCTTCCCACATCCTGACCCACATCTGAACAGGACAGCTGCATTAACAATCCTGGTACCATGCATGGAAGCATGCAGGAAAAATAAATAGTGTTTGTGAGGTTTTTTGCTAAAAAGAAACACAGCATTTATTTCCTTCTATTGTGTACACATGGGCTTCTGTATTATCTGTATTAGACTTCCTGTTTTCAGCATAAGGCTCCAGATGAACATGGTAATTAGGGGGTGTGGCCACAAATATGTGCGTGGACATAAAACTTTGTTGCACTGGGTGTGACATCTTTTTTGTTCCTCTTTTTATTTCCAAAATGAAAGGTATGAAAGTGTGATCACGTGTCTTTAATACTTAATTGGCAATGCAAATGTACTTTGCATTTATTTCTATTTATTATTGGAATTAACCTGTATTTTCTATTATCTGATTATTCTACTGTATAGTGCTGTGTATATTAATAGTATTATACAACTAAAAATATACATACACATGTTATGTAATGGTTGCATGAACCTGCTAAGAAAGCACTGTTCTACTCTCCTCATCCTCGGCTACCAAACACAACAAATGGCGACAAGGATGTCTTTTCTACCTCTGCAGCAGCCTGCACCTTTTCTACCAAACCCTGGTGAGCCTACCATTCCTTTTACTGCTTGGATCCGTATGTTTGATAATTACATTATTGCTGCTGACTAGTGATGGGCGAATCTCCCGAGTTTCGCTTCGCCGAAAAATTTGCGAATTTCCCAAGAAATTTGCAAATTGGCGACAAAATTTGCAAAATGAGTCGCGCTTTTGACGCGCGTCGCGTCAACTTTGGCGCGTCGCGTCATTTTTGTCGCGTTGCGTCAAAAACAATGCGCAACTCTTTTTTTTGGCAAAATTTCGCCAAACGAAATTTTGCTGGCGTTTCGCGAATTTATTCGCCAGCGGCGAATCGTGGGAATTCGCCGCGAATTCGCCCCTGGCGAATAAATTCGCCCATCACTACTGCTGATCAAGGGGAGATTTCTGCAGCTAGAAAGCGTGCTTTATTTATTCATTGCCTGGGAGCAGAGGGACAGCGTATATTCTATACATTACCATCACCTGATGAAAGTTATGAAACTGCTCTTACTGCTATAAAGAACTTTTTTGTGCCAAAAGTAAATGTGGTTGCTGAAAGATATAAATTCTGCCAACGTGGACAGCGTAATAGTGAATCCACAGAACATTTTGTAGCAGCTTTGAGAGAGCTGGTTGTTACCTGTGAGTTTGGGAATCTAACAGATGAAATGATAAGAGACCAAATAGTGGAAAAAACAAACTCACCACGTATTAGAGAGAGACTGCTCCTAGAGCAAGATTTAACCCTTGCAAAGGCTATTACAGTTGCTAGCCAAATTGAAACAGCTGTGGCAGAGGCTAAAACTCTCAGTGAGGGAACTGCTAGGAATGTACAGATTGTGAATTCAAAACTGTGGCCTAATAATGTGCAGTCACAGGCAAAATACAGTGCTAAGGAAAGGGATTCACTGAAAAACCGTGCAGCAAATACAAATAAAAAATACTGCTTTCGCTGTGGTTCAACACAACTCCTTGCAAACTATGCTAAATGTCCAGCAAAAGCTATACAGTGCCGAAAATGTTTGAAACCAGGTCACTTTTCTGGGGTCTGCCGTAGTTCTGTTAAAGATGTTCATGAACTCACTACTACAAATGTTACAGCATTAATTGTGGATAAAGCTGGTACATTTCTTCCAGACAAGTTTATATGCACTGTCAATGTCACTACTGCTTCTGCTGACAAGGGGCACTCCATTAACCTGATGCTTGATACAGGTTCAGCTGTTTCAATACAGCTGAACCTGTATCAAGCGTATCTTTTGCAAAGTATTTTTCTTGAAATACTTTGCAAAAGATACGCTTGGTGCACCTGCCCTGAGACTGGTCAGTTACTTAAAGGATCCAATCCCTGTGCTTGGTTGCTTGCCAGTGACTGTACAATTTTAATCAAATACAGCAAAATGTGACTTTTGCATTGTGAAAAATGGTACTGCTATACTTGGAAGGGATCTCTTTGCTGCATTAAACCTACAATTAGTGGATGGTCTCATTACTACAGCACCAGTACCTGCCACACAGCCTGTGTCTAAAATTTCACCTCAAAGCAACACTCATCTGGGCTTTGCAAAGAAGTTTGTACACAAAGTTAAGTTGAGACCAGATGTAAAGCCAGAAGATAGCTACAGAGCAACGTGCCATGCAACAACCCAAGCATCTCCAGCTGAATTATAACATGGCAGACAGATGCACACTAAGTTACATGTTGCAGACATCAAACTTCCACCAAAGACTATTCCTGCAAACTCATCTACTGCTGACATTGTGAAACGCCACCAAGCCAAATGCAAGGCTTATACTGACAGAAAACATAGTGCAAGAGAAATGCACTTTCAGCCTGGATCTTTAGTCAGAATTAAGAAACCAGGAATACTGAAACAAGGACAATCTAAATTTACTACACCACTTGAAGTGAGACGCCAGCGAGGACCATAAACATATGAACTGTCTGATGGACGCATATGGAATGCAAGTTGTCTTGATCCTGCTAGATATGACTTTGGAGATGTTCCATTTGATGAAGAACATTTTCCTCCTCCTAATGCCAACCGCAATAGGGCAGAAGATAGTGAACCTATAAGGCATACTAAGAGAACCAGGAAACTACCTGCATTGACCAAGGACTATGTCATGGAGTATAGAAGACATCAGTCTTTGAAAACAACTTGGTGCTGAAGCCAGTCCATAAGGTACAGCTTGAAAGTGAAAGTAAGACTTGCTGCTGTCAAGTAATGGCTGCATGACCTGCTAATAAAGCACTGTTCTACTCTCCTCATCCTCGGCTACCAAACACAACAACCCATACATGCATGAAGCAGATAAGATGCAGTAAAATGCGAAGTTTGAGGTGCCTTTTAGAAATTTTATAAAAATGTAGCAATGATTTGTAGGTTGGACTACAAATACATCCTTTATGAACAATGTACTATTTGGGACATTTTTCCTTCCAGCTTGAGATGCCTTTTCTTCTGCAGTGCCTTGCAAATTCCGTTTTTTACTGCTGGGGGATCTTTATAAATATCATATACATTATCCATGTTTATTGCACATATTTGGTATAGGTGCATTCACGAGGCATGGGGATTTCCAAATCAGCTGTATTGTTGCACATATACTGTAATAAAGTATGTTTCTGATATAACATATACTGTATTTTTACAAAGTATTTTTGATATATCTTTTTCTTTATTAGGTGACAGATATGTTGAATTATAAATCTATTACAGAAATGCCCCTGGTATGAAAAAACACAACATATTTAAAAATCATCCAGTGAAGCTCAAAACCTGACTGGCAGTAAAAGGGTTATATAAAGTATTTGTACTTAATGGCGTTACTGGTCCTTTAACTTTTAAACCTTCTTCTTCATGGTGCCTAGAAGCATCCTTTATATAAAACTGAGTGACAGTCTCAGCTACACTAAGATGTTGCAAAGATTTCAGATTACAACAGGCCTCAAGGGTAACAGCAGGAATTTCCGAAATAAAGTCTTTAATTGCCTGACAGCCATGGTCAAATAAATTTCTGTAGAGAAATGTAATAAACGCTAAAGGTAAAATGATGAGGTTAATATAAGCAACATTGATTTAACTAGGATGATATATAGTCATTGTCTGTTTTATAGGTCTTCCAGATGTCTATTAGAACTGTGCATTAAGAGGCCATAGTCTTCTCCATCCACAGCAGTGCTGTCAGGATTTCTTATTTCACACTTGGCTGATTCAATTTGCTCACTGGGCTTCAGTGCTGGCTGCCCCATCTTGAAGCAGCCAAGGAGAACAGGCTACTGGTTCTTGTTTTTAGTTTTGGAAGTAAGTATGCTCTTTTAATAGTTTTTTTATGTGATAAATATTGCTCAGTTTTTAAAGATATAAAACGGGCCAACGGTTTTGGTTTTAAGGTCGAGAATTATGTGTTAACACACTCTTGCTCTTCTACCATATCAAAATCTCAGTCAAAATTTACAATCTGAACCTCATATCGTACAAAGGTCTGTAACAAAAATGTGCATTGTGCCAATAACTAGCAACATCCACAACTTGTTAAATAAATTATGGCTAATTGTAGTGTAAATGGAAAGGAAAACTATATTTTCATTAAATAGGATAAAAAGGACAATGTGGGCCTTCAGTTATGAACTGTGTTGATGCTAAATGCAAGAAAAATATCCATTGACTTTTATTCATTTGGAGAAAAAAAAAAACGGACAATGCATTTGGAGTGAGAAAAACAAGTTACCCATAGATTCCAAAATATTTTGCTGTTGCCCATAGACTTTAATAAGTTTTGCTAATTTATTGTTGTTTTGCTAATTTTTTGGCAAAGCGAAATGGAGAAGATTCACTCGTCACTAGTGACTGAGGGAAGATATTATTTAAACTTAGACACTGTTGTAGACAACAATAAAAGCCAAAAGAGACACTACTGGCAAACCCAGAAAATTATAGCAGCAAGACAAATGATTAATTAACAATAACATAACAATACAAAACTGACATTTTCTAGAGTTCTTAACGCCACAAGAAAAGAGTGAAAGTAACATTACACCAAACCTTAATGTTCAGCAACACCTTAAAGTGGACCCGTCACGCCAAAAAAATATTCAAAATCATATTTTATCACATTAGTCAAGCAAAATGAACATTAATTACACTATATAAATTATTTTAAATCTTTTTTCTTCAGTCTGGGAATTAATAATTATAGCAAGCAGGCAGGAGCCATTTTGTGGACACTGTTATTAAGGCAAGCCTTGTATCACCTCAGAATCTTGTTTGTGCACCAGAATGGGGGACCCGATGCCCATCGCCATGTCTTGGCTACACAATTAAATGGTTAAGAGAACTGGGGGAATGTGTAGGGAGCAGTGACATCTAGGAAGTGCTAAATCGAAAGTGAAAGTACTTATCTGCCCTGCAGACAATATTTGATTGACAGCTGAGATTTTTAAACAAGCTTAAAACAGCTATGAATGCTTTAATAAAAATTTTCATGTTTAATTTGAAAAGGACTTTTATTATACAGATTTTTGTGTCTGGGTGATGGGTCCACTTTAAGCCCATTTATTGTAAGAGTATAGCCTATAAATTAGTATTGGTGGACCTTATGAGTATACAGTTGAATCCACAATCATTCATAGGCAGGGCCGGAACTAGGGGTAGGCAGAAGAGGCACCTGCCTAGGGCGCAACCAAAGGGGGGCGCTTGGCAGGTGCCTGTCTTCTGCCTACCCCAGGATTGCTGCTCTCCCATCCCGCTTGACCCCCCCCCGCCGGCGCTCTCTCCCCTCCCCTCTGTGCGAAAGTCGCATGCGCGTGCTCAGCGCCCGGAGGGGGAGAGCGCACACCGCTCGTGCACGGAGGGGGAGAGCGCACACCGCGCGTGCACGTAGGGGGAGGGCGTGGGGGAGTGCAGTGGCGCCTGGGGCGCCAGGTACACTTGGCCCAGCACTGGTTATAGGGTCAATAGGCATGCAGAAAGTGGTAAGGTCGGGTTCAGGCAAAAGTCAGAAGTCCAGGAATCAATAAGGGAGTCATTTAGGAATACCCAGGGGTAAATTAGCTAAAGCTATACTTGGGTATCGAACCCGGGTCTCCGGCGTCCTTTTAACTTTAAATTTGGAGCCAGAGGCGCAGACGACATGACACGCCCATCACAGCGCTGTGACATCATCGCGCTGGCGCCGCTACCCACGTGGTGGCCATGGGCACCGCCATTGTGGGAGCGACGCTGGCAGGGAAGGCTGTGCTGCCTGGAGTTCCTGGAAGTGCTCCGGGCGGAGCTCCGGGCACGTCAGCTTATGCATATTTTGTACAAACTTTGTAACTAAAAGTGTCCCTTTTGTGTTAGTCACAGTTCAGCTGTGCAAAAATAGGTTCTTCTAGGGGGCTATATGTTGGAGTGCTGGGGTCAAGTTGTGTAATTTGTACATATATCAAGCCATACCCACGTGCACCCAATAAAAGGGATGAGCTGCATTTCATTGTGTTGTATATATATATATATTTATATATATATATATTTATATATATATATATATATATATATATATATATATATATATATATATATATATATATATATATATATATATATATATACACAAGTATGTATATATTGGTAAGCTTTTAACTGGAGTATTGATTGAAGAAAAAACATATTTTGCCATACCATAATATTTCTACTACTGACTCATATACTGGTTTCCTGAGAGGGTTAATTTCCCAAAAATGTTTTCACCTGCATGTAGTGATCTACTAGCAATCTGCTAATACTAATCTACATATGGATCAGGCAAGAACACTAAAAATTTTAATTTTATAGGTCAGGACATATACTATCTACTTTAGAGTTACATTTTTGCTTCCAGCTCTAAATTCCAGTAAGGGACCAATCCCATTGGCTTTAGAGAGCCCAAGTATGCAGGGATTTTTGCATTGGTTATACAGTATGTATGCATCTGGTTTGTAAAAGTCAATTTCAAGTAATGAACTAATCTGCCCTGTTTCACGTTGCGGGAAAATTAGCAAAACTGCTGAAAAATGTATGAAGCGCATCTATGGTTGTCACTTATAAAGTGAATTCCCCCCCCCCCAAAAAAAAGCTGTATGTTTAGTCCACAATATATATTACAATAAGTGATGAGTGAGACCAAAAAAAATTGCCAAACTGCAGAAAGATTTCTGAAATGGCGAAATTTCCCCAAAAGCATATGAGTCAATGGGTGTTTTTCCTCTGCTTTTTTTTGCCAAATGCTTGGAGTCCATGGCTATTTTTTTTGGCACAAAAAAATATAAAGAAATTTTTAGAATGCTGTTGGTTCTTCAGATTATCGGACAAAAGCCCACAGTTTTTCGGATTACAGTATATAGCACAGATAACAATGTCATGAAACAACTGCAGGGACATCTGCCATTAATGTGTACATGACCTTCGCAGGTTTGAGATTTTCAGCAGCTTTGGGGTTATGTTAAATCTCTAAAATTGTATTTTCTCTTTCCCACTAAAAAGCTTGTTCATAAAAAATCTAGAGTTAAAAAAAAGATATATTTGAAAAACAACACTCACTGTGGCTAATTTACAAACACTGGGCAAATTTGCACCTTGGCAGTAACTCATGGCAAACAATCAAATATTTGCTTTCATTTTTCATCATTCAGCAGCCAGAGAAAAAAAACAGCCAATAATTGGTTTCTGTGGGTTACTGTCCATGGGCATATTTGCCCAGAGTTTATAAATGAGCCCTACTATGTCTTATTTAAAGGACAAGGAAAGGCAAAGAAATGAAATCCCATTTTTACTTTCTTTAATGAAAAAGAAATCTCTCTCTAATATACTTTAATTATAAAATGTGTACCGTTTTTATAAGAAACCTGACTGTATGCAGTGAAATTCTCCCTTCATTAAGTGCTGTGGATAGGAATTGTCAGACAGTTCCTAACTTCGGACAATCATACTTATGAACAGCAGGGGGAGCCCCTGCCTTACTTACCAGCCATGCAGAACTCAAGCAGATTTGTTTTTTTGATCATTTATGACGATCCCTAAGAAGCCCAGACCACACTGAGCATGTGTATGTGTATGTAGTCTAGTCTTCCAAAGATGTATAACAGTTACAAGATGACAGCACCCTATGGCCAACTTTGAAAGCATAAATCATTTGTTTGATTAGGCTTGTGGTGCAGTAAGTTCATGTTTATGTTTAGTATACAAAATACAGCATTTCTAGCCTTATTCTATTTTAGACTTTCCTTGCCCTTTAAGTGGACCACATTGTCCACCCTGAAGACCACTATGTACCCAAATAGTTCTTCCCTAGTCCACTCAGTCCAAGACACAGTAGCATAGTTCACTAATATGCTCTACAAAGTGGACATAAATCTGTATACATCCCATTTTCCAGTTGTGACCTGATGTTCAGGAGTGGAAGACATTATACAGGACATGCTGTAGGCATTACAAAGATCAGACCCACATGCAGTGACCCCTGCAACCTGCAGGATGAAAAGTTTACATATAATTGAAATCCATTTTTTTAAATCTATCCTGGTCTTTTAAAGTATTCCCTTACATGTGCCACTAAACTTTACTGATACACTTTAATATGCATATTTCTTATTCCCAGTGAATATGCTGCTATTTTTTACATTGTTGATGCAGAGGTGCAATATCATTAATCTTGGATATGCATATTGACCTACACAAGCACCTAGAATATATGATTATTCTGTTGCCATCTAGGGACTGACAGAGGAATGATGACTGAGCTATACTTTGTCATGCTAGACTGATAAACAAAACAAACCTGCAAGCATTTCCTGTGGCATTTCAAACGGATATTACTTACTGTTATAATGTAAGCATACAAAATAAAATAGCATAATGATAAGCTATTAAAATATATATTCCTCAGTTTATGGTAATTTGGCATTTCATTTAAGTCTATGTTTGTTTTTTTGTTCGCAGAAACAGCATGACAAGGGGACTTCACAATTTACCCTTCACTTCCAGTCATCCCACTGAACCCCCATTGTTACATACTGTACCTTAATGAATCACTAGCATTTATTCACATTTTATCAGATAAATAGGACCTTGCCAGCCTCACAAGTCATTATTCAAAGTCAGAATTCCATAACTGATTGCTACTATGTTCTGCTGTTCCTCACTGGAGACTTGAGATCAGCACTGTGTCATTATATCCACCACTTTGACTGCCTCTACAGAGAGGATGCCCCCAAACTCTACTGCCAGCAGAAGTGGCATCTCCCACCATGAGATAAGTTCAGCAGCCCTGCTGCCTGTCCTGAATCTGCAGTGTGCCAATGATAGGAAATTCAAGCAGTCAGTCACCTAGCACAAGCAGTAGTAGCGTCTGTATCAATCAACCCACCATGCAGTCAAATGAGAGAACCTCCTTTCTTCCTCTTCTAAAATGTCCTGTGCAGTATTCTGGCAAGTTCCTACTACATGATACCATGCAGACTCTCACATTTATACTGTATAACGGAATCAAAAGTACAATACAACAGTGCATCCAGGAAAACATCCATATTTGGTTATTAATAGATAATTTTAGAACATAAAGAGGAGAAACTGCTGACAGTGTCAGAAGATAAGGAAGTGAACTGCTTCTTGCCTTGAAATCACGTCCCTCTCTTTCTTCACCCCCATCCAGTTTATCTCCTTAGTTAATGCCTTAACACATTTCTTCTGACCTAAACACAACTCAACTGATTCTGACAGTCTTAAAACATAAACCAGTGTAATCTGGTTGCTGGTTATTCGGATCCCTTGTCATGTAGCCCCTGTATGTATAGCTCCAGGGCTTTCCTGGCCAGTTCCCACTGAAAAGGGTTAATATACCAATGAACTAACCTTTATGTAGAAACAACGGGGTATATTTATCAAAGAGTGAAGTTAAGAGTGAAGTTCCACCACTAGAGGGAAATTCCGCAGCTCTCAATTAATTTCTTTGGGATTTTTGAAGGCATATTTATCAAAGGGTGAAACTTCACTTCACCCAATGATAAATACACCTTTCAAAATCCCATAGAATTATTCAATGCTTATTGAATTTCGAGTAAAATCGAGGGAATTTTGGGGAATAATAGTAAATTGCCCCTAAGTAGCATTGTCTGTAGTTGCACAGTTTGTTATCCACAAAAATCCCCAAATCCTTCCCAATTAAGGATGCTCCCACCACACTACTATTTAGTATATAACTAGAATTTAGTTATTTCTTCAGAAGTGTACACAGATGCAGTCACTTGGATTTGTGTGTTAAATGCGTTGTGACTTAACTCATCTATCCCATTTATCCCACTTAGCACAGAATATTGTGTCACAGCATCACATCCAATTAAAAAGTTCACCATTGAAAAATGGTGCTTTGGTATGCTAATGAAAAGGTTAAATGCATTAAATGAGTTAAGATAACTTTGGATAGGCGGAATCAAGTCCTCCACATCTGACACCCTATTCTCTACAGCTGTTGTGCGTTCACGTATATTTTGCAGGTCCTGTCGCAGCAGAGATAAGTCAACTTTAATTGCCTCCAGCTGTGCAGTTGTGGTAGTGCGACTTTCCATTATTGCCCCCATGAGTTTTCTCATGGTTGGTTCTGTGGCCTCTTGAGTCAGTTGTGTATGAGGAGGGGATGATGGTGGTGAGGGACTTGGTTCCTCCTCTGGAAGAGGTGGCTGAGGCTGAGAGTGGGCAAATCGATCTAAGCAAACTGCTGCCTCTGTTCTGGTTTTTTTGGAGTGTTTACCCATATTAAATTCTGTATAATACTATTGTTCTAGCAGTCTGTTTGTTGCTGCTTGTAGTTACTGATAGTGGGCAGGCAGCGATGTACTGGTTAAAGTAATGGTTGGCACACACAAAAACCCACAAGATATCAAGCACAAGCACAAGATATCAAAACCCAACTCAAGCAAGGATTAGACAAAACTGATGATCTTGAAAACAGACTATGGAGGAATAATGTCTGCATCATTGGCCTTCCAGAAAGGGTAGAAGGGCAACATCCAGAAACTTTTATCGAGAAATGGCTAAAGAACACCTTGGATACCTTCACCCCACTCTTTGCAGTAGAGAGAGCACATAGGGTCCCCACCAGAGCTCTTCCACCAGGTACCCCACTTTATAAAGACAGAGATGCTGTGTTGAAAGCGGCCAGGATTAAAGGGCCCATTCTCTACAATGGAGCAACAGTGTCTCTCTACCCCGACTTTTCACCCACAATCCAAAAGCAAAGAGCCACCTTCACAGCAGTGAAGAGGCGTCTGAGAGATGCAAATATCTCATAAAGCATGCGCTACCCAGCAAAGCTACAAATTCAGGATGGTGATCGGGTACTGTTCCTCGTTACACAAATAGAGGTGGAGGATTGGCTGAATCGCAAAAGGATGAGACTAGTGATGGGCGATAGGGATGGCGCGAACCGCCGAAAAAAAGTTCGCGAACCTGTTCGCGAACTTCCGGAAAATTTCGAATTTCGAATTTCCGTTGTTTAAAGGGTGCAACGACCTGGACAGTGGCATGCAAGAGGGGGATCAAGGGCAAA
>CM044443.1:73088352-73106059 GCA_024363595.1 Xenopus borealis | reverse complement strand
GAATCTACCCAGTTTCGCTTTGCCGTCTCGCGTCGTGTCATTTTCGTCGCGCCTCTTGTCGCGTCGCATCAAAAACTACGCGCAACTCTTTTTTGGCGAATCTTCTCCAGGTGAAATTTCGCTGGCGTTTCGCGAATTTATTTGCCAGCGGCGAATCGCGCCAGCCGCAAATTCGCCCCTGGCGAATAAATTCGCCCATCACTAGATAAGACACTCCTCACCAAGAGACAGGAGAACCCCTCCAAATAGTCCCTAATAAGGGACAACATAGTTACAGAGACGAAGAAGATTCCCCAGAAATCAGAAAACAATCCACAATAGTAGCAATTAAGAGCACTCAAGGTCTCACCAATGTATGCATCTACAGCTAGATGAAGAACTCACTGATGGACACTGAAGGAAACACCCACGCTTAATTTGGGACTTTGCAAAGATGGATGATTCCACGAATCTCAACAAAATGGTCTGTAGCAATCACAATTAAGGTAACCACATAGCACAGTATCCTACTTAAGGTGGCCATAGACGCACAGATAATATCGTACGAAACAAATTTTTGTACGATATTCGGTGCGTGTATGGTGGGAAATGAGCCGACCGATATCGTCAGAAGATTAAGATATCGGTCGGCTGGTTGATCGGGCTGGACGGAAAATTTTGATCGGATGCCTTTGAAAGCACCCTAAACATCGGCCATTGTTAGTGCTGAATCGTCAGATACAGGTAGAATTCTATTGTTCCTACCTTTATATTTGACGATTCAGCTCTACACGTGTGTGTTGAAACAAACGATCTTTCTTGGAAAAATCTTTTCCGAGAAAGATCGTAATTGTTACGTCTATGGCCAGCTTAAAACTCCCTATAGACCACATTGAAATAATTCATAAGCAATGACTCTTGAATAGAGGAATCTAGTTACCTATATATTAACATGGGACTCAAAGGCTCCTATTTGTGAGCCCCTACAGCTTTTTGATGAGCCCACTGTTGGACATTGAAGGAATTGCCTCCATCACTTTTATGATTAGCTAAGTTAACACTAATTAATATTCAGACAGCACAGATCATACTAAAAAAGGTTGGTGTAATGCACACACAAGTAATGTCTTGGTTACATGTTCCCCCACTTTAACCTGCTCCTGCAGAAAATGTTACAGGGTACAAGACCTGCCCATGTTCAGAGAGCAGGTAGGGAGGGTAAGGGTAAAGGAGTTATGTTATATTTTTTATTTGTGCAATGTTGTTTGAATATTTATGTTAACATGCCATATATTACTGCAATGTTGGTTGATACTACATGTGCACAGTGTATCCCCCCCAGAACCACAAATGTACAATATCCGATACTACCCTCTACTCCGCATCAACCCATGGCTGAATGAACACTGATGTCCTGGAATATTCGGGGTTTAAATGACAAATTTAAGAGAGCACAGATGTTTAATTACCTAAAGAGACACACTATCACTACTTTTATTGCAAAAAACACACTTAACCGGACAAAAGATACTAGCCTTAAAAAGGCATTGGGTAGGATATGCCTACCATTCCACTTACTCTACATAGGCCAGGGGAGTGTCAATCCTAGTAATGAGATCAGTGCAGTTCTATCTGCTAACACTTAAGACTGATTATTATGGTAGATTTATTATTCTCTATTGTACAATAGCCAACTATCCACTAATTATAGTCAACCTTTACAGTCCACCCCCATTTAATATGAACTTACTGAATATCATTGGTAAAAAAATAGCAGATCTACCTACAGCTCCTACTTGCTATATGGGTGATTTTAATGTTCTAATAGATCCGTAGATGGATAAACTAAACTAAAAATACCTAGGGATCAATATACACCCGAACTTACAAACCTTTATATCAGACAACTTAGACCCAGTACAAACAGCCCTAAAGACAACACTGTATGGTCTAAACTGCCACGAACACTTTGGGGG
Source organism: Xenopus borealis (assembly GCA_024363595.1). Taxonomy (NCBI): domain Eukaryota; kingdom Metazoa; phylum Chordata; class Amphibia; order Anura; family Pipidae; genus Xenopus; species Xenopus borealis. The sequence continues at coordinate 73,104,104 of CM044443.1, read as the reverse complement.
AAAATCAATATATTCAAAATGGTATATCTTCCACGATTCCTGTACATATTTCATAACTCACCCATACATATCCCCAAAAGTTTCTTTAAAACAGTCAATCAAGCCCTAACACATTTTATATGGGGAGTAAAGACACCTAGGATGGCAAGGAGTAAATTATTCCCTGCCACCAATGAAGGAGGCTTGGAATTACCAGATTTATACCTATATTTCCTAGCCAGCCAACTATACAACATTAAATGGTGGTTTGACCAGATCCTTCACAACCAAAATACGACTCTCCAAGCACTGGCAGTGGGATCACTAGAAGGCCTCAGGAATTTACCATACAGAGCACAAAACAGACTATGATAATTTGCCAGCGGTAATGGTCACCCCAAAAAAAGCCTGGAACCTGGCATGTAAACTCTACCCTCAACAATCTTCAAATCTGTCCCCGAACATGCCCTTATGGGTAAACTCCCATCTCTATCATTTTCAGAAGTTCCCTGACTTTTTATATTGGCCCAAAAATAGAATTAGACGCTTGTAAGATGTACTAGACGGAGATACATTTGGATATTATGAATTTTTCAAAGAGAGAATTGCTGGAACTAATCTATCCCAGTTCAGATACTATCAACTTAGACAAGTATTTCAGGCACAATTTGGTAGTTTAATCGTACTACAAATTTACCAACCCCAATTTGAAACGGCACTCTGGTATACAACACTGATCAAACCTATGTCATCATTATATAAAACCTTAATACAAACAATCCCATCACCCTTCAAAAAAGCCTATAGCAAATGGCAAGCTGACATCCCAAACATTACTGAGGCAGAATGGGAGGAGGCAACAGACAAAAGCTATTATTACCTATATTCAATGAGAGACAAATGAATTCAATTCAAATGGTTACAGCAATTTTACCTCACCCCTATACGACTCAGATCCATGGGACGCAACCCAGAGGCAAAATGTCATAGATGTGGGACAGAGGGAGCAAATGTTTTGCATATGGCCTGGAGCTGTCCCCCAATAGCCAAATTCAGGTCTGACATCCTTAAACTCCTAGATGACAAATTAGAATTCCCAAGGATACTTACACCACAGGTGTGTATATTGGGAATCCTGGATGACATTATAACCACCAACCATGCGAGAATTAGATACAGATCCCTTTTAAATTATGCCAGGAAAATAATAGCGATGAAATGGATGGGCCCCTCACCCCCTACAGTACAAGCTTGGATAACGCTAATAAATCAAAATCTACCACTCATTAAACTTACCTTGCTAGCGAGAGGCTCGCAAAAGAAATTTGATAGAATATGGAGCCCATGGTGGGAGGCAGGGCTGGGATGATGTGGTTCTCTTGCATAAATTATAAATTGTAGGAAACGTGATAAATATATATGCTTAATAACTCCGCAGATTAGGACAGATCTAATCTAGTATATTTCGTGTCTAAATATGTAATTGCTTGGGACCTAGAGATATTGAAGTGTCAACCAAATATTTAGCTGTAACATAAATATAAGGCAAAATACTTACTCTTTTGTAATGGGATTCATACCTAATGTAAAATTGATATGACATGTTTAGGTTTATGTTATGTTATATGTTGTGAAAACAATTAAAATCTTACCGATAATATTATGTCTGTCATAAAGTAGAAAAATATATATATATATATATATCAATATAAAATAACTATATTTAAATTGTACACAAAAACATAGAAATACATGGAAATCCACAAAAAGTCAATCTTTTTGGTGTACTTTTATAAAGTTTGGTGAAAATGAGCTGCCCCTTTAATGCTTTTTAAATGCCATTTTGCTGTGTACTGAGAAAGAATATGTATTTGTTTCTTTCCTCTTTAAAACAGTGTAAACTCAGCCAAATTAACATTCTCGATCTGAGTCTTTTTGATATCTCATTAAATAAAGATGTCAGATGTTATTCAATAGTTCATTTTAAAATCTTATTATATCTGAGTGGAAGGCCACCAGGGCCTGCAGATTTTTTTTCTTTTTATAAATTTAAAATGACTGTTTCAATTTCATCCAATCTAGAAATTTATTTAGGCTAGTTTGTTTTGTGTTAGTGAATTACGGATGTTCTCCTCATTCTGGTTGTATTCATCTGGCTTGTTTAGTCTCTTAGGGGGGAATGTAATTTAAGTCGCAAAGAGAAAAACATTGCGCACCAATAAGAGTTAAAATCTTGCAATGTAATATTGTTCCTCAAACGGTTATTGCATTGCGAATCATTATTGCGCATTGCGGATTATAATTGCACACTCTTAAGAAGTGCTTGAAGGTGTCATAATTTTTTGGAGCAAACATTGCGACTTTTTCAGTAAAAAGTTTTATTACATTGACAGCGCATAAGTATAAGATTTGCAAACAGCCTTCCGCTGGCGGAAGTGGTCGCTAAACAGTTTCCGGGTTTGCAAAAGATATATTGCATTCGCGCAAAGCAAAATTTGTTCACGCCAAGGCTTAACTTTTCACATTGCTAATAATTTTTGCGTCACCAACGTATATTACATTCCCCTATTAGTCTTTCTTTGTGTCCTGTAAATATTGCAATTCTTGGTTGTCGGTGTTGAGTTGTATTTCTTATATGGTGATAAATTATCTACAGCCCATGTATGTAAAACTGTATCCTTAAATATTTCTATACATCTATATATAATTATTAATTATATGCTTTAGCTTTATTTATGATACTGTTTTTGTTATTTCATAATATAATGTCACATTTCCTGTATTCTTTTGCATAGTCCAGACCTTCTCCAAAACTCCATTCCAGGGCAATATTATATTGTTACACCAATGCTGCTAAGAGAAGTGGAAGGTAAGCTAAAACTGTGTCCATTGTAGATTAAGCATAAGGACACATGTTTTCAGTCAGCATAGAAGAGCCTGTTCATGGGCATTGCTTATGCAATTCCTGTAAATGAAATCCACCTGCCATAAGCAGCAATGAGTAAATTTTAGCCAGAAAGGAAAAGCAGATGCAAAGGTTTCATTAGGAAGCCAGAAGATGCTGAAAAGACATATTGGCAGATCCAAGCTTAGCTGATATTCCATATTTATACAGATAATGAGCTGTTTATATTAAGGTTTACTGCCTGTGATAATATATGAGACAGTGGTTCTTAATTTATCCTGTTCATTTTAGCTAGTCCTTTTTTGAAAGTTGATACCATGTCTAATATTCTGTAGCCGTTGAGTTGTTTATTGGGACATTCAAGATGCTTATATTAATGCAGCATCTGTCCAATTAAAAATAAATTAAAATCAGTTAAAATAAGTTAATTCAAATCATACTATATTAGGTAAAGAAAAAGAAACCTATAAAATACATAGAACAATATTTAGTGCATAGTCTGGCAGTCCCATTGGAACATAGCTTTTTTAAGTAGAACAGGAAAATAGAAATAGGTTACAGATGGCAGCACCTATATATCAAATGCAAATGTAAGTGCCACTTTGTACACTGCCAGAGCTGTTGCCCCCCCAATTTTTTTCAGGAGTTACAATCTTAACCCCCTTCCCACACAGTGCCATGCCAAGTTGACCGAGCATGCTAGGCAACCCGGCTCGCCAGCCCCCTACCCCCTGTGCGTGTGGGCCCAACCAGGGCCCAAATTCACTAAACCGTCTAGCGCTAATTCACCAGCGTGGCGTCATTTCGTAACTTTGCAAATTCACTGACTTGAATTTTTGCTAGATAGACTTGCGCAACTTCACACCCTTATGCCAGGCGAAGTTGCGCACTGACGAAGGATCGTAATTACGCAAATTCACTAAGAACATTTTCCTGAACGTTACCACTTACGTTAGACTTTACTTCGCCTGGTCAAACCAGGCGAAGTTCAATATAATAGATAGGAATTTGAAAAAAAAACGCTGGCGTGTTTTACCATTGTAGGGTGATAGTCTGAAAAAGATCGATTTTTTGGGGGGGTTACCCTCCTTCCCCCCTACATATGGCACCACAACTATATAGGGGGCACATGTAGGGCAATAGGACAACTTTATTTAATTTATTAAAAGTTTCCTGGGCTTGTGTAGTGGAATGTAGCGGCTGTAACATATACTTCTATTATACGTTAAAGTTCCTGCTGTAAGCAAATTAGGCGAAGTAACGCTAGCAGAACTACACTACCGTTTGCCGACCTGAGCGTAACTTCGCACTTTAGTGAATTTGCGTAGCGCTGGCGAAAATTTGCCTGCCGAAGTGCGGCAAACGCTAGCAAAGCCAACGCTAGCGAATTTGCGCATCTTAGTGAATTTTCCCCCATGTGTGTGCTCACAAAAACATGCCTGTCCAAATGAATGCATGAGCAGTAGCAGAGGGGAGGGAACAGCATGATGGAGAGGGAAGGAGAGAGAGGGTGACAGAGAGGGTGACTGGTAGGAGGAGGAGGGTGGGAGTGACTGACAGGGGAGGAGGGAGGGGGTGGTGAGGAGGAGGAGAGTGGCAGATAGGGCAGGAGAGAGGGGCGTGACAGAAAGGGGAGAGGATGAAGGGGAGGAGGATGGAGGGGAGAGCTACACAAGTGTAGGGAACACGGAATAGTGGGTAGGTGGAATATGCTTAATTGCTACCTGCCATGTGCCCCCTTATGATTGCACCATAGGCAGGTGCCTCTTCTGCCTAACCCTAGTTCTGGCCCTGATCCCTTGTGTGTAATTACAAGAGTGAATGTGATCCACCTGTCACTGCACACATAGGACAGATCTCAGCCAGAACATGCAGAAAAGAGAGCATCCAATGTGTTCCATAAGCCTAATGCCACTGTTTCTAAATCATCATAGTGCCAGTAGCATAGATTTTATTTTTTAGTTCTGCTGTGTATTAATGATGTTTACCAACACATGACACAGTATATCTAACACAAGTAACTCAAAAACATGGCACAGTAAATCAAACAGTAGATCCCTCCTAACCCTGCACTGTATACTTTAGTCTCAATTCATCTAATAATATAAAACAGATCTGGACCTGGCTTCTCCCACTTCATTTGGTAGTGGGAGGACTGAGGATATGGAACGTATCTGTCTATGCAAGTCTGTCTCTGTTTAATAGTTATGATATTAGGGCTTTTTAATACTTTAAAACTCACTTAGCTTTTGTATACTTCGGCTCGGTTGTAGTACCAGAAGGTCCCCCCTTTAATTTCACAAGCCATTTCCCTTCATCACAGAATCCTAGGGGTAGATTTATCAAAGAGTGAAGTTCTGCCACAAGAGGGAAATTCTGCCACTCTCCATTCCTTTCTATGGGATTTTGAATGTCCTATTCATCAATGGGTGAAGTGAAAGTTCACCCTTTGATAAATACGCCTTTAAAAATCCCATAGAAATGAATGGAGACCGGCGGAATTTCCCTCTAGTGGCGGAACTTCACTCTTAACTTCACTCTTTGATAAATATACCCCTTAGTTCTTATTGGAAACCGTACAAACCCATGACTTCAGTAATAGGAGGGGTTAAAAAACATATTACATGTTACAGAAAATCTAAAAGATTCAAAGGTCAAGGAAAGTCTAAAATAGAATAAGGGTAGAAATGATGTATTTTGTATAAACGTAAACATGAACTTACTGCACCACAAAGCCTAATTAAACAAATGATTAATGCGTTCAAAGTTGGCCACAGGAGGCTGTCATTTTGTAACTTTTCTGATACGGTAAAAGAAAAATGCAGGTCAGTTCCAGGATTAAGGGCCCTGGATGAAGGATATTGCAGTTGAGAAACTGCATTGTAATTCTTCTATAGGGCATCCAGGGCTGGAATGGAGGGAAGGATCTGGGCGGGCCTTCGATCCACTCCAGACTGACCTGAGTGTGGTGTTAGCCACCTACCAATAAATGAATCAAGTGTGTGTGAGGGGCTGAAGAGGCTGCTCTGAACTCAAGCAAGGAGTAACACAGAGAGTCACTTACAGACTTGCCTGTTGTAGCTACAAGCCTGCATCCATTGCTTTGCATACCAGACACTGACACCTAGTGCTGGACTGTGATAACTTTTGTTTTATTTCAACCTGCTGAATAGTGATGGGCTTTTTCGCTTCGCCGGAAAATTTGCGAAATTCCCAAATTGGCTAAAAATTAGCAAAACGAGTCACGGCACGTTTTTGGCGCGCGTTGAGTTCGATGCGCCTTGCATCATATTCGATGTGCAGCGTTGTCGCCCAGGCTGAATTGGACTGAATTAAGGCTCTGAGTATTGATTCTGTGCTACAAAAAGTGTCATGGCTGCTTAAGGATTGTCATAAATGATCAAAACAGCACAAGTCAAATAATATCTGCCAAAAGCTGATAAAGCAAGACTGATTAATAATCACAATATGCAGATTACACTGGGTCCTGTGTTGTCATGTAATCCAATGTTGATTTTATAGTTTTTGTATCGTTTCAAGGACATGTAACCCCCCCCCCATAAAATTTAATTAGTGAAAGGGCTCTTTGTAATCTTTAGATAACTGCCACTCTGGTTTTTAAAAGGTTAAAAGTAAGGATGTATGATCCTAATCATACATGCAAAATCATATGCACAATCTCACGGATACATGTAATCCTACTCACTCACATATGCATAATCCTAATCATTCATGCATAATCCTACTCACTCATGTATAATCCTACTCATGCATAATTCAGATCACTTGTATGCATAATATCACTCATACATGTAATCCCACTCATTCATATGCATAATCCTACCCATGCATAATTCTGATCACTCATATGCATAATCCCACTCATCACATGTATACATGTAATCCCAATCATACATGTTGAGTGAGTGGTATTATGCATATGAGTGAGTGGGTTTATGAGTATGAGTGGGGTTATGCATATGAGTGAGAGGGATTCTGCATTCGTGAGTGACATTATGTATGTATAAATGAATAGGATTACAAGTATGTGTGGGATTATGCATATGAGTAAACAGGATTATGCATAAATTAGTGGGATTACATGTAGGAGTGAGTAGGATTTCATATAGTAATGAGTAGGATTACACATACTTGTTAATAAAGTTACATTACAAAAAAACTTGTGAGCAAGGTCATCAGGCGTGGCTGGATATGCAAATATAAATGATGATGTAGCCGATTGAAGCACATCATGCATTCAGGAAAACACTATGGTGCAAACGAATGAATTGGAAAATGATGCATTTTGTGTGGGTAATATGTGCCCAACCTAAAGACATGGTAAGGGTTTATAGGGTTTACATATCCTTTAATACAAACTTTCTCCAACTCTCAGTGCCTGCAGCAAAATATCCTCCAAATAGATATAATAGAATATCCCAGTTTATGTTTAAATCTGACTCCATGATCTTTGTCCCTGCATCTGGAGTAGGAAACAGTAAAGTTGATGTAAAGGCAAAAATCAAATAAATGTTTGCACAGTCACCGACTGCTCTACATGGAAACAAAGCTGCTGGAGTTCTGCACAGCTGGGAAATAAGGCAAAGGCTCCCACTGCTGTTCATAAGTAGAATTGTTTCCCTGCCCAACATTTAGGGACTGTCTTACAATTCCTATCCACAGCAGTAAATGAAGGGGGAATTTCACTGCATACAGTCAGGTCCACATTTTTAATTAAAGTATATTGAAAATAGATTTCTTTTTCATTAAAGTAAGTAAAAATGGGATTAAATTTTTTTGACTTTCCTTGTCCTTTAATGCATAATTAACTAAGAAATGAATCCCACCTATAAAGTATCTGGACTATTTTATTGCAAAGCTTTAGCCAATGGCTCTTTCACAACTACTTTCTTTGGAGGGAAAGTAACAAAAGTCATGTAATCCAAATATATCCTCTGTGTGAACAAATTTGCATTCAATGGGATCTCACATACGAATTTAGCAATTTAATCTGAAAAAGATTGATTCATTTATAGGCTGTACTGGTGAGCAACATAAAAAACATACTACTGAAAAAACAGTTTTCTCTCATTATTAGGTAAGAAAAAACATCTTTGAAGCACATTTTTGATCTTGAAGATTACAAAACAAATCCACAAGGTAAATGAAGGAAAAGGGTACTGTGACATTATTACAGATTTTTAGCACAAAAGCATTCTAATTAGTAAAATCAACTCCCAGGGAGCAATGTGACTTTGTGCAATATGACATGTGATGTCCGTGGAAAAACCTAAAGGAGGCATCTGACCCACTTAATACAAAAATCATTCCCAGAAGATGGAGTACAAGTAAAGTACATTGTATAAATAATTGTATCCATTGTTAGCATGAATTTATCAAAGGTTTGAAATTCACAAAAATCCTGCCAACATGGGATGTTTAGTATCTTTACTCATTTTGCACTAAAGTCCAGAATACATTTACATTCTCTACTGCCCTTAATGTTTTCACGGTGTAGCTAAATTATACATTTGTTTTGAAAATTCTTGAAGCTTTGTATACATTTTCTGCTACCCTCAGCCTGGCATGCTGTGCAAGTACTAAGTATTCATTAAATATGTTAAATGCTGCATGGATATTCCAATTTTGTTTATACATTAAACTGGTGCCGTTTATAATGAAAACATTAAAATATGAATAATTTTTCATGGATCCTGGTTAAGAAATCATAATTGTTCTTTATGGATACTGGTTAAACAAACAACATCACAACAATTTTTGGAAGAAGAAAAAGAGGGTAATAACCACTAATACAACATTGAACTTGTGCTCAAATTACTCAATTCATGAGAAACTCCATGTTTATTTCCATGTTAAATTGCAGAATCTAGTAATATGATTTAAAACAGGGCATCTGCCATATTTGCATAATGCCAGCCATTTTTTTTGAAAATTCAAAGCTATATGTTCTGTTATATTATATGTACATAAACATTGTTACTTTTAACAAGTAATTTTTTTGTTCAGTAGACAGGCAAGGTAGCAGCATTATGGGATTTTGTTATTTGATCCCATATGTTTTAGTGGAATGTACTACGAAGAAGATCCCCAACTAGCAGAAACACTTCTAATTAAATGTTAAATATTATTTAAAAGAATACATGTTTAGACTTTCTACTTCACTGCACTTCATTCCCTTGATGCAGAGGCCCAGAAACAGAGGTCAATTACAGCCAAGATATATCTGTTGCGTTCAAGTCATGTTAGATTGTTAAAGGAATATAGATACATTAAATACATGTGCAAGGTTTGCCGTATTGCTATGGATGAGTGAACTTTTTCAACAAGTACAATTTCTCAGCAAAATTTGTAGCTTTGCGCACACCATTTTTTTTGTGAATCTGTCCTTAAATTTCATTTGTGGTCCGTTTTACAAAAAAAAAAATGCTGACCTCATTGTTATCTGCCTTTTGCCTTCTACATCAACCAATGAGACTAGAGCCCTCCCCTGGCTTTATAAGGAAATGATAAGGCACTGTGTTTAAAAAATATTGGCATGGGAGCTTTTTCTTCTATGAAGAACAGTCATAACAAAAAGAAGCAATAAGTACAAGAAGTGTGTTCAGGCACTAGTTCCATTAAAGGACATGTAAAGTCTACATTTTCCTACCATTTATATACATTTAGTATATCTTCCCAAGCCACATAATTTGTACTGCATATACCCCCTCCTTTAACCTGTGCCATCACATTTTCCTAAAACAAATAGCAGCTTTTACAGGGTGGCCATTTTCCCTCTGACACATAATCAGTAACATTGAGACATGTATGTTGTAAAGTTCATGCAGTGCAGAATGCAAGTTTACACAGGCACATCATACTTTGATAAAAAGTTCTGCCTGGGTTGAGCACTGTAATGATTAACCTGAGCTCAGGATAGGTGGTTAGGAAAAAAAATAGGATCAGACAGCTAGAATTTCTATGGGAATCAGCAATGCTATCTCATCACTGGCTGTTAGACAGGAGAGTGTGTTTAGTAATCTAAGCCGAGAAAAACGGAGCATGTTCATGAGCCAAGAGCCAAAATAAATTCCTGAAGGAGGGGCAGAGTGGATTAGAGTAGGAGAAGGAATTCTAAGTGAATATTGGGATGCTGAACCTTTTTATTTTAACCAGAGTTACTAATGATCATTGTGCATCACTTGGTTCTTAATAATTTATTACACTGCTTAACAAATCAAACTGCATAAGATGTATTTTTAAGAAATTTTCTAAATCTGTCTAATTCATGTCAAGCTTGTGACAGCATGTCCATAGTTCATTTCAATCAATAGTGATATTGATTGAATAAGCAAAAAATGTTTTAAAGAGGTAAACACTGATTAAAGTCTGCTTTGGGATAAGAGTGCACAGATCAGTCTTCTTTTGGGGGACTGAGATACTGAATCTCTAAAGGCTATGGACAATGATAGCAATTTCAAATTAATCAACCCTCTCAGTTCTGTCAAATCCACAGGCAAAATTGATCGATTTGATAAAAATTCCAGGTGGAATGGCTTATAAACATTCATGATCTCCCATCTGATCCGTTAGTAACTGTGTGTTAGTAACCACCAGTTCTCTGGTGTTTTATGCCTTAGGTTATAGTTTTCAATATACTGTAAGGGCAATGGCTAGTGATGGACAAATCTATCCCGTTTCGCTTCTCCGAAAAATTTCCAGGAAAATTCTCGAATTGGCAAAAAAAATCGCGAAAAGAGTCGTGACACGCTTTTGACATGCGTCGCGTAGTTTTTGATGTGTCGCGTTGTTTACTTTCTTTTTCCTCACCACATCTGGATGTTCTAAAGCTGATTTTACATTTTTTACAAACTCCCCACAACTCTGCAACCTGAAATGGAATTTTAAAACCGAGTGAAAAATCGTTTCCAATTAACAACACCTTATCCCTATAGGGATACAGTACCTCACCAGCAATAGTAGTAGTTAACTCATTTATTTTGATTGTGTCTTCCCTTTTTCCAAAACTATCTCTTTGCTTAGATCCCCCTTGTTTCTGCTTTCTGATACATCTGACTGCTGAATGGTTGGACCCTCCGCAAACCAAGAATTCATGCTGGAATTTGCATCCACCACCCCACTGACCCTCATTGAACTGCCAACACAATCCTTTCTTGAGAGTGGCTGTTTTATTGGCGGCACCCTGTCCACCGACACCTGCAAGAAAAGGAGGCTGACCCACATTCCCTGCATGCGTGCTAGATTGCACCTTCTGTGCTGCCCTAACTCTTAACCATACTCCAATATCCTTGTGGTCCCACTGCAAACCTGGTCTGACTGACATCCTCTGATGAAATTGCTCATCATATTTTAGCCAGGTCTTGCCCCAATAAACTCTATACACCTCCCGAATGGAGTCTAAGTAACAAAAAAGACCTGAGCAATGTTCAGGATGTTTCTCCCCTATTAATACTCACCATAATTGAATAGGCCTGCAGTCAATTTCCAAATGAATGCAGAATAAGTCTGTATCTTCTCCTGTTCTCCTACTCCTCACCACTGTCTTTTCCCTTTACCTAGATCCTGCCGCACAACACTCCCACTTCTCCTTCTTCTGCCTTCCGCTGCCTTGAAGAGCTCCTTTTGCATCTCCTATTTCCTGGTCTGCCACAGTCTGCAGGGCATAGGCGCTCCGGTGCTGCCTGGGGGGGGGGTAATGTGATAACTGCCAACTGCTCCTGGACTCAAGAATTACCCTTCTCTCCCCCCTGGTTCGCTATCAGCTGCAAAATCCTTGCTAGAGCTGCAATTATACTACTTCCTTCCACTTCACTTCTCTTCATAAAATGGATGCCACTCCCATTCCTCATAGACCAAAAAAACTGCTTCTTGGCTCCTCCCCCTTACAGAATTTACACACTCACCCATACCATGGCTTGAAATTATCTCCCCTGATGCTCCAGGCATTACAGTCCTGTTGTAAATTTGTTCTGCACTGCTGTTGCCTGTGTATTAATGCTGCTGCTGTTTTGTGGCATGCCTGCTGAATGACTGCTGTCAATATTGAGTCCCTCTTGTCTGCCGCTGTCCTAGTCCATCTGTGAGGGCAAAAGCACATAAGATACCCCCATTGCCAAGCCACCCCTAAGCAAGGGTGCCTCTACCTCCAACCCTCCTGTGTACCCACAGTTTCTAGCCAAGCTCCCTGAGCCAGCCACCCTCTCTCTGTTCCCACTCTCATGTTCTCCAGTCTCAGTGCTGCCTCCTTGGGTCAAACCAGAATTAATGTCCCCCTCTCCTCCTCCAGACCCATTGTTATCCTCCTCCACCTGGCTCATGAGTTGCTCTCTCCTCTACCTGCGCCATCTTGTTCTCCCTCTCCCTTTACCTTGATCCTGCCACACACAGCTCACTTCCGCTTCTCCTTCTGCCTATCGCTGCCTTGAAGAGCTACTTCTGCGTCTCCTATTTCCCAGTTATCCACGATGTTGTTGTCTGGGGGGGGGGTTATGTGATAACTGCCAACTGCTCCTGGACCCAAGCTTGTCACGGTCGGCAACCAACACCAGAACCAATACTAAGCACCCTGGTCTAGACTCGTGCCTCACCAGTAGTTTGACCACCTTTGGCTTTGGGAGGAGCCCTCACTCAGATGCCACCTGGACTTAAACGAGGGGTGCAAGGGAAAGGATCTGGATAGGCAGAGTGGCACGACTGCTGTTAAAATCAGTAAGGCCAAAGGTCACAGTACAGGCAGGAGTAGGCAGATTCATGGTCAGACAGGCTGGGTCAAGGCAGGCAGATAGCTAGGATCGTCAGGCAGGCAAGGATCAAAACCGGGTAATAAATCAGATGAGGATGAGGCAGAATCAGTAGTCAGATAACAGACACGGGTCAGGATACAGATACCAGAATAGTCAAAGCCAGGCAGGGTCAAATGCAAGCAGTATACAGGGATAGAGCACCAGGTACAAAACCTATCACGGGCAACTCACAGAAGACAGCAAAACCTTTTTTTTATTTTGACGTCACGCATCAGCGCTCTTGTGCCTTTAAAGGACATATCAACCCTTTTCACAAAAATGTAATCAATGAACAGCGTCTCTGAAATCTTTATATAACTGCCACTCTGGTTGTTAAAAGGTTAACAGTAAGGCTGCAGTATCCCCTTAATCAGCTACAAATCCTTCTCCTACACTAAACCACTCTGCCACCTCCTTCAGGAATTTCCTTTGGCTCTTGGCTCAGTGAGCATGCTCAGTTCATCTCAGCTCAGATTACATAACACACCCTCCAGACTAACAGCCAATGAAGAGAGAGCATCGCTGGTTCCCATAGAAACATAATAATTACAGTGCTCAAACCCAGCAGATCTTTTTTTTTTTATCAAAGTACTGTATGTTGTGCCTGTGTAAACCTGCATTCTGCATTACATGGACTTTACAGCATACATGTCTTATTTCAGATGATAATGTATCAGAGGCCACCAGGTGAAAGCTGCTATTTGTTTTAGGAAAATGTGATGGCGCTGGCAAACAGAGGGGGTATATGCAGTAGAAATGATGCAGTTTGGGTGCGGAAGATATGCCCAACTTATATACAGGGTAGGAAAATGTAGTAAAATGTAGGCTTTACATGTCCTTTAAGTTACGGAAGTGCGCGCGGCAGCAGGAGGAGAGCGGCGTGGCAGGCAACATATTCTGTAGCTAGGCAGAGTGTAGAAGGAATTGATGATGTCAAGGGGGAGGAGCCAAGAAGCGGTTTTGGGTCTGTGAGGGACAGGAGCAGCATCCATTTTGGAAAGTGAAGTGGAGTGGAAGGACGTGGTGTAATGGTGGCTCTAGCAGAGATTTTTTGCAGCTTCCCACTGGTGACTTTGAACGTACCAACTAACTGCCCAATCTTTGCACTAACCCAGAATGAAGTAACATTGTACAGTATTGTACTGTAATAATATGGAACTGTACAATGTGTACTGTTGTAACTGGTAGAAATACCAATCAAAATATTATGCAGTTCCTTTTATCCACTAAAGAAAATATATAATATTATAAATCACTGAAATTAGCAAGGCTGCTCTGACTACTTGTATAAGCATGGATGATATATTAAATAAACTCTACTATTCTCTGTTTCATACTATATAAATGGTTCTTTAGGTCATCTTTTACTATATAGATCACTCCCATATATTAAAACCTTTTAGGCCCATGGAACACAAGTCCTTTTGAATTTCATAATGCTTACAGGGAGGTACAAATGTAGATGAAGTATGGGAATCATACACATTCGCAGAATTCCTGCAGTTTTAGCTATTTATTTGTCACCACACTTACAGGGAGGTGCTTGGGAATTCCCACTTTAATGTTTCCACGTGATTACTACTTCATTCCACCAGTGTCTATCATAGGAGTATTTTCCATATATTTAAAAATAAGTTAAGTGCTCACAGTGAAAGGTCCTACTCCTTTGCCCTGTGCAGTCAATTATGCCTTATGTTATGATTCAAATATTGCCTTGCAGAGTGGGCTCCTTTACTTTACATTTGCTTTATGTTTCACATTTTCTTTTGTATATTTAGGAATTTCCAGATTGTGGTTATCTTTAAAAAAGAAAGTTCTACTCTTAAAGATACTTTACATTTACATAAAATTTTACATTTGATCTGCATCACTCAAATGCCTTATAATGCCTAAAAATCCTTTTATATTTAGCTGGTTACATATCCTTTCCTTAAAAACGGAGATGCCAAAAGGAAACATACAAGATTATTTTCCCTTCAAAAAGCACAGCACTGCCAGCTGTAGTTTGTTCTTTTCATATAATATCAGCTGTATGCATTCTCATTTACTGATACATAGAACAGCATGGAAGAAACTACATTAAACTAAATAACAACTTAATTATGTTCTTTGTCTTTGCTAACCTTCACCTTTTATTGAGACTATTCTGTCCTTGTGTTCTGGAGAGAGATAATAAAAAGTCATTGTTAAAGTGAGAAAATGTATAAAATTAAATCACCATTGTCCACACAGTGCTTATGGGTCACTGAAACAGAATAAAAATTGCATATATATATATATATATATTTCATAGAGTCCCTAACCTGTAAGAACTGATATATTTTTCTCTATCATGCTAGGAGAAAAAATATATGAATGGAAGGTATAAAATAAATAAGGTTTACATTGCAGACAGAATTAGGAAATCTACATTTTGGAAACCAATCTGTTCTGAAAATTGTCAGCTATATCGACATATTGCACATCAGTGAAATTTAGAGGCACTTATTGCAATCTCAACTACTATTGGTTTGATAATATTTTCTGATGAGGTTCACTTCATTGCAGAATATTTTCTGGCATCTCATTCAAATTAATCTTATCATTGATCAAATTAGTAACAAACATGTCAGCATAGAAATGTTATATAATCCTTCCAGAAGTAGTTATAACATCTTAATATTTTTAATATCTGAAAAAGTTTAGAAAAATAGTTTGAGTGCAATAATGTTAAATGGGTGCAGTGGCTATTATAAATATAACAGTATAAGATGTTTAAAGAGGTTGTATACTCTTAAGTTAACTTTTAGTATGTTGTAGAAAGGCTAATTCTTAACAACTTTTCTTTTGGCCTTCATTTTTTTTAAATATTTTTTTAATGATTTGCCTCCTTCTGATTAGTTCCAACTTTCAAATGAGGGTCAATACTCTGTAAGGCTTCAAATGTATCATCTTTCTCTTCAGGTCCTCTCCTATTCATATTCAGATTCCTGAAGTTACAACCCCTTTAACTATATATATATAACAAACAAACAATCCCTGTTGTTTAAAGGGTAAGGCATTTTTTAGTAGCTGTATGCACAAAA
>CM044443.1:73034872-73054981 GCA_024363595.1 Xenopus borealis | reverse complement strand
TGCCAAGGCTGAGGCAGGATCCTCCAATGCCTGGAAGTTCCACCATGCGGGTGTTGAGTTTGGAGATGCGGGTTAGTGTGCTCACCTATGGAGAGGGTGAGAGCTGCAGTTCAGAGATGGATCTCGTGTTCATGTTAGAGACAGCGGTGGGAGCTGGATGTGTGTAGTTTAACAATGGAGCTCATGCTCACGCTATAGACAGCGTTGGGAGCTGGATGAATGGAGGATAATACAAGCTGCATGTGTGTATAGAATGGATTCATCACTGTGGTTGCCTGCTCCAGCTCCAAATGAGCCTACCCATCTGTGTGAATGCCCAGGGTAAGGTGTGCCTTTGGGGAAGGTAGAAAAAGAGAGGATCCAGGATGGTTTTCATTTATGACATGGGCTTTGTTTTATGCCTGCCATGAGGGAGCCAATACTAATCTGGAGGGAGAGGCAATACAATACAACCATTTGCAAATAATTATGCGCTGCACAAACTTATAAATGACCCTCACTCTTAAGACCTGGACTGAATTATGCTAGACACCACATTGTGTGTGGATTTTTTACATCCTATCCTGTGTACATGTATGAGAAACCTTTCTTGAGCTCAAAACATGTTTATGTTAATAAAGCACTATTTAGAAGTCAGTCCTGCTCCCTTGTTTTTTTCTCAGTAATTATACTTATTTTTACTTATTTGAATGTTTATACCACATCACTAATTTAGTGTTTATTCCCCATGGTGTGTTTGGTACCTTGATTGTGACTAGGGTTGCCACCTTTTCTTGAAAAAAATACCGGCCTTCCTATATATTTATGTATTTTTCCTATTAATAACATTGGAATCAACCACCAAAAATACCGGCCAGGCCGTTAAAATACCGGCCAGGTGGCAACCCTAATTGTGACCCCTTTGTTACAGTGTTTCATATATAACTATTACATTGTAAATTTCAAGTAGACTTTGTGTAATTTTTGTTTCTCCAGGGTAGTTTCAGTAAAAACTTTATCATTTATTATTATTATTATGCCCAAAGCTGAAAGTAGCTCGAATTCTAAAATACTCCAGCTTAAACCTGTCAAGGTCATGTAAAAGTCAATGGCAGAAGTCCCTTGAATCATTTGAAGACATTTGCAGCCTTTATGATGATCAGGTTTTTCTTCAGTGGATTTGGCCTGAAAACTCGAGCAATTCGAATAATTTTTCATCAATTCGAGTATTTGCGGTTTTTCCCCTGATTGCACTGATTCAAGTTTATCCATAAATAAGCAAACATTTCAGTTGTGAGTTTATTCAAGGTATAAAAAACCCCCATCAACTCGA
The DNA here is from genome assembly GCA_024363595.1 of Xenopus borealis. Taxonomy (NCBI): domain Eukaryota; kingdom Metazoa; phylum Chordata; class Amphibia; order Anura; family Pipidae; genus Xenopus; species Xenopus borealis. The sequence continues at coordinate 73,053,669 of CM044443.1, read as the reverse complement.
CCTTTGATTAAAAAAAAAATAATCTGATGAAAAATAAACTCATTTGCACAATGTTGTTTATAGAAAATATAAATAATTACTATCCTTTTATTTATATAGCATCAGCTGGGTCTGAGTTTGCATTCTATAGTCCCTATCACATTCACATATCCATTTAGCCTATTTGGAGGGTGGTGATAAACTTGAGTACTGAGAGCAAGCACACACAGAGAGAACAGACAAAATCCTTGCAAATAGTGCAGAGTGTTCATCAGGTCCTGGGGATGGCACTATTGCATCACTTAGAATTTTCAAAGGTTTGCCAGTATTGCTTTAAGCTTTCATACAAGCTAACAAACTGCCATTCTGTCTGTCTGCTTTGTATGAAGCTAGAGCCCTGCTAAGATGCTTTGCTCCTTTGCTCACCACTCACTATTGTAATACCATGTATGAGGCCACAAGCAAACTGTGTGACTTTCTACTTCATCTTGGAATGATCACAAGTATTACACTTTATGTATACTTTCTTCTCTCCATGTTACCGTGAATCCAGTTGCACATTACATAAATATTGACAGTGCAACCCACATACAGCAAATGAATAGGGGAGAAGCAATATGTGTTAATTGCAAGAGTAATACATTTATGTGATCTTTTATCCACAATGATATTCTCCAAAATTGTCATTCCCCATACAATTCTATCTTTAGAAGCAATGATTATTATTATTTTAGGGCTTTGCCTTTTTCTGTAATAATTATATTGTACCATACTTAATGATAACTAAGCTAGCATAAATCCATATTCATGGAAAAATCATCTCTTTTTTTAATATTAAGGCAGGGTGAGTACAAATTACAGAAAAAAAAAAATCTGGAAATAGCAGGCTGTCTGGAAAATAGGCCCATAATGATGAAGCACAGATCGAGGCTTTGGATAGAAAAGGTTCCTACAGTACTGAGAAATGCCTTTGGGTTAGGATGTCACATTTTGCATTTTATGCTTCTCTCTCCTATCCAGAACCCTGTTTCAGAATACTTCAATCCAAGGAGAGGCATGCCGTCAACAATAATGAATGAGCCATTGATTTGGACCATACATATATACCATGCATCATGGGACAGGGGGGCCCAGACCAAGGGCTCTGTTGTAGTTTAGTCCCTCTCCCCAGCTCTACCACCACAGATTAGCAGCCTGGTAGCCAACTAAGCAGATGGACTACACTACTAGGCCTACCAAAAATGTTATTGTGGGGGTCCCAAACCTTCCATTTTATGCCATTTTATCAAACACTGCCTGTGTGTAAGAAACTCATATAAACCAGTGTGAGAATATAAACATTTTGGAACAGAGACAATCAGTACCAACTAAGTACAAGCTAGGTGGTTACTGTTAATAAGCTAAAGTTTTATTGTAATTTTTTTCATTATTTCACGAGAACTAACATCCCAATTGCACCATGCACTGGGTTCAAATATCAGAAAATAAAATTAAATGTAATAGGGGGTTCATCTTGTTTTCATTATTTTAGGGAAATTTTGAACAAAGTTTCACTTACTTTGGTTATGTTTTAGCTCTATGTTACTGCACCTGTTTTATGCCTCGCCAGGCAATTTGGAGCGATTTCAAAAAGCACGCCACTCCGTGTGGATACGCGCCGGCGTTTTCAAGCAACGCCGGTGCGCTTGCTTACTTGGCTATTCGGGGAGGTTCGGGGGCTACAAGTCGCGGCGAGAAGTCGCCAGGAGACAAAATGCCCCCGAATCTCTCCGTCTGGCCTTAGCCTTAAAACTGTAGCTCTCTGATCTTATTTTTTTTCTCCTAACTCTCCTGAGCTCAACTTAACCATTACAGTGCTCAACGCCAGCAGAACTTTTTATCAAAGTATGTTGTGCCTGTGTAAAACTGCATTCTGCATTGCATGAACTTTGCATGAACATTAGTGATGGGCGGATCTACCCAGTTTCACTTCGCCAAAAAATTCAGCGAAATTCGCGAATTGGTGAAAAAAATCGCGAAACGAGTCGCGGCACGTTTTTGACGCACAACTCTTTTTTTTGGCGAATTTTCGCTGGCGTTTCGCGAATTTATTCGCTAGTGGCGAATCGCGGAAATTTTCTGTTTGAAGATGTCAATGTTACTGATGATGTGTCAGAGAGAAAATGGCCATCGATATTTGTTTTAGGAAAATGTGATGGCACTGGCAAATGGAGGGGTTAATGCAGTCCAAATAATGTGGCTTGGGTGGGGAATATATGCCCAACTTATATCCTTTGTTGAAAAATGTAGGCTTTACACATCCTTTAAGTAGGCCTTAAAATGTTATATCTATAATGGAAATTGTCTAAGAAGAAAATTAAACTGCAAAATGCAAACATTTGTTCTTTTATATTAAAACATTTTCCCAGTTTAGAACTATTCCCCATGTTCCTTTACCCTAAAAGTTTTCAAGAAAAGGCATGTTTAGCCCATACACCTTCTGCCACAGCTGGTCATTACACCATGGTCTGTGCATATATTGTTGTTGCAATTGGCTTATACCATTTCTGCACAGATCATGGCCTTTGATATTTTGGAGGCAGGGCTAACAGGGGTTAAAATAGAACTGAAGTATGCTTTTTCTGATACTTCAAAAATCCACATTGCAATTCAAATGATAAAAGAAAGCAAGGTTGCCCAGGTCATTCTGTTGCTCCATAAGGTTTTATCCCTTTCTCTTGCTGAAATGGGGGGGGCAGTTAATTACCCCTTTTAAACTTGCTCTATTATTAAATTAAATATAAACTGCAGGATAAACTGCAAATGTGGGCAGACAAATCAGCTGCAAATCAAACTTCCTTTTACCACTGCAATACATTAGTAATTTAAAAGAAACAACATCTGCCGATTCATCCTCAATGACCTTTTCCTTACCCCTATGATAAATGGTTTTGGGCAAAGGTTTACTTGATGAAAACCAAAGACCCATTTGAGCTGTTCCACCCAAGAACAAACATACCACATCTTTTTGAGTAAATGGATGTTGACATAAAAAATAAAAAAAAATTGACCCACAATATATAGTGTGATTTTATTTAAAGTATAAGAAAGCATTTAAAATAAGTGCATTTAAAGTTAATGAGAGTGCTATTCTAAGAACTTTTGCAATTTACATTCATTATTTATTTTTTTTAATTCCAAGATATTAAGGAATACATGTACTGTTAATATGAATGAATTTTGTTACAACAGTTCCACCCACTGGCCATTTTCCAACCATTCTGACCACGAAGTAGTCAAGGAAGTTGTCAGGCGATAAAAAAAGGAGTGGTTTGATGTTCTTCTGGTTAGGAAAAATAAATAAATTTCTCATATTCTTCCAACCAGAATGGATCACCATACCTAAAATCATTTTAAGCATTAACTAAATCCAATAGGATTATTTTGCCTCCAAAAAAGATTCATTTGGGGAATGTACAGGAAGAAGTGTGGAAGCAAAAGACAGAACTCTGTCTGTTAATTGGCTCATGTGACCTAATAAGTATGGTTTGTTTGGTACACTGTTGAATCATACAATCACAGGGATCCCGGGGGGAGGCTTATTTTTTAAAATGGCAATTTTCTATTTATGATTACACAATAGCACATGCTACTAAAAAAGTATATTATTATGAAAATAGTTTATTTACATGAAGCAGGGTTTTACATACGAGTTGTTTTTTTGCCATATCTTTTTATAGAGACCTACATTGTTTGAGGGGTTATAGATTTCCTTTAAAAGGTATTTCTCTTTTTTTCTCTGTGTGGCAGTACCAAAGCATGTAACTGTGTTTACTAAAACAAGCTAATATTTAACTACAATATTCAGCACATGTCCATTTTGAAATGTCCTTAATTTGGAACTACACTATGGTCATGGGCCCACAGATGCTACTGGGGCATTACTGGTGACTCTTTTGGCTCATTTCAATAGCATCACTCATGTTGCATACAGTGAATTATAATATTGTAAGTGTTAGCATCAAACAACATGGGCATTTTTGGATCTCAGACTTTGGCATATATTATGAGCTGTCAACACTTGGACACACCACATGTGTCTGTTGGCGCATGTTGTATGTGCTAGTGAATGCCTTTTCTAACTGCCACATTTTGTGCCCAGAAACAGATTAAAAACAGAATTACCTTTTTGGCTTTGCCCAAGGCTTTATCTATTGCTTGCACTTATCAGAACTTGGACTGCTTGAATTGGATTTTTACTGCCTTATTTAACTTTGGCCTTAGTCTGGATCTGCTGATATATCATCCATGTGAATCTTATCTAGTCATCATGCTTTTGTCTGGAGATCACGATATTACCTGGGATCAGAATTACTATACTTCCTGGGGTCTGATTACTATGCCATCTTTAAGGGCATCTGGAAGCTTAAACTCAAATAGAATGACATCTGTTAAGGATTAAAGTGGCAGTATGCCCTGTATGCTACATGAGTTACATTGAATAGAGCTTGTTCTAAACATACTTTGTGCCTATTGCTTTAATCACAAAAAAAAGTCTATGGATTTAGTTTTTAGTTGAGCTAAAATGAAAAATAAAAGATACTCAATGTTTGGTCATTGCAAGATATATAATTAGATTACTAGTGCCAAAATAAACAGAAGCCTATAATGCAGGGGGATTATCCTTGTTCCACGTTTGTATTCTTGAAATAATTTTTTAGTCAGTTTTAGTCAGTTTTACTCTGATTATTATATCTAATATATATGTTGCTTTTAGTTCATCTGATTTAAGAATTGAATCTTATGTTACATTATGGGGCAGATTTACCAAGGTTTGAATGGTTAATTCAAATTCAGATTTTTTTTTTGTCAAAACTCAAAATTTTGAGTATAAAACCACCAACTCAAATTAGAATCCAAAAATTTTCATCCACCTACCCCATGGCATCTAAAACATGCCAAGTTCATATAGAAGTTAATGGCAGAGGTCCACTGACCTTTTTGAAGAATTGAATAGCCTTCCTGACATTCAAGGTTTTTTTGGAAAAAAACTCAATTTGAATATTCAATTTGAGTTTTTGGGTTGGTATCCTTTGTTCAATTTTTAGAAGTTATAGTTTTTTCTAAAATAAGATTCTATTTGAGTTTCCAGGTCATTCGAGTTCATTGAAGGTAAAAAAAAAAAACTCGACCTTTGATAAATAACCCCCTATATATTAGTATTTGTTCATCATATAAGAACTTACATTGTTAAAGAGCGCTGAACTTTTTCTCACAGTTTCTTTAAAACACAATATTGTTTCATGGCTTGCAGCATTAACTTGATAGGATATATTACATGGAATAATACTGTAACTTATCGGAATTTCACTTTTATTCATAGGCCATAGAAAACAAATTCAGATGGCACACACTTCAGCAATTGTGCTAAAACTTTAAGTGGTTAATGGAGATCTCCACACAACGTTTTGGAGGTACAACCTCCTTTCTCAACTTTGGAAATTCACAGCGGCTCTGGTGATTTCACGTTAGCGAAGTAGATAGACTCGCGCAACTTCGCACCCTTACGCCAGGCGAAGTTGCGCACTGACGAAGGATCGTAAATTTGCAAATTCACTAAGATGAACATTTTCCTCAACTTTAGCACTTACGCTAGACGTTACTTCGCCTTGTCAGACCAGGCGAAGTTCAATACAATAGATAGGAGGTTGAAAAAAAAATGGAAATGTTTTTCTAAGTCCCAAAAAAACCCTGGTGTATTTTAGCATAGGAGGGTGATAGTCTGAAAAAGATTGATTTTTTTGGGGGGGGTTACCCTCCTTCCTCCCTACATTTCCTAACATATGGCAACACAACTATAGAGGGGGGACATGTAGGGCAATAGAACAACTTTATTTAATTTATTAAAGGGGTTGTTCACCTTTGAGTTAACTTTTAGTATAATGTAGAGAGTGATTTTTAGATCTTAGTAAATTTTCCCCTAGGTAAAGTCACCTCTTTAAGTAGAGTAAGTGCACAAATAGGAGACGTGCACACCAGGGAAGGTGGTACTAAACACAGAATATGAAAATGAGTGTGGGTAGCACTCAGAGGGCATTTTAATGATTTATGTTCCATTTGCAAAGGCTGGGCTAAAGCCGACTGAGCCAAATCAGGCCCATGTTCTTAAAGGCCCCCAATAGGACAAAATGGAGAATCCAGGGGAGGCATACAGTTGCTCCCAAATATTACTTTAGGAAAGTAAACTGACAATAAATAATACTATCTGTACATTTACATAGCGGCACATTTACTAATGGTAGAAGTGAATTTTCAAATAAAATTCTAATTTTTTAAATTCTAATTTTTAAGTAATTTTGGGCTACTTCGACCATCCTATAGACCAAAATTTGATTTGAATTGAAAAGATTAAAAAATTTGAATCTGGAAGTACTGGCCATTTAAAAAAAAAAAAATGAATTTAACCATTTGCTACCCTAAAGCTGCCAAATTGCCATTGTAGCCTATGGTGGACCTCCAGGAAGCTTTCCTTTAATTTCTGACTTACTCTAATTCTGACTTACTCACTGATCTATAGGAAAAGATAGAATAGGTGCGCCTCTGTTTCACAAGGAAACTCTTTAGTGTATCCTTCTCATTTCTGTTTCCACTAAGGCTGTGTGATTATGTGCACTGATTTTGGTGCGGTGTCTGTATGTTGGATCAGCAGCAGGTTTGGACCAGCTCAGACCAGCACAAACAGGGCTCAGTTGAGGTCTTAGGCATAGAGGCGGGGCAGACAATTACTTTCACTTTCCATTCAGCACATCCTAGATGTCACTGCTCTCCACACATTTCCCCATTCTTTGCACCATTTAATGGTGTAGCCAGGGCATGGGAATGGACATTAGGCCCCCCATTGTGGTGCACAAACAAGATTCTGAGATGATGCAAGGATTACCTTAATAACAGTTATGCTGTGTATACACAGTAATGTCTATACTGTTTAAGAAGGATAGAGTTTATGTTTCTGTTGCGTAATTGCTGCATGAACCTGCTAAAAAAGCAGAACAATTAGAAATGTCTCTTCTACATCTGCAGCAGCCTGCAGATTTTCATTTGTGGTTTCATTTCATTGGTGAGCCTACCATACCTTTTACTGCTTGGATACAAATGTTTGAAAATTACATTATTGCTGCTGACCAAGGGGAGATTTCTGCTGCTAGAAAGCGTGCTTTACTTAGTCACTGCCTGGGAGCAGAGAGACAGCGTATATATTCTATACATTACCATCACCTGATGAAACTTATAAAACTGCTCTTATTGCTATAAATAACTTTTTTGTGCCATGAGTAAATGTGGTTGCTGAAAAATATAAATTCTGCCAACAGGGACAGCGTAATGACGAATCCACAGAACAATTTGTGGCAGCTTTGAGAGAGCTGTTTTTTATCTATGAGTCTGGGAATCTAACAGATGAAACAGAGACCAAATAGTGGAAGAAAAACTCACATCGCATTAGAGAAAGACTGCTCCTAGAGCAATATTTAACCCTCGCAAAGGCTATTACAGTTGCTAGCCGAATTGAAACAGCAGTGGCAGAGGCTAAAACTCTCAGTCAGGGAACTGCTTGGAATGTACAGATTGTGAATTCAAAACTGTGGCCTAATAATGCTCAGTCACAGGAAAAATACAGTGAAAGGGATTCACTGCAAAACCGTGCAGCAAATACAAATAAAAAATACTGCTTTCGCTGTGGTTCAACACAACACCTTGCAAACTATTTTAAATGTCCTGCCAAAGCTATACAGTGCCACAAATGTTTAAAGTCAGGTTACTTTGCTACAGTCTGCCATAGTTCTACTAAAGATGTTCATGAACTCACTACTACAAATGTTACAGTATTCAGTGTGGATAAAGCTGGTACATTTATTCCAGACAAGTTCATAAGCACCGCCAATGTCAATACGGCTTCTGCTGACAATGGCCACTCCATTAACCTGATGCTTGATACAGGTTCAGCTGTTTCAATACTACCAAAAGATATTTTCTTGACTTTGCAAAATATACGCTTTGTGCACCTGCCCTGAGACTGGTCAGTTACTTAAAGGATCCAATCCCTGTGCTTGGTTGCTTGCCAGTGACTGTACAATTTGAATCAAATACTGCAAAATGTGACTTGTACATTGTGAGTAAATGTACTGCTATACTTGGAAGGGATCTCTTTGGTCCATTAAGCCTACAATTAATTGATGGTCTCATTACTACAACACCAGTGTCTGCCACACAGCCTGTGTCTAAAAGTTCACCACAAAGGAACACTTCACTTGGATGTGCAAAGAACTTTATACACAAAATTAATTAAACTGAGACCAGATGTACCATCAGTACAGTATGCCAGAAATTGAGGTAATTGCCCTACTCTTTAAGCAAGGCTGTCTCACAGGAACTACATAACTACAGAGCAATGTGCCAAGCAACAACCCAAGCATCTCCAGCTGAATTATTACATGGAAGACAGATGAGCACTAAGTTACATGTTGCAGACATCAATCTACCACAAAATACTGTTCCTACAAAACAGTCTACTGCTGACATTGTCAAATATCTACAAGCCAAATGCAAGGCTTATACTGACAGAAAACGTGGTGCAAGAGAAGTGCACTTTCAGTCTGACTCTTTAGTCAGAATTAAGAAACCAGGTCTACTGAAACAAGGCCAATCTAAATTTACTACATCACTTGCAGTAAGACGCCAATGAGGACCATACACATATGAACTGTCTGATGGACACATATGGAATACAAGTCATCTTGCTCCTGCTAGATATGGCTTTGGAGAAGTTCCATTTGATGAAGGACATTTTCCTACTCCTGATGCCAACTGCAATAGGCCTGAAGAAGGTGAACCTATAAGGCATACTGAGAGAATCAGAAAACTACCTGCACGTACCAAGGACTATGTGATGTGAAGAGTGTATAATATTGTTTACGGTTTCATTGTTGTTGTTTATTCCTACTATAGGGGGGAATATATGGTGTTTATACAAATGGGCTGTAGAGGTCACTGTGCATGTGAGTTATGCTGTGTATACACAGTACTGTCTATACTGTTTAGGAATGATAGAGTTTATGTTTCTGTTGTGTAATAGCTGCATGAGCCTGCTTATAAAGCACTGTTATACTCTACTCATCCTTGGCTATCAAAACACAACAACAGTGCCCACAAAATGCCTCCTGCCTGCTTGCTATAATTATGAATTCCTGAAGGAAAGAACAAGATTCAAATAATTTATATAGTGAAATTAAAGTTTGCTTGACTAATGTGATAAAATAGAACTTTGAATATTTTTTTTTTGGGTGGAATAGGACATAATTTTAATACAAGACTCGCTTGATGAGCTAGAGGATAGAATAACAAAGATGGGCACTGATACAAATGCCAACACTAAATCTATCCACATGATCAAGCTATTTTAGACCTGAGACGACATACAGGAGTAGGAGAAGCAATATTCGCATACGCGTGGTCCCAGAAAACATACCAAGTGTGGAGCTTCGGGACTTAGCCACAAAACTGTTCTGTGAAGTATTGAATGACTCAACTAAGCCAGCTATTGAAATAGAATGCATATATAGATTTGTGGCACAAAGAGGAACTACCCCCAGAGACGTTCTAAGAAAGGATCTTATAAAAAGCAAGGGATGTAGATGGTATGCATTTTGAAGAAAGCACCATATATTTATAACATGACAGGTGCATCTACTATCATCTACTATTTATCATTAAAGCCAATAACATCATCTTTAAGGGAACGAGGCATTTCTTATAAGTGGGGTTTCCCCTTTGCACTATTGGCACACAAAGGAGGCAAGATATTTGCACTACGATACCCAATGGATGCCCCCTTGTCAACAGCTGGGCATTCCCACCTCAGATGTATCGGAATGGTGCAACAACATTTTACAGACGGGTCATCCACTCCAACTCAGGCAAGAATGCGCACCCCTTCCAGGTAATGCCGCAAGAGAATTAACACTCAATCTCCTGCACGCTTGCCAAGCAGTCCCCTCACCAAAAGGTAGCCTTAATCACTACATACAATACCCATGAGAATGGCCATGTATAAGTAATTTATAATTATAAGTGATTATGTTATTGCTCTATGTTAAGCCAGTTATTTCATAATTATTATTGTTGTGGTTTTAGCGTGTTGTTGTTAGTTACATACAGGGAGCACATATCAATATTCACTCCTATTTTTCACAAATCTGTTAATATTTTTAATGCTGTTATGCATGGCACATACCTTAAATTACCCCCATCCCCTCCCACCACCACCCCCTTTTTTTCCTCCATTCCTCTCCTTTCTTTCTTCTCCCCTGCCCTATTTTCCCCCTCTACTTTCCTTTCCTAACTACCCATCTCCATTCCTCTAACCAAGGTAACGCTGGTTGTGCTCATGTCAGTAAACAGATTTTGCTCTTGACTTCCAACAACTTAAAATAGGCTAAAAGCTTATATTGACTTACTGGTATAGATAATATTAACTGAGGTACTGAGAGCATAAGAGGACTGTACAAGAAGTCAGATAGAGGATGCTTTCAGACCCCATATATAAAATACTTTCCCACCTAACTTGGAATTCTTAAAAAAAAAAAAAAGGCACAAAGCTCCACATACAATGTAGGGCACACAAAGTACTTAACTAAACCTCTCTCACCCCCAAAGAATGTAACTCCATACACTACACCTATTGCCTAAATAGGAAGGCCCTAGGGCAGGAATCCCCAACCTTTTGAACCTGTGAGAAACATTCAGAAGTAAAAGTAGTTGGGGAGAAAAACAAGCATGAAAAATGAGTCTCTGTTTGGCAGTACATCTGGTTTTTATACAACCAAAACTTGCCTCCAAGCCTGGAATTAAAAAAAAAAGCACCTGCTTTGAGGCCACTGGGAGCAACATCCAAGGGGTTGGAGAGCAACATGTTGCTCAAAAGCTACTGGTTGGGGATCACTGCCCTAGGGCCTCTCTGTGGTTAATTTGTAGTTTCTGTAAATACTTTCCACTAGGAACTTGTTCTCGATTTAGGAACCTGTAATTTTTCCCCACCCAGGCTTAAAAGTAACAACTACAAAATGAGTGTGAGCACTCATAACCATGTTCCTCCGAAACGCAAACAGACACTTCAGGGCCGATTTGCGAAATTCACGTGAAATGATCGAAGTTCGATAGAATAACGATCGTACGACTTTTTCATAAAATTGGATATTCTAGTTTGGCCTCTTCAATCATTAAATACGAATTATCGAATAGATCGAATAATCGGATATTCAATAATTCGATCATTCGATGATCGAAGGAATCAAAATTTTAAAATTATTCGACTGCCTACTTCGCCAGATTGAACCTATCGAATTGCCCCACATAGGCTTCTGAGACTAAGTCCTGCTCGAATACCATTCGATCGTTCGAATTTTTCGGAGGCTCAAAGGAAATTTTACGATTTTTGAGTGAAATCGAACGATCGGTATCCAATCGCACGAATTCATCGAGAAATCGAATATCGAGCAAAATGATAGCCTAAAACAATTCGATAAGCATTCGATGGTCGAATGCTTATCGAATTTCGAGTAGGATCGAGCCAGTTTTGGGGAATAATAGTAAATTTGCCCCATTATGTTTATACGATCAATAGAAACGGGTTTAACTTACCCTGGAAAAGGAAAGCACTATTACAAAAAAATGAAAGCAAAAAATTAACATATTGCTTGTTGCAAGAGATGCATTTTAAAGCGAACCACGTACCAAAGTGGTACAACACTAGATTCTCAAAAATAATGCACAAACTACTAAAGTTAGAGGCACAGCAAATGTTCTAGTGAATAATTTAGAGTTCAAGATAGATAACACATAGATAGAATTATTAGGCAATTATACATTCATCAAAGGGACAATATTCTCTAACAAGTACACCTTTGCCTCAATTTACTTGCCAAATGAGGAACAAAGTAACATCATGGAACAAACCTGTAACAAACTTTTGCTATTCGCAGACGGTACACTAATAGTAGGCGGAGATCTGAATATCCCTCTGGACCCTGGTATTGACTGCTTTACCTAAAGGTAAATCCTCTTTACCATACAAGCATATTAATAAAATTAAAGACACAGCTACATGCCTTAAAGGTGGTGGATAGCTGGAGATCGGTCAACCCAACGGTTAAAGATTACACTCACTTCACCCATTGTCAAAACTCCCATAGCCGGATTGACTACATTCTGATTTCACATGATGCTTTAGATAACATTAGACAAACATAGGTTCGATTGTGTGGTCGGATCATGCTTATGTACTGTTAAGCATTAGTGATGAGCGAATTTATTCGCGAGCCACAAATTTGTGGTGAATTCCCATGATTCACTGCAGGTAAATAAATTCACGAAAAAAAACACAAGACACACGTCAAAAAAAACACAACGCATGCCGGAAATGACGAGACACGCCAAAAATTATGCGACGTGCGTCTCAAACGTGACAGAATTCTTTGAATATTGCAAATCAACTTACTATACCTTCTGCAAAATCTCCCCTATCTCCACTACAGTTCTAGCTGAGTCAGGCATCTTGGATTTCACTGCCTCCTCCTACCATTATCTTTATAGCCAACTGCAGCTCTGAAACCTCATACATGATCAGTGGAAAATGAATCCTTTCTGAGCTTTTTTTTCAAATCAGCCAAACTTCTGTGTTAGCTGCGTTGCCTCCTGTCTGGAAGTTAGTGTGTGCCCTCCATTTGCATAGTTACATCACCAGCAGGGGACAAGATCAAGATGAGGGACAAGATTAGGGAAAACTCATGATACTTCAAGCGGAGGATTTTACTAAAACTAGGCATTCTAGGTAGAATGCTACAACCCGAGCATGCTCGTGAACTCATTTTCGTTTTATAGTCACTGTATAGACTCCCTCAGTGAAAGAACCCATTTGACAACGTAAGGGATTTTTTAATAACTATTTTTTTCAAAAAACTATATATTTGATTAAATGTGTTTAGGTTGTACTGGTCACATTGTTAATTTGTGTTTGATTTTTGCTGTGAAAGGTGCCCTTTAAGGGCTTTTCTTGAGGGGTCTTTTAGTTTACCCAGGAAAACAATATATTGTCTTTTTTCAGGACAACCTAAGCTTTCAAAATATGCTAGAATTTTGGTGTAATTCCACTTCTGTAACAAGATATAGGCTTTTAAGTGTCTAAAAATTAAAAAAATATAATATAAATAATAATCTAAATACATATCAGAAACATAATTTATTTTTGTCTCCTGAATACACGAATACCATACAGAGTCAAAAATGCAAAAAAAAAAGAAGTATATTAATCCAACATTTTGGTGGTCCTTGTGTGGGACCGAAACGTTGGATTAATAAACTTTTTTTGCATTTTTGACTCTTTTTGCTCAAATCATGTGAGTGCCATCACCATATATATATATATGTAGAAATGGTGAGTGCATTTTGTTATAATCGGAATCAATCAGCTTCGGCTCGTATCTGGAGGCTCCGAAATCTTGATTCTGATTCTACAGTTTTACACATTTTTTCCTTGGAGCAGCACCCGGGTAATTGAATGAATGAACTGATGGTGTGCGGCTCTGTTTGGTTTCATATATATAAAACGGACACGGGCGTCCATGTTTCCGACACCGGAAAGGGACGCCTGTGTCCAAAAACGGATGCCCACGTCCAAATAAGGATGCCCGCAAAGCAAAACGCTGCCAATTCACCCATCACTATACATACAGCCTGCCAGGAGCAATTTAGTATAATATTGCAGATAGTTTGGTCTCTGATGTGCTTTGGGATCCATAATTATGTGGAAGTTTCTTCAGAGCCCTGAGAAGTACCCCCTGTAGGGTTGCCACTTTTGACTTCCAAAAAACAAACAATGGCTGGATGATGGTATTGGGGGAAATGTTGTTTTATATAGTAGTATGTTGTGTACAGTGTTTATTTCTTCCTTTCACAATGTATCCATTACATTTTGTGCTCCTCAGTATGGATTCAGAGGGCCAAAAGGCAATTGTATTATTACATTGTACATCCAAAATAAAAATTGAAAAGAAACAAAATGCTTTGTCTTCAATCAAACCCTAGTGCACATATATACACAAACCTACAGAAACATATCTATATACTCACAAATAAAACTATATGTATCTATAATAAGCTAACTGTATATCTTAAGGTCACAATAGGTTTGTATGTTATATGCTTGTTTTAAGAAGTCACCCTCTTAAATACATTAATAATAATTTTGAAAATAGATAGTACCCTGTATGTATAATCTCCATATAGTTGTCATAAAGCAGAGCAGTTCTGCTGCCTGCAATAGGGATCAGATACGGATTTTTATTCAAAAATTAGAAACATTTACAAAGCAAAACAAAAATCATGACAAATCAGAATTACATTATATTAAATTTAAAATTAGAAAGTAGAGAAATGAGTCCAAGAAAAATCAAAATTCATCCCATGCTTCTCATTCACACTCTGTTTCCTGATCTCATTGATCTTAATAAATAATATATCCCTCAAGATTTTTTTTTAAAGTTAGGTTTACCGATTCATTGTTTTTCCCCAGAGTTTTCATGCATCTCATAGATCAGAGGTGATATTGAATCACTGACAAAATAATAAATACTGTTTCCTGGTTAAAGCAGTGACTATGAATAATCCCATAGACTCTCTCTGCATAGTGATTGGCACATATATTAAAAATACCAAACATCTTACACACACCCTCATATAAACTGTTTGACACACAACAAGTCACCAAGAAGTGCTCTTGACTCTCCTCCACCCACACCCCCAGGGACACTCTCTATTTACATGGCTTAGGTATTTCATATTTCCCTGTACATATATTTGTCCTGCAGTGAAAGCTAGGAGTTATCAACAGATTCACAGGGAGTCTACACTGTTTAAATGATTACTACAACAAAAGACACAGTAAGGACAGTCCAAATAGGAAGATTATGCCGTAGTTCACTTGTTAGAAACAGGTATTGTTCATCCTGTGTTGATAACCCAAAGTAATATACAAAGAAGAAAAGTGATGGTTGCAGGATGAATCCAGGCAGGCAATAAAGCTGCATAATTCCTTTATTAAGGAAGTGACACACACACAACATGTTTCAGGCAAAGCACTTTTTCAAGTGTGAAATAACAATACAAACATTAGCTAATAAGCCTACTGGTGACCCTTAACCCCTTAACGAAGTGCATGTTGGGTAATGGCCTTAAAGTGACAGTACTTAGTGAACATACACAGTAACTTCATATTGGTCCATTGTGAGTTCATAAAAGACAGTAGTCCACGTAGAAACATCATTTCTGTATGTTTCTATCGATAATCCAATTTAGATCCAAAAGTTTCATTATTCCATAGTAACAGATTACTGCCAGTGATAGCCTAACCTGTATTAAAGGAAATTGCTTACAAGCCTATCCAAAAAGTACATAAAATCATACAGATGAAGCCACTTTGGATTGTGCATTTGACACAGAAAAACTTAATCTATCCCATTTATCCCACTTAGCACAGAATATTGTGTCACAGCATCCCATCCAATTAAAGAGTTCACCATTGAAAACAATGGTGCTTTGGTATGCTAATGAAAAGGTTAAATGCATTAAATGAGTTAAGATAACTTTAGATAACACAGTTTCTTCAATTAGCCCTGAGTCACGACGCATTTAACTCACCAATCCCAGTGGCTGCATCTGTATGTTGTGAGTTAGTATAGACTTACAGTATTGTCTGACAAAGTAATAAAGTAATAGAACCCAGAAAGTAAATATTGATTAGTCTCCTGTAACTTATGGACTCACCCAAAAACTTGAAACGGCAGGAGATCCGTGATAATCTAATACGCTGGCTATCAATAATTCCTGAAAAAAGAATAACAGATATTATAACGTATATATATCGTAGTTACAGAAAACATGACAAGTTAATTTCCTCATTCAACCCTTTTGGGCTAAAGATATCCAGGCATCTAATCCACCTGGTTTCCTTTTGTAACAGCAATGTATTATGGTCACCTCCCCTTGCTGGTATAGGAACCACCTCAAGTACTTTCCACCTTAGTTGGCATACGTACATTATGTTTAGCATCAGCGAAATGCCTAGAGACTGCAGTGTCAGTATAAGTATGCCTTTTGAAATTCCGTATTGTATTCTTTTGCTCCTTTATTCGATTTTTAACAGGTCTAATTGTTTTCCCTATGTAGACCTTCCCACGGGGACACTTCACAACATAAACTACAAAAGTGGTATTACAAGTAGCGTATGCGTGTAACTTAATTTCTTCTCCTGTTGTTGGGTGATTTATATTAGATCCTTTCATAATTGAATTACAGCTCAAACAAGGGAATGTTCCAATCTTTGGTTTGCCATTAAACAACAGTTTTTTGTTATTTTGGGAGAGTAATGGGCATAGTATATCTTTCAAGTCTCTACCTCTTTTATAGGCAAACTGGGGTGGTTCAGAGAAAATCGCCCCATAAGTTGCATCCATCTGTAAGATTGGCCAGTACCGTTTAATTGTTTTTTCGACCATGTTACTGTTCTTATCAAATTTGCTTACAAAAGTGAGGTTAGGGCTTGTAATAATTTTTTTCTTATTACAGAAGAGGTCCTGGCGTTCCATTTTCTGAACTTGATTTCTAATTGCTATAAGTTCACCTTTTGGGTACCCTCTGGCTACACACCTGTTGGTTAGGTCGTCAGCCGCTTTTCCAAAAGTGGTATCAGTGGAGGCTATCTTTCTAGCCCTCATGTATTGACCTTTGGGAATTGCCTTCAGGGTTAAGGGATTATGGTAGCTTTTTTGTGTAGGAGGTTATTTCTACGAAACATGTTTGTATGCAGAATATTGTGTTTAAGTGTGATGTTAACATCCAAAAAGTTAATTTCCTCATTTGAGACCTCCATTGTAAATTTTATTGCACTATGTGCTTCATTAGCATTATTGACCATTATTTCAAACTGTTTAATTGGGTCTTCCCATAGAATTAATATGTCGTCCACATATTTGAAATAGTGTTTAATGTGCTGTAAATATGGTTCAGTAAGGAACAGCTTTTGTTCTAGTCTAAACACAAACAGATTAGCAAAGGAGGGGCTACTACAGAACCCATTGTTGTGCCCTGTTTTTGCCAGTAGAAAGTGTTATCAAATTTGAAATAATTCTTTTTTAGGACAATTTCCAGGCAATCTAGAATAAAATACACTTTAGGGTTTGGGATATTAGTTTCCAGTAGGGCCTCTTCAACGTATTTAATCCCTTCATCTTGTGGGATTGAAGTGAAAAGACTTTGAATATCAATGCTGCATAATAGTGTGCAATAGTGTAATAATGCTAATGAAAAGGTTAAATGCATTAAATGAGTAAAGATAACTTTAGATAACATAGTTTCTTTAATTAACCCTGAGTCACGACACATTTAACACACAAATCCAAGTGGCTGCATCTGTAGGTCAGCTTCCACCCTTTCCAGCTGAACTTTTACCAAGCTGGTATCCAACTTCTCTTCCCAATAGGCCGGCATTATCTTCCTTCCAAAATTAACCCCTAGTATTTTAACTTGAGAGGAGTCAACAGGGAAGTTTCTTAACTTGAAACTGGGCTCATTCCTCAAACTCCATAAAGCTTCCGACTTTGACCATATTTGATCCTAAGGCCCTGAGTAATTCTGATGCATCAAGATATGATCTCCACCACTTCAGGCTTTGAGATAACCACTGTCAAAGTATATTGCAGTAAGTAGTAAAAAGAATCCAAAATTATTTTTTACATATATTAATAGTAAAAAAATTAAACAGGAAGGGGCAGGACCTTTATTATCAGAGGGGGTTAGCTGGTTGATGAGAATAAGCAAAAAGCTCAGATTCTGAACCCATATTTTTCATCTGTCTACACAAATGAGGAACTAGCTAATGAAGGTTTCCTTATTAATAGTCCCAATTCTAATTAAACAACTAATGATGCATGGTTCACACATGATGAAATTCAAAAGAGACTAGAACATGTTAAGATAAACAAAGGTCCAGGGCCAGATGGGATTCATCCTAGGGTACTTAGCAAGCTTTGCTCTGTGATTGCTAATGCTCTCTACTTAATTTTTCAGGATTCATTGAGGTCTGGCATGGTGCAGAGACTAGCGAATTGCTAATGTGGTGCTTTTCAAAAAGGGATCCCGTTCTCAGCCTCAAAACTATAGGCCAGTTAGTCTGATGTCGGTGGTAGGAAAGCTTTTCGAAGGATTATAAAAACGATTGGATACTGGACTTCATAGAAAATAACAATACTATGAGTTTGTGCCGGCAAAGTTTTATGCATAATAGATCTTGCCAGACTAACTTCATTTCTTTTTATGAGAAGGTAAGCAGGGACCTCTATTCTGGGATGGCACATTCTGGTGGATGTGATTTACTTAGACTTTGCTAAAGCACTCAATACAGTGCCACACATAAGGTTACTGGTTAAATTAAGTAATGTTGGCCTGGAACATAGTATTTGTATCTGGATAGAGAACTGGCTATAAGATAGACTACAAAGAGTGGTGGTAAATAGAACATTTTCTAATTGGACCAGTGTTGTTAGTGGTGTATCGCAGGGCCTGGGTCCCTTGCTTTTCAACTTTATTAATGACCTGGATATGGGCATTGAAAGTACGGTTTCTATTTTTGCAGATGATACTAAATTGTGCATAAGAGGATGTTACCACTTTGCAGAGTGATTTGTTTAAGTTTGGAAACTGGGCAGCAAACTGGAAAATGAGGTTCAATGTTG
>CM044443.1:73011946-73023517 GCA_024363595.1 Xenopus borealis | reverse complement strand
TAGCTCCTCATAAATTAGTTTAAAATAATATTACTACCACAGTCTGGTATACTTTGACTGCCTTATCTTTGTAGTGTCCCAGAGTTAGCATAAATTGAGATAGGGTTCTTGGGACAGCTCCACCGTATATTTTTTCTTTTTCTATCTATTTTAATGAACTCAAGCCCTCTATTAATTTGATTGTGAATCAGTTATTTGAGTATCATTTCATTTGATTTTGCACAAATTGAATCAACTGTAGGATCATTTGAATTAATTGAAGCACCTGGCACTTTATATAATATATATATTTGTTAGTATTTAATATTGGGTGTAGATCATTTCTCCATTAAAAACAAGCACCTTGCAGTTTTTTGTAGGTAGTATTAAGAATCACGGTTAATTATTCAATATCACTTATTTTACCTTACAACAATGTTGATTTAAAGAATGTGGAAATAATCCTTTATAGTGCACTAAGCACTTGTTAATTTCAAGAAAGAAACATTCACACAACATAATTAATTAGAATAACGTATTTGAATTTGAATTCAGCAAACATTGTCATTACATATAATTAATGACATTGGTGAGTTGATTGTTTGGAAGTTAATGAATTGATTTATCTGGCCACATTAATTGAAGTTTATAATTAATTGAGGTTTGTAAATAACATTTAAGTAGGGAATATACAGGGTACTTCCTTCTTCTTTCAGTTGTGAATTTGTTGTCATGCTGAACTTCATGAAATAGAGAACACATTGTTCATGGCAAGTGGGAATAAAACATTTTATATTTAAAGTCCTAGCAAAAACAAAATAGAGAGTAAAAACTTTTAGGGGCAAATTTATGAAAGTTTGTAGAACGTTTGTGTCTCCAAATTGTACGTAAAATCTATATAAAATCTATATAAAAGTATGGCAAGTAAAAGCTGTCCAGTTAATGTAGAAGTCAATGGAAGTTCCCTTTCTTTTCTTGCAAAGATGAGCCTTTCCTGGTTTTAGAGGCTTTCAGAGATCAAAACATCCATTGTCACAGAAATTTTTCATTCATTCATGAAAAATTGGGGAGTTTTGATTTTTATCAACAGCTATTTTCGTTTGTACCTTTTTTAATCAGATCTTTTAAAAACTTTCATGAGATTCATGATTTGAAAGAAATAGTGTTTAATCTTGGTTTGAAAAAGCTCTGATACCACTAAAATTCAACCTTTAGTCAATGGGTCACCCCATCCTGTTATATGATGAATGGGAAACATTTCTGTATGAGTATATTGAGCAAAATGTTAGGGAGCAATGGCCTGGAGTTTGTTGTTAGAAGGTTGGCCAGGAAAGCACTCTTTAACCCTTGGCAATTTTCAAATGGGGAAATAGAACCCTATTAAGGGAATGCAATATGTTTTGTCAGCATAAAAAAAAACCTGCAAACACCTTTGCAAACTCTAGCAACCATGTTTGCATTATTTTTGACCAATTAATTACAGACCTCAACAACTTCTTTGCAATATTTATAAAGAAAGGACTTTTGTGAACATGTGCAGTGTATGTAATAACATTTTGTAATCGCAAAATGTTTTTTTGAGCCAAAATATGTAACAAAACTCCAACACAGGTGTTAGCGCTAATCTTAGTGATAATAAGCAATGTAATATTTGCCAGGCAATGATTTTAAATTGCAAGCTGGGCTAAATATTCCAAAAACACCATTTATATAATGCTTGTGATTTTTAATTACATTCCCCCTTATGTGATCCCAGTAGAAAAATGCAGTGTTAACAGTATTACATGACAGAAGACAAAACAACCCTTCTATCTTTATTTAAATAAAATAATTTTGTTCTATGATGGTATATATTTATTTTACCAGTGCCCTATCACTGAACTTTTAATTGCATTAACATGCATTTCAAAGGATCTCCTTTTAAGAAGAATGACAGCAGTATAGAGAAGCAGTTATCTTTTACACTGTTTGTTCCTATAATGGTGCAGAAGTCAGCTAGTCACTAGATCATCTACTCTGATTCAATCTTTATATAAATAGAACATTACAAAGACTTTATATAAATAGAACATTACCCTGAAGTACAATATGGCACAGATTGATACTGAGCCACAATGTTTCATCAATTTAATCCAGTTAAGTAGATACCGTTAACACTTTGGGGCAGATTTACTATTGGTCAAATTCGAGGGTTAATTAACCCTTGAATTCTGCCAATCGAATTTCAGTCAAATTTAAAGGGTTTTAGTGAAATTTGATCAAATGAACTGATATAAAAAATTCGATCGAACGATTAAATCGTTTGAATTGAACGATTCGAGCGATTTTAACCATTCAATCAAATTTTTTTTATTCAGTCTAAAAATGCTGAAATAACCATATGGGAGCTTCCCTTAGGGTTATACAGCAATTCGGCAGGTTTAATCTGGCGAACTAGGGATTCGAATAAAAATTTAAAGGGCAAGTAATTCAACCAAATAGATTTTTATTCGAATCATTTGAATCGATCGAATTTTGTGAATTTGATGGTCGTATTGCCCATAAAAGGTATTCAAAAATTCGAATCAGAATCTTTTTGAAAATTCTATTGAATTTCGAATCCTTCACACGAATTTAGTAAAGCTGCCCCTTTGTTTGCAATATTTGCTGTAACATGTTATGTTGTGGGGGTTGTGAGATAAAAATATATTTTTCTCCCTGTACATACATGAACAACTTATTATGCAGTTTCACTTGGTTGGCAATGACGTAAGTCACGGTCAAATTGTAAGCAAGCAATATAATTTCCCTTGGATTTGGTGGCATCATGAAATCTGTATCTTGTAAATCATGGCATGAGCATGATTTTCTGTGCATTGCCTAGACAGACCATGTTGTATAGTGCTTAAACATACAGGTTCCATGTTTGCTCAGTGATAGATATATGAGCATTGTCATCACTTAGGGGAACTTCACATTGCAACTTATCTGTTGCAAGTGTGTTTTCAGATACAGGAAATGTATTTGATGTTACAGCCTTCCTGTAAATACAGTTTTAATGAATAAAATAACACAATGCCTTGTTTCTAGAGAAACAGCATTGTCTTGATGGATTGTTCAGGATCCTCATTTTCAGTACATTTCACTTTGGGGGAGTTTTTTTTTTATAACTAGATAAAACGTTGTTCAATATTTTATGTTGTATTTGCCACCCCTATAAATCTTACAACTCCTCAAGTAATATGAACCTAACAAAAACTGAAAAGCATACAATTAAAGTGAAGATTGTTAAAACATTAAAACAAAGTACTAGAAAAGATAAATGGAACAGAAATATGCATGTCGCAGAAACACATTCAAATCATTTGCTTCATTGATTTCCATTGCTACAAATGTGTTCATCTGATGAATCAAGTGGAACTATTAAAGTTGAAGATGATTTTAGCTTTTTTTAACCCATATAAAGACTTTAATGTGATCTAAGCAAAACTACTGAATAATTATTCTAAGTGCTATGTCATATTTAGATTTGTAGCTCAATAAAGGCCATCTGTCATTCCCAAATGCATGTACTAAATCTAGGGGGAATGTTAAAGAAAACACACAGTAACAAACAAAGAGCTTTCACCATCCAGATAAGTATATTCTTTCTGTTTTGAGTTATGTCATGGTATGGCTGGACATCAAAGTTGGCTCTCTTTATTGAGTACTTATTATATTATTTATATATAAATTATTTCCACCCGTAGTGATTGAGATACTAGGTACACTAGCGGGAAGGAATATACAGAATAATACAATGTATTTCATGGCAATGGTTAAATTTTTTACTAAGTATAGTCTGAGTTCTTTTATATCTTATAGTTAGTTATAGATAGATCAACCTAGCACCACCACATTTACAGTATGGTTTTTGGAGTTTTTGGCAACTTAAATACAAGGATAAAGTGTCTGTTATAATTTGAATAATAACCATCAGATGAGAACCACATTGGACAGTGCTCTCTGAAGGGTCTATTTAGAGCCCTAGTATAATTTTATTCTTGGCTAGGAAGTCAAATAATGAGACCAGCCCAATTTCATCTACACCTGGGTGGCCCTTTTGGCCAAAGATGCACTTATTTTTAAGCATTAGCAAGCAAGGAGATCTATCTAACTATCTTATAGAAGAAGTTCTATCTTACACCATATTTATAAAGAAATCTCATCACTTTTTTCTAGAGATTGCACTCAAAAAGATGATAAATGCACAATACTTACAATAGCAATGTTGCACAAAAGAAACAACTATGTTGTGTTTACATTTGTTAAATTTTAAGGACTATAAATAGGCAAATAATTCCAAGACAAACTGCAAATTCTCTCTGAATACCAATGGCTTCAACATCATAGTAAAATCTATTCTACAATAAGCATCTCTTTTAAATGGGTAGTTCAACTTTAAATTTGACCCCCCATATGTAATAAAATGCACTTGGTTTACCCAGTTGCAGTAACCCATAGCAACCAATTAGATGTTTGATTTTAAACCTGCCATTGTATGAGCAAATGTAGTGCCTTTTATTACATAAACCCATTAGTATGTTATTAAAGGTCCTATATTAAGCAATTCTTTGGTTGGTCTTTTGATTTTTTTTACAGTTTTTGAATTATGTAAAAAGCATTTGCTTTCTATTGTTATTGATAAATTTTACTTTTATCTTTTTATACAGGCCATCTCCTACCCCCATTTCAATTTCTCACTGAAATCCCTGCCTTGTTGCATCCAAATAGCTGGAAAATTTCAAAGTGGAGCATTGCTGAACAAAAAGCTTAAAAAATGCAAATAAATAAATAAATAAATTCCTTTAAATTACATATTGCAGTTGCTAATTAAAAATGTCCAGTATCAAAACATCCTTTAGGAGTTTCAGGAATAAAAACCCGTAGGTCTTTTAGAAAAATGACAGTGGTGAGATCACTTTTATTGACCCAGTTTATTTGGCATTGCAAATAATAATGTCATAGCATAAAATCTTGGTGTATAACAGTTAAACAGCATCAGATTGATGATTTGTTTCTTTATTCACCCTAGTGATTACCCTTTCCAAACAGAAGATTTAACAATTCCTGTACTAACTGCAATGGACTCTCATGGCTGCAAATATAAAAGAATTAGGATAACATGCCAAATGAATTTGAATTAAAAGCATAGCATCTTATAATGAATGTGTGAAATGATAGAATGCTTTAAAAGCTTCTTTCAAATGCGAGTCAGATCATTGAGGGCCTATAAAATGTATGGCTCATAAGATTTGTTGTTTGCAACACTGTTCACTAAGTAACAATTGCAGTCATCTGAGTGTGTTCAAATGGAGAATTCAATTTGCTAAGGAATGCATTTGGTTTTCAGACATTGCCGTGAAACAATTATAAATGGGATGAACAGGCTTACTGTTAAAGTACAGGTTACCATTCTCTTATGATAATTAAAATGGAACACCATTAATTCTAAACAACTGTGCAGCCTGGCATCAAGTTAAATTTGCTGCCCTAAATGCTCCCATACACTCAAATAAATGGTTTATCCTGCAACCCTGCAACTCTGTTGCCAAATGGATATCATGCTGTGGAAATTTAATACATTGTACATTATTAGCCACTATGGATAGTATTAATTATCTTCATGAAAGTGCAAAAATAAAAAAGTTGTGGGAGCACTCCATAGCTAAATAAAAATGTACTAAATGCAATGGAAGTGCTACTGATCTGGCCAAATTAATAACAGACAGAGAAAAAGAGGAAATATTGATCAATGCACATTCCCTGTTCCCCTGCCATATACGTAATCTATGCAAATGCATGCATACAACGACAGGGGTTTTTTAGTTACAAAATGATGATCATAAGATTTATAAGCCACCACACCATGTCAAGGTGAAACCCAAATGGCGGTCCCTACCTATTTACCTCTGGTCATAATATCAAATGATAAAGCCTTCCAGCATAAAAGCATTACTTGAAATAAAGGTCTCCTGACCTTTGGTTTCATCCATTTGATATTATGACCAGAGGTAAATAGTAAGAGACCTCCAAATGAGTTTTACCTTGATGTGGTGTGGTGGCTTATCAATCTTATGATCATCATTTTGTAACATGCATCTGCATAGATTACTGATATGAAAAGGGAACAGGGAATGTGCATTGATCAATCTCTCCTCTTTTTCTCTATGTCTGTAGTTAATTTGACCACATCAGTAGCACTTCCATTATATTTACCATCCCCACACCTGTCCCTTTAAATGGTGTAACAATGCCTTTGGAAATGGGTGTTGTTCTGGGAAGTTTCTCTCTCAAAAGCCGCAAGCGAGGAGGATTAATCTTGTGGAACCAAAGCTGGGGTCTAGGTTATCTTTCCCCTTTGAAAGCTATTTGTAGGGGAGGACTAAGCCCTATGGATGAAACCAATGCCCAGGTCGGGAGACCTTCATTTCAGGTAATGCTTTAATGCTGGGAGGCTTTATCATTTGATATTATGACCAGAGGTAAATAGTTATAATCTTATAATTTGTAATTAAAAAACCCCTGCCTTTGTAGACATGCATCCGCATAGATTACTTATATGACAGAGGAACAGGGAATGTGCATTGATCAATCTCTCCTCTTTTTCTCTTTCTTCATGTAAGATAACATAATCTTAAGCATTGTTACTGATGTTATATGCAACTGGCAGAAATGATTTTCAGCTCTGGCCTTACATGGAGGTTCCATGAATAACAATTATTACTATATTTGTAAATATTATATATGTTTTGTGCCCTTTGATTTGATTGCACCATGTTTTTGGAACAGAGGCCACTGATATTTATTATCTCTCTTATATTACCTTGGATTATATTTAAGGATTGTTTTAATTTTTTACCAAGCTGGCCTGAGTTTCTCCTATGAAGTTTAGTTTGTTATAAATCAACCTGGAACCACCACATTGACAGCATGATATTATGGGGTTGTTGCCAACTTAAATATAAGGGTAAGGAGTCTGTTTTTATTTCAATAATAAAAATCCATCAGATGAGGCCCACATTGGGTAGTGCTCTCTGAAAGGTTTGTATATTGCCCTAGTATCATTTTGTTGGCCAGGAGGTCAAACGATCAGGTCAGCCCAATTTGACCTCCACTTGGGTGGCCATATTGGCCAAAGATGCACTTTTGTTGAAACATAAGCAAATAAGCAGATCTATCTAACTATCTTATAGAAGGAAAGTTCTATCTTACACCATATTAATAAAGCAATCTCACCACTATGTTGGAGATATCGCACTGAAAAAGATGTGATACAATAAGACATGATACAACAAGCCTGGTTATTGCTACTCATTATTTCTGCAGTCATAGGTTTGCAAACAATCAATTTCTCCAATATGGTATAGAGGTGTTCATGATCAGTACTCTCCTCTCTGGAAAAACAGAATTGAAGAAAATTCCCATTTCTTGGAAATCTGCTCATTTTCTTTTAAAGGAATCAGATTAACCATCAACCCGCAGAAGCAGCTCCAATAGGGGAGCATTTCTCATTCAAGTTAATCATTAAGGAAAAGTGGATACATTGTATGAACATAAATCCAGAGCTAGCATAGACCATGTTAACAGTAAAAAAAACAATTATATTTGTGTATCCTTAAGGATCTGCTTAATATAACCAGGACATAAAATAAAGTTCCAAATTAGATTTTAGATCCCATACTTGTGTTGTATTTGGTGTGAGCATTTTGGTCAGTATGACATTGCATCAGCAATATAGTCATATAAAGTTGTCTCTCTTTATATTGAAAATTTTATAACTAAAAGCAGCGCAGTTCAAGCTAAGCAATGTTATTTTCAGAAAGCCTTTTGAATGGTGCAATTAACTGTGTTTGATTCACTGTTTTTCTACATTGTCTTTGAAAGTGCACTTTAAATCTCCATAGTAACTTAATTTGCACCATGGTACTGTGCCTTCAAGTTGAGGATCCACACAGACATCTAACTGTATAACTTTGTTTTTTAAATTAATTTGACACTAAACAAGCAAAAGCTTCATTTAATATACAGTATACTTGTCACAGGCTTACAGAATAACATCAGATATCTGCATATCGTAATAGAACAGAGACCTACGTTCTCTCTTATGAATACAGTGCTGCCTTTGTTCTGAAGCAATGTATTCATGAAGGGTGAGAGGAGGAAGCACAAATGTTGCCCTCCCATCTCTTAACTTGCACATTACCGTACAATTAGAAAGCACTGGCAGGTGCAGGCTTTTCTGCTGTGCAAAGTGAAGTCATACCCTAACAGAATTGCTATTTGATGGCACTGCCACCCAAGGTGTAAGAAAAGTTAAAAGAAACTGTGTTCAGCTCAGCAGTGTTTTTGTGTTCATATAATGTAGATGCTGAAAAATGCAGTAGGTAGCTAAATTATGCTTTGATTTATGAAAACATTCAACAAAATACAGTGAAATCTAAATTTTCCAGCATTATACACTGATGTTTTAAAGAGATACTCACACCTGAAATTAAACTCTTTTTTACTTCTAACTTTGCCTTAAAGTATTTGCATGATGCTTTTACATTACCTGTCTGTTGCCCCATGTTCATGTATGAGGGGGCTGCCATATTTGTGCAGCAGGAGTCTGTTAGCATTAGAAACTGTAACTGTTGGGACAGCCAGGTTGGCAAAGTCAGAGTGTCAGAGAGTCAGGCTTAGGAACTTCAACTAACAACTATATACAAAAACAAACCTCTCAGCAAAAAATGATCAACATGACCTATAGGTAACATTTAATGTACATTCGTATGTTAATATTAATTTTTAAGTGTCAGTATCACTTTAAGGCTCCATCAGTTTACAATGGGTGCTTTTCCCAGATCTTACACCAAATTGTTGCCCTGTTGTTTCCAAAAATGGCTGTTTGTCCTTTGTTGATATTATTGAAGGGGTTGTTCACCTTTAAACTATTGTTTAGTATGACATAGGGAGTGATATTCTGAGACAATTTGCAATTTGTTTTCATTTTTTTAAATTTGTGTTTTTTTGAGTTATTCCGCTTTTTATTCAGCAGCTCTCCAGTTTGCCAGTATATCAATCTGGTTGTCCAATTTTTCTTAGCAACCATGAAATGATTTGAATGAGATACTAGAATATGAAGACTTAAAGGTGAACCACCCCTTTACTAAACAGATGTTGCCATGGTTCTGTCTGTAGTCAAGTCCAATTATTCTGCACCTCATACAGCTGTGCACAATCACTTATTGCTTTGCATTGTTACATATGACTGTCAGAGAGGCCTTGCACATGCCCCCAACATTAATGCTGTAATGCCTAACCTTTGTCATTAACACAGTAAATATTACATTTCAAAGTAAATATGACTCCTGTGTAGTAAGGGAGTAAGTGGAGTCTGGTCTAGACATGCCCTTCTCCTTATAACAGCAACAACACGGCTTTGTGTCCTGCCCTCTATTACTCTATGCCATCAAGTCTTACTGCATGACAGTTCAGAAACTTCTATTTTCGAGACAACGGAAAACAAATGTAAAATTCATGGAAGGAGTGAGCTACTGTATGTGAGAACGTGGAGACCCAGATAAACAACCACAGACTGAATTGTGAGACCCTCTCGAAAACAGGTAAAAACAAAACCAAATCCAGGGAACAGGTACCAGAATACAGAGGTGTGGATTGAGGAATTAGAGCACCCCAGATGAAGCAGCCCTTCTATATACAACTTTCTGCAGATTGTTGCTGGGAATGAAGCAGCACAAATCATACACTATAAGAAGTATTACCAGAAAACATTTGTTGTGATACATTCAAGAAGTGAGTTACATCTTTCTTTAGCACCTTGTCAACTTCAGATCTATGAATCTTCTGGAAAATGTCTGAATTTGTACATATTTGTTTGTTAAGCATCCTGCTTTTGATATTAATCTCTTGCTGTTCCAGCCCCTTTGACTTATTTGTTATGTCCTGATCCCTGTACTTCTGCCTATATAATGTTTGTTCTGCTACTTCTTTCAAAGTCATACCTGTCTGTCATGGCTTTGCATTCCATTTTGGGACTGTATCATTCTCTTTTGGTTTTATCACCATTTGTGTCATTAAAACCCCAGAAAGCATCTGTACAGCCATAAAAAGTATGAAAGAAGTAATATCAACCAGTGGCATATGGCAGTAATTAAAAGACATATTTTGGGTTACAAGATAATTAACCTTACACTTGACAGATGGCTGTCATCTGCTTTGCTAAACTATGGGTTTTGCCTAACAAGCAACTATTTGTGACAGGCAATTAAAATAGATTTTGTTGTTTTCAGTAGGACAAACCCGATGTACAAATTGTAGAACAGGTTGTTTCCATAACAAACAGAATCTACTTTAGCCTGCAATTAATAAGCTGAAAGTTGCTTGTATGGTGTTGGAGGTTTGGCTCATGTTTACATCCAAAAACAAAATGGTGACAAAAGTGTAAAGGGCTAATTTATAGAGGCAGAGCTTGACCACTAAATGGTGTGCTTTTGATCCCCATAGTGCTTTTGCATTTCTGCCCCAGGTCTTTGAAAATGATCCCCAATATGTATAGTAATCTGCTTGTTTAGAGTGTTATGGATTGTTCAGAGTGCAGGATACAGCATGAAGTGAAGGGCATAGGAGCTATTCCGGTGCAAGTACTATGGTCTATGTGCTTTTCTCAGTTCAGCTTGCTTAGCAGATGTAGCTGATAATAGTAATTTATAAGAAGGCACATTTTATTTCATGTTATATCTAATGAAAATAGTACTAGAAAACACAATGGATTCATTAGCCAAACAGCCAACTTATCAAGAATACAAGATTTATTATAATGCCACCCAATTTTGTGTTTGTACTGGATATTTCTAGCAACTGAATACCAGTAAGTTTGGACCAAAACTACCCTTTATGGTATGTAAGACTATTGAAATTCATGTTGGTACTCCTTTCTTCAACTCTGTTTTAACCTAGCAGAGAAATATATTTATTTGAATCTACAATATACGCTATTATTTATTTATTTACTAATCATTGTCTTAAGGAAGCATTAGCTTTATTATAAATGTGATATAACTGAAGTCACCATTCAAGGAGTTTGTAACCCATATTTGCATTGCTAATAAAATAGATTGCTTTTAGATTTCTTCCATTTCCTTAGCGTTTTTTTTGGAGGTGTTATTGTAATTTTTTCCTAATATTTCCAGTAATTCATGTAATAGCTTTACTATATCAAATTGAATTGGGGCTTGAATCTGTTTATATCTTGTGTTTTGTTTAATCCCTCTTCCAAATAACATTGGGCTTTTCCTTTGTTTTTTATTCAATAGAATTTAAGAAAACACTATGAAGCAGCATTTGAGTATACTGTATATCCATTGTTCTTTATTAAAATATATAATGCTGCATGGTCTGTACAAACTATAAAAGTAATTCCTAGAATAGCAATCTGGGCTGAAAAAAAGACACATCCATTTTAACTTTTCATTGAAATGAAACTTACCTGCTAGCTGATTGATAGGAAGCCTTTCCAATTTGCAATAGAGAGGGAGAAATTGTTTCCAAACTCCAAGATGGCAATAGGAC
>CM044443.1:72976645-72996321 GCA_024363595.1 Xenopus borealis | reverse complement strand
CCATATTGGTGGTGGAAAATGGATTGTGGAATGAGCGGCCATTTTGGTTGGGGCTAATAAGATGTCATAACCAATGAAAGTGCAAAGGAATGCATATAGATATATAAATATATAAATACACAAATAAAAAATACACACATAAAACGAACCTGATGTAAGAACTCTAAACAATGATGAATAAAAAATAATGTTAAACAAAATATAAATACCCGGACCGATTATAAAAAATGAGGGGATAAATATCACGTAATAAAATAGCCACCGTATTACATCAGTAAAATCAGTAATAATAACAACAATAGATGAAAATAATCGTGATGATAATAATAACAATAGTAATAATCCGTAAAAGCAATGTACATGATGAATACAAATTTTGGTATAGCGTGCAAAACTATGCGGGCGTTCATGCAAAAGTATGCAACCAAATATGCATATTACATTTTCCAAAATATTGCAAAGTGATATAAATAATCGGTCATAAAAGCATCAAATATATATGAGTAAGTACTAAAACTAAATAAAAAGGCTACTAGAAGAGAGGACTAATAAAACATAAAACGGAACAATATGGCATATGGAATGATACAAGATGAATTAATAGAGTTTTTCTAAAACTTCATTAAGACCCTCAGGTACCAGGGTCCTGAGGGTCTGGATCCAGTACATTTCTCGTTTTTTTAGATTGTCAAAGGCTGCAGAATCTGAGGAACTGATGGAGTCGATAAGTGTGATGGAAAAAGTGTCGGGGATGCTGTTATGTGCTCTGTGATAGTGACGTCACACACTGTGCATAGGAAATTTATTAGTAATGTTCCTTTTATGTTGGCCTATATGGCTCCGGGCATCTTGTGTTGTCCTGCCAACATATTGGAGACGGCATGGACATGTTATGAGGTAAATAATGTATTTGGATTGGCAGGAAATGTGACTCTTGATGGTATACTGAATGTTGGTGGTGAGGGATGAGAAGGTGGATGTATTGGTAACAAAAGGGCAGGCTAAACAACTGGAATGGTTACAGGAATAACCATTCCCTACCTTGCATTTTAAAATGTTGTGATTTTTATGCAAAACTAAGCACTGCATAGATATAATGGTAAACTCTTCGTTATTATTACACATGTTCTAATACTAAAAACTAATTTAGTTAATTTCCAGATCTGGTTGTCAAACCAATTCTGGGAACATTCCAATAATAAAGTTGAAATCTACATATAACTATAACTATACTAAAAAAGACTGCCTTTTCATTTTTGCAGACATTAGAGGGAAGTATTGGCAGAATGGTTTCTCAAATATTTTGTACTTCAGTACAGTGTTGTCAAGAGGGATACTTTTTTCTCAGAGAAGATTGCTTAGGGAAAAGTTCACAAGGATTGAACATACTTCTTTATTTTTACCAATACTTAGCTTATATATTTATTAAAACATTGTATTCAGAAATAAAATTACTGTAGTTAATCTCACATTTCATTTGAAAATAAATACGAACTTGCTTTATATGTGTTGTTGTGGATTTCTTGTGTATATAACTGAAAGACGTACTCTTACAAAGGATAACATTCAGAAAAAAAGGCACTAACAATTTAATCTGCTATAAGAACTCAAAGCAGAATACAGCTGGAATTTAACAGTGAAGCCATTTTCCTCAGGACTACAGAAGCTAAGATCAAAACTGAATATGAAAGCTTGCTTTAAGACCATAGGCCATTATTTACAGTTGCTACATTCCTTCAAGGAGCTGCTCAAAGGCAACCATGGCTTAATGAAATTCCATTCCTCTCATGGCTTGGTAAAGTTATGCTTGTTAGATCTGCAGCAAGTCTAGTTACTGTCCTAGTTCAACCATCTTTTTTCTGTAGTTATATATTGTTAAAAAATAACTGGAATACTTGAACCGCACCCTAGGTCAAAAATGAATTTACCAAGGTATATTTGGAAAATTCAAGTAGCAAAAACAATTTTATAAAAGGAATTTTATTGGCTGATTACTCTGAACCCACAACAGATTAAACCTTCATGAACAGAAATGTGTGCTTCTTTTTAACCCAAATGACATTAAAGGATTATTAAAGGGAAACTGTCATGGGAAAACATGTTTTTTTTTTATGCATCAGTTAATAGTGTTGCTCCAATAGACTTCTGCACTGAAATCTATTTCTCAAAAGAGCAAACAGATTTTTTTATATTCAGTTTTGAAATCTGACATGGGGCTAGCCATTTTGTCAATTTCCCAGCTGCCCCAGTCATGTGACTTGTGCCAGCACTTCAGGAGGGAACTGCTTTCTGGCAGGCTGTTGTTTTTCCTTCTCAATGTAACTGAATAGTACGCAGTGGGACATGGGTTTTACTATTGAGTGCTGTTCTTAGATGTACCAGGCAGCTGTTATCTTGTGTTAGGGAGCTGTTATCTGTTTACATTCTCATTGTTCTTTTGTTAGGCTGCAGGGTGGGGGAAAGGGAGGGTGTGATTTCAGTACGGCAGTAAAGACTGATTGAAGTTTATCAGAGCACAAGTCACATGACTTGGGGCAGCTGGGAAATTGACAATATGTCTAGCCCCATGTCAGATTTCAAAATGAAATATAAAAAAATCTGTTTGCTCTTTTGAGAAATGGATTTCAATGCAGAATTCTGCTGGAACAGCACTATTAACTGATACATTTTGAAAAAAGTTTTTTTCCCCCATGACAGCTTTTCCCCTAGCGGCAGTACAAATTATATTGAAGGATATCACTGATATTGTGAGAAAGGAAATATGTTGCTCTATATTTATGTAAACCTAAATGTTTGCAGGTAGAACTATATGCAGTTAAGTACCCATGATAGAATAAAGAATGGCTGATTAGGAAGATCATGGAAGGGTTAGATGAAGTACCTATAAATGTGTCTTGATCACCTTGTCTTTTAGCCTGCCCTGAGTTGCTGGTATGCTGGCCAAGCATACATATTCTGCTTTGCATCTGGGATCGTTTTCTTTTCTTTTCAAATTCTTTTTATTAGATTTCAATAATAATCCAAAAAGACAATACAATGCTCTCATATTGGCTGCTATGGTCTTAATGCATCTGGGATCCTGTCTGATACTTAGGGGCCAATAAAATATTTATTTATTATATTTGTTCATTTTCAGGCTCCACCTACTTTCTGCCCCGTGCTCTGCTTTTCCGTTGCAGGTAAGAAAGTGGCTGGGGAAGGGAGATTATTGTTGGCTAGAGAGGCAGACCCCCCCTTTTTTCCTCTATAGGTACACAACTGGACATGTAGCAGTCAATGGGAGCTGGCATATCTGTCTGTATGTAGATATAAAATATCAATATCAAAACTCTCTCTACCATATACTTTAGCTTACTCTCCATTTTCTCTGTATTAGGGTGCAAAAAAATAAAAATATTTAATATTTAATGTACTATAGTGCCTGAATACTGAGGTGATCTGGGAAAAGCCAGGTAAAGAGGGTAGCTATAGTCTTGTGCTGGAGAATATTAAGGTCCCTTTATGTTTTTATCACATACCTGTGTATATAAAAAAAACATTTCACCGTCTCCACAGCTTGCAAGCTGTTAGCAAATTATACTAAATCTGGGAGTAAGCTCACTTTATTGTGATTTCTGGTGTGCAGAATAAATGCATACCTGTTCTAATTGCATTCTTAAATATCTAACCAAAAATCCTCTAGAATTTGGACTACAAGTTTCAGAATCACTCTAGAGCTACCTATTATAAAAGAATACTGGGAGTATCAGATAATTAAGAGTTAAAGGGCTGCATGTTACTGACCCCTGTTTTAACCCTTTTATTAGCAGCACACCATGATATAGCAAGGTGCCCTGAAAAGTAAAATCTACATCCTTTGACATCTGAATCTTGATTTTACATCACAGGCAGTCAAAAGGTTAAAAGACACCTTTATTTTTTTGTAAGCTTTGAGGTGAACTTGCTTTAAGCATTATTTCTGGATAGCAACCAGAAAAATGGGGGAATCACATATGCAAACAGTTACTGACCATTTTTACCATTTGTTTGAAGAAAGTACTTGAAAGATTTAAACCAGTTAAGGCAGCTGTGTGTTTATTTGTGGCTACACTGCCAGTCTCACAAGTAAAGTGTTGTGCATACTCTTGTTCTCAGTCAGTTAGTGGCGAAGGTCACAACTGTTTTCTGGAAACAGAATTGATTCAGGGAGTTTGCAATGCCACAGGGGAATCTCTGTGCCTTTCATTTAAAAAAAAAAAAAAGCAGCTCGTGATGAGGACTTTGAAGACAGAAATGAGAAACGGGGGCTGCTGTTATAGTTTCTCTCACCCTTTTGTATAATTAACACTTCTCTTTATCTCTGAGGTCTTTCTTGATTTTTTTGTCATCAATTCCCGCTTGATCTCTGTTCTAATTAATTTAAGATAACAATTAGAAGCCAACACAAAAGAATGTCTGAATCCTGGCACTTTTTTATTCTGTTGCTCATCTTCCCATTGCTGCCAGAGGGACACACAACATGTTAATGTACTTGTAGACAGGGCATACAGTGTGTTGCCAGTTTGCCTTCCAGCAAAAAAAGCCACCTACTTTGCTGGAGCTTAACGGAATGGCAAACTAGCCAGCTCTAATACAGAAATACATGAAATTTTGACTGACTTTCTTTAATCTGAGCTTTGATGTATTAAAAATACTGTCCCTTGCACAATGCTTTATAAACATATATGTCGAGGAGGAAGTATGTGCCATTGTAAAGGTCATAGATTTTGAGTAGACTTTTTACAGTACAGTAAAGATATATACACACAGTTTTGTAGTTGAATTGGTAATATTACAAAAACAAATTTACTATTGCCAGTAGATCCCAAACCAAATTTACATAATAAATAATAAACAGGAGAGCGAAATTGGAGAGAGCTGTGCTATTCAGTCACCCCTCCAAAACAATTAACAGCCAGTTAACAAACCATTGAAAATCAAAAGAACTATTTCTAAGTCTACCAAGCCCCCCCCCCCCATCTCTTTGCTCCATCTATTTCCAACATCTTGCCTTAGGCCCATCTTTTTTAATTTTTGGAATTAAATCAAGACTTACCCAGGTGAAAGACCACAGTGCATTATTGAAGTCCCTCAATGTGAGTGTAGTCCTAAGAAATTGCCGTCATGGAAACTGGAGCAATTTAACTTCCCATGAAGACACTTAACATATTCAGAAAAAAAGTGACTGGCCACATCAGTAGGAAGAAAAGAAATATTGGTTCCAGTAACTTGGAGCCAGATTATGATATCTAGCAAAATAACTAACTAGCATGCTTTACAGTAAATAAAGTAAGTTCCGGAGGATCTAAAATTCAGCACTGCTCCTTATATACTGTAACAATCTTAGAGATAAAAAATTTAATTTTTCGCTTTTTTTCTATAAGCAACAAATAGATGCCATGTAGAAACTTTTTGCTCCATTTTTATATAACATTAAAGCCAAGTCCCCTTTAATTAGCTTGAATACATTGTTTTTCTGTATGGATTTTAGAACATCTTCCTTTTGACAAAAGCTCGAGTTGGCTAAGTTAAGTAACAGGTCATGTAAGAAGAGTCTTCTTTATATGATATGAATACAGCAATTGTTACCTACAAAGGTCTACCAGCATGTAGGGAAGAAAACACCATAAAAGAATGTTTGTGAGTAAACACATTGAGTATTGACAGTTGTATACACTAAGCTGCTCAGCAGGGCAAACCACTATTCTTTTTGATTACAGCTTTAGTTAAAATCTGTTGCTTCGATAAAAAAAACATTATTTGTTATACACCGAAGGGCTATTCATTATAAACTTACTGTAATGATTTCTCTATTGAAGTTCTACCCTTGTGTCCAATGTGACTGATGAAAAATTTCAGCATCACAGCCACATCCTTAATCCCTTCTGTGTAAGATAAACCTGAAACAAATTGCAGCCTGAAGTTTCTGAGAATGAAGGGCTCACATACCTGTCCATGTTCTGTACTTTGTAAGTAATTCCTCAATAAACTGCAGGTATAGTGTATTGCTTCTCTGGAGAAAGTACTGTGATGGCACAGAATATAGCCTTAAGCCAGGCCACTAGTACTCTTAGTTTAAGAACAAGTAACCTTCTGGTTTGGTCCAGGTTATTAACCAGATTGAAATTCTATGACTGTAAAGCGCAGCATATTTATCACTGTTATAGCTACATTTGTGCTAAAACTCCAATGAACTTTCTGCAGATAATGATTTAAAAGAATAGAATATTTGCTTTTTTGTCCCTGTTCTAACTGTTGGTTGGTTCGCCTTTAAGTTAACCTTCAGTATGTTATAGAATGGCTAATTCTAAGCAAATTAATTTTTTCTTTTCATAGTTTTTGAAATAGTTGCCTTCTTCTTCTGACTTTTTCAAGCTTTCAAATGGGGGCAGTTGACTCCATCTAAAAGAAATTCTCTGTATGGCTACAGCATTTGTTGCCATTTTTAATACTCCTCTTCCTATATACCCTCTACCATTCATATTATAGTCCCTCACTCCAATTTATACATGGCTGCTAGGGTAATTATGACCCTAGGAACAGATAGTTGTAATAAGCTAAATGAATCAAAAACTATAAATATAAAATACCAATTGCATATTGTCTCAGAATATCACTCTCTACATCATACTTAAAGTTAATAGAAAGGTGAACAACCCCTTTAAAGGTATGTTTTAGTAAAATATTTACTGTATATATCATAATTGAATTTAAAAAAAGACTTTTAATATTCATTGCTCTTACAGAACAAAGCCTGAAGTAGAAGATGTCTATCTGGAACACTGGGGCCGACTTATGAATGCTTGAGCCTCTGCTTACTAAAACCACTTGTGACTTACACATGGTTTCTGCATTGGAATACAGTACGTTGGCTTGCTGATGATCATTTTTTTTTCTACAAAAAAATTAAACAGCTTGCCACCTAAAACCTGGCAAGAGTACATGGGTTCCAAGCCAAAGTATTAGGATGTGGAAAACCACACGTGAGCTTAGGAAGTCACATGTGATTTCAGTACCTCAATACAAAAGACCAGAGGCCCAAACATTAGTAAACTGGCCCCATAATATTGACTGGTCAGTTTTTGCATTATGCCTACAATTTAAATAATCACACCTTGAGGAGGAATTTAGGGAATCATCCTTCACCATATATACATACATAATCACACAATCATGAAAAGAAATCTAAACTTTTCAACAAAGCAAACTTAATCTTCTCACCGCCAGCTATCTTTTAAGAAACAACTTCAACCATTTTTCACCAAGCATTTTTTTTTTCATTTGCGCATTGTCCCTCCTGCAGTGCTGATTGATAGAGGCATGTGTTATCTTTACTGGAACAGAGCATCCATCACAGGCTGTTCACAAAAGAAATAGATGTGAAGAACAGAACCATCAAACTTAGAACAAATCAAATCCTTGAATTCTCTGAGTCATACAGCACAAATATTACTTTTAACATCCACTTAGCAGATTTTCTTATTGATAATCCTCATTGTGTGTGCACCTACCACTTATCACAAACTCTTTTGATTACATTTCATATAATTTGTGATTGGTTTTCCTTCCCATTATTTCCTAAGCATCATACACTTAAAATGTAGTTACCTCCTGCTGAACCTGGCAGCTTAAAATTATATCACAAATATAAAACCTACATAAGATTGTTAAAGATAATTTATTTTTTAAATCTTACTGTATGTGCTCACAGTGGGGATCGTTTATTAAGAATCAGTTTAAAACAAAGAAGACTAGTAATGCTGAAGAAGATGTAATCACTGATAAAAGACGATTTAAAAAAAATAATGTAAGTATTATTTCCTACAGTGGTTTACAGACATTTACAATAGATAATTGGCAACTTGATTGTGGTGTCTAGGCCTTTAAAATATAAAGGCTCCTTTACATCTGCAAGCACAGTAGGAAACTTGCACCTTCCCCCACAGTAAGTTGCACATACAACCACTTTCATTTAGGGCAGAACTACACAGCAGACTTCCATGAGTTTCTGCTGGATCCGACGACATGCAACAAAACATCAAGTCAGATCTGAAAGGAACAAGGTAAGCAATAGGAAGTTGGACCGTGTCACAGGGTTTATCCGACACGACACAACTGTTGGATGAAGACGCAGCTTTCAGTATTTTCATCCTACAGTCGTGTCGCGTCTGATCAACCTTGCGACACGGTCCGACTTCCTATTACTTTACCTTGATCCAAATTGACATGGGTGTTTTATCGCCCAGTGTCGGATCTGACAAAAATGCACGGAAGTCTACCGTGTAGTTCTGCCCTAAAAGTACTTGTGTCAAAATGGGCTCCTTGCATCTCTCAAAATGACATCCAATGTTGATTGCAGTAGATAACAAGGTTAACTTACCAAAAATAATGGGGGGTCCAGGTGCTCAAGTCCCAGACCTTCAGCTTGGGGAGGCAATTGGCATACTTCTATTAAGTAGTAGGCTGGCACAAACTGAACACAAATTGAAGTTGAAGTGAAGTCCGGTTTGTGCTAGCCTACTACTTAATAGAAGTGCTGATTGCATCTCTATATAGTAGCACTTGATACCGCTCTGTCTTTCCTGATTTTTGCTCTGAATTTGGTGCTGCTGTGCCTATTAAGACAGGGAAACCCTAGAGCTGCCATAACTTCTGACCAGGCAGTAGCTCAAGGGTTCCATTTGTACCTGGGTCAATAGTCACAGCATACTTGCACCTAAAGAATTGGATGTAGGCTTCACTTGCAAGGAGAACACTGGAAATTAATTTTATGATCATAAAAAACCCCTATCTTTGTAAATAAATGCATATGCATAGATTATTTAAGTGACAGCGGACCAGGGAATGTGCATTGATCAATGTTTCTTCTTTTTCTATATGTCTGTAGTTAATTTAAATAGATCAGTAGCAGTTCCAGTGTATTTTAGTATTTAGCCATGGTGTGCTCCCACAACCTTTGCCTTTTGTATTTTGCATTGAAGCAGCTCTATTCTGTTCAGAAGTTTAGCAGCTATGCTGCAGGCGAGGTTTCCATGTGGTTGTAGCGCCTCCACACTCATCCCGTTAAATGGTGGCCCCATGCCTTTGGAAATGGGTGTTGGTCTGGGAAGTTTCTCTCTCTTAAAAACCGCAAGCAGGGGAGGATTAATCTGGTGGAACCAATGCTTTGGTCTAGGTTGCAGTTTCAGAAGACTTCACACATCCATTCATGCAACTCACACAAGTAACACCTGTGTCTAGGAGTTGCATGTCGCATTGGTAATCCCATCACAGTAACTACACAGAATTAAATTCAGATGTCACCTCTTTGAAGAGCTACAATGTAGCTACAATGTGCCATTGTGATTCTCTCCCCCTTGAAAGCTAATGGTGGAGGAGGACTAAGCCCTATGATTGAAAACAATGCCCAGGTCGGGAGACATTTATTTCAGTTAATGAATTTATGCTGGGAGGTTTTAGCATTTGAGTATTATGAGGTAAATAGTTAGGGACCACCATATGGGTTTTACTTTGACATGGTGTGGTGGCTTATCAATTTTATGATCATAATTTTGTAACTAAAAAATCCCTGTCTTTGTAAATAAATTCATCTGCATAGATTACTTATTTGACAGGGGACCAGGGAATTTGCATTGATCAATCTTTTTTTCTTTTTCTCTATGTCTGTAGTTAATTTGGCCAGATCAGTAGCACTTCCCTTGTTTGATGAGGAACCATCTAAGGGCTCTTACACCCGAGCATCTAAAGCTGCACTCCCCTGCATTCCAGTTTTATGTGTTCAGCCGCAGGGGAGCGCAGGAGTAGACACATTCAGGAGCCGAACGCAGGGAAAAAACATCATGTTGCGTCCCAACCTGCGTTTGGCACCTACATGCGCCTTTGTGAGTACAGCCCCATGGAAAATAATTGAATGAGTCTACTTCTGCTCTCCCCTGCGGCTGAACTCATAAAACCGGAATGCAGGTGAGCACAGCTTCAGATGCTCATGTGTAAGAGCCCTTAGATGGTTTCCCATCAAACAGAATTTTGGGCATTTATACTTTTTTTTACCCTGCACAACTGTTGTGTGCAGTAAGGAGTTAACTTGTATGGACCCACACATGCACCACAGCTTTTATCAGGCACATATATAACTCCACTTTAGTGTTCTCATACTTGTGCCTATCCTGTGATTTACCAGATATAAAACAGGATTATCTCTCAGCTCAGAAATTTTGTGTAAAATAGTTTCCCTATTCTTTTACATTCTGGTAGTGCTGAATTAATAAAGCATACGGGCATGTGTCTGTGTGCCTTAATTTATAGAGTGTGAGCCTTTAGAGCAAAAGAGACCCTGTGTCCGTCAAATCCAGAAATGTAACCAACAAATCTTTCTCTAAAAGAATGCCTTATCAATGGTTTCTTCGAGTACAGTAGACTCTCCATGGTTCAGAAATGTGTCTTTTAAATATACATGGACTTTGTAATGTCATTGCAATGGACATCACATTTAATAAAACAAATGCATAACACATTTGTACCTCTCAAATGGAGCACCATAATTTAACCTAAGAATTTTGCATGAAGTCAAATGCACTAATTATTTACTTACTTATACATGAAAAGCTCTTTACAAATATATTTCTTTCAAAACAAAAAATAGAAAGAAACAAGGGTCTCTGTGGCTCAGTAGGTCTTCCCTCTCCATCCTTCTAGGACAGCTGACAGCTATCAAAGTATTATGGGAAATGTAGTTTAGCAGCAGGTGGAGAACCAAGGAATAACACAAATTAAACAATATAATTATGATTTGAGTTACTTTTTATATATATACAAATTAAACAACAAGCCTAGCTAAGCAATCAAACATAAGCAGCAAATGTTTAGAAATGTAGCAGTGTTTCACTACTTCATTGCACAGCTCTCACTAACTTTTGCCGGCCTCTTTTTGTGCACCTGCTGAACAGTTTAATTTTCCCATTAAACATATGGCGCATGGGCAACATCTGTCCTGGAAAGAGCTTTGCACAAACACAATTAAAATGTACATCTGAGTGCAGGTGCTGCACTGCTTCTCAAATGCTCCCATTCCAGAGAGCAATTTCTCATTCGAATCCCCCACTCCTGTGTAATTTATAAAGCTGTCGCCAACACACTCACTGACATGTAAAAGCATGTGGGAAGGTGATTTAGAAGGAAACTTGGGGAATCTATTAATTTGCACTAGGGTAAGGGAAAATTATACATTTTCAGCAAGGGAATCTCTCCTATAAATATGTAGTGCAGACAAGTATATTCTCCTATTCTGTTTTTCTTCATATGCTATGGGGTTTACCATGAAGCGGCTAAAAAAAATCTCATTATGGAAGATTCACAGCTCTCTCTCATTTAGCTGCATAGGTATCGCTTACACAAAATCTAAACGGGGAAAATAGACAAGAGGTGACAGGTTCAGAATTTCTGAGCACACTCCTTAAACCGTCCAATTCAGGAGGTGACAAGCTTTGGATCTTAATGTCAATTCCCCAAGCTTATCCAATGCCCTGGGCAGTGTTCTTTCCTTGGAACACAACTAATTCCTCAGTGTCCATGCGTCCTCCAAAACAAGTGGACTGAGCTGTGAAACTGGGGCACTGAGCTCCAAGTGAAAATAAGGGTAAGAAAAGAGTAAGGAGAAATGAGCACACAATGTAGGTCAACATACATTAGGGAGGCAGTTATACATTACTAATATTATATTGTGTGCAGAGGCATTATAAAAGGTACTAAATCTTATATATATATATATATATATATATATACACACACTATTTGAAAATTGTGCATTTTGCTACATAGTTTGTATTACAAATATTCAGTTATTTACACTCATTTAAAAATTTAAAACAGAAATGATTTTGTTCTTTAAAATGGAATTGTTTTTTTAGAACTAGTGTGCTTCTCTCTTTGGGGAAAATGTACTTACAGTACGTGCAAATTTCTGCTTCGAATTTCCCTGCCATACATACTGTGTAACTATATTAGATTTAATTTTTTAGCAAATACGCATATTTATCTAAAGAGTTTTTCTATTGCCCTAGACATGAGCCTACCCTAACACAAATGTGGCATGAGTTTCAAATGATTAAAAAGTATAAATAACATATATTTAACAGTTACAACTTGAAAGCATGTTCCTACATTAAAATATGGGGGGAAAAACTGTGTTTTGTCTTTTTTTAATGACTTTTTTGGCATATAGGATATGATATCAATTCACCAGGTAGAACCTGGCAAACAGACTTTGGCAAAAAGGGTAACGTATTGCAAAGTTCACACTTTGCGGATTACTCGTTTTCCTTAGTGAAAATGTACCTGGCGAAATGGGGTGAAACCGGGGTTGGACTGGCGATGGGGGGAGGCACCAGATTACTAACCTCTGGCTCCCCCATGCGTGAACATCAGCTGAGTGTGTGCACGCATGAACACAGATTTGCATGCACTACGGGCACCAAATTTTCTTTTATTTGGGGGGTCTGGAGAACAGGGGTGCACGGCCCGGACATCAGGGGAGGAGGACTGAGTTGGGGGGGTGGCTGGCGCCCACCGGGTTTTTTTCCGGTGTCCCGACAGCCCAGTCCGACGCTGCGTGAAACTTCTCTAATGCTGAGCTCTTCTTGTCTGCCTTTTAGTAAACTGGAGATGTCCCTGTGAACTTTATTTTGCCAATTTTTTCCTTATATTTGCACCTAACTCTTTCATACAAAATATCTTCAATATCACTATCCAATTGATTCCCTGACCAGCCAAAGAATGCCTGTAATTTTTTATTTGGCCTAGAGAGCTTCAAGTGTGACTGGTACAGGTAAATAACTAACCATCTGAGGGCCCTGCAGCCCCCAGTTTAGTATGTAACCCTTGTTTGTTAAATTATCAAGTTTGTGCTACAAGTGCAATTTAGAATAATTATGATGTTAAGCTAAACAATAAACAAGGGCATAACAATAGAGGTAGCATAACCAGTGGAATGGTGCCTAAGGGTATGGCAGGTCATGTGAGCGTATACCATCTACTTGCAACAGAATACCTATATAAAATATAACATGATATTCTGTATAAATACAGTGATAACAGACATACCTTAATATCCTTCTAATGACACCCTCCCAGGCACTAACCTGTACCACCTGTTTTATTTTCCAAGTTGACTGCCACCACCAGGACCCAGCACACGTTTAATGCTCTGCCAGTGAGCAAATGTATAATTTTATATCACGTCAAATATATAACTATTCTATAATACAATAATCCTATCTATTCCATTGATACATAAACAATCACATTTCATACAAAACAGCAAAAATTGTATTAGCACGCTGCTTTAGGGTACACACATTAGGTATTTTTTGTCTATATTTAATATCCTCCGAGGGGGCAAGAAAGTCAATTGTATAAACAGTGCTATACATTAAAACGTTTATCCCTTGTGTGAGGAAAAAGCAAATCTAGATAGTGTATGCTGGCAAATGCCTTGGTGTAACTGGATACTATTTGACTTGGAAGCTGCCAGGGAAGTGAAAGCACCCTATGAAATCAAGTAAGTGATGTGCTGAAGGATACATGTTTTGTACATTAAGGGGCAAATTCACTAAGATCCGAAAATTTGCTAGCGTTGGCTTCGCTAGCGTTTTGCTGCACTTCGAAGTTTCGCCAACGCTATGCAAATTCACTAAAGTGCAAAGTTACGCTCAGGTTGGCGAACGGTAGCGTAGTTACGCTAGTGTTACTTCGCCAGGCAAAGTGCAGTTACACTGCCTAATTTGCTTACAGCGGGAACTTACAGCGTATAATAGAAGTATACAACCGTTACATTCCACTACAGAAGCCCAGGAAACCTTTAATAAATTAAATAAAGTTGTCCTATTGCCCTACATGTGCCCTCTATATAGTTGTGTTGCCATATGTTAGGAAATGTAGGGGGGAAGGAGGGTAACTCCCCCCCAAAAAAACGATCTTTTTCAGACTATTTGGGAATTTTCCATTTTTTTTTCAAACTCCTATCTATTGTATTGAACTTTGCCTGGTCTGACCAGGCGAAGTAAAGTCTTGCGTAAGTGGTAACGTTCAGGAACAAGTTGATCTTAGTGAATTTGAGTAATTATGATCCTTCGTCAGTCTATCTACATCGCATCTACAGTCGGTGTTCGCGAATTTGCGAAGT
Source organism: Xenopus borealis (assembly GCA_024363595.1). NCBI lineage: Eukaryota > Metazoa > Chordata > Amphibia > Anura > Pipidae > Xenopus > Xenopus borealis. Next base: position 72,982,124 of record CM044443.1, on the reverse strand, counting down.
TGCGAAATGACGTCACGCTGGCAAATTAGTGCTAGCGTTATACGCTTCGTGCTTTAGTGAATTTGGGTCTTAGAGAGTAAAAAAAAAAAACTTATTGGGAACAATACAATAAAACAAATAAATATAGACAATATATATACACATACTTTGAGATTATGTGCTAAGTGTTAAGTGAGCTAAACACTATTGTCCCCACCATACTTTACACAATTGTTGCTGAACTGCAGATCCCTACATACTATAATTTGTTACCATGAGTTTAAATCTCAGCTTTAATGATCCAGTGGCTACATTCATATTCAAACAATCCTCCTGTAACACCTAATCTGAGTAAATCTGGATCCCAGTTTGTTCCTGTAACAAAGGTTGGAAACACACAGGGGGTCATTTATAAAGTTCGCGCAGTGCATAATTGTTTGCAAATGGTAGTTTTGCCGATGCTTTTTCCTGAACGCTTCAATATTGCACTACTGTGCCCGTCTTTCCGGTTTTTGTGAATTCGCATTGTGAATGAATTTTCGCAAACAACTCCCAAACAAGATGGGTCTTTGCGTGAGTACAGGCACTTTGTGAGGTTGTTTTACGCGAAAATAGAGTTAAAAGTAACTTAAATTCGCAATTTGCGAAACAGTTTTGCGCTTATTTTCTCCGCCACCAAAGTTGTGGCGCAGAGTGTTTGCAATTTGTGATTTTTGTCATATTTAAAAAGCTCCTATAGACATTCACAATGTGAAAAACAAATTCGCAAATCTGTTTTGCGAATTTGCACACTCTTATTCAGCTTTATAAATATAACCAGGCGCAGAGCAAATATATTCACTCTGCAAACCAATCTGCCCTGCGCGAAGTTTATAAATGACCCCCACAGTGTTCCTAACACTAAACAAGTTCATCCTACTTCCCTATATTTCATTATGCTATAATATGATAAAGCCAGAATTGCACAATTATTTCCTTATTCAAGATATGTGCAAAATGTGCTGGAAATCAGAATTCCCATTGGTGAAATCTCTTGCATCTGTATTTGTACCAGGTACTCAGTCTTATATACACCATTGTGGACTGAGACTGGGGGATTTAATGTTGTAGAACTATTGTACTGTAGGAAGGGAGCATAAGAAAAGGAGATTAATGCCTTGACTTTCCAGGCTAGGGAACAACATAGGCCACACCTGGGACTAACAGTCATTAAGAAGACATCTATATACTGACAAAGAATCACAATTAATTGGTGCCGAGAATTCTTTATGTGGTAGATTAATTTATGCAGCCACTGAGAGGTAGCTAAGCAATATAGTATAATGGATAATACAGTAAGATACAATTAAAGGCAATTAGACAGAGCAAAATTGAACAGTGTATAGAAATGCAGATTAACTAGCAAAAAATGGTAAGAGAGGATGTTGGGCTCTTTTCTCTCAAAAAAATATGATTTTACTGAATAATTTCACACATTTTTTCCCAAAATCTGTCATCTAAGAAAAATATGGGGGCACATGAATTAAATTACACGCACAAATAAAAAGTGTATGTTTGAGTAATGCCCCATTCATCTTTTATAATTACTTTAGGAAATGAAGCCAAAAGATTATGCATTAAATGCATGTAGTATGATCTAGCACCCTAAAAGGTGTAATGCAATTGACACCTCTTCATTTTCTACATCTCACTGTAGTATTATCCTATGTGATATGCTATACTATACAAAGTGCTACTAGACTATACAAATTCATACCTTTTCATTTTATATATAAAAGTATGCATTCATTTACTAAACAGGGAGATAGCAAAGTAATGCGTTTCTGCTTAGGCGAGAGATGAATACTTAAATTTTTAAATTTTTTTTATCTACTATATTTTTCCTGGTCTGATCAATACGCGAGTCCACCAGTGTGTCTTGCACCAACTTTTTTTGCTGAGGGCCTGGGCAGTGGCGTAACTACTCCCTGGTGGGCCCCGTTACAGGATGGGCACCTGGGCCCCCCTGTCAGGCCCTTACCTTAATAAATCGCATGCTGGAGTGTTGATAGCAGGCTCCAATGGGCCCCAAGGGGATAGGGACCCTGGTGCAACTGCACCCTCTGCACCCCTGGTAGTTACGCCACTGGGCCTGGGGCAGGAGCACCTGGGCCACGTTTCTATTGTGGTGTCTCTATTGTGGTGAGTGATTCCACAGATCAATACTTGTAATGCTTTGAATCTTTTTTTTTTTACAGACTTTTTGCTTCCTCCTCTGTATTGTGTCCACTGCTGTCAGGTGCCAACTGACAGTTACATGTTTGTGCCAGACACTAAATGGTACACCCTTGGGTACACCCATGATTGCAACACACCATTTCACAGGCACAAGCAAGATCACCTGTAGGTACTAGTGATGGGCGAATCTAGGCAGATTCTCTTCGCCGGAAAATTGGCGAATTTCTAGCGAAATTCGCAAATTGGCGGAAAAATTGGCGAAACGCAGAGCGTCTCTTTTTTGACGCGCACTGCATCGTATTCGCTGCGTCACGTTTTCGTTGCACGTCTCTATTTGCGGGAATTCGCTGCGAATTCGCTGCTGGCGAATAAATTTGCCCATCCCTAGTAGGTACAAGGTTCATTGGACAAGGTCATTGAACATATGGTGTTAAAAACAAGATTTCACTAAGGTGAATGTTGTTCTTTACTGCACTGGGCACAGGCTTCTTTAATGATCTCTCTCGTTTTTTTGTTCACTTTGATGTGTCAAGTTGCATTTCTACTGAGATCTATTGACATTCTAGGGGATCTCCACCCAAACTACTCTTTTAAAGGGATACTGTCATGGGAAATTTTTTTTTTTTTTTCAAAATGCTTCAATTAATAGTGCTGCTCCAGCAGAATTCTGCACTGAAATCTATTCCTCAAAAGAGCAAACAGATGTTTTTTCATTTTGAAATCTGACATGGGGCTAGACATATTGTCAATTTCCCAACTGCCCCAAGTCATGTGACTTGTGCTCTGATAAACTTCAATTACTCTTTACTACTGTACTCGGTATTCAGCCAGGATTCAGCCATTTTCAGCTGGATTCGGATTCGGCTGAATACTTGTATCTGACCTGACAGAATCCTTAAAATCATGTGACTTTGTCACAAAACAAGGAAGTAAAACATTTTTTAGCTGCACACTTCATGCACGGTTGGCATGTGCATATGCAAATTAGGGGTCAGATTCAGTTCTGTATTCGACCGAATCTTTTGCTATGGATTCGGGGGTTTTGTCAAATCTAAAATAGTGGATTTGGTGCATGACATACTAAATTGTTTTAAAACTTGGAAGATATAAACAAATACTCTTCTCAGCTGTAATTGCATATACAAATAACATTGAAACCCCTGAAAATGTTTCATTATTGCATATTGCAAAATTGATTAGACTTTTTCCTTTCACTGCAAAAAATAGGTTTTGGGTGGAGGCTGGCCAAAGAGGAAAAGATCCAATCGTATGAATCCTCGATTGTCTTGCCATGCCGATTTAGGCGTTCGATCTGACAAGTTAAAAGATTTCTATCGGCTGCCGATCATATATATGCATGTATTGTCGATCGGACGATTTTCTGTGGGAGACTGTCACCAGATTTGTTGCACATAAACTTTTGTACATTTGCTGTGGGGCAGGACATTGGCTGATCTGTTCTTTTACTACTTTATTTGATCTGAATGGTTAGTGGTAGGTCAGGAGATGGGGACGTCTGATCATTCGGACAATACTGCAGGTAGATCAGCACGTCTACGGCAACTTAATATAGGTGAAAAGAAAACATCTACATTTAGAATACAAATGTCAAGAACAGTCATTGCAAAAGGGCTGATTTATATCATTTTAGCGAACTAGAAAATAATTGCTCCAACATCAGTTGTAATTATTGTAGTTTGTAGCCAGGCTCAGATTTGTGGTGATGCCACAAAGGTCCAGGTGGCAAAATTTGAGGAGAGACATGCCGCCCAGCCACATCTACAGTAGCATTGGGAGCCGCTGGCTCGTGCTCCTGCACACTCAGTGGGGAAGGATGTGGGCGTGTTCACCGACAGGCACTAGGACCTGTCCGGTGCATGCACTCGCAGGAGGATGGGCACACACGGGTGAGCAGGTGACCTAGGGTGGCAAAAGAAGAGATCTGGCCCTCAAAGTGGTATAACCTGCCTAAAAAGAAATAATAGATACTCACTGTGAGGAAATTGTGAAGCAACCATATTTGTTCATTACAGTATTGGCTATTTGTTCTATTTATAGATATTTGTTGTTCATCCTCCCCAGTTTTTTCCTTCTAATGGATATTCTACACATTTAACAAGTTTTATTTTTCTAGTGCTGAGGACATATTTTCATCAGACATTTATCAGCACCAACAGTTCAGCTCCAGCAAACATAGAAGGCAAAAAACATGCCTTGTGGCATTTCTAACACTCAGTTTTGTGCACCACAAGGGTCAGTTCTGATCCATAAAGTCAACTGCTATTTTATTTTTACACTTTACTCAATCTAAATGTAAATATACTTTGCCATCTTAAAGCATCCAGTTTGTTGCAAAAGTGTTAGTTTTGTAGCCAAGCAACTTGTAATTTTAGTTTGTTTTCAAAAGGTTATCATTGATATCACATACGGTTTCAAATAAATAAATAATAGAGAAAACAACTATAATAATGATTTATTTACCTATGGCAAATCTAAACATCAAAGACACTATGGTATCATTAGTTACATATATTAACAAATCTGGTATGGGATGGGATGTTCCCTTTTCCATCTCAAACTAGTGCATTATTCAGATGCACATGCTAGGGACAGGGGTACTGCACCATTGAGGCGAGTTCAAAAAATAGTTCCTGGTAAATTTAAAAGAAAAAATTTCCATTTTTTTTTTAAACAGGAAATTCAGTTCTTCCAGTGCAAGTGAGGGCAACTGTGCTCACTGTAATAGCAGTGTACCTCATAGGACCCCCTCCTGCACAGAGAAGGTAAGTGCTGGTGTAGAAGGGGGTCGCTCCTGCACTGGAAATGCTGCTAGGGAGCACCAGCAGGTGAAGAGTACATGTGAGCACTGTAGTTTGCCCTATGGCAGGTAGTGAGGAAAGGGCTTCCCTATGCACATCTGCTATGCAAAATGAATCTCAGCATGGATTTTAAAGGGCTATGGTCATGGGAAAAAAAGAAAGTGTTTTTTTTTCAAAATGCATCAGTTAATAGTGCTACTCCAGCAGACTTCTGCATTAAAATCCATTTCTCAAAAGAGCAAACAGATTTTTTTATATTTCATTTTGAAATCTGACATACGTATCAATTTCCCAGCTGCCCAAAGTCATGTGACTGTGCTCTAATAAACTTCAATCACTCTTTACTGCTTGTGGTGTTTATACAAATGGCCTGCGGGTGTCACTGTGCATACACTGTACAGCTTGAAAGTGAAAGTACGAGTTACTGCTGTTATGTAATGGCTGCATGAACCTACTAATAAAGC
>CM044443.1:72942069-72954846 GCA_024363595.1 Xenopus borealis | reverse complement strand
AGGGCTTACTCGCTTACTCGATAGAAGGTCTCATCCGGTGTATATATGTTGGGGTTCATGCAATTTACTATAGCACTACATATATATACTGTATATAAGTATGTCTTTATACTGTGTATATAAATTTATAGATAAAGACTATTGATAACTATACGTTATTTGTTACCCTAAAAGCCTTTAGCACAATACTACTTAAGATTCTATAATAACAAGTCATTTATTTTAAAACCCATTCACCTGCTTTTACAATATACACTACTGCCAGTTGATCAATCAATCTGGGTCAGGTGGTAATCTTGGTAAGTTAAATGCTGTGGAAAGGCAGCTGATAAAGTCCTCTGGGGCACCTGTACTTCAAGGAAACCAAGATCATCCATTTTTTTGTCCGAGATAACAGAAATGGCATATAAATGATTAAACACAGAAACACTATGATATTTGCCCTCTGAGTAGAAATACAGTGAAACATTCTGGTTTTCTGCCAGTACTTCCTGTGCCTTCCTTTCTAAAACAAAAGTCACTAACAATTTTTATCTTAAAGTGATGGACCTTTTCTTAATACTCTGTATAAATTGTTTATCTGTTTTTGATCTCTATTCACAAAGTTTCGCTTTAAAAAAAAAGCACAGTTTAATTTCCATGCAAAAAAAAACCCATGAAAGCAAATAACCTACAAAAAATAATGATTTAGTGTAGGAGATATTACGTCAAGCAGAAAGCAATACTTTGTCTTCATATGCCTTTCATTAAAACTTTTATTTTCAGATTATAGTCTCTAACAAGTTTGCCACCGAAGAGAATTTAAAAATCTAAGCATCTGCGTTGTAAAAACAATAGCATTTTTCAAAGAACAGGATATGTATCTTTCTGAACTTAATTGCACTGGGACTGTAAACTGCCTGTGATGCTGAAAATCAAGCAGTTCACATTATGGAAAATACACACAAGTATGTGCTTTTAAAAGCATTGGATAAATTTAGCAAAGTACGAAGTGTCTAGTGTCTCTTCTAAAACACGTTCTTAGGACATTTTGCAGACACTCCAGGAAGTTACTGAAAGCAGTAGAGCATCATAGAAAAATTAGAAATACTTAAAAACAAATTGCTCCTTAAAATGTACAATACAGTAACACATTTAACACTAATAGATGTGCACCTTCTTTACTAGTACTGACATCAGCCTTTTTATAGCAGTGTGTCATACTGGGTAGTTAAGCATGGGCATAATGCTTTCTGATTGGTGCAGTTGTCTGTTGACCTTGATGTAAGCACAGCACCATTTGAGACATGATAGGACATTTAGGAACACAAGTACAGTGGGCAAAAAATTTCGAATGGAATTATCCATGTTTATTATACAAATAAATTCAAAGTCAGCTTTTTTCTTTCTTGCTGTAATTAGGACCAATGTGTCAAACTAGTGCACATTTTGACAAATTGGATGCAAGCTGTAGTAAAATCTTTTTAAGGCCTTGAGAATGTTTTGACATACATGTGATGAAGTTGTGCCTCAGTCTGGACCCCACTGAACCTTTGTATTTCTGCAAAACCTAACAAATTGTATCCGTATCACCAAAAGTCACGAGGAGGCCCAAGTACTCTGCCCTGAGCTTTCAGCTAGGGAAGCAAAGTCAACCATGTATGTTGGAACAGGAACCCAATGAGCAGTTCACCAGAAGCAGAGAAGTAAAATAAATTTACATAAAATACATTATTTTACTTTTGTACCGCTGATGAACTGCTCATTGAGTACCTGCTCCAATGTAAAACCTTTGTATTTCTGCACCCCACATCAGTTGCTGGTTCTGCTTTCTCCATTGTTATGGCCAACATAAAAAACCTTGTAAAGATCCTGTATTTGCCCCTTTTTCTTCTTACATCTTTAAATGTCCTTTAATATTTATGTTATTTTTTGTATTTGATTTGTATTATTAGACCATGTATGCTTCTCTATGTTACAGTCTTTCAGGTTACTTGTATAAGAATTCAAACTCCCAGTACCTAAGTTAGGTACAATAATTTTTTGGAGAATCCAACAAACTTAAGAATAAGAAAGACTTACTGAGATAAAATAACCACAAGGGGGCACAAATGGATATAATCATATATACAAAACCAATACATAGAGTGAAGTTAAAAGTAAAGGAATGTGAATAAAAACATCAATAAATACCCAAGAGTTCTTGTAGCTTAAAAATGGGCCATTAACTTGGGCTGTTGAGAGCTACATGCCAACCCAGATTCCTTAATGGAAGCATTGTAGTGAAACTACAGCTTATAGTACCTGCATTGGCCTCAATTTCAGAGCATTTGCAGGAATACTACCCTAGATATCCATGATATACTTGATAAACCTATTACTACTTAATGCATTTGTAAGTGGAACTTTATATTCATAATAATAAAAGTCGAATGGTACACACTATGGGCTTGGCAGATTCAAGTGATAGTGCCATACAGGTACACAGTAAAAAATACAGGATTGAGGAATGCACCTTTAACATCCCTTACCAGTTTGTCCTGCACAACCATCTGCCTTAAACTTCAAGTAACCCTGCAGGAGGTTCTGGGTGTTAAAGGGCTACAGATAGTACATTTAGGCAACACATTCTAAGCTGCGGAAAGTTGTCTTCCAAGGAGGGTATTTTAGATCTGCTTTGGGTTCTGTTTTAGCTGATCTTCACTTGGGAGATAAACTCAGAATGTCATGGGTCTAGGTTAAACAGCAGTCATCAGTAATACTGGCACACATGAAATTCAACATCAACCTGTCATAATTTGACCTACCATTAATAAACCTTTTTATACAGGTTACAGAAACTTGACTTATTTAACACATCTCTATGGCACAATTTGTTGGGTTTAATCTGTTTGTGAAAGATGTGCAAAGGGCCAGTTAATTTTCTCATTGGATCTGGTTCCACATAAAAATGTGCTTTGGTTGATGTTTTTTTGTATATGGATAGATGGGTTTAAATCACTGTAGCAGAAATTGTACTGATAACATGGGAAATTGCATATTGGTGGAGGCATTGGTCATGGGGGCAATTAAGATACTGAAGCCAGAAATTAAGAAATTTAGCTGAAGAATGGGTGACATTTCCAAATATACTGTAAGTCGCTTGGTTTTCTTCAAACAATACTGCCTCAAGTATCCAACATTATATTTTATGAGAAGCATTTTGACTTTATGAACATTCTTTAGAAACTATCATACTCTGGAAAGCAAATGATTTGTTCATTATTCATAAAATGGCAGAAAGGGGCTTTATCATAGGCATTTATAAATATACAACATTTCCAAATAGGTATATATTATAAATTTCTGTATAACAGACACTGTTCCTGAGATAATTATGAAAGGCCTTGATAACAATATGATTTTTCATTTTCATTTTTTCATGCTCCACTCATCTCATTCTGTTTCTGTCCATGTTTTACATATATCCCTTCCTCTTCATATGCTCCTGGAGCTGTCTTTGTTCAGTGTTTTCTCTCTTTCTCTCACCTTGTAAATGCCACTATCTGTCTCTTCCGCTCAGCTAGAGCGTCTCTCATCTATTAGAAATCAATTAAGTGTAGCATCAGTACACGAACGTACAAAAGAAATGAGTTACAGCTGGAAAACATGCTGCCAACTCCCGTGTTATTAAATCCTTCCTCACTTCTTGATATTAGATTTAAAGGTTCAGTTATAACTGGCTCACAGGAGGGCGGCTGCTCCAACTCCCCAATTACAACAACTGAAGTTTAGTCATTCCACTGGGAATGATATATATATAAGTTCTTTTTTAATATTTGTGTTTTATTTCATAGAGTACAAATACGTTTAGCTTAGTGATATAAAAAATAGTTCTAAGCAATTTTCCATTGTAAATTAATGAAACATTTTCAGTGGTTTAAAAGTTGTTTGCAAATGTATTGCAATTAAAAGCAATATGTAGCTTAAGTCATCTCTTTTCCAGCCAAGGTTCAATTTCCCACAATGCTTTGCCTACTTCTTCACATCACTATAACTCAGCTAGCCTCTGCTGCTGACAGAGAAATACAAGGGGCAGACACAAATGCCTTCCACTGCAACTATATTTACAAAAGTTTTTAAAACCAGTGGATATTTGTAATGAATGTATATTGTGAAGTTACTTAGAATTGTATTTCCCTGCATAAAGCAACATTTTCTTATTAGGGTTACAACCCCTTTAATTATATACTCTGTCTCTTTCAGTCTTTGCATGGCTTGAAAGATTAGCAAACCAGCAGTCTTCAGTCCTTGCGAATTTCTTTGAACACTGAGATGTAACAATGTCCTATTAATAAAACATAACAATAAAGCTAATTGTTCCAGTAGCTTATTTCTCATTAAGTCATTGTAAGCAGACAACAAATAGGTTAAAATCCTAAACAAAGTAAAGCCTGAGGCATAATACTGCATGATTAGAAAAACAGATCTTGTAGTTTCGGCACTTAATAAAAACACTGTATGATCAGTTGTTTTTCTCACTTTTATTGATATGTCTTTGGGGTGCACCAACTTTTGTTTTAGGATGTTTGAAATAAACAGGACTATAATTTTTCTTGAAAATTTTTCTGATGTTCCGGCTACATATGGTTATGACTGTTACTTCACCTGCTATGCTTCTCCCCTCTATTTCTTGGGTTGGTCTTTTTCTTGGCTTAGATTTTGTTTTGATAAAGGCCCAGTCCATGTATTCACAAGTTTTCAGAGCTCCTTTCAGATGTTGTATTCTTTCACTTTCGCTTCTGCACTGATTGGCGTTCGTATAACCCCCAGTTTATGTTCCAGATGGTGTTAGTGGGTTTCCTGTATACTTCAATATCCAGGTTTCTCTCCTCTTTGATAACCAAACATACTATCTTCCCTAGTGAACTTTTGTCCACCAACTTTATGGGGCAAATTTGTGTGAAGGGTTCGAAATTTAATCGAATAGTAAAATTACGATTTTTTCGAATTTTTTAATTTTAAATTTGGCCACTTTTTAACTCCATCATAAATTGATCCCACACAAAAGGGGTGTGGCCAAAAATGTTGGTGCTGCGTGTTCATGAGGAGCCTCACATAAATAATTTGTACAGAGCTCCAAAGTTTTTGATGGTGGCCCTGATGGTAGCATTTTTGTTATGATGTTAAAGAAATATGGATGGTCCAAACTACATGAAAATATTGAAGGACAACTAGTTTCAGTTTGCTGAAAAATTGAAAATTAGACAAATTGTGACAAATTGTGATTTTCAGTAAAGCATGCCCGGCATGTTCCATTACATTGTTGACCTATTCCATTTCATATACAGATTGCTAAATGAGAAAAGTGCTTGATACAGGAAAATGGTTGGCTGACTTGCAGATTATTATCTGCTTATTGGGTATCCAGTGTTTCTCACAAAACAGCCATTTGATTTTCTCATTATTTAGATTTTATGTAATTGAATTGCCACATGAATAATATAATACAGTTATACCAATAAGAACTGTACAAGGCAAAAAAACATTTTAGGCCACTATTGTCTTGGATTGGGCACTTTTTCCTTTTCTACTTTTATATTAGGTGATATAGATCATTGATGTTTAGGGATACAGTGAATGCTTTTTGCCATGTCAGTATCATTTCAGATTTAATTTTACATGCTATTATGCCGTGTATTTGATAACATCTATAATATTTCCACATCTCTCTGGTTACCTCGGAAGAATAACCTTATTATGTGCAAGTATTGTACAAAAGCAGAAGTTAAGCATCATAGCAGGGCTGATTTTCTAACATAATGTCTACTAGGCTACTCCACATTTCATTGTCTGTAGAAAACTAATTCAATGCTCTAATGGACTGTTTTGGAATATAGGAGCCAGTCTGGCAACCTTGCACAACCTTGCTAAAATATCTATTTAAAAATGCTACTTATCCTCCTTATAGACTATAAGTAGTGCTTAAGGAAAAATCCCTTCATGGACTATTCTGTATATTTCCTTTCTTTACAGAGGAAAGCCCTACTAAAACCAATAGAAACAACATCCCTAGTTTCCATAGGCAAGACATTTGGTATCTGCTAAAAATATATAAAATATGTATATGGGTAAATAAACATTTTAAGAAAGTTCTGTGTTCATGGATTCCTCTGCCCTCATTTTTATACTGTGTTTCAGGGAAAATATATAGCAAAGAGGAACTCTTTTAATAAACATAATATGTGCCATTTCCCTTTTAAATTTGTTTAGCTGCATCTTTCTAGTACGCAGTCACTACAACCTCATTATACCTCTATGGCTGGGAGTTTTGTTTTTCTATTTATTCACGAGTGTGGCTGTGAGCTTTTTAATTATTTATATTCTTATCATCTTGAATAGATCACATCAGTCTGACAGATTTTCTCTGGTGTTCTCTAGTGTAGATTGCATTAGAATATTAATCTGTAGTAACACAACAAGCTCCACTTTTCTGACTTTTTACTGTCACACGATAAGGTTAGAAAGAGCCATGCAGAGAGTTTGTTTTGAAAGCAAATAGTAATGAATGAAAATGGAAGTCAGGGAAGGAAATATGAAGTGCTGATCCTTTTAGTATGATTCATACTAAGTAGATATTAAAGTTGCAGTACAGGTATGGGACCTGTTATCCCAGATCTGGGGCTTCTAGATAACTGATCTTTCAATAATTTGGATCTTTATACTATAAGGGGCCGATTTACGAAATTCACGTCAAATGATCGAAGTTCGATCGAATTAGATCGAATAACGATCGTTCGAATTTTTCATATGCTCGAATTAAATTTTACGATTTTTTTCGTGAAATCGAACGATTGGTATCCGATCTTACGAATTCATCGAGAAATCTAATATCGAGCAAAATGATAGCCTAAAACAATTCGATAAGCATTCGATGGTCGAATGCTTATCGAATTTCGAATTTGATCAAGCTAATTTTATAATAATGCAAACATTGAATAAACCCAATAGGCTGATTTTGCTTCCAATATGGATTAATTGTACCTTTGGATCAAGTGCAAAGTACTATTTTAGTATTACAGCGAAAAAGGAAATAATTTTAAAACATTTGGATTATTTGGATAAAATGGAGTCTGGGAAATGGCCTTTCCATAATTTGGAGGTTTCTGGAGAATGGGTTTCCATATAATAATTTTTTTAGATTCTCCCATGGACCTTCTTCAGGGGTAAAAAAATTGCATTTTGCTTACAGTATTCATACATATAGTGCATCCAACATGTAGTGTTCTGAATATTGGGTTTTCTGTGTAGAGATCCCATACCTATAATTATTTGAAAGGGATTGAGTAAACGTTTAGTTAACAGTGATCCCAAACCAGTAGCTCGTGAGCAACATGTTGCTCTCCAAACCCTTGGATGCTGCTCCCAGTGGCCTCAAAGCAGGTGCTTATTTTTTAATTCCAGGCTTGGAGGCACATTTTGGTTGCATAAAAAGCAGGTGCACTGCCAAACAGAGCCTCAATGTAGGTTGACAATCCACATAGGAGCTACCAAATAGCCAATCACAGCACTTATTTGTCACCCCAAGAACATTTTTCATGCTAGTGTTGCTCCCCAACTCCAATTTTTTTATTATTTATGTTTTTTTAATTATTTAGCTTTTTACTCAGCAGCTCCAGTTTGTAATTTCAGCAATGTGGTTTCTATGGTCCAAATTACCCTAGCAACCATGCAATAATTTAAATAAGAGAGGGTCTAAATAGAAAGATGAGTAATAAAAACTAGCAATAACAATACATTTATGGTCTTACAGAACATTTGTTTGAGATGGAGGCATGACCCTCATTTGAAAGCTGGAAAGATTCAGAAGAAGAAGACAAATCATAAAAAAGCAATAAAAATAAATAATAAAGACCAATTTAAATATTGCTTAGAATGTTATAACATATTAAAAATGAAGGTAGGCACAGAAGTAAACAGCATTGAGCTAAAGTGATTTCTGAAGGCTATTGTTTATATCAAAGTCGGGGGTGAAAATTTATGCAAAAGACCTTTTATTGTTTTATTGTTGTGTTGTTTTAGAAATTACATACATTTATTTTAATCCCAGGCTGCAGCAAAGCCAAAAATGAAAATGTCAGACAGACTAATACTTATACAAGGCACTGTATACAGTAAGACTGAGCTAAAGGATGTATTAGTGATGGGCGAATCTGGGGCGTTTTGTTTCGCCGAATTTTTAGCAAATTTCTCGTATTTGGACGCTGGTCCACATTGCTGGCGTTGAAAAATCCAAAACCCAAAAAACGGACGCCAGCATCCAAAACAAGATGCTGGCAAATTTTCACCAGGCAATTTTCCTGGTGTTTCGCGAATTTATTCACTTGCGCTGAATCACGGGAATTCGCTGCAAATTCGCCCATTACTTGATGTAATAGTGAGTTTATTTAAGATGTGGAATCTAGGCAGTGAGAGTCTTAGGTGCCATTAATATACAGGTATACAAATACAATAAACTAAAATACAGGAAGTCCATCTCTCATAGACTCTATTGTAATCAAATCATTTATATTTATAGAAGTGCTTTTTTCTGATCCAAACTAAGATTTCATTAATCCTTACTGGAGGCTAAACAAACCTATTGGGTTTATTTAATGTTTAAATAACTTCTTAATAGACTTAAGGTATGGTGCTCCAAATTATTGAAAGATCCCTTACCCAGGCCCTAAGCATTCTGGATAATAAGTTCCATACCTGTATTACCATCTCAATGTATTTCACATACAGAAATTCTGCATTCCTGGTCATTTTTTTTTTAACAGGCCAACCTGCTGCTTGAATTGTATAAGATATCAAGTCTCTCCCCATGCTGCAATGGAGATTCCCAGGTTTGTCTAATGGCATGCAAGTGATATAGAGACTGCCTGTCAATTCTAACTGAACTCATATTATAGTATAGTGAAAAATGAAATGCTGAATATCTATTTTACTGAAAATACTGCATTTATCCACAAAGCAACACCTTAAGTATTTCTTTATATGCATCAATATAAATAAGCAAAAATCCACCTTCGCTGACCATACAGAAATAAGCCACACTGGATTAGAAGCATTCATTAAAACACAACAGTGGGCTTGTTTTTTTCTTTGCAACCTCTTGTTCAACCTTTGCCCTGTATCTGTAAGGCATGAGTAAACCACAATATAATACAGTTTTTGTAGTTTTATTTCTGCTTGCCTACCTGTCGTGAATATTGTCTTTCAGCACACAGAAGCTGCGTATTTCTTCTTTTCAGCCCAAAATAGAATCATTATTAGCTCTGGAGACATCTGGTGGACAAGAAGGAGATTTCCCCAATGAATGTCTGCAGACAGCAGCATTGTAACAGTTAATATACAGCCTCTTGAAAGAAATTGTGTATGACTGTCTATATTGATAGTTGGGGTGAGCCTGCCAGTTTTCTTCCTCTTTAATAGCTTGTTTTTAAAGCAATTTGGTGCTCAGAAGTATAGCCATCAAATTACAGAGAGTAAAAAATGATTGCACTGGACGTGCTTTTTTTGTCTGTTGCATGCACTATATTGAATTCTGACAGTATAGCTGCACGTTCTTCAATATACAAAGGAATGAAATAAAGGTGGATTTTTTTTTAAAGGTAATTACACAAAGTCTCAATCATCCATCTTATCTAAGTGAAAAAATGTTGCTACGGATATAGAATGGTACTTTACTCTATTATCAGTCTTTAAAAACCGAAATCTTATATTCCTTGAGAACTCTTATGATGAGGTGAACTTGCAATCAGGCATAAAGTAAAATGAGTGGATTGATTACAGCCCATAGTTGTCCTATTGACCCCTGTCAGGGAAGATTTTATTAATAGAGTATTGTAAGGGGCGAAAAAAAAAAGTGCATGTGGACTTGAAATTCTAGACTATAAGGCTCATTTACAAGTGCTAGTGCAGCATGCAAAGTGCAGGGATTTTTTTTATCTCACAATGCACTTTTTCCTACAATTTCTGCATTACTGTGCCTAGCAAATGCAGGTGATTCTCTAAAGCTTTGGCTCAATCGCACTAGAAAGTTTTGGTGTCTGGATGTCTTTATTTCCAGCACCACTTCTTTTAGCTTCAAATTACATTGCACTCATGAACGGTCCCTCAGTGTAACTATGCGGAAGTGCAAGGAGCAGATTTTGATGAATGACTCACAATGACATTGCCTTTTTTTCCCCCCATGGTTGCACCTTCGATTCCAGTCATTTCTTTACAGAACAGTTGCATTTGTATATGTTCTTAAAGGACAAGTAAATAGTTTTCTTTTTTTAACAGAATAAAATTGACAGTTGCGGCAAAAAAAACAGCCCCAGAATCGCAGATTTTTTTTTATCCCAACCAGCATTTTTCTTCTGTGAAATGTACACAAACCTGGGGTGAGCACTGCACTGTCATGTACACAGGTTTTTCACAGTTCCCTTGCAGCTGCCCAGGACAGTTCCTAGTCACTGTGGAATGATTGATGAACTACTGTCACTCAATGAATGTGCTTTACTAGATTTAATAGATAATGGTTGTTGCTATGGGTTACTTAGGCTGTTACAAACTATTACTTTCCCTACTATGAAATTATAGGATATGTGAATGTCGTTGAAATACAGATGGCAGGAGTTATGATTTGATGATGTCAGGCAGTGGTGTAACTAGATATTACTGGGTCCAACAGCAAATAATTTTTCAGGCCCCCAAAATGTCTAGAGGTTGACTTATTTATTGAAATTGTATATGAATTAGTGCCTCATGGGGCCCCTATATCCATTTATCCCCCCCCCCCCCCCCCCCCCCCCCCGCAGCCACTGGGCCGTCTTCCTCTTTATTTACACCCCTCCTGATGCCAGGACTAAAGATGGCCACCATGGGTTTTTTTTTTCATGATTGTTGTTTTCTGTAAGTATAAGATATATTTATATAGTTTTTAGTGGTGAATTTATCATATGCTTTTCAAAATCGAAAAAGATTGTAAAACGGCACTATTCAATCTAATGAAAATTGTTCGAAATGTTCAAATCATTCGATTCAATCAAATGATTTGAACGATTTTCACCAAAATCCTTTGATTTCTCAGAACTTAGAAAAATTTTCAGGACAAGTTCTGTGAGGTCCCCCCAGGCCCGGATTTGTGGAGAGGCCACCTAGGCCCAGGCCTAGGGCGGCAGGATTTTAGGGGGCAGCATGCCCTGTATGCCAATTCCCATTGCTTTGTCCCCATGGTGTTTAAAGGGCCAGTACTTCAAAATTCGAAAATTCGAATTTTAACATTTATCTATTCGACCCTTAGTAAATCGGCCCCTAAGAGTTCAAAATGTTGTGTTTATCCTATAGGTTCACAGCAGAGCAAGAAACCCAACAATAACCAATGTTTTCATCAAAACTCTTCCTTCTGTTCTATTGGTGGGTCATTGCAATTTGATCTTCTTGATCAGCTTTTTACCCCAATGTGTAGGACATTTTGTTTCATATATAGGTTGTATGAGATTCAGGTTAGCAGGGATCATAAGCACAATGCTGTTTTAGCACACAATACTCTTTCTCTCTCTTTCTCTCTCTCTCTCTCTCTCTCTCTCTCTCTATATATATATATATATATATATATATATATACATACACACACAATATGCATTAAATAAGAGTACAGCGACTTCTAAGAAAAAAAAGTTGGAAGAGACACCTTCAAATACATTAAAGATATAAATGGGCAGTAAATAGCTATATATTACATAATTATGGTTCCTGGCACCCCAGATCCCCTTTATCCTTCCAAAAAGCAGGTTACCTGAAGGTTTCACTTTTGTATATATCAAAATCGTCTGCAATGCTAAAAAATACTCCCATGTCCCACCTCATATTAGATATGAAAATAGCACCCAAGAAGAAGAAATACAACTGTGATCCCATGACTCCTCCAGATTACATTGAAAAGGAGAAACAATAACTGTCTGAAAGCAGTTGCATTTTGCTGAACTGTCTGTTTCTGAAGGCACAGGATCAGGCAAAATGACCGGAGATGGCTGCCCACATACCAATAATACAACTTAAAACAAATACATACATTGTTTCAAGAATGCAATGATTTTTAAATGGTAGAATGAGTTATTTGGTATGTACAAATACCATAAAAAATGACACCATAAAATTATGACAGAATCCCTTTATTTTAAAATAGGGGGCAGGTTGTACTGCAGCAATATTCCTGTAGCTGGTCATCTCAGCAATAAGAAAGGGTGAATGGAACCATAAAAATGTGCTCCCACTAGAAAGAATTAAATTCACACTTACACACTTATTGTAATGGCCTTTTCATCTCACTGCAGACAGGTGATATTCCTCTCTAATTGGTGATGATTAAAAGGCAGTAGAAGAGCAATGCATTAGACGTTTCGAGTAGATCAATTTACAGTAGGAAATCCAGAGAAGTCAGTAGAGCAGAATTATTGTGTGATAGCCTTTGTGA
Source organism: Xenopus borealis (assembly GCA_024363595.1). Taxonomy (NCBI): domain Eukaryota; kingdom Metazoa; phylum Chordata; class Amphibia; order Anura; family Pipidae; genus Xenopus; species Xenopus borealis. The sequence goes on along the minus strand of CM044443.1, from coordinate 72,942,380 downwards.
TTGTTTGTAAGGTGGCATTAGGGGAAATAATGCCAGAATCTACATAGAAGGTGAGATTTGATGTCAGTTTTTTTTAGTCTGTTGGGACTAATAATACCTATATTAATTAATTGCCCATAATTAATAATAATAATAATAATAATAAGTTAATCATTTTTGTAATTATTACTATTTTATATAAACTATTTAAGTGGTCATTTGCAATGGCAGCAACAAAAATCAGATTTATAGCAGTGTATGCAATGCAGGTATGGGTTCTGTTATCTGAAAACCATTTATCTAGAAAGTTCCAGTGCTCCTGTTAATTTGTT
>CM044443.1:72923297-72941758 GCA_024363595.1 Xenopus borealis | reverse complement strand
AGAATTCTGCATTGAAATCCATTTTTCAAAAGAGCAAACAGATTTTTTTATATTTCATTTCATCTGGGGCTAGACATATTATAAATTTCCCAGCTGCCCCAAGTCATGTGACTTGTGCTCTGACAAACTTCAATCACTCTTTACTGCTGTACTGCAAGTTGGAGTGATATCACCCCTTCCCCCCCCCACCAGCAGCCTAACAACAGAACAATGGGAAGGTAACCAGATAACAGCTCCCTAACACAAGATAACAGCTGCCTGGTAGATCTAAGAACAACACTCAATAGTAAAACCCATGTCCCACTGCATACTATTTAGTTACATTGAGAAGGAAAAACAACAGCCTGCCAGAAAGCAGTTCCCTTCTAAAGTGCTGGCACAAGTCACATGACCAGGGGAAGCTGGGAAATTGACAAAATGTCTAGCCCCATAATAGATTTCAAAACTGAATATAAAAAATCTGTTTGCTCTTTTGAGAAATGGATTTCAGTGTAGAAGTCTACTGGAGCAGCACTATTAACTGAAGTGTTTTGAAAAAAAAACATTTTTTCCCATGACAGTATACCTTTAAGAAATAACTTACCGAAAGTTGTCTTACGCTCCTCTTCAGAAAAGGCAACAGGGTGATGATCCATCATGTGGCTCTCGATTCCTCCTCCCTGGCTATCTCCTATAAGGAAGGCAGGGAAGGTGTTTTTTTTAAATGTGTACTAACAAATTTAAACAAAATGTTTACTGGTTCTTAAAAGAAACAACCGTATACTGAGTACTCCTCATTCACATGGTCCCTGTTCCCAACTTCACCAGGAGTCTCAATACACTTGGGACCTCTCCTTTACTGGGGCCTAGGTCCCGAGCTCTCCTGCTCCATCCACTTCCAAAAGTGCAAGTCCAAAAGAGCTGGTGCTGCACTCCTGAACAATATGTGGTGCTCATTGCAGGGACTTACCTGTAAACTCCCAAAAATCAGGACACTTAGGGAGTTATTTATCAAAATCCAAATTTATCTCATTATTTTCTGAAATATAATCAGACCTAATCCGCATGGGTTATTTCTGTTTAGTTATCAATACATTTTACTGAAAATTTCCTGTTCGGGAAAAACTTGAGAATTTTTTCTGATTTTCCGCCTAAAAACTCAGATTATCTGATTATAGCAAAAAAAAACCAGTGCAGATCAGGATATCTTCCGGATCCATTGATTTATATACAACATGACATGTCTGAGATGATAACATTTTGGCATTCGGACTCTAATAGATAACCCCCCTCGTATTATAAAAGTTTTTTAATCACATAGATCACAAAAATTTTGGCCTGCATTTTCTGTGCCCATGGCAAAGACCCCCAAACTTTGGGGAGGATCAAAACATATTAGGCAACATTATTTCTGAGACATTACATATTTAAAATCATTTCCCTGCTTCTCTGTAAGCAGTGATTGAATATGAAGACCATGATCTAATTTTTCTTTCATTCAAGAATGGGTTTGAATGATCCCTTTCATGCTAAGCAATAATCAGAGGATAACACTGACCTGCTTGGTGCTCTGATGACTAAAAAGATAAGTACAACTAAAAGGTGTATTTTGCTGGTTGAATATTTTTTTTTGTTTGTTTTTTTTATATATTTGAACCAATCCCAAAACCAACCCATAGTGGTGATTCCTGTCATTTTAAAGGGATGATTCACATTTAAATTAATTGTTACAGAATGGATAATTCTAAGCAAGCTTCCAATTGGCCTTCATTTTTTCTTTTTATAGTGTATAGCAGTCTTCTTCTGACATTTCCACCTTTCAAATGGGGGTCACTGAACCCATCTAAAAAAAATGCTCAGTTAGGCTTCAAATGTATTGTTGTGGCTACATGTGATTAATTATATTTTTGTTAAGACCCTATCCCATTCACATTTCAATCTCTTATTCAAAATAATTGCTAATGATCTCAGAATATCACTCACTACATTATACTAAAAAAGTTAAATTAAAGTGGCTCAACTCCTTTAACATCTGAGAAAACAGACCCAATGCCATACCCCTGCCCATCTATAACAGTTAACTCTGCATTACTTGGAACATGGGGAGAGGGTATATCTGAGCTCTTCTACAACTTTTATAGAGGGCTTTTCTGGTAATTTCTTTTAATTTTCATTTACAGTACCTCATCTGGTTGCACTCCACTCATTAGTAATCAAGAAGCAATTCTATTTACAGTAATACAGACCTATTTAAGAGAGTGCAAATATGGGGTCTTGTTCATTCTTTTTGTTCTTTGAAAGTGAGAAAGAGATAAAGTTGAGTACAGAATGCCCTAATGTTCCAGTTTTTAGCAATTTAAAATATCATTACAATAACTCACACAACAGATATTGAAGGATATCGTAATATCTTAAATAAAAGAAACATGCCTGGCTCACTAAAATTGAATTTTAATATTAACCCATGATAATGTAATAGTGCATGGTCTTGTATGCATCTAGTTAACTAATTGCTTGTCAGGAAGAAGAATACTGGAGAGGAAATTCTCAAAGATATAATGATAGCATGACATGGAGGCTTGCTGTGGCCTTCATAGACTATCTGGCAGCCGGATGGAATTCAAAGGCAGGAATTGTTTTAAGGTTCAATTTGCATTTCAGAGTAACTCCAGCCTGTCCCTGTCTCTCCCAGAGAGACCTCAAGCTATGTTTCAAAGGAGAGCTTTCAGTTCATATTGTAGCAAATTGTTCTGTAGCAAGACTGGCGTTATTTATAGCTGGAGTCTTTTTGTCTATAGATATATATATATATATGGAACATACCTACACATTCTATTAAGTCTCGCTAATTGGATTTTGAGTCTTGACATTTTCTGCACCTCATAACCCCATTAAGAATTTCATGACCCTACATTTCATAATACAGCCCTAATCACTAAAACCTAATGACACTATTATCATAACATTTTTGTTACGAATGCTTAAAGCATACTCAGTTCAAAAATAGTTTCTCTGGTTACATAAAGGAAATAATATTAAGAAAACCAACTGTAATACAGTAGGTTACAGTATTCTTGTTCTATACAATTATATGCACCCGACTTTATCCTAATGTTTCTCTGCTAGTGATGGGCGAATTTATTCGCCAGGGGCGAATTCGCGGCAGTTTTCCATATTGGGTCTCTCTGATTCTGGTTCTCTTATATGTGTTTCTAATTACTTTTTTAATTTAAATTGCTGTGGCCACTAGACTTTTGCTACCACTGCACCAGTAGCCCATGAATAAACATAATGTGGCCACCAAAGGTTGGTTGTAGCTAGTAATTAATGTCACATAGAGGTATTATTTATTTTGCTGGCCTTGGCACAGCATGGCAGTACTGCCTACCAGATCTACCCTCTGCCACCATGCTCTGAAGCCAAGTGGAAATAAAGTGGTTGAGGCACTGGTTAATAAAGCCTCCAGAAGAGGTAATACAAAGAAGACAGAATTCAAAATTCTTTACATGTTACAGCAAGAGCAGGCACAGGCATTTAAAAAGGGAACAGATGCACAAGACATGTACACAGCCAAACATTGCAAGATGACTATGAAGATTTGTATTGTATGAAGATATTCATGGTATAGCTAATATAAGTAATTCGAAAACAACTGGACTTGCTGAGTAATCATTGAAGATGTTTCAGCTGAACTGAAGAAGCTGCTCGAATGAGTAGTAAAACATCTTCAATGATTACTCAGCAAGTCCAGTTGTTTTAGAATTATTTATATTAGATACAAACATTGTAAGGTTTTCCCCAATACTGATTAATGTTGTTTATACACTGAGGATTACAGCAGGCCCTCTGCAGCATCAGCCTAAAGTTATACTAGTTATTCCACTTTATTTCCTGTGTGTGTGTGTGTGTGTGTGTGTGTGTGAGTGTGAGTGTGTGTGAGTGTGTGAGTGTGAGCAGGTGTGTGTGTGAGTGTGTGTGATAAACAGATTTTCTGGAGGGGAAAACAACAATGTTTTGATATTTTCTCACGTGCCAGCACTAGACTAATGTTCTAGTGCTCCAACAGGTACAATCTGAGTGGTTTCTTGACAATATTGAGAGAGTAATCCTTACTGAGAAATTCAGGGATGGAATTCCAGAGGTAAGGCACAGCAAGATAGAAAGGCAGTGGATATGGATGGTGTGAAAAGACAGGGATTCTGAGAGGAGAGGAAGAGAAAGGCAGGAACGTGAAAAAATGTATTTGCTATCCTTTGCTTAAAGGAAAACTAAACCCTAAAAATGAATATAGTTAAAAATGTCATATTTTCCATACTAAACTTTTTGTACCCACCTAAAGTGTTAGCATCTCAATAACAGCCTTATATTGGGACATATCTGTTCTGTATATATTGTACATTATAGTGAGTGGGCCCCTAAGCTCAGTAGGTGACAGCAGCACAGAGCATGAGCAGTGAATCAGCAGAAAAGAAGATGGGGAGTTATTGGGGCATGTTATGTCCAAAACATAATGTACAACATTTTCAGCCTACTTCTTTAGTTAGTCTTTAGTTCACCTTTAACAGGTAGCCAGATTAAATAATTTATCTGGGGTCTTAGACTAGAGTACGAGGATCCTAGTAGCAGAGTTTAAGATCAGTTTCAGGGGGAAGAGGTTTGGGTAGGAGAATGCAATCGTCTAAACATAATAGGATAAGGGGATGAATGTGTGTTTTGGCTATTTGTTAAAGAAATGGGGTGTTCATGGTAATATTGTAGAAGAAAAAGCTGTGGGTTTTGCCAGTAGAATTAATATAATTAGAGAAGGAGAGAAACTGGTCAAAGATGCTGGCAGCATGTAACCTTGCAACACGAGGTATGGAAGAAATTGTGATAAAAAGATCAAGATTATTGTAGTGACTTCTTCATAACAGAAAGATCTTTCCCTGACATAGACTCCTGTCCGGGTCTGGACTGAGATTCAAAATAGGCCCAATAAATAATGACTGTCTATTGCAATTTACAGCAGCCCCTCTGGCATTTGCCAGAACCCACAGATTGCCAGTCTGCCTGCTGCTGTCCATTGCTCTATCACTGCTAAACTGGCCACACATTTCCCGTTGTCTTTTATTCGCTTTTCACTACCAAGAATCTCATACCATTGCTCAACAATTCACATTGCACCCCTATAAAGGAGTGGTTCACCTTTAAGGTAACTTTTATTATGTTATAGAAAGGCAAATTCCAAGCAACTTTTCAATTGGTTTTCATTATTTATATTTTTATAGTTTTGTAGTTATTTGCCTTTTCCTTCTGACTCTTTGCATATTTCAGTCTCTTATGCAAATCAATGCATGGATGCTAGAGTAATTTGGACCCTAGTTATCAGATTGGTTAAGATGCAAATTGAAGAGCTGCTGAATAAAAAGCTAAAAAAACGTTGAAACCTTCAATAATAAAAAATTAAAACAAATTGCAAGTTGTCTCAGAATATAACTCTCTACATCATACTAAAAGTTATCTCAAAGGTGAACAACTCCTTTAAAACGATGCTGAATTGACAGGGTTAATGGTCATGCCATCAATTGTAATGGTGAAAGGAAGAGAACGGCTAGGTTTTCAGTGGAAGACCAGTTTTATTCAGGTTGAGCTTGAGGTGGCATTGGCTCATCCAGGAGGAGATAGCTGGGAAGCAGTTTGTGATCTAAGTCTGAACGTCATTGGTTAGTGAAGGGGTGTCTAAATATATCTGAATGCCATCAGAATACAGGTGATATTTAACGCCAAATGAAGATATAAGGCGATTCTACCCCCAAATCCACCTGAGGCACCTTTGTGATGCCCCCCTGCCCCCGCTATTATCTTTACATTGCTGGAGGGGGTCTCTTAACCCTTTGCTGCCCCAGGTAACTTGTGGTGCACCTTGCCTCATGGTAGATATATCCCATGGCAGAGGTCTTCTAAAGAAAAAGTGTACAAGGAAAACAGCAGAGGGTAGAGTATAGAACCCTTTGGTATCCACCACTAAGCTGTACCTGAGAAGAGGTTTTATTAGCAAAAGTAATAGAAAACAAAGAGATTATAAAGATGGAAGAGAACCAGAATGCTGCTTGACCCTGGCTGAATAGAGAATTTGCATTAGAAAAAAATGGTCAACATTATCAAAAGTAGAAGATAAGTCCTGGAGAATGATAATAGAATAATGTCCATTGGCCTTAGCAGTCTGGAGATAATTTGCAACACTACAAAAGGCAGTTTCAGTGTTTGAATAAGGAGGGGAAAGTACCAGAAGTAGTGATGGGAGAATCTGACCCTTTTCACTGAAAAGTCAATGGTTATTTTTTGTGCACTATTTTCCAAACTGCACAACAGTTTTTTTTTAGCATACATTACAGTTTATGGATGCTTTTTTGCTGATCCATAACCAAAAGTTATCAGGGAATTGAATATATGAGTAAGGACAGTGCACACTATCTTAGTAGTGGTGAGGGCATGAGATCAAGTGAGCAAGTTGTAGATGGAGAAGACAAGAGAAGCTTTGAGACTTCACATGCATTTGAAGAGGGATGAATAAATGATTTTAATATTATTTATAATTGTACTATAGTACTCTTGATTAACCTGGAACAGAGCAGCATATGTCATGTAAATATATATATATATATATATATATATATATATATATATTTATTTATTTATTTATTTATCAAACTATAGTGGAGGAAGCATGCTTTTGCAATGTATACAAAATAATAATTCTTTTTTTTCCATCTGACTTTGTTAGAGCCTTGTTAATATTTTTTTTTAATTAAACCAAGTTTATTTTATAACAGATATAAAGCAACACACAAAGCAACATTGAAGTAAACAAATGGAAACATTGGCATTCCAGATTTTACAGAAAGAACAGAGTTGAAGAGGTTGTTGGAACTGTGTGGGTACAGCAAGGGGTTACTGAGTGGGGTACATTTGCATTACCAAGTATGTTTTATAACTTAACACAATAGTAGTGTTAACAATATATTGTGAATACAGCTCTAAGAAAAATATAATGTATTCCAGAGAAAAAAAGAAGATACGAGAGAATGGAAACACTTATCATGCTGTAAGATTTTATACCTAGGCTCATTGTTGCTCATAGAATTAAGAAGCATTTATTCCTTTTTGTTTTGCAGGGCTTCAGTGTGTTAAGGTAAGTTGTGTATGTGTTATGTATAGAGGCAGTTATAGTTTCAAACCATTTCAAACCATTTCAAACCATTTTTGAAGGCTTTGCAAATGTTTTCATTGAATTTGTGGCTGTTAGTAGTAGATTTTTTATTTTAGCTTGGTGTGTTTTGGAAGTAGTGCAACTGCAATGATCAGAAAGTATTGGGTAAGGGTAAGCGCAGTATTTCCTCACTACATTTTAGAACTTGAGGCCAATATGTATGCAGTTTAGTATTTAGCAGCCATATGTGTGATCATTCAAGTAATTGCATTTGATATAGACTGCAGACACTCGATAAGACTACCGCTAATCTAAAGCCTGGAGCAAGTCCTTTTTTTACTATGTGAAATTGTTCAGTGTAGGGCACCATTTGCATTCTGTACTTACTGTACTCTGTACACTGGATTAAAAGAACAGTAACACCAAAAAAGTGTTTTAAAGTAATGAAAATATCATGTATAGTGATGGGCGAATTTATTCACCAGGCGCAAATTTGTGGCGAATTCCTGCGATTCGCCGGCGGCGAATAAATTCAGGCAAAAATTTGCTGAAAAAAAAATGAGATGCATGCTGAAAACGACGTCACGCAACGAAAACATAGCGTCGTGCGTCAAAAATAAATTTTTCGCCAATTCCTGAATTTCGCTGGAAATTCTAAATTTTTTCGGCGAAACGGGATAGATTCGCCCATCACTAATCATGTAGTATTGCCCTGCACTGATAAAACTGCTGTGTTTGCTTCAGAAACACTACTTTAGTTCATATAAACAAGCTGCTAAGTAGCAATAGCGGAAATTGAAAACAGGCTATATGGCACAGGATAAATAAGCGATAACAGATAACATTATGTTCTACAGAGCTTATCTGCTGTGTAACTTGAGCCTTTTCACCTTTGAATAGCTGCCCCCATTGCTACACATCAGCTTATTTATATAAAGAATAGTGGTATTTCTGAAGAAAATACAGCAGTTTTACTAGTGCAGGGCTACACTGCATTATATTTTTACTACTTTAAACAAATTACATTTTTGATGTTATTGGTCCTTTAAGATAATATCAATGTATATCTTCATATGTGCCGCAGCTGAAAAATAAATTTTACAAGGGATATACAGTAATTCATAAAGTTTGCATCATTGGAAAATAGGGATGCACAGAATCCACTATTTTAGTATTGTTCCGAATCCTGAATGCTTTGTGAACATTTTGGGTTAATGCTGAACTGAATCCGAACCCTGATTTGCATATGTACATTAGGAAAATGTACATGCCAAAAATGTACCAAGCATGCAGCACAGTTAAGAAATTTTTGAATTTCTTGTTTGTGTGACGAAAAGTCCTGTAAGCCCCGTTGGATTTGGTTAGGCCAGGCACTTGGATTCGGCCAAATCCCAAACCAAATCCTGGATTTGGTGCATCCCTATTAGAAAATAAAAATTCAAAGTAAAAGTAAGAACTACAAAATATGTTCATAGTCATGAAGTCTGTGTAGTTACGTATATATGAAAGACGTAGATATTTATTTGCAATGTTAACAAGAAACAAACAGTTCACTAGTTTCTGGGAAGCTTGAACAATGTCTTTTCATTGATAGATTTAGTCAATTGTCTTAAAGTGAAACCCGGGACAGTGCATGCTGTCACAGGGTACATAACAGGGGCGGGATGCCTGGCAGGGGATTATATGTGGGTTTAGTGACGTAGAGGGGGGTGGAGTTTTAAGGGGTTTTTAGAACAATAAATGTTAAGGAGGGCATCCATTCTGGGAAGAAAAAAGGAGTCCAACCCTCCCTCCCTTGCAGGTCTGGACTGCGAATTAAAATAGGCCCTGACATTCAGGTACACTAACGCCTTATCTGCCCACATAGAGGCCCAAACAGCCCCCGCCAACCCACTAAATACTGACTTTCTATTGCACCTCATAGCAGCCTCTCTGGCATTTGCCAGAACCCACAGATTGCCAGTCCGGGCCTGCTCCCTTGTATTAAACATTTGTGCTAGTTGTCACAATTGTGGCCTGGGTTAGTGGGACACAGGTTAAGTTGATGTGGAATGGTGAGTATTGGGCTGACTAAACCCGCCAACCCGTAGTCACAGCGGGGTGGCGGGTCCCTGGCAATGGGGAGAGTTAATGGAAAAGCTGGAGTTTTTACTAAGTCCCAAGTTGGTTAATGCAAATTGGTTGGTGGTGTTCCTCTCTAAAGGGGAAATTGACTAAGCGGCGGAAATTCACTAGCGTTGCCGCACTTCACCAGGCGAATTTTTGCCAGCACTACGCAAATTCACTAAAGTGCGAAGTTACACTAAGGTCAGCAAATGTAAGCAAAATAGCACTACAGTTAGTTCGCCAGGCAAAGCGCATTTACGCTAGCGATGCCTAATTTGCATATGGCACGAATTTAAGCGTATAATAGAAGTATATGTTCCAGCCACTACATTACACTACACAAGCCCAGGAAACCTTTAATAAATAAAATAAAGTTGTCCTATTGCCCTACATGTGCCCCCTGTATAGTTGAGTTGCCATATGTTTTACCATAGGAGGGTGATAGTCTGAAAAAGATCGATTTCTTTTGGGGAGGTTACTCTCCTTCCCCCTATATTTCCTAACATATAGCAACACAACTATACAGGGGGCACATGAAGGGCAATAGGACAATCGCTAGCGTAAATGCGCTTTGCTTGGCAAACTAACGGTAGCGCTACTTTGCTTGCATTTGACGACCTTAGCGTAACCGCACTTTAGTGAATTTGCGTACTGCTGGTGAAAATTTGCCTGGCAAAGTACGGCAAACGTTACTGAATAAGTGAAAATTCGAATAAAATTCGTATTCTTAAAATTGGAATTTCGAAGTAAGCCCTTTAAAAATACTTTGAGGGTCGAAGTTTTTTTTACTTCTAAAATTTGGCCCTTAGTAAATTAGGGTTGAATTTCGAATGAAAAAAAAATGTGAAATTCGACCATCAAATTTCTGGTGGGGTTTTGATAGAAAAGGGACCATTTTCTATAGAATAGGTCAATTTTCGAATGAATTAGATCGGTTTCGAATTGGACAATTAAAAAAAAACATTACATTTTTCAGGACTTAGAAAAATTTTCAGGAAAGCTTCCAGGAGGTCCCCCATAGGCTAAAATGGCAATTCGGCAGCTTTAAGGTGGCACATAGTCGAATTCAAAGGATTTTAAAGAGACAATACGTTGAAAGTTAGAATTTTTGAATTTTGGGCTATTTGTCAAAGTAGCCCAAAATTACTTCGAAATTTGAATTTTTATAATTCGAATTTTATTCCAATTTTCACTTCGACCCTTAGTAAATGTGCCCCTAACTGTAACAGGAAGAAGTGTGGAAGCAAAAAAAACAGAACTCTGTCTGTTAATTGGCTCATGGGACCTAACAAGTTTTGTTTGGTTGGTTTGTTTGTGTGCACCATGAATCAAACTATCCCAGGGGATGCTCTTACTTTTTTTAAAAGGCAATTTTCTATTTATGATTACCCAATGGCACATGCTACTAAAAAGTATATTATTATGAAAAGGGTTTATTTACATGAAGCAGGGTTACATATGAGTTGTTTTATGCAATATCTTTTTATAGAGACCTACACTGTGTGAGAGGTGTAGTTTTCCTTTAAGAACCATAATAAAACATATTTAAATACATGGGAGGACCATCTTGATTTTTAGCACACAAAACACCAACAACTTCAAATAATTTTTACAGGGTAAGCTTTAAAAGTAAACAGCACTATCTACTCCAAGCAATGAGTAATGACTGCTTTGTCTACATAATGCTGAGATTCACCTTCCATGACCTTGAAAACCACTATGTGGCTGCTTGTGTATAGCAAAATTACTTTTTAAACTGAATTGAATGGAAATATAGAATAAGTGCTTATACCTGAAAGATGTAACTATACTACTATACTTAATTCAAGATAAGTGGTTACTGATAGTTTTACAAAGCATATTAACCCATGTTAAAAACAGTCCTGGAGCAGAATAGTCTTAAAAAAATATACAGCATAGAGGAGCAAGTCCAAATGACCACAAATAGGTCAGAGCTACTATTTTGTTTTCAGTTGGGTCAGAAGAAAATTTTTTGAAAAGACCAAGAAAATATACACAGAGCATTGGGGTAGGAGAACACTAATAAACAATCATAAATTATATTGATTGTCACTGATAACACAAAGTTCATAATGCTCCCCAGAGAACAGAAGATGCTGGTTTGGTATCTCTATCGAACAGTATGAAATTAATGGTTATATTATGTGTCCATATTGAGTATATATATGAAATACACTTTTTTTCTTATCATATACAGTATTTCTTCAAAGGTAATAAAATGTATGGCTGTGATCTTCCAGATTGTTATGTGTAGCCTGACTGTGAATACAACATGCTGAATAAGAACAATATAGATACTGTAGATACATAAATTTTTTGTAATTTTAATATGGGAAAAAAAGGAGATGCATAAAGGAATAAAAAGCCAATGAAATGTCCTTATACTGCACAAAAGTGATTTACAGTTCAGAAGAGAAGGCCAGATAGTAATTGCTAAATGTAAGCAGTGAGCTACTGTATTTTGTGTTGTTTAAAGTGGACCTGTCACCCTAAGAAATAATTTCAAATTATTTTTTATCATGCTAGTTGAGTAAAATAAACTTTCTTTACACTATATTTATTATTTACATTTAGTTTCCTTCAGTCTTGGCATTACACTATCACAGCAAGCAGGCAGGAGCCATTTTGTGGACACTGTTATTAAGATAAAGTGTGTATCACCCCAAAATCTTGTGTATGCACCAGAATGAGGAACCAAATGCCCATGTACAATAGCATATATATTGTACAGTGTGAGGAGGGAAGGGGGAATGTGAGAAATGCAGTGACATGTAGGAAGTGATGAATGGAAAGTGATTGACTGCCCCACCTCTATGCGTCAGGCATAGAGGTGTGGCAGATAATATATCTGATTGACAGCTCAGATATTTAAACACCTTTATAAGCAGTATGGATATTTTAATGAAAAAAATAATTTGTGTTTCATGTTTAATTTACAAAGCACTTTCATTATGCAGCTTTTTATGTGTAGGTGACAGGTCCACTTTGAGATACTACAGGCCTTAATCATGTACATAACATTTTTGTATCAGCATGGACTCTGGCCCAATATTGCATTCACAGTCATATGCCACTTTTGTGGATAAAGATATAATAATGTTGCTGCAATTATGTTTTGTACAGTTATTTAACAAACTGCTGTTTTGCAAATCCAAGTTTTGAAGTCCAAAAAATGGATTCTGCCAATTCAATTCTGCCAGTTAAAGTCAATTTGTGTTTTTTTTCTACACAAAATACTATAGGGGGGGTTCTAAGCAACTCCTCCTCCTGCCTTTCCACCAACTACAAGTAAATTTTGATGCACAATTTAACAAAATCATCAAATGTAATTATATAAAAGTAATTATAAATAGTGTCTTGGAGTACTGTCTCTGGAATATACAAAGCAAAGCAGACTCTGCAGTTACCTGTCTGTTTAAGTCACCAAATACATTCCATAAAGGGGTTTTCTGCTCAATTAAAGGGGAATGTTAAGTGTGCAGCAAGGCTTAAACAAACTACTTTCATAATATCCTTCTGCATAGTAGTAAGGTTGTGAATGAAAAGGAAGTTCACAGTGGTTTAAAAATACACTGATTTTGGCCTGATTACCTTTAGTTAAGCAGGGACAGGACGGGCAACAGCTAGAGGATTAACCACAGCCTAAACCATCTATCTGCTGAACTTGCATGTGCAGAGTTAGTATAACTGCAGTTTCATGGTAAGAATAGTCAACACCTATTAATTCCAAGCAGGATCCATTTTATTTATTATTATTATTATTTGGCTTGAAGAAAATGTTGGATTTGTAAATTAGAAAGACCCCATTTATCAAGACATAGAATGAAAATTACCATTCTTAAACACAGTATTTTACTACAAATTGCAACTGCTTAACAAGAAAACTGGAAGGCTGGCAAATTGACTGGAAAGCTGCTAGCCAGCAAGTTATGTGTAGCTCTGCAAGAAAGTGAGCCAGTGCAGGATGAGGGAAGTTCAGAGTTTGAATTGGTGAATACCTGAGCACAGTGGGAACAGTAGTAAATAGGGAGTGTATTAGTTAAACAGTTTACCAACCATACATAGGGAAATCTAATAATCAAGAAAAAAACTAAATTGATCTAACCAAAAGAGGAACTGAATCCAGACAAGATCATACACAGATTCGAAGATAATAAAAGTACCAAAGGCTTAGACACATTTGTAATCAAACAAACCAGTTTCTAAATAACAACTAAGATTTTAGCAGCAATATTAACACAGAGAAGCCCTGTTTGCTTCAGCCTCTCACACAGCCTGTCCTTACTGGATAGGGCAGCCTCAGAAACCCAAACACCATGCTTGTTCAAAGTGGGCTTGCAGCTCCTCAAATGCATTCATTTGCTCTGACAAACTTTACAGGATGTTCCCAGTTTATATTCAGCCTCCTCCATGGTGTCCATGACCTGCGTATATTGTCAGGGCCACTTTTTTTTTGTATAAGTTGCTGGCCAAAATTTTGTGTTGCTCTATTTAGGTAAATGGCAAAGGTAGGCTGTGTGGAAAGCCAAAACTCTATATCAATAGCAGAATTAGTCAGAAGTATGTGCCAACAGACAGAGTGCGCATACACTCAAGAACCCATTGGCCCGAGTGGGACTTAATTATGCAAATTTCCATATCCCTGTTAATTTGTGATATAAATGTGTCAGCAAAAACGTGGCCCTAATGCAAAATAAAGTTATTCTTAAGTTAGTGCAGAAGAATCAAACTTGATTCATGTTTGGTAGGGTGACCACTATAAATACCAGGAAGATTTTTGCAAATGTACATATTCCACGTGTTACCACTGGAAAAAGAATTATTTTGCCATTAGATGTGGCAATATAGTTTGATTCTGTGAAATGGATTTTGTTTTGGAAGGCCCTCCATATGTTTTGTTTTGGAAACAAATCTATAGCTGGGATGCAACAGTTGTATTCTTTTCCACTTCCACTTTCTGCTAGTGGGACACTAGGCAGGGCTGTTCCCTATCCCCTGGGTTGTTTGCCCTAGCTATAGAAGTTATTAGGTCCAATGATGAGATGGGCTGATGATATGATGCTATTTTTGGCTGTCCCTAGCAAGGCTTCTCCAGGTAAACATATTTGTGCACGTCTCTGATTTGCCGATTAACTAGGGTATATTTCTTATGTTGCACTAGCTGCTGAAGCCTAGCGTTTCAGTGAATCTCTGAGTTTTAGTAGCTGTGCATTACCTTTTTCTAAGAACTATCAACAGTACCTGAGTGCCAAACTGAATCCTATACTTAGGGGCAAATTTACTATTATTCCCCATAATTAGATCGACCAAATTCGATATTCGATTAGAATTCGATCGTCGAATGCTAAACGAATAGTTTTAAGCTACCTTTTATTCAATATTCGATAATTTGACGATCGAATACAAATTTATTTAATCAGTTGAATAAATCATTCGATCATTCAAATAATTCGTACGATTCGAACGATTGAAGACTTTGATCGTTCGAATCCTATTCGATCAGGACTTAGCCTCAGAAGCCTATTGGAGTGCTCCCATAGGATTCTATTGCAATTCGGTATTTTTTACCAAGATTATTGTATATGTTCATAAACTCCCTAGTCCATATAACAAATAATGTGTTTACAGGGCTTATACTTTATGCTGATAGCCCACTGAGCATGTGAGTGTCGCAGACACTTTCCAAGATGGCAACCTCCCCTATGACAAGTTTTAAGTCCTAGATCTGAGAAGCTAACAATTTAAATTGGTGCAATAAGTTCAGCCTGTAGCATATGGTATTTTTAAACATAATAATTTTTAGGGTTCAGTTCTCCTTTAAATAGATTCTGAGTGACCCTCCTACAGTAGGCATGTGAAAATCTCTTCTAGCAGAGCATGTGACATTAGCCCCTCTAGTGTATACTCAAAGGGGTATTCCAGATAAATTTGTGCATGTCTGACAATGCTGGGTAGACTTTTTGAATGACATTGGGGATGTCAGCATATAGAAATAATGTTATCAATGTTTCACATGAATATAAAATTCTGCATGTATCTTACTTCAAAAATCTATGTACAAATAGGCATTATGTAAAAAAATTTGGCTGATCCAGTCCTGACATCATCACACATCATGCCAGGTATGCAGCCACAGAGCTGCAGGTGGGAATCACTACATACTAAATACTTAATCCCACACAATAAATGTAAACCTTAATTGTTTGTGATATGTCATTTACACTGGATTGTAAGCTTTGTTGGTAATGATTCATGCTAATAGTAAAATAAAAGTGTCTGTACAATGCTATGCAAAAATATCAGTCTTACCAATTAAACAGATGGCAGGAGTAATACATTGGATACATACTTGTGCCCAGCTCATTAACTAAACAATGACTTTAGGTTGCATAGAGACTCTATTGATATAACAGGTTTGCAGTAGTGAGTTTTCAGAGCTCCATATAGTGCATGGCAGACTTCTTTACATCAGATAAGTTAGCTACTGCAAAGCACAAAAAAATGAGCATCATTCATCAATACAGTGTTGCAAATACATTATCTAAAAAAGAAAAAAAAAACAGGCAAACACAAAATAATTTTTCACAACTATGCCTGTAATTTTATTTTATTATTCCGCTTAATGTTTATACACAAGATGCTTTTTTAATATAATTACTCCACTTCAGCTCTTAAATATATTTCCTTTTCTGTTTTTGGCAAAAAAGAAAACAAAGCATTTATTATTATGCTCTGCTCAGCGTGTGCAGTACCTTCAGGTCCTTTCGCCCCTGGACTCGGAAAGAGCGGCAGCAAAAGCCATATTTGTAAAATGAAACCAATATTTCATCGGTTATTATACACTTTCTATTTGTATTATGCAGAATTTAGTTTTCTAATATTTCCTATTACCATCTTGTGAGTTATTTCAACATTTGTTGTAAAAGAAAAATATGAGCATAAGGGTACTTCATAATATTATAGGCAACATTACCATAAATAAAAGCACTTAAATTTCAGAGCACAATGGTTAAAAAATAATGACACAGCCACATGATATGTGACAGTGGTAGTGCTTGAAATCTAAAAAAAATGGGAACAAACAATTCAAACACCTCAACATGCCACAATTGTGTTCTTGCCACAATGTGAGAAGATATTCTATCTTCTCTTCTCTATTTGGACTGTTTGCATGTCCAGTGTACAAGTTAGTTATATTTTTGGAGTGCTCACGCAAATCATATTTTGTGTATTGTTTGGGAAACTGCAAAACCTTACTTGTTCAGAAATTAATATATTATTACTTGCCCAGGTATTATACATTTTGAAAGGAAAGTAAACATAAACCATATTAGGAACATTAATCTTACAGGGGGTACTAAAAGCAAACAGCAAGGTCAAAATTGCATCTGAAAGTGTTGCATTGCAGTATAATGCGTATACAAGAGACCTTGTTTCTTTATTGACAGCCTAATGCATGGATAACCTGACTCACTAAAACAAGCAAAATACAAGTTTGAACCAGTTGCTTGTTATATGTATACCATATTTTAGATGTGACTAATGTTTATTTTATATAAAGGATAAGACCTGTGGTAATTAAAAAAGTGAGGGACGGATTTACAATTATTCAAACAGGAGACTCTGCATCTTATACTCAGACCCAATTTCCTGACAGTCAACACTGACACATTTATCAAAGCAGATTAATGTGTTAATGTCTGAGCCCAAAATGCTAATGCTGAGACAAATAAGACACTCTCTGTATTCAGCCATCTCAACAGCTGCAGTAAATACAAATAAAACATTGGCATCAACCAATGCTATGTTGCTATTTTACTGCCATATTATTTACAGCTGTACGATGTATGCCCCAGGGTATCTTGCCACCGGTCATACATTGTGCTGGGGATATATAGCTAAATATTTTATTCTATTTCCTTTCTGTCTGTTAAGAGATCACAGTTACTAGAATGGTATACTACACGCAACTTTTCAACCAATTAAATATCATATAAGTTAAGTAATGGGGGGGCATGGGGTGATCAGTCAACTGACTGGTACTAATCGAGAATTGTAGCAAGCTAGCAGCAATGCTTTTTTTGATGAAAACATTTTTATTGGTGTATTGCATTTGGCTGTAGCACTCTTTTGTGTAGTCAATACTATATATATTAAACTAATGATTACACAGATTTAATTATTCCCTTATCACTGTTCCTTTATCTAGTAAATAAGGAAAGGAAACAAATTTTGTCTCTTGAATAAATGTCTTAAATGTATGGAATACTTCCAATCTAGTTTAGCATGCTCTTCTGTTCCTTCCATGATTTTCTTTACACCTTATACTCATTCATAAGCTTTTTCAATACCTCATGATATTATTAGGTGACTACAATAATTTTAAGCAAAGTAAAATCTAGTTGACTTGCTCTTTTAGGGGTATGAACCTCAACCTCCACCATCTGTGTTTATATTGAAATAGTCACACTCACGACTGGACTGAGAATCAAAATAGGATCTGGCATTTCAGGTACACAGAAGTCCAAACAGCCCCCACCAGCCCACTAAATACTGACGTTCTATGACACCTTATAGCAGCCCCTCTGGCATTTGAGAGAACCCACAGAACCAGTCCGGGCCTGGTCACACCTGGCTTCTTATTATATATTAAGTGGCAGGTAGAATTATCAACTGTACCAAGTAACTCATTTCATTAAGAACTTGTCCACATGATTTAACTCCATAGCCTTTTTACCACTTGATCCTCTTAAAACCTTATCTTTCTTGTTTGCCTGTGTTGTGGGGTTATATTTTGCTGAAATTACTCTCTAAATGACAGAAGTGGAATGTCTATATTGTCCCAAATCGTATCCAGATGACTCTTTCACTGTCACCCTAAGAAATCATTTTAAATGTTATCATGTTAGTCAAACAAAATAAACCTTATTTACATTATATAAATGATTTAAATCTTGTTTCCTTCGGTTTGGAAATTCATAATTATACCGAATAGGCAGGTGTCATTTTTTGGAAACTGTTATTAAACTGTTTACACAATTAAATGGTGATGAGAAGGGGGAGTGCAGTGACATCAAGTAAGTACAGAATGGAAAGTGAAAGTAATTGTCTGCCCTGCCTTTGTGCCTGTGGCATAGAGGAGAAGCAGGCAATATATGATTAACAG
>CM044443.1:72904056-72921460 GCA_024363595.1 Xenopus borealis | reverse complement strand
GATGAGAAACAAATGCAATTTCAGGCCATTTACTGTAATAGTCTATCAAGGTTATAGCAAGTCTATGGGAGCATCTGCAAAAGGACCCACAATATCAATAGCCAGTTTTCCCATGCTGAATCAGGGAATGGTACTGGCTGAAGTGGTGGTGTATGTGTGATAGCTGTTTTGTCAGCTGTTTCTGACAAGTAACACAAGCATGATCCATGTATACGGTAAATTCTCTACCCTATAGGTAGGTTCTCCATTTTTCTGTTGCCTAAACGCATGCTAAAACTTCTTTTTCAACAGTTGAATACTTCTGCTCTGTCTCTGTAAGTGTTCTGTATGCAAATACAACAGTTTTCTCTGAATGATCAGCATGGATCTGCGTGGGAACTACACCAATGCCATAGTCTGAAGTGTCTGTAGTAACCATAGTGGGTAGTGCAGATCAAATAAACTAGTGCTGGCTGTTTACAATTAACTGTTTCACTATTTCAATGCTTTGTTAAGCAGTCTCTGACCAAACCAGACTTGAAGTTCGTAAGGTCTGGAAATCAGGAGTAGGTGCTTGTGTAATAGTCTTGATATGGTCAGGGCCTGGCCATAATCCCTCTTGTGAAATTTAATGACAATTATATCATCCAAGTAGCATTGTACAGACATCAGTCTTTGAAAACAACTCGGTGCTGAACCCAATCCATAAGGTACATGCTTGAACCAAAACAAACATGGGTGATTAATGCAGTGAGGTCTCTGCTTTACTCATGCAGTAATACTTGATGATAAGCACTCTGAAGATCCAGAGTATAAAAGAATTTTGCTCCTAGGAGTTCTGAAAATATTTCCTCTATGTGTGGCAAGGGATGATTATCCATAACAACTGCTTTATTAGATTCACAGAGATCAACATACAATCATATCCCTCCAGTTTTCTTAATTTTTACAATTGGTGCAACCCATTCGGAGGATTCTGATTTTTCAATTACACCTTCCAAGTATAACAGCACCCTTATTCACGATGTAAATGTCACATTTTGCAGTATTTGATTCAAATTGACAAGCAATCAAGCACAGGGATTGGATCCTTTAAGTAACTGACCAGTCTCAGGGCAGGTGCACCAAGTGTATCTTTTGCAAAATATTTAAAGAAAATATCCTTTGGTAGTATAGTAACTGTTGATCCTGTATCAAGCATCAGGTTAATGGAGTGTCCCTTTTCAGCAGAAGCAGTATTGACATTGACAGTGCATATAAACTTGTCTGGAATAAATGTACCAGCTTTATCCACACTGAATATTGTAACATTTGTAGTAGTGATTTCATGAACATCTTTAGCAGAACTATGGCAGACCTTAGCAAAGTGACCTACCTTTGAGCAATTATGGCACTGTACAGCTTTTGCAGGACATGTAGCATAGTTAACAGTGTGTAGTGTTGAACCACAGTGGAAGCAGTATTTTGTATTTGTAATTGCTGCATGGTTTTGCAATGAATTCCTTTCAATAGCACTGTATTTTGCCTGTGACTGTACATTATTAGGCCACAGTACTTGGTTCACAGTCTGTACATTCTCAGCAGTTCCCTGACTGAGCGTTTTAGCCTCTGCCACTGCTGTTTCAATTTGGCTAGCAACTGTAATAGCCTTTGCAAGAGTTAAATCCTGCTCTAGGGGCAGTCTCTAATGCAATGTGAGTTTTTCAACTATTTAGTCTCTTAGAATTTCATCTGATAGATTCGCAAACTCACAGGTAACAACCAGCTCTCTCAAAGCTGCTACAAATTGTTCTGTGGATCAGCAATCACATTTACTCCTGGCATGAAAAAGTTCTTTATAGCAGTAAGAGCAGTTTCATAAGTTTCATCAGGTATTTGACTACCGATTCTGCCTCATCGTTGTCTGACTGATTACCCGGTTTTGACCCTTTGCCTGCCTGACGTTCCGTGCTGACTGCCTGTCTCGACCCAGCCTGTCTGACCACGAATCTGCTTACTCCTGTTTCTACCGTGACCTTTGGCCTTTAAGACTTTCTATACCGTCGTGCCCCACTGCTGGCCAGAACTCCTGCCCTGCACCTCTCGTTTAAGTCCAGGTGGCATCTGAGTAGCTGAGGGCTCCTCCCGAAGCCAAAGGCAGTCACACTACTGGTGAAGCACGAGCTGAGACCAGAGTGCTTGGCATCTGTTCTGGTATTGGGTGCCGACCGTGACACAGGGCTTTATTAGCAGTTTCATGCAGCCATTACACAACAGTAACATAGTATAGATAGTACTGTGTATACACAGCATAATTCATGTGCACAGTGACCTCTGCAGGTCATTTGTATAAACACCACATACAACTTTTTATACCTGGGTGAAAGGTCCTCACTTTTACTGAGCTTTTCAGTATGCATGCAAACTTTAACCTTACATAATAAGCCTTTTAATTATTCAGTTCTGCTATTGCCTTCCCCCTTCAGTGATGGAAATCAGCTCTTGGTTTGGATTGATGTTTTGTCCTGACATTTTAGAGCTTTCCATTTGCTCACATCGAAGTCTAAGTGATATAATGCTAATACAGCACAACTGAATGTTCGAAGTTTATTTATAATAAACATTACCCTCAGTGCCTTCTGTTGGCTGTTTCCTACCAAAATATTTCAGGATTATAAATCTAAGCTTTACTTTTTGGCAGTTCTGCTGTGTAAAAGAAGGCCACTGATTAATGTTCAACAAACACGTTTGACAATCATTTTTATGATTATTAACATAAGTATTAGAAGCATTTGAGAGAAATTCAACATTTCTATTAAGTTTATGGTGAAAGGGAATATTTAATGCACTTTTCTGGAAAAAGTGCCAAGGCAGTATAAGAATGATTGCTTAATCAATCTTGCCAGGTATAAAACACGCTTCATACCCAATAACTTGCTGCCAAAATGTTGCCCCGCCCAAAAATATTGTGATAATTGCTAAAGGCATATTCATTTCAAGGTCATTCAACTAGGTACTAGTTTAAAGAAACTTACCCGCAACCTGTTGGACTGCCAGGTCCCAAAATGTTGTACATTCTAAATATTGTATATATGATATTTAACTACACGCTTCACAAAAACTAAATACCTATAGCACTTGCCTTTCCAGCATCTATGCCTTATTTTTTTCACTTTAGCGCAAGAGGCTATGTTCTTTGGGTGAAAGAAGACTAAACTGTGCACACATGGAAGACTTGGAAGGCCCACTTATTCCATACCCATATGTTGTTGTTAATGATGCCTAAGCCACTTGTGCAGATTTTTAAAACTGGAGCAAGAATTGCACAGACTTTAGGATATCATACAGTATATGTCTAGCAGAAGTCACAAAATATTATGCACTTTGCAATTTGTCCACACTATGTAAAAAGGCTCAATGACTGCATCAGCAAAGGCTATGATGTGTATACAGTTATGGGTTCTGTTATCTGAAAAACCCATTATTCATAAAGCACTATATTATAGAATGACCATCTGCCATAGCTTCCATTTAACTCAATTAATTAATTTTTTTACAAATGATTTCCTTTTTCTCTGTTATAATAAAACAGAACCTTGCACTTGATCCTTACTTAGATATAAATAATTCTTATTGGAGGCAAAACAAGCCTTTTGGCTTTTATTTATTGATGATCTGATTCTTTAGTGGATTTAAAGCATGGGGTTTCAAATTACGGAAAGATCCTTAATCCGGAAAACCACAGGTCCTAAGCATTCCAGGTCCGAGAATTGTTATGTCTTTTTTTATTCTTATGAATGTACAGGGTATAGCATAATAATGACCCCTCCTTTTTGCATCCTAATGTACCTAATTCAATGCACATCAAACATTGCAGTTTGAACCTGTTTTTTGCACTTTATTTTTTGTGCTAGCAATACACAATTGAAGTTAGTGAAAACATTCATCCATAGCCTGCCCACATGGGTACATTTATATTATTTAAGTATGTCTTGTTTATTATTATTTTTCATGCAAGCATAGCAGGCTTATTAAAATGAAAGGTGTCATTATTGATGTATTTTTTGCTCATCTGTAACATGAATTTTCAATGAAAAATTGTCCTGCCAAAGAGGCATATATGCACCTTTAAAAGAAAGCATTAAAAAAAGGTGATCAAATTATTTAGCACTCCTGGTTATTCAATATGTTAGCTTCTTTATGGCCTTAAAGAATTAATCAGAAAATCTTGTCAGCCCTGCAACATATTTTATCTCAGCACAGTAATACAAATTACCTGTTCAGTCTAAGGACAATGACAATGCTATTTGTCCTTTCAGTCCTTTATAGGGCACAGCTCTCTTCTACCCGATATATATTCCAGACTTCAGAATTCATCTTTACAAATGTTTAACATTCATGCCAGCTTCTTACTGCGTACTAAAACAAAGTCCTATTATCTTACCCATATATGTGTGTGTGTATATACATACATACATGCATATATATATATATATTTTGTAAAAGGACTTGCACTCCAGATTTTCCTGAAAAATTGTGTTGTTTATTCCTTAATGCATATCCTAGGTCCTAGGATATGCATTAAGGAATAAACAACATGATTTTTCACAAAATCTGGAGCGCGAGTCCTTTTACAAAATATACTCAAAACATTGACCTACGCACCCGCATTTGAACAAGCCCGGTAAGAGTGCATACACTGGATATATATATATATATATATATATATATATTAGTAAATAATAATATTTTTTATATATCTAAATATATAAAAATAAATACATAGGTATATATACATGCAGTATATTATTATTTACTAATATTTACTTTTTTCCCCTTGTTGTTACCACTTTAATGACATTTGTATTTTGACTGCACACCTCCCAATCCTCTGCTCAGATAAAAAGTACAGTTGATGTTATTACAGACATTAGACCTGTTATCCAGATTGTTCAGGACCTGGAGTTTACAGGAGAACAGACCTTTTTATATTTTTTATATTTTTATATTTATATATTATCTTTAGTCTGCCAAAAAAAATTTTAAGCATTAATTAAACCAAAAGGATTGTTTTGCCTCCAACAAGAATGCTTTATATCTTAGCTGAGGTCAAGTATAATGTACAGTTTTATTATTATTAGTATTATTATTATTATTGAGAAAAAGGGACAAAAATTGAATTATTCGATGTAAATAGTGCCTACGGGAGACAGCCTTCCTGTAATTGTGGGGTTTTCTGGAAGATGGGTTTCTTAATAATAATTGATCCCATACCTGTATAAACCACATCTTTGCTGTAATGAAAAAACAGAAATATGTAATGCATAATTTATCATCCATATAAGATATTCTATAGAAAAAGGGGGATTATTTACAGTTCATACAATAAAGTTTTACATGGCAAACATGCTGTTCTGAAAAGACAAATATATTTTGATGCCTTTTCTGTGACTTCAGTTATTCTGTGTTGATGTGATATTGAATGCCTATTCAGAATAAATCAAGTGGTTGCCAAGTAGAAGCTGCTATGTGAAGCTCGTTCACACTATATTATATTATGGGACCTGTTATCCAGAATGCTTGGGACCTGGGGTTTTCAGGATAATGGATATTTCTGTAATTTGGATCTACTACTAGATAATAATGTTAAATAAACCCAAAAGGCTGGTTTTGCTTCCAGTAGGAATTAATTATATTGTGGTTGGGATCAAGTACAAGGTACGAATTTATTATTACAGAGAAAAAAGAAATCAATTTTAAAAATGTGGATTAATTGGATAAAATGGGAGATGGCCTTTCTGTAATTCATAGCTTTTTGGATACCAGATTTACAGATAATGGATCACATACCAGTATTACATGGGTTCATGAACATCCCCAGTGGGAAGGAAACAGTTACCTTTAGATGATGTCTGTAGGATGCAGCAGAAGAACAAGCTTCTCAGACTTATATGCAGTGTGCATAAGAGAAGGGTGCAATTTTAATGAAAAGTCAAGCATACTGTAAAAAATTAATTCACACATGTTTTTTATGCATATTATTTTTAACCTCTGTATGCAGAAGGGCATTTCTGAAAAATGCCAAGGGTCTGGTACATACAAATTAATCCTGCACTGAGTTCATTTATACTCTTATTTGTGATTTGTGGCAAGAAGCAATTTCTATTATAAACACATCAAAAGTGATTGCTCATTTCAGATTTCAGAGCCAGATGCATACGTAGAATACTTTGAGTAATTGTTGGATTGTTTATTCATGCTCTTTCTGTACACTTAAGAAACATGGTATTAAAGCAAATCAATGGGGCAAGAGTCCCAGCTCCACCTGTATATAGCCTTATAAAACTGGAAAATGAATAGAATGTAGGCAGACCAAGTGCAGCGACTTTCAATCAGTAGACCCTGAGAGGCTGTACAGAGAAAAGGTTCAGTGCATAAGCTTGTCCATTACTGGCACACATTGACCTTCAAATGTGTAAGAAAACAGCACATAATGGACAGCAGCAAACAGATTGAACTCTATTAGAAGGGAGCTCACAATATGATGGTAAGGAACTTTTCACCGACAATGATGTACTGTGTAGGCTGAGAATTATTTACTCGTCTTCTTGGCAGTTAAAGGGTAAGATGCCTGTGGCTGTTTCTGACTCGAGCAGGGTTTTCACAGCTGACAGTGAAGTAAAAATACAGTAATGATAGGAGAGGAAGAATAAAAGGCAACATTCGTGTTACTGTAGGGCAAAAAACATTCAAGTTTACAACTCTTCATCTGCTCGTGCATTTAAACTTTACGGAGGCCTGAGGTGTCTCCCAGAAACACAAGTTGGGGTGGCAGGCCTGGTACAAACAATTATACATTTCCACTTCCACATAGGGATTGCACAAATTAACCCATTCACTGTGAAGAAGCTTGCGGTATATGCTATATTTCGTTAAGTTTTTGGTAAAATGTGTTCCTTTTTCACAGATATTTTGAAATACAGCATTTTCATCTCTTATTTAACTGCATCATGAATACAGTATATGAGGCATTAAAAAGTGCTGTGCTTAACAAATCATTTCCTTTTACTTTATGCATGCACATATTAAAACCACAGTCACGCAGCTTTTTTTACATAGATGAGAGCCTTCCTCGTTGGTAAACTACAGTGCAATATTATGCTTGAATATGCTTTAAATCTGCATGGGAAACACTGGTTAGTATTATCTCTATATGGTAATAAAAATGCATAGCCCTATGAAAAATGCAACATAAAATGTCTTCAAGCTAAATACCCCAAAATGATTCTGGATGGGAAATTCTGAAAAATTCATCACCAAAAACATGATGCTACAAACATTGCATTACAAATATCACATCTTGCACTATGCACTCTTGAATGAAGCCCAACAGGTCTTGAATACTGGACCTACAGTATAAGGTCCAACATTGTAGTTAAAAAAGTATAAATGATTGTATGTAACTGTATAAATAGATATACATATTTATACATATTAATTGAATGTAATGTACTTTTATACAAAGATCTAATCACTGTACTTTGCTATATTGTGACTCTCAGATATGTCTCCTTGTTCATAGTTAGCTGAGTTACTGTTAGGAATTCCCTGGTATGTGAAATTTCCTCTAGGTTAAGCCATAGGAGGCACTTCAGTTTTGGCATGTTGGTTAATATTAATAATTATCTTGACTGTATTCCCTGGTTGACACACTGATTCTGCTGTAGGCAATCATGCAACTGTGAATATTTAAGCCTACCTCCTCCAATACAATTGGCTGGATCATTGTGCTACGGCCTTGATCAAACTTCCTCATGCCCTTTCTTTGTCCCCCCCATTTTCTGACTCCTGGGCTTTGACCCTTGGTCTGTTATCTGGATTACTGCATGTCTGCTGTCTGCCAGCTTCATGAACTCTGCTGCCTGCTCTGACGTTTGATCTTGGATTTGTTTTCTGCCTGCCCAGACTAATTGCCCATATTTAGACTTTGTGTCTACCTGCTCTTTGTTTTTCATTTTTTATTATTAAATCACTTGTTTTAACACATTTTATTTCTCATTATTTTCTTTTTTCTAGGTGATACACAGTACATGGTTTCCCACCAGTTAGTTCAGGTAGTACCCCTAACAGTCACTGACTTTTTGGAATCTTGCTTAGGACTGTTTAGGACTACCCAGATTGATGTTTAAGTTATTATGAAATTATTCAATGCTTGTGAGCAACATGATGATCTCCAACCCCTTGGATGTTTCTCTCAGGTCTCTCTCAAAGCGGGTGCTTATTATTTTAATTCCAAGCTTGAAAGCAAGTTTTAATTTCATAAAAGTATACTGCCAAGTAGAGCATCTTGTAGGATTCTAGTCCACATAGGGGCTACCAAATAGCCAATCACAGCCCTTATTTTGCACCCCAAGGGACTTTTTCATGCTTGTGTTGCTCCCCAACTCTTTTTTAA
The DNA here is from genome assembly GCA_024363595.1 of Xenopus borealis. Lineage (NCBI taxonomy): Eukaryota > Metazoa > Chordata > Amphibia > Anura > Pipidae > Xenopus > Xenopus borealis. The sequence goes on along the minus strand of CM044443.1, from coordinate 72,913,047 downwards.
TTTGAATGTGGCTCACAGATAAAAAAAAGGTTGGGGACCCCTAATCTAAAAGAAAAGTGTAAATTTGTTTACCATACATGATTCTTGTACTTTGCATAGATGAGTATTCGTGAATGCTGCACAAGGTATTGTATGCCAATGGTTAACAAACTGCAGGGAGTCTCCAGCCTTAGAATTAAGTACTTGCTAGGAGGGTCCATTCTGTTAGATGGGTTAGATATGGGGAGAACAAGATTGAGTAAAAGTCAATAGTAGTTATTAGGTTTCCCATTGACTATTGAATTTTTTGTTTTTTTCCAACAGTTTGCAGTCCCTTTAGCTTTAGCCTTTTATTTGGGTATTATTTGTGTAAATAATTAATTTATTCATTAGGCTGCAACTTCGCCTCTGCTTTCCTTGTTTTATTGACCCTCCTAGGGATGATTGTCAAATAAGGGAAGCATAATAGTGGTCATTAAACAGCAGTATATGGAATCTATTATACAGAATCAGGGGTTTCCATAATAAATACCTCTATGGAAATATTAATAAACCAAATGGGATTATTTTACACCAATATGTGTTTACTCAACATTGTCACCATCACATACATGATATTGTTTAATAATTACAGGGAAAAGGAAGTAAGTTTAAACAGAATTTTTTTTTTAATATTGGCTGTATAGAAAAGATATCCTACGTATATGTATGTATACAATTTATCTCTCTTTTACTCTTTCCTCCATAGAACAAATTGAATTTCAGTATCATACTATATGACTTTGTAATCATTGTTAGCTCACATCATATTTGAGTAAATTCACTTTATTTTCTAGGATTATGGTTAATACATTTTTTGGTATTAAGGAAATTAACTTAAATCCAGGTTCTTTTAGCCACTTTAGAGGAGAGATTGTGGAATGTTTCTACTTAAATACAATACAAAACAAATAAGGGACAGAAGTTTTAATTGCTTCAAAGTACACATTTTTTCTATGGGGCAGAGTTAATAGATATAGATATTTTATAGTTGTTCTATAAATATAGAACTGGATAATCCAGGGGGCATCCCAGCATATATTTTGCCAATTTGCAATGCTATCCTGACTGTCAAAAATGTTTTTTTATAAATGAAGAGACATGTTTAACAAATTCAGCTGAGCGCAAGTGAGCAGTTAAACATCATTGGGTATTACTTCCATAACTACTAATAGTCAGCAACACAGAGAAACTAATCAGATGTTGGCATATAAATAGAAATTAATTTTATTACATAACCTCATTAGCATCCATTCAAATTATTACGCAAGGGTCATTATTGACAGGCAATGATTTTTTTTACCCTTTTTCTTAGAATTTAGAAATCCCATTCAGTATATGTAAGATGGTCCAATAATGGCAGATCATTATATATCTGAAAATGCATATTGCTTGGACTGACATGGGGCATCAGCATATGAAATGTTTAAACCTGACCAATCCCCAACTAATTGACATCCATGTTACATTAGTATTGGATTGAATGTGGGCAACCATACACCTACATACAAATGATTATACAAAACTTTCTTATATAAGACAAGATGGTACATGTATGTCCAGCTTTAGTCAATTTACGCTTCCACCATTTCATTATTTCTTGGCATTTTTATTCCGATATAGAAAATATGAGGGAGGAAAATAAGAGGGAGGGAAGCTGTTGTGACCACCATATGGGTTTTATTTCCCAAAATTCCAGTGTAACAGAGGCCATGAGCTGGTGATACAATTGATGTAGTGCATTAAAACACAAATGATTGTGCAAATGCTTAGATGCAAACTTGATGCAATTGCAGGCAGGAGGTTGTAATTTCTGTCTCTCATTGTTAAAAAAAAATCTGGAGCCAGTAATCTAGGTCTAATGACACAGGATGCTGTGAGAATCCTGGAGCTGCCTGTGATTCAGATTCCTACAGCGTCAATAGGTGCACTGCGTGCAATGTATCCAGATAGACTGGGGGGCACATTAAAACTTTGCATCAAATCACAAAAGAAACAGCTTTGCACCCACGTACCTTTGATGAATGTTGTTGATACACTGGTAGGTAGACTGGAAGATTTCTTTATATCAAATTGAAAAGACAAAATTTGCAGTTTAAGTTTATTAAGCAACCACTGATCATCCACATCATGATGTGCACATACAGTACTTACTGTATCACAGTTGAACATACTATGCCCCTTGGACTACATTCTAGTGCAGGACCTACAGTAAGTGTAACTGTTATTCAGCCCTTACACACAAATATATGAACTCTAATAGGTGCCTCTTAGTCTGCTTCTGGCTTTTTCCTTGTTTATCCAAACTCTTTTTTTACCAACATCAGTGACTCTGATTAATTTCTGCAGTTGTCAATTTCAATCTATTAAAATTATTTTTGTGACTGACACTGCCTCTTACTTTCTCATTTTGAGAGTTTTCTTGTCTGAGAAATGTTGCCACTATTTTTTCCTTTCAGCCTGTGAGTGTGAGAATAATGTCTGTGTCCTTGTCACAATGTGCCAGATATTGTTTCAAAATCCCTGTCTAACCATATAAAAGGTGCTGCGACATTACTGCAACTGTGTTAGTAAACCTAGCATAATCATTGTTTATTCCAATGATGATGGGTATACAGTTTCTGTATCATAGCATTGTTTCTGCTGGTTGGCTGTTCAGAAGATAAATATTTGAAACAATTTTAAGAATACTATGAACAGACACGATACTGACCCAAAAACTATAGGTAACATATGAAACAGACTCTGATATTCAAAGCCAGACAATAGGACACACTTGATTTTGTTTTATTCAGGTTTGTGTATGTTGAATTTTAAAATGGTGTAAAATATGATAAAAAATGGGATGTCAATATATAATGTGAACCAATTCAGATGATAGCATAGTGCTATATTAAGTATCTGTCAAATATTCTCCAGACTGTCAAGGAACAGGAAGAGGAAGATAGATTTATTCGCTGTACATCAAATCTATATTAGACATTATCTTATGATGTAAGGAATTGGACACAGTGAATCCCAGCCAATGGTCAAAAGTCAGGGTACAAATCTTTATCATTATCCAAAAGTAAATATCTGAATGTGTCCTGTGTTGTTATGCAAACAGTATTCGGAATTTTGTGCACAGAAAACAAATTTACCACTTCAAGAATAATCCAGCTCATACCGGTATATCGGTAACAATTGCATGTAAAGGTCGCAACACTGTGACATTTTAAGAACCTCTCCTGCATTGCAATGCAACAGGGACGTGCTGAGCTTTGGATGTTGTCTTCATAAAACAGTAGTGTTACCTGAAACATGTATATGGTTTATTCCTTCTACAGGATCTCTCACACTTATTGTAACTGAACCAATGTTGTCTGCCAGTTCCTCTGCCTATTTGTAAACCTCACAATACTCTGCCCTCCACATTGTTTTATTTATTCCTGTTGTTTCCTGCTGTCTCTGCTGCTGGAGTTCCTTTTTCATTAACATACCTATCTATTTGCCTGATGTCCATGTTTAGTCTTTCCTTTTCTGCCAATAGTAGCTTTATTTTTGGAAGGAGTTTCAATTTCCAGCAGGCCCCTAAATGGTATCAAGGTTTAGAGCATACTGAGAATCGCAATCCAGAAAATATATTTAAAAATCTCCTCCAAGGGATTGTCTTGAGGTATTCCTTCATAAAACAAATTGTGCTGTTCATTGGACAGTGTGTGGCTTGGGGTTTCCATAGCCCCAAGAGGGTGGCTTAGTATTTAGCCCATAACAAGACTGAGACAAAGGCCATAGTATATATATATACCCAGCATATTAACAATATTCAGTGCAAGCCCAAACTATTTCAAAAGCATTTCATTATAGACCTCTCTTTATTTCTAGTTTGCACACTGTAAAATTACACAAACTCAAATATATATTTTTACAACATCCTTTTTTTCCTAATACATCCGGCAGCAGATGTCCTTTTCTTAGTGCCACCTGCACTGTATATGCATTAGACATGCGGGAGCTTTTTTTGCCATCCTTTTGTGCCATGAAAAGTCTGAAGAAAATTTACTGCCCAAGCACACAGCACAGTTCATACTAAGAAGTTCCTAGCACAGCTGGCTATGCTGTAGGATCCTTGACACTTGGAATTTAAAGATCTAATTTAGCATAAATGTTCTGTGCGGCTATGTCTGGACACAAATCTTTAAAGACCCTGTCAGTCACGTGCAGCTACTATAACTGCTGCACTGTTAAACACCGCTCATGGAAATAGAAGACTGGTTAAGTCACAATATATGGCCAATGATGGCCACACTCATTGATTGGTGAGGAATGGTGTAATACAATCATATTAAAAGACATAAACAAAGAAATGAGATTTAAGTTTACATTTTTCTGTCTGAAGGCACAAGGTTGAGCTCTAGTATCCAGAAAGACATTATAATTACAGTTTCTATACATACAAACGTTCCTACTGTATTATAACAATCAATTCTTAATCTTAGTTTTTTTCTAGCTGTACCCAGTTATTGTTAATTATATATCTATGTTCATGGCAAAAATAATCCTACTTTTTTTTTAATGTTCAAATGTTGTTTAGCAGGCTTAAGGCAAGGTTGTCGATGTTACAGTATGTAAATATCCTTTATCCAGAAAATTTCAGAGCCAAAGCATTCCTTATAATAGATTTTCAGTATAACATTAAGCATTCTATCACCCTGATATATATTAGAATAAAATATGATTCTGTTTTGACTGTTTATAATATGAAGTGATAAGGGGTTACACCTCTAAAAATGTACAGGTTACCACAAAATCATTATGTGCATCGCTCCATACATTTAACCATACACATCAATACTGCCCTTTAAAAAGAAAGAAATCATGAAAACTGAAAATGCATATTTAAGGCTTGGCTGAAATCTGTCCATTTAACATTGGTAAGTACACTTATCCCAGTAGATGCCACTGAAGTTTAAGGGGAAGATTTATGAAGGGTTGAAGTGAAAATTGGAATAAAAAAAAAAATCTAATTTCGAAGTTTTTTTTTTTTTTTTTGGTACTCCGACTATCGATTAGGTAAAAATTTGATTCAAAATTTGAAGTACCTCTTTAAATAAAGAAATTTTCAGTTATCATGGTACTCTATATGTAATCTATTGAATGGCGACTACCCCTATCCCTTCCCCCCTTCTCCCCCCCTTTCGCTTTCATAATACTTGGTTCTTAAGTAAGCTTAGGTATCTCAAATCCGGTATACATATAATGATAGTCCAACAATGTGGCAGTGCACTTCCATTATGCTTAGACTTTAGCTCACAGCATGTACAGGAGATAAAGACAAATAAGGCACACAAAAGTGAAAAAGCCGAAAGAAATAAAAACAGGCCTATATCACTGTCTATGTGTATTCGATATCACCTTGTTACTGTATACTGTACTATCTGAAAAACTTTTATAATGAGTACTAACTGGTTTCTGTATAAGACATACCTGTTTAGTATCTTAATAATTATGCCAGGAATTGGCATATCTGTATTTAACTAAACAATTGGAGCTGGAAGTGGAACAACTGGCCTTTCAAGGAAAAATGTTATCTTCAAGTTCCAGGGGTCCCACAGACGTATTTTGTTTACCCTTCCACCCACACCATATAAAATCTAAAGGGACACACTTAAAAGATCTCCAAGGATGAACTAATACCTCCTTTGCAAAGACTGATCCATTTATATTCAGATCAGAGTTCCTAGAGTCAAATTCCAGATCATATGCTACAGACAGTAGTCACATACTACAGAATTAATTTGTGGAGTACTGGAATGGCAAACCCTTATGACATCCCAATTCTGCAATTACATATTGAGAATAAGGCAGTGTAATAAGTGTAATAAGGCCTTAATAATCCACAACTCATATCAAGGTAGATTTATCAGGCAAAAAACAGATGTCAGATATATGGTTTTATTCAGCAAGCATGTAGTGTTTCGTTCATCAAGGTTATTATATACCATATCTAGCAAAACTAAGGGCAGAATTATCAGAATGTGAGTTTAGAGCTGAATAAATAAAAAACACATCCATGTTCTATTTGTTCCTATGGGATTTTTAGAACTGTATTTATCAATTGATGAAAGTTTAAAATCCCACAGGAATGAATAAAACATGGGTGATTTTTTATTTATTAAGCTCTAAACTCACATTTTAATAAATCAGCCCCTAAGTCTAAAGCAACCTGATTTTCTTATTCTTAGAAAGTCCAGTTGCTTTAGACTTATTTCTAACAGAAATTGTATGACTTCTTATTATTTTTCTGGGCTTTATAGGTAAAGCAGCAGACAAGGTATGGGCAGGAAATACTCACAGCAGGGGTTAGAGCACCCATGTTGAAAGGTGTGAGAATCACTGGTGCCCTTCTGTTTGCTGAAACTAAGGACTGTAACAAATGTATTACCCAAATACCAAAACAATGTATGCATTTATAGCCTGTAATGCATGAAGAAAAGTTATACTGTTAATAAATATATCTAGGTATAGCATACAAGTCCATGACAGGTAGCTTCTCTAACACAGATCAATTTACATATATATATATATATATATAAAACCAAAAAAAAGGGATCCGCACTCTCAGGTCTTAAATATAACTTAAAACATGTATTTTATTTTAGATACAGGACTAAAATAAAATACACGTTTTAAGTTATATTTAAGACCTGAGAGTGCGGATCCCTTTTTTTGGTTGCATTTTGAAATTTTGATACTGCACCCAGGCATACTAAACCTTTATGCGTGAGTGCTGGCTTCATCGTGGACTGATATATATATATATATATATATATATATATCTTTCACACCATTACAGAAATACTTTAAATATATGTACAAAAACACTTGATAAATGTATTACTTGGATGTTTCAAATACTAATGGAAAAATATTGTCCTACCTGAATAGAAGATAGATTTGCAACTTTGGAAGTACTAAAGAAACTCAGTAAAATGCCTAAGAATCAGCCAAGTGAAAAAGACAAGACAAGGGTTCAGGACCTAATGTAATAGATATGCCAGCATGTGGTATGCTGAAAGTGGGAGCTCAAATGAATAGAAAAAAAGAGTTTTAGAAAACTGACATTTTAATGATGTAAATTAAACATTGAAAATTATGCACATCTTGAAACTGAAATTGTTTACTGTTAGATACTTCAGTTTGAGATACTTCTGCACTTCTCTTTTCTTCTGGAGAGCGCAGAGGAATTACATTATTTAAGGTAAAATAGAAATGTAAGAATCCAGGAACAATACGTACTTTAGGCACTACATAAAATAATACAAGGAAACATAAATACTATATTGTGTTATATAAATTATGAGCAAGGTAATGTTCTAAACTATACTATGTTTTCTGACTGTTACAAATGTAGATTTCAAATGGTTAACTGCATTTCAATATGGCTAATTCCATAGATTTAACTGTCAGAAAGTGCACAGTGACTGCAGACTATATACACATTAACGTTTATACCAGTGGCTTAAAAATTGGATACATTTTATAGTGCAGTCTATAGTATCAGCTTTAACCCTAGAGCCACTAATTACACTATATATACCTCGTTGGAATTCAATATAAAAACCCCTAGAGTGAGCTGTTGTAGGGGGCTGCGTGTGGGGGAGACAAAATCTTTAGCTGGGAATCCCAGAATAAAAGTAAAAAGGACTTTGAAATGCTTTTAGGAGTCAACAAAAAGTTAATCATGAAGTTAAGAGAGAAACCATAAAAAAACTAAGAAACCTTTAGGGGGTTACTTATCAAGCTCCAAATTCTGAAAATCAGTTTTTTTTTTTTTTAAATAGGCTTTTCATAAAATCACCAATTTTTTCGGAATTTATTAAACCCAGAGGATGAAAAAGTCTGAATATTAAAATCCGACATCTCCTGCCGAGGTTGCATATACGTTATTGGAAGAAGTCCCACTGATTTTTTGATGTGTGCTGGGTTTCGTGCAAAACCTCAATGTTATCGATAATTAATATGAATAAACTTTTTACATTCTTAAATGGATACTGTCATGGGAAAACATGTTTTTTTTTTCAAAATGCATCAGATAATAGTGCTGCTCCAGAAGACTTCTGCACTGAAATCTGTTTTTCAAAAGAGCAAATTTTTATATTTAATTATTGAAATGGGGCTAGACATATTGTCAGTTTCCTTGGTGCCCCCAGTCATATGACATGTTCTGATGAACTTCAGTCACTCTTTAATGCTGCCCTGCAAGTTGGAATGATACCACCCTTCCTTCCCTTCTCCCCCCAGCAGCAGAACAATGGGAAGGTAACCAGATAACAGCTCCCTGGTAGATATAAGAACAGCAGTCGTATTTCATATCCCACTGAAACACCTTCAGTTACATTGAGTAGGAGAAATGATAGCCTACTTGAAAGCTGTTCCATAGTGCAGCACTGGCTCTTTCTGAAACCACAGGCAAAATGACTTGAGATGGCTGCCTACATACCAATATTACAACTAACAAAAATATACTTGTTGGGTTAGGAATTACATTTTACATGGTAGAGAGAATTATTTGCAGTGTAAACAGAGTAATTTAGAAATAGAATCTACACCATAAAAATCCTGACAGAATCCCTTTACATCTGAAGTGTGCGCTCTTTCACTATTGTGCTTGCATGCTTATTCAATACCCTAGACAGAATAGCTTATATACACAGAAGTCAACAAATGAAAGTGTATGAGCAATTCAAGTTCCCATCTAAACAAGCAACCATTTGAAGCTTTTTCTAATTCTAAGGCAACTAGCATGCCTTAATAAACTGAACACTATTACTTGTTGACAAGACCCTGAAATTATCCCACAAACAAATAATCCAGAGTAAAGAATATCCACCGATCTCTCCATATGTATCAAACTGTGGATATAACTGCAGCGGAGTTCGGTCTTGACCGTCAGTATCATTTTAATGAAAGTCAGTTAGTTAGTAGTGATGG
>CM044443.1:72884649-72902540 GCA_024363595.1 Xenopus borealis | reverse complement strand
CAATTCAGTTACAAATGAGGGCCCACCCATTGGTTTTATGTGCCAACTCTTAGAACTAACTTTGAAATATAATTATTTTAATTTTGAAAAAGATTTCTATTTACAAAGAGAGGGTTCGTCAATAGGTGCTGCAATGGCTCCTGCATATGCCAACTGTTAAATGGCTTTCTACAAGCAGCATAATATTATACCTCAGTTTGGAGATTCACTCTTATTATATCTACGCTACATAGACAATAAACTTGTAATATGGTGTGGGCATGACAGTGAGCTGCTTAATATGGTGGAAAGTCTTAACTCTTTAGATACACTGGTAAAATTTACAATTACACAACTGTAAGCATCCAATTTTTGGACATTGAGATATTTAAGCACAACAATAGTCTGGGGCATGATATCGTAAGCCCACAGACAAAAACACACTGTTATATGCCACTGGATTTCACCCACCCAGTTCAAGGAAGACAGTTCCCTTTTCACAGTTTCTAAGAACTATAAAGAACAACTTGGATTGGGAAATCTGTGAAAAGCAATTTTTAGAAACCTCAAAAAGAGCTATAACCAATAAACATTAATACAGTCCCTGGAAAAAGCTTGTAATTACTTAACACAGGATCATACAATGCAACACAATCTGCCCTCAAAGGAGCAAGATTGTTTCATTGTAACCAGGACTGGACTGAGAATCAAAATAGGCCCTGGCATTTCAGGTACACAAGAGGCCCATCAGCCCACATAGAGGCCCAAACAGCCTCCACCAGCCCACTAAATACTGACTTTCTATGGGACCTTATAGCAGCCCCTCTGGCATTTGCCCTAACCCACAAACGGCCAGTCCGGGCCTGATTGTAACAAACAGCTATACCACTGGTTCCAATGTCATTAGATCTATCTAAATTAGTAACTCAAAAACCTCTTTGGGGGTATAAACATGGACAAAACCTAAGAGACTTGCTCATGCAAACGGATCCCGTTAATTGTTATGAACAAAGTTGAAATATTCTGGGTAAACTTAAAAAAGGCTGTTATAAATGCGCTGGATGTACCACCTGTAGGTATATGATTTCAGGTACATCTTTTAGACATCTCCACTCGGCTAACGCTATCCCAATCAAGCACCGTATTTCTTGTACATCCACGCATGTTATCTACATGATAATATGCCTATGTGGTCTATTATATGTGGGTAAAACGCAAAACACACTTCAAGAACGCATAGCTCTTCAATAAAATAGGCATTTGAAACTGGAAAATCAGACTTACCCCTACCGCAACATTTTTTGAAAATGGGCCATAGATGCTCAGATTTATGGGCATAGATCTATTGCCAGAACCCAATAGAGGAAGTAACTGGGATCGCATGCTGTCGCAAAGGGAGGTTTCCTGGATTAGGAAGCTAAATACTGTAGCACCTCATGGACTTAATGAATTCTGCTCCCTTACTCCATTTTTGTAAATGGTTGTAGCAATTATTATTATTAATAAGATGACACTTATGTAATTATAGATTGCCGTTTGCGTTTTTGAGGTATTAATCTGTGGTTTTTACACTTTTTTGTCGAACTCTAGTTATATATCCGTATGATATTTCATAATTATGATATTTAAAATATATTTAAAAGATATGTCACTATGCTCTTTGTCTTCCCGATCACCATTCACAGTATATCAACCACCTAATATGGTTCACCAAGGGTTAACTCACACATTTGAAAAAGTGGGAGGTGTTTGCCGTATAACTTTTGTCATTTCTTGGTATTTTTATCTATAGGTCCCTGTGAGAACTGAAATGTCGATCAAATAAAAAGAAGTATTATTGGATAAAAAAACCCTGGTGTGCATCAGCATTTTTCTATGGATATGCATTATTCCTGGAAAGCACCCAGGTAGTCCACACAAGGCCGGCACTACTCATATGTCTGTATAAGGTGCCTGGGTGCTATTCAGCAAAAAGTAGAGGTATCCAAAAAAAGGCGAGCACTTAGAAAACAACAATGTAGTGAAATTTAATATTAATACAATAACATTTCGGCTATACTTTTGAGAAAGGCTATAGGTATAGCCGAACCGTTAGTGTATTAATATTAAATTTCACTACATTGTTGTTTTCTAAGTCCTGAGAGTGCTCGCCTTTTTTTTTGGATATATATATATATATATATACATATATATAAATATATCTCAATCAAAAGAATTTGAACACTCTACCAAAATTGAATATATGACCCAGGTCCTACCAAGCAAAGTCACATACAAAAAATTACCTAAAAGAGGCAAGGTGCACACTGTGTACTCTTAAAAAATAATAAACTTTTATTTATCACAAGTTAATAAAGGTCTTAGGAAAGTAATGAAACATTGACCTTTTTAAGACCCCCTTTTTAACATTATGTATTAAATAAATCTTTGTAATTTTTTAAAAGTGCCCGAGTACCCAGTGTGCACTTTGCCTCTTTCAGATAATGTATATACTGTATATATATATATATATATATATATACACATACATATATATATATATATATATTAACGTAAACTTAGCCAAATAGAAAATGCATGCAACATTTTTAGAGTACTCTTCTAAGCAGAATTATATTTCAGTTATGTTGAAGGTTTTTTTTCCAGAAATAAGCAGTTTTCCGCTGCTTAAATTAAAGTTTTAGCTCAGCAGGTCTGTGATGTTTTGCTGGCCAACAATACTGGTGGATGACCACGCTGTAAAGTTATTTCGTTGTTTCCTATGATCAGTGCTAACAGCAGGAGGAAAAATAGAAAATATGAGATCCTGTCAGCAATCTGAAAGAGGTCTGATAATCTGAATAGCATGTCAGTTCACCCAGTCCTTCCTTCTACCAACACTGTTTTAAAATGTAAAGGAGACCCGGCAACCACTGTGCAGAGTGATGTACACCAGCGGAGTTAGCTAAATCTCTGTCAGCTGACAAGCACTCAGCTCAATAAGTGCAGGTATTTGCTTGTGTTAGTTCTTGTGCAACATCCAATAATAGCTGTGGAAGTAACACTTATTTAATACCAGGGCTTTGTTGCATCTATGCACATTTTACCAAACACAAGTGTAGAGGGACATTCATTTGTTAATATCATTTAGATGGACTCAGTTTTGTATGCATTTTTGAGTTTAGGCTGCACTGTACAATTAATGAAGTTACTTCCCTACCCACCCTTTCATTTACCTATAGTCGTAACTGGATATTGGCAGAGACTCTTCTTTTTAAGCCTCCTCTTTCCCCTTCTCCTTCCTCTTTGACCTGGATAGAAAAGAGAAAAAATCCACCATCATTCCATTCTTATTTTCGTCTATATTTTAGCTGTGATATAATTGTATTTCTGTTAAATGGTATTTATTATATGTCACAGCCCATGGTAGTTTCAAATTCCTTACCTGGCAGTTTTTTGGTATTAAGTTTTATAACATTGATAATGTGTGTGTTTCACCAGTATTAGGCTGGTGAAATGTAAATTCCAGGGAAAGGTCTGTGAGGCTGCAGCAAGTAATGTTTAATTCCATTTCAGCTTAGGAAAAGCTGGATAGTGGGTGGGCTTCCATTCCTTGCTCCAAGCTAGATGCAGTTAAGTAATTAAGCTACAGGTGAGCTATAGTTAAAAGGAGGTGTAGGACTACACCTCGGAGATTCTTCCCAGAATGCCTCCTGGAGCTGAAGACGGTTGAGGTGCCATGTGAGGACCTACTTGAGTGAAGGAAGGTGCCTGTGTACAGCTGGGAAGAGAGAGTGATTCCCCCTGTGTTAGAGAGAACTCCAAAAGGACTGAGGAGAGGACCAGAGAAACCACTCTCAGGAGACAAGTGTGTCAAGTGTTGCCCAGAGAGGATTCTGGGATTTGTAGTCCACTGGAAGCCAGTGAGGACTATAGACCATGAGTAACCCGTACACCAGTGAGGGTGTGGAAGCGGGACGCCACACAAAATGACAAATTTTTGCCGGTGAAAGTAAACCAGTATTAATTTTCCAGGACATAGTTTTGCATTTCAATAAATATGCCTATTCGCTACGCAATAAAGTCTGATGAAGTTGCATGAAGTGTGGCGGAGACTTCCGAAGCAAAAATTCACACCTAAATAAACAAATCCCTGTGGGAGATGTCTTTTTTTTTTTGTTATTTGAAGATTTCTTGATAACAGGTTTCCAGATATTAGATCCTATACCTGTATTAGGGCTGGGGCAGACAGGGAGATTCGGGGAAATTCTGTCGCCTGGCGATTAATCGCAGGCGACAATCTCCCCGAATCTCCCTGTCTACCCCAGCCCTTAGGGTATAAGAGAGTACCATAAAGAAGTTACTATAAGAGGTATAGTGCAACTATTCATAAACATACAGTACATGTAAATCCCAAGGCTAACTTTTTTGGTAAATGTACACATGAATCCTACCTTTTTGGGTAAATACTTAAAATTTCCTAGACTTACTCCTTAACTAGTGGATGAGGCTCTTATTTGGAAATAATGTAATCTCTTTTTTGTGTAAATGTTTACTATTTTCCCTATATCATGTGTTTTGTTAACCAAACTATTATTTATTACATATTTTATTTCACCTATTTTTTTATATAAAGTTTCAGCCTAGTTATAAAGAATTATGACCCTCCATGGGCCAACCTCCTAGGCTGCCTTCTCGCTGGTGTTTATAGCCCAAAGCATGCTTCATGCTGTAGGCATGATCTCACAGCATCAGCTTTAGGGATGCTGGTGAAGCGCAGAAGCATTTATAAGCAGGGGGCTTCAGCTGTGCACCAATATAACATCCCCAAGAATGGCTATATTAATCAGCTATTCAGAAATTGAATCTGAGACATTTGTGCTGCAGGAACAGTAAACAAAATATTTCCTGACCCTGAGCTACTTTCTGTAGGGAATAGAATGCAAAGTATTATTCTTGGCCCTGAGCTGTCTTCCAGGGTAGAATCATGGAAGTTAAATTTATCACAGACATTAGAGGGAAACATATTGGGAGGGCGGGATATTATAATTTATTTCCCGTCATATGCTGCAAACCTCTTTAATATCTACACACGTACAATACAAAAGTATTGACTTGCAGGATGGATAATGGATGCTGTTTCTTCATGTTCTGATTTCAGTTTTGATTAAAGAGTAAAACTAAGGCTTCATCCACACGAGCAGATTCGGGGAGATTATTGTCGCCCCATCGACAAATCACCTTTTCTTCGGGGTGCCAATTTCCCTGAACTGCCTACTCCCTGCCCTCCATTGGCTAACATTAAAATCGCCTGAGGCAATTCACAAGCAGTGCTTTGTTTTCTGAAGTTGCCGGAAGTTTCCTTGTGTAAATTGCTGCAAGCGATTTTCGTTAGAGCCAGTGGAGGGCAGGGAGAAGGCAGTTGGGGGAGATTGTCGCCTCAAAGAAGAGGCGATTTGTCGCTCAGGCGACTAATTTCCCAGAATCTGCATGTGTGGAGGAAGCCTAAGGGCTAGGCCACACGGGGAGATTCGGGGGCATTTTGTCGCCTGGCGACTTCTCGCCGCGACTTGTAGCCCCCGAACCTCCCCGAATAGCCACTTACCCAAGCGCACCGGCGTTGCTTGAAAACGCCGGCGCGTATCCACACGGAGCGGCGCGCTTTTTGAAATTGCTCCAAATTGCTTACAATTGTAGTTGTCAAAATGGACAAAAGCAAATCTGTGTGTTTTAAATCAATTGCCCTAAATGCAAATTCTCATGTGACTGCATTTATAGTGGGATTTTGGGGGAAAAAACACTGCATGGTAGTAGATAAAAAGTATGGCAGTTGCATTATAAATTGCACTTTGCACCCTGTGCTTGTCCCACAACACATGTATTTTTAATGCTGCAGCATTCTCGTAAGTATAGTCTACCGCTATCTGGTAGAAAAAGAGTTCTTAACAGTATTTCTGATTTACGCTTCTGTAAATGAGCCTTGTGTAGTACTTACAGATCCTTGAATAATTCTTCCATATATATTTTGCGCTCTGCTTGAAAATTCTTGAAATTCCAAAGCAACCTGACTACAAAAAGTTTTAATACCCCCACTGAGGTACCATTATTATTATTATGACTGTATGGTTTGTTATTCATTTCTTTCATCTTGTTCTTCAAATGATATATCATAAATCAGTTCTCCTCTTGGTCTGTTAATCAGATCGTTTATTTCAGGAGTCAGAAATACAGATAATATAAACAGGCAGACAGATGCTTTTAATAGCAATATCTACAAATAATTAAAAAATCACTGAAATATTTAATGAATTTGTGTTGTAATAAGACTTTGGGTTAAACTATTAGTATATTTATATAATCATATTATTTGTTTTTGTTATAGGTAGTGATGGGCGAATTTATTCGTCAAGAGCGAATTCGCTGTGAATTCCCGCGTTTTGCCACCAGCGAATAAATTTGCAAATCACTCATGAAAATTTGCTGGTGAAATTTTGCCGGCGTCAAAAAAAATCAGATGCCGGCGAATGTTCACCAACAAATTTGTGCTGGCGTCCAAAAACCAATGCCAGCATCCAGAAACGGACGACAACATCCAAAAACGTCATCAAAAACGAGACACCAATGCCGTTTCATGAATTTTTCGCAGAACAAATTTGCCCATCACTAGTTATATGATTAGCATAGAGTTGGGAATGCATTATGCAGTATTTTTCTACAATTGAGATACTGAGGTGGATTATAAATGCAGGGAACAAATTTCAGGGATCTAAGTGAAGTTAAGGATTCATTTATCAATAGGCTATTTTTACAGAGAAGAAACATTGCTGGTGTATAATATAAGTTAGAAAACGAAAGCATTTCCAAGCACTAATTACTAGTGATGGGAGTGATGGGCGAATCTCCCGAGATTCGCTTCGCCGAAAAATTCGCAAATTTCCAGAGAAATTCGCGAATTGGCGAAAAATTTGCAAAACGAGTCGCGGGACGCTTTTGATGCGCGTTGAGTCAACTTTGGCGCGTCACGTCGTTTCCGACGAGCGTCGCGTCATTTTCGGTGCGCGGCGCGTCCTTTTCGGCGTGCGTCGCGTCCTTTTCATCGCGTCAAAAATTACGCGACTCATTTTTGCTAACCGAAATTTCGCTGGCGATTCACGAATTTATTCGCCAGCGGCGAATCGCGGGAATTCGCAGTGAATTCGCCCATCACTACTAATTACCTGACCGGCCAAGTATGAGATTTATTAACCAGAATGCTCTGGACCTGGGGTTCTCCAGGTTTAGGTGTTTTTCTGTAATTTGAATTTCCATAAATAAAGGTAACTATTAACAATTTAAATAAGCCCGATATTTTTGTTTTACCTTCAATAAGGATTCATTATATCTCATTCCCATATGCAATAAAAGGCACTAAGTTTGCACAGGAGCAGTAATCAATAGCAACAAATAAGATAATTGCTTTTAAACAGTTGACCAGTAAATGGTACCTGCTGATTGGTTTCTATGGGTTACTGCCCCTGGGCAGATTTAGTGCCTTTTATTACGAACCCTCTATATGTTTTTATTATTGCAGAGAAAACATTTTTTGAAAATGTTTAATTATTTGAGAAAAACGGAGATAGACTTCTTGTAATTCTGAGGTTTCTGGATAATGGGGTTTCAGATAATGGATCCTACATCTGTATCATAAAAGTGAAGGGAGGGACTGTTCTCAATGTTTTGCTACCTGCCCTCTGAGCTGAAAATCACATGGTAAAATTCCAGGAATCTCATGGTACACCATTGTCCATTTACACATACATTTACTGGTTATTTGTTGGACTATAGACCAATTTTCCTTCAGTAACCAAACAAAGGAGTTATGTATATGCCTTGTCACACAGCAGACTGGGGAGTTTTAAGGATTTCTTGATGCTGGGAATTAAGTGACATATATCTGTTGGGAAGACTGGTATAATCCTTAAATAATGGACAATGCCAGTAAAGGGTTACAAAAGGTTTTGTGATCAGAATGTTATACTATCAGAGTTGTAGTATAAACGCAGGACCTAAGTGCTTACCCAAAATAGCACTCTACCCAGTCAGCACAGTCCCTTGTTCTTATTTGACTGAGATGACTCAGAAGATGGAATATTTATGCAGACAGCCATTTTTTCCTAAATTTGTTGCTGACATTTAAGCACAATGCAGTTGGATTGCTGTATCATATTCACTTAATAAAAATATATATTTGTAAGTCGAGGCATTGCTGTTTTGTGTGTGTGTCTTTTGTTTAGAATCCCTACAACTGTTTTACCGCATTGTAATGTACTGTATTCCTTACAGACTATGTTTAGACAGTATATGTACAGTACCTCCAGATAGATGACATGACATGGCTCCCCAGTGTTTCAATGTGAACCATCCTGTAAAAAGAAACAGATTTAGTGTACTGGTAAGGAACAGAGCAGATGGAGGTGGTTGGAGGTATGTGGTAGATATTGACATGGGAAGAAGAGGATGGCAGTTTGGATAATGCATTATGAATACCTGACAGCAAAGAAAGAAAATGAAAGATTCAATATTTATATGGAAACACTCCTTCCCACACATATTAACATGTAGATTTTATGGTTTGTGGAATATACAGAATTAAACAAAAAGAAGCCAAATGGGTCAGGATAGACAGCCACAGTATCAAACCACAGTACTTCCTATAGCCCTTGAAAACATGTAAATTATAGATAAAATATCTGGTGAGAAGTGCCGTTCACATAAACAGTGGGTGCAAGCTAGTCCTGCCCTTACCACTTTCCATTGACCAGCAATAAATATGGGGCTACATTGTGGTCTGTGGCCAGTCCCTAACTTGCTCAAAGGTAGGTAACGATAGGGGACATCTTGTGCCACCCCCTGCCTGCCTCACTTGAGCATAGTGCTGGAGAATTCAGGCTGCTCTGTGTTCATGGTGGGCACTCTGCAGATCTCTGTGCTCCAAAATGGAATGCAGAGAAATGCAACTATTCATTTAGACAGGAAGGCAGGGCTCAAATTGCAAAAAAAAAAGTCAGATTATGTAAATTTTTTGCACTTTTCACACTGATTTCCCAGCTGTAGTCCTAATGCCTTCTAAATTGTTCAAAAATGTATACTCTTAAGTTGCTTCTTTTTAGGGATCATAATAAAATCCCTTTCTTGAAAAATGTATATAATTCCCATAAAATGGTATGAGACAGCAGCTTTTCCTAACAGCCAGTTTACCCCACTGAAAAAAACTGAATGTCTCCTTCCTGTCTAAAGCTAGCCATAAACTGATTTTTTTATATGCCCACCTTGAGGGGTGCAATATCAAGTTGATGCAATCGTTCAAAACAAAGGGAATCCAGGATGCTGGGCAAGAAACAATGAGCAAGCCAATGCGGTCCTTGCCCTGAAAATTTTTACCCTGCCCAATTCATATCTGGCCAAATATCTATAAAAAGATAGACATATTATAGATAGATAGATAGATAGATGATAGCCAGATAGATAGATAGATAGAGTTATGCTCACTTTCCTTTCACTCTTTGCCCTTGAGAGAGGTGAAGGCAGGTTGATATAATCAAATCTGTTATACTCTCGCAATGCCGTTATTGTAACCTGGTGGAAAGAATCCTCTGACAAGCTTAGCATTTCATTTATGAGCACTACTTCATTACTGTTAAAAACTTCGACATTTTTAAAAGTCATTCAGGTGTTTCCAAGAGCTTTGAAGAAATGCTCTTCAAACCTAGACAGACATTCGCTTTCATTGTTCTAGATTTTTTTTTTTTAATTAAGTTGAATCTCTTCGTCATTATTAAAAAATAACTTGATGAGGCTAACCCACAGTGAGACACAGTATTGCCTTTCCTTTAATCACCATTTAATCACATTTCAGGAACCTATAATTAAAATTTCATTGTAGTGTCCTAGTGATCAATCAACTAGACAACTGCGGACAACAAACAAGCAAAATAAAGGTGTGACTATCGAATGAAATCAAGCTTTGCCTTTTAGAATTGATAAAGCACAGGAAGTACTGTCTAACCACATACTGTATATGGATGTAGATATCTCTGGAGACTGAGTAACAGTCAGCACAACCACATTCTTTGTTGTGCAGCCCCTTATTAAAGCCGGTTCACTGGAAAATATAACAACATTGTCACTCAGCTGTGAAAAACAGAGAATGAAAAAATATATCAAATGCACTTTCCAAAAGACACAAAGAGTCAAATATATATATATATATATATATATATATATATATATATATATATAGCAACTAGCCAGTCTCTTTGTCATATTTGTGAAATTCCTTTGAAAGTGATCTTTCTTCTCACTTTACTTTTAGTATTCCATTCTTTTAACACTGTAACATTTTCATACATATCCTTTAAAAACCATCCTTGAAACAGGTCCACTGTATATGAGTCAGAATACAATACTTATTTTTGTTCATGTAAGGCAAAGTGCATAGTTGAGCAGATTTGCTTTTAAGTTGCTTTGGTCTAGAAGGCAGGAAAAATCCATTGGGATATAACTGACAGCATATCATAGCAAACTACAATTCTATTCCAACATTTCTAAATGCAGCACAGAATGGAAATAAAAGCCATGATAAACTGTCATTAGTTCAACCATCTTGGGAAGGAAAAATCTAGGATGCTGGATAGACTAGTCCTACATTTGAGTGCAGCAGACATGTTACACCTGAATGTACTTAGAGGTCAATTAGCACTTCAGCTTTTTGCATTAATGAAACATTTCAACATTCCCAAGAGAAACCACATCTTAAAGAAAGGATGTAGAAGATTAACCTACCTTCCTACTATAAAAAGCAAACTGTTCACCTGGAGAAAAATGTTGGGGTGGTAAAGCCTTAAGAATTGAGATCAGCATATTGTTATATAAATTTACTCTGAGGTTTAGATCTGTAATTCTAAACATGAGTCTTATTGTTAACTGAAAGGGAATGATTCATTTGTGTTTCACGTTAATTAGAAAGAAAACTAAAATTCAAAATGCATGAACTATCATTGAGCTACTTTCTATGTAGAGCTTACAATGATTCTAGATGTCTATTAGCTTGCTCTAGGGCATTGAAGAATTTCCATTTCTTCATACCTGATGTAGATGGATAACATATCTGTTGTGTTGAAGTATTAGAATTGCTTTGTATCCCTTTTAGTCATTAGGAGGAGACGAAAGCATAGGGACCTATAGATTTAATGGCCCCTATGGCTTAATTACACTACCAGTGCCTCATATCCTTGTTGATTGGTTAAAACCTATTTAATGTTTTGTTCTTATTTACATATCCAGTTTATTGGCCCTCAGATTGATGGCCATATCCTTCATCACTGTAACATAGCGATTTGCAAGGGGAGCTCCTTCCTCATTGGCAACAGTTGATCTGGGTGGATGGCCATTGAGTCTGGAGTCAAAGAAAGTGTAAGGCCCTAAATGGACAATCCCTCTAGAGAATTCAGGGAACAGGGACCCTGACAAATAGGTTAATTAAAGTACAGGATAGCCACTGTTTGACTCCTAGAGAGTGTTATGTGAGCCTTAGTTAGCAAGAGCAGCTTTGAGCTCCACCACGGAGGATAGCTCTCCTCCAGGCTCTGCTTGCCTGTAGTGAAGAGACCACAGTACTGACAAGGGAAACAGGTTATTGTTATATCCCTGCTCCACATCTATTGTAGGAATCCACATCAAATGAGGTACTGACATCTGAAAGGTGTATAACTCTCTCTCCTTCAGTGGTGTCACTTTGGATTGTGTGTTTGACACAGAATAACTTAACTCAGATATCCCATTTTTCCCACTTAACACAGAATATTGTGTCACAGCATCCCATCCAATTAAAGAGTTCACCATTGAAAACAATAATGTTTTGGTATGCTAATGAAAATGTTAAATGCATTAAATGAGTTAAGATAACTTTAGATAACACAATTTCTTCAATTAACCCTGAGTCATGATGCATTTAACAAACAAATCCAAGTGGCTGCATCTGTACATCCATGATTGTATCTGGCATTTATTTCTACCCCATGTGCTGTGGGAATTGCAAACCTATATTAAATAAAGCCTTGAGTCATTGTTATTTGCAAAGAAATCCTATCATTCATTTTAGATTTTTGGCATAGATGTGGTTTAGCAACAACCTTCTACTTAGTGAAGGCCCATCCTTCTGAATGAGGGTCCAGTGTAGCCCATGCTCTATGTTACTAGTTGGTATTTGCCTTTTTAAGCCAAAATAGGGTTACATTTTGGCGACTAAAATTGGGCAAGACACATGTAACTACCCTGCATACATCTTTATATTTTGCTGACAAGCATGCCAGTCTTTGACAGATGCAATAGAGAATATATCATTGTGCAGAGGGATACCTCACCATCACCTTTACCTGCAGTTGGGAAGGGAGCTGAACTACATGGAGTTCCTTCAAGCAGGGACACTCCAGAACCAAGCCTGGCTGAAAAGAAACCAACAGCCAGGGATAGAGGGCAAGGCTATGGTTCTTCCTAATCATCTACTAGTCAGTCTCCTGCATCATCCGTTGGGAGTCTGGCCAAATTCAGTGAACATTTCACTCCAGAGACTGTTCCCAGCTGCGAGGATTATGAAGATATTCTGGCTGTGCCTACTTGTTCCAAAGTGGATTCCAGTAGTACACAAAAACCTCTGGCAATCTGAAAATTCGCTGGCATCAAAGAAAAACAAGAAGCGAAAAGGGATAGATTCACTCATCACTACTCTGAACCTTACCACAGGAACCCATTTCCTGCATTGGACACATCTTGAGAAATTCAGGCCGTGGGTACAGGGATTCACCCCTGAGAACCCTTGGCATCCATTTTCATGTATATTTATCTTTGGCACTGTAGAGGTTTAGTTCAACAACACCCTCAAGGTGCTCCTTCTACCCATCCTGCTGAAAGAGCATGATAGATGGTATTTGAGCATTTAAGCCAAAATTGAGTTATAAAAGTATTAAGGATTAATACTGTATGTGGTTGTGTCAAGGGAAAATATTCAACTGATAAATCCATATCTTTATTTAACATAAATATGCATCCATGACTTTGTGTCTTCCTCTTTATGTCAGAATAGGTTTATAACTTTGATCTAATGACAACTTCTTTGCCTCCTTATGTACTGTATATTTACTTGTGTAATACTGAGAATTTTGTTTATTCCAGCTATGGAAGAGCTGTGACCTTCAGTTGGTTTAGATGCAGTGCAGTGTTGTACTTTTTGTGTAGGAACATCATATCTGAAATGTTGTATTCAGGTGATTCTTAGAATATGTGCACATTGTTTAATCTTTAAAAAAAGATTAACAGTAAATATATTTTTGACTGAATTGATATTCCAGGAGTGTTTAATAAAATGTTTTACAGTCAGGCATTAAACTAATCCAGTGATTGCTCAGAAATGTCCAAAATAATGTATAAGATTTAGTTATTGTCCTGTACAATCCCTTGACAAGGGGACTCCTCAATTTGACCCTTTGCCCTGAGCTATCCCACTGCACCCCATTATTACATACCTTAATGAAACCAGGAGACAGAGATGGGTGTAAAATGGCCACAGAATATACTCACATTTTATCAAATAAATTGGACCTTGCCAGCTTAACCCAAGGCAATATTCTAAAGCCAGAATTTAACAAGAGATTGCAACTATGCTGTGCAGCCAATTGGGAGAGAGAAGTTCAGCAGCCCTGATGTTGGACCTGCATCTGCAGTGTCTCGATGATAAGAAATCCAAGCAGGCTGCCTCCTAGCACAAGCAGTAGCAGTAGTAGCTTCTGTATCAATCAATCCACTGTGCAGTCACAGGAGAGAACCTCCTTTCTCCCTCTTCTAAACTTACCTGTGCAGTACTCTGGCAAGGCACTACCGCCACAACAAGCTCAACTGAAAACCTTGATTGTTTTTCACTGATAGAGCTGTTTTTGAAAGTAATTGTTACTTGAAGTTCCTAAACCTGACTATCCCTTCTCAACATTTCAGTTAGAGTGTTCAATGCAAACAGACTACTGAAGCTCAAATATGGCAGCCCCTTCATAGAGGAACATGGGGGATCAGATGGGTAATGTAAAAGCATCTGCAAATACTTTTATGGAAAAATTATAGATAGCATGCAAAGCAATATTATGATAGATGTTAAAAAAGTAGGTTTAATTTCTGGTGACAGTATCTCTTTAATATTATTTTTTTTATAGTCATAAAACATACAAACAATGTTGATTTATCAAACAAACTGTACCACAGGATGGAATTAAATTGGTTAATAGCCTTATGATATACATATTTTTAATATTCTATGTGTACAAAAAATAGATTCCTTTTGTTAATACTTAATTAATGACTGTGCAATTGCCTGCAAAGCCAGCCACTCTCCTCTGGATGTATTTTGCTTGGGGTATTATCTTGCTACAACTTACCATTTACTCTGCCCATGTGTTAGACACAGGCAATTTTATTTCATCCAGGATACCAAACATACAGTACTTTCTTATTAATAATGCAGTGATGGTCAACCTGCCCCATCTGCTCCAGAAGCCCTAAGCTACATGTGCCCAGCTTAGAGGGTAAAGTAATCAAACCATCTTGCATTGTTGCTTCCCTAGAAGCCGCTCCACTATGTAGTAGCTTCTCCCCAGCCACCCTTGTCCAGCTTAGAGGGCCTAGCTTAGAGGGTAAGGTCAACCAACCCCTTTCCCATGCTAATTCCTTACCAACCCCTCCCAACTACAGAGACCTCCCTCCAGCCAAGCTCAGTTTAGAGGGCCCAGCTTAGAGGGCAAGGTCTCCCAACCAATTTGCCCTAAGTCTTGATATTATGGTCACTGTAGTGATAATTAATCATAAAGCCTACTGATAGCCCTGTCATGACTGGGATGGGGCTAATAATTTCTCGCTTGCGTGTACTCTCATTACCCCCCCCCATAAAACCCAATTTTTCCCAGTACCCTATGAACTAAATCTATCTATCTATCTAGGGGTTCCCTATCAGAGAGGAAGTACAAAAGTATTTCTGGTTGTTAGGTGCTCATTGTAACAAATTTCCAGCTATGCATTCATTTTACCATAGATGTGACCAATAAATGTGAAAGCTGCTGTACTATGTTACCTTATTCCACCAAGTGTAGCATAACATATGCAGGACCCATAGTGCCTGGCCACCTGTGCCTTCCAGCATGGTGGGTAAGTCCGACTGTAAGCTTCGACCCAGGTATCTCAATGTCCCACCATGGGCCATTGTAGCCTAATGTATGCAGGAACCATCCAATCACGGGCCACTATAACACATTCATGATCCATGCAACACTTGCAGGATCCACTGTACCAGCCATCAGCCCCTTTTCTCCAGCATGGTGGGTACGCCAAATTGCATGCTTTTTAAACAGTGTTGCAACATTCTTGGTTCCCCAGCAAAGACAGGTATGTCAATCAGCTGCCTTCTCTTACATTAACAGACACTTCAGGGAAGAGAATAGAAAGAGAAAGACAAACACTGCTTTCATTAGCAATACATATGCAAATAACTTAAAAACCATCCATGAATGAATGAATGTATATTGTAAAATTGCTTAGAATAATGTTTTATTTTATTAGGCACATTTTTATTTTTGGGGTTGACTTGCCCTATAATTTGTTCAGAGAAAAAGATCCCAGCAACAAAAAAACTCCCACTGATATTATTGCATTTAGAGCAAGAAAAACTGTCACACCTGTAAAAAATTGTTGAGCGTAAAAAATGTTTTGCAATTTTTTTCGCTGTTTCACAAATTTTTTCACAGATTCACAAATTTTTTAGGACAGACAGGGGCTCTCCGCCAATGAGGCGAGTTGAGGCCTCCCTTTTACACTGTGCACACTTTGTCCTATTGTCCTGTTCTGTTTTTCACTGGTATGCTCCCAATTACTATGACCATGTGCAAGAAAAATGGTACTAATGCTTGTTATGAATGGGAGACAAAAAAGCATTCTGTATATGGGTCAAAGTTGCCAGTCAGTTAATAATAATTGTGGTTAATTATAATGGTTACTGGCCTGTGTGCGTATCATCGCATTACTTGCAAAGTATGAATGTTTTGCACATAGCAAACAAATGCACAGCCAATGACCGAAGGTCAGCATTAGAAAATAAAACAAAGTGTCAGTGAAAAGCAGCAACAATACATTTGCTATCCCCTAGTATATGCATACTCTCTAATGTTCACTGTTAGTCCAACAAATCAGGAGTTGAAAGAGGTATGAGAAATCTCAAAGGCCAAAATTGTGCAACAGAAATAAGTTTATTTTTCAATAGATTTTTCTTATTTGATAATTTTAATGACACCCAGGGGGAATAAAAGGTATATTTTCAAGTTTTCAAGCTGTAAATCAGTTCTCTAACAATTAGGAATTCTTCTGCCTATGACCTACATTTTTATACCCTCGGCCATTCTTTTCACTTTAGTCGCTGGTCGCAGAAATGAGTGTTGAAGTGCCCAATCAAATAAATCACATCATTATTATCGGCTTACTTTATTTCCTGTTCTTACTACTGTATATTTTAGCCATATTTAAGACCTGACGAAATCCAAATGAATTCCTGTATAAAGGTATGCAACCTGTTCTCCAGAATGCTCTGGACCATTTTTTCTGGATAATCAATCTTTCCATAATTTGGATCTTCATAAATTAGTCTAATAGAAAATCATGTAAACATGAAATAAGCCCAATAGACTGGTTTTGTCTCCAATAAGAATGAATTATATCTTAGTTTTGATCAAGTACAAGCTACTGTTTTATTGTTACAGAGAAAAGGGAAATCATTTGTTAAAAATTTGGATAAAATGTAGTTTATGGGAGACAGCTTTCCCGTAATTTGGAACTTTCTGGATAATGGGTTTCTAGATAACGGATCTCATACCTGTAATAATTTAAGAGGGAATATATGGGGGCAAATGTTGTGCTGAGCAAACAGTTCAAATGGAATTACTTACACTTTTGACATAAAGAATACACTATCTCCTGATGGAGATTCAACTGTGGTCTTAAAGAAACAATAACACAAAAAAGTGCTTTAGAGTAATTCAAATATAATGTATGTTGCACAGGTAAGACTGGTGTGTTTGCTTCACAAACAATAGTTTATATATATATATATATATATATATATATATATATATAGTGACAGAATGAAGAGAAACTGATGCTGAGGGATAGTGAAGATAAACCTGATTATTTCAGAAACGGTACGGAATTTTTAATAGACTGTACTTAGAAAGTTTCTCATTTCAGCATATGCTGAAAGCGTATATTAAATTTTCATTTTTTCGATAATGTAGGGCTCTGTAAAAATATATTGCATAAAACAGCTCATAGGTAAACCCCGCATAACTTAAGACTTTCAAAAAATATAAAGCATTTTATTAATATGTGGCATTGCGTAAGCCTAGACAGAACATTTCCATTTTAAGTTTTCTCTTTCCTATTGATTACAATTTATTTTGGTGAAATTTCACAAATTTCCTGCAGTTTTGCAAAATTTTATGGGAAGCAAAACAGGCCAGTCCCTAACCATAAGCTCTGCATAATACTTTTGTATCCCATTACATAGAGTATCTGCTATGCAACATGTGCCAAGTAGTGTTAAGTATAGGGCAACAACACATATTTTATTTGCTATAAATTGCTTTTATATTTTGGTGTTGGTGTTTGCAGTGCCAATCAATTTACTCAGTATAATAAAGAATGAAAGATTAAAGTACCGATAATAGCTTTAAGTTTTTTGGATTGTATTTTACCTTTCACTTCTCCTAAAGCTCTTGTTACACTCAACTACTGACACCCTGTAATTGTCTCCAGTCAGTCACTTTCAGTAGCAATCTCTCTCATTAAGGCTGTGGCTGTTTTTTTTTTTTTTT
>CM044443.1:72852689-72873666 GCA_024363595.1 Xenopus borealis | reverse complement strand
CTCTCCCTTAGAAATGCAGACCGAAGATCTGAAAAATGGCACCAATGAGTTCTGCTGTGCATACTCAGCCCCTATATAGGAGAAATGCATTCAGGACACTTTCAGGGGTAGTGAACTATGCGTGGGGAAGCAGGGAGGGGGTCTAACAAGGGTAGAAGGTAGGGGATTTTCTTATTGGGGGGGTTTAGTTCTCCTTCAATGCACAGAAGGCGGAATGTTTAGCAATGCATCTAGCATCTTTGCTAAGCAAATGTTTAACGTTAACACCTGCTCTATAGATAAGCTGCAATAGTGCAAGCTAGAATGCTATATTTATTCTGTAGAATGTTTTACCATACCCGAGTAAAAAGCTCTTGAAGCTCTCTGTTTGTTTAGGATAGCAGCTTCAGTATTAGATTGGTGTGACATGACTTCCTGTGTGAGTTTCTCCATGCTCACTTATAGCACTGAGCTCAGATTAAGGGAGGGAGAAAAGAGGAGCAAACTGAGCATGCTCATGCCCAGGGCAAGGAGGTTTAAGCTGAAGGCAGGTAGTTTGATAAAGAAGCCCATGTGTACACAATAGAAGGACAGAAATGCAGTGTTTATTTCGACAGTGGACTACTTGTCCTTGAACTTTCTTATAAGGCTTACTTAGTTTTAACCTTTCCTTCTCCTTTATACCTTCCAGACATGGTTGGCCTTTCATTGGCCACCACTGGGATCATCTGACTATAGCTAGAACAGGTGGGAGCTGGCCACTGGGCCTGTATAAACTATAACAAACAAGGGAAAGTTGTGCTCACCACTAATTTTTAAACCATTAAGTGGGCGTTCAATGAGGCCATGACCACAAAATTCATATAGACAAATAGTAGAGGTGTTTTGATAGCTGAGGATAACAGTGCTTTATTAGCAGGCTCATGCAGCCATTACACAACAGTAACATAAACTCTAGCACCTTAAAAAGTATAGAAAGTACTGTGTATACACAGCATAACTCTTGTACACAGTGACATCTGCAGGCCATTTGTATAAACACCACAAGAGGTACTCTGCACTCCCCTGTAAACAAAACAGACATTGTTTGTCCATATATTGCAATATATTCAAGCTGGGCAACTACATTATTCATTCCTAGTATGGCCAGGCCTATACTCACTTTCATCTGATTCATTAAGAATGACTTTTTTACACTAATCCGTGGTTTATGTAGTTTGCTTTTCAGCTTTCTCTAATATAATTGCCATTTGTTGCTGATTAAATTGTGCATTTGAGCAAATTGTTACATATAGATATATTTAATTTTCATTAAATATAACATGTGATACATTGAAGTGAACGACTGAGAGGCATTCTTTTTGTTAAAGGGCATAAAGACATATGAAATGATTGATCACAGCTGACAGTTCAGGACACTAGTGAAACACACCTAAAACTATATTTTCATCAGCAAACAAGGTCAGAATGAAGGGTAATATGTTTTCTGACCATTCCAAAACCTGAAATACTATATATTTTAAACCTCTGAATTGCTGGTAGCATGCAATCATTATTGAACGATCTTGCTTGCATGTCTGTATCATAATTGTAAAGCTAAATGAATTTTTCACTATGAAGAAAGGTTGGTGAAGCAGGTCTTTTAATATGTTCCAAACACAAAAATGATTGAGAAACAACCAGCTTCAAAATCAATTGCTGTGACCGGTGCTGAATATATAAATGAGTTTTACTGGTCACATAGGCAAGTGCTGTCATTTCTTTTCATATCTGTGTTAAAAGTTGACACAGATGGGCAGCCTCTATGAAATAAGTATTTTTTTTTTATATTTTGTGATATATTATGAACCCAATAAGAACATTTAAACTGTGAAAAATATTGTGTATGAAGATTTTTATTAAAAGAACTAGCGTAAAATATTTTTAATTAAATAGGACAAATGGCATCTACTATATAGAATGGTTAGAACCAGCTGGAGTTTTCTGGAAAGAGGCCTTTCTGTGATTTAATTACATTTAAACATTGTAATATCTAATGGGACTGTTCTGCCATCAAGTCACTTAACATAAAGAATAATTTGCTTTGTTAGACTATGGAAAACAGCATTGCCATATTTTACTGCTTTCTGTATAACATGTTTCCTGTAATATATCCAATGTCTGTATTAACAGTAATATGGTTGAAGTCTATAATTTCCCATATTTTGTTTGGAAATAGCTAATGTTGGTAAAAGTTCTCCTTTTGCACGTGCATTGGACATTTTCATATTTATTAAAATACATTCCTGGAATGAAACAGAACATACACAGGTCAGATAATAAATAACTTTACAGGTCACATTATCTCAGTAGTAGTTAGAGGCCTTGGCGACCATAAAATCTGATCTGTGTATATATATCAAAATCAGAACGATGAGAACTAGAGTAGGATAGCATGGAGGATACTCTAGCAGCAGAGAGCAAACTCCATGACCCCATGTTATCTATTTTCATTGTTTCCTGCTCTATGCAATCCATTCTAGTTTCATTTCTTATTTCTGTAATTGTATTTAATCAGTGGCATGGCTTTCTAAAGAAGAAAGGTCAGGCTTTTCTCCTTGGGAAAAATATGCCATATTTATTATTACATCTACATGTATACATTGTCAGATTAAAGCTAGCACCTTCACTAGAGCCAGAAGAATGGAACACCTAAGTTAAGGTCCAGAATGGACAACAGCAATGGAAGGCAGTGGTGAGCACAATGTGAGTTCAAAGGTCAGCGTAATGTATAATGTATTTCTATTCTGAGAATAATACACACAAAGCACATTGTGCCGTATTACTGTTATTTATGGGCTACCTTGTAAACATCTACTGGGGGATATTTCTGCCCCTGCACTGCTGTCCTATTGAGGGCCATTAGTAAACACAGTGTCCAACACTTGTCTTGTATATACTTGGGAACCCCTCTCGGCCTGCAAAATAATTTATTCCACTTTCAACAAAAAAGGTAACTGTGGTATGTCTTTCATTTTCCCAGGGAAATGAGTACTGGGGTGCTTTCTGAACAAAGATTTTAAGTGAAGCAGTATTCAGCAGCATCAAATGAAATCAAATGTGAAAAACTGGCTTTGCAAAAATGTGGGTACCCTTATAGTTTTGCCATTTTGAATGCATGTAACTGCTCAATACTTATTACTGGTAACACCAAATTGGCTGGATTAGCTCATTAAGCCTTGAACTTCATAAGCAGGTGTGTCCAATCATGAGAAAATGTATTTAAGGTGGCTAATTGCAAGTTGTGTTTCTTCTCTGTAGAGTGAAAGCATGGGATCCTCAAAGCAACTCTCAAAAGATCTGTAAACAAAGATTGTTCAGTATCATGGTTTAGGGGAAGGCTACACAAAGCTATCTCATTCCTTGCAGATTCAACTGCAAGGAATGTAATCAGGAAATGGAAAGCCACATCTATGGAGGATTATGAGAATGGTTACAGACAACCTAAAGATCACCTCCAAAGACCTGCAAGAACATCTTGCTGCAGATGGTACATCTGTACATCATTCTACGCAATTAGCACAAAGAACGTCTGTATGGCAGGGTGATGAGAAAGAAGCCTTTTCTGCACACCACAAACAGAGTCACTTGTTGAATGCAAAAACTCCTTTAGAAAAGCCACAGTGATTTTGGAACAGAGTGCTTTGGACTGATGGGACAAAATTGAATTATTTGACCACAACAAAAAGCGCTTTGCATGGCATATTTAGAACACTGCATTCCAAGAAAAACGCCTGCTGCCTACTGTCAAATTTGGTGGAGGCTGTGGGACTACTTCAGGGACTGGGGCCCTTGTTATAGTTGAGGGTCAGATGAATTCAACCTAATATCAACAAATTCTTCAGGTTAATGTTCAAGCATCAGTCACAAAGTTGAATTTACACAGGGGTTGGCTATTCCAACAAGACAATGACCCTAAACACACTTCAAAATCTACAAAGGCATTTATGCAGGGAGAGAAGTACAATATTCTGGAATGGCCGTCACAGTCCCCCAACTTGAATATCATCAAAAACTATGATTTGAAGCAGGCTGTAGTGATGGGCGAATCTCCCACGATTCGCTTCGCCTAAAGATTCGCGAATTTCTAGAGAAATTCACGAATCGACGAAAAATTATCGAAACGAGTCGCGGGACGCTTTTGACGCGCGCGTTGCGTCATTTTCGGCGCGCGTCGCGTCGTTTTTTTGGGCGAAATTTCGCTTGGCGAAATTTCGCTGGTGATTCGCGAATTTATTCGCTAGCGGCGAATCGCGGGAATTCGCCGCGAATTCGGCCCTGGGCGAATAAATTCGCCCATCACTAGCAGGCTGTCCATGCTCAGCAGACATCACATGTAACTGAAATTGAGAGATTTTGAATGGATGAATGGTCAAAAATATCGCCATCCAAAATCCAGACTCTCATCAAACGCTATAAGAGGCATCTAGGAAAAAGGAGGCTCAATTTAAGTATTCATGTAATATCTCTGTTGGAGTGCCCAAAGGTATAAGCCTGTCTAATTTGGTTATGATGCATATTGTATACTTTCTATTAATCTAATAAGCTTTATGTCACTTCTGAAATACTACTGTTTCCAATATTAAATATGAATATTTTTCATAGTTTTTCAATGATTTGCAATTTTCTTCTGTTTCTTTGCAGCTTTCAAATGGGGGTCACTGACACCATCTAAAAACATATGCTCTGTAAGGCTACAAATGTATTGTTATTGCCACTTTTTATTACTTATCATTCTATTCAGTCCCTCTCCTATTCATATTCCAGTCTCTTATTCAAATCAATTCAGGGTTGATAGGGTAATTTGTACCCTAGAAACCAAATTGCTGACACTGCAAACTAGAGAGCTGCTGAATAAAAAGCTAAATAACTATAAAACCACAAACAATAAAAAATAAAAACCAATTGCAAATTGTCTCAGAATATCACTCTCTACATTATACTAAAAGTTACCTCAAAGGTGAACAACCCCTTTAAGTCTTTTATTGCCATTTACAATTATAGCTCTTTCTGGGGGTAATAAGATAGTTGTTGACTATAATTCTCTATAGAAAGCACTGGGAAGTTGTGATCACCTGCAAGGGACACTGTAGTGTGGCATTTTGGCTGGACTTATTTGACACTATTTATCATACTGTTAGGGTCACTAGGAAGATGTCATGTACAGTCAATTGCTGATAACATGAGGGTGCTGTGATGTTTTGCAAAACAAAAGAGGCAATGACGAGTGCTTTTACCATTAAAGACATTACATTTCTGTTAATGTTATAATCCTTCACATCTTACTACTTAGCATCCATGTTAGATTCTGATTAAGCAGCATGTTTAATTCCTCTACATAATCCTCTTATTTTTCCTTGGAGATTGGTGTTGATTGGTGCTAATTTGTGTTATGCTCTATTCTTCTCATATGTCAAAACCTAGTGAGAGTTTCTCTACAGGATAGTGAAAATATTTCTAACTTTTCCTCAAACACATTTATATTATTACCTTTGCCCGATTGCCCTGTTTTTTGTATGGATAAACAACTCACAGGTCCAAACAGTTAGTGCCCTTGAATGGCTTCAAAGTAATTTAGCATATGATATATACAGAAGAAAGAAATGCAAAATCCTGTAGAGATCGCTTCTGCTTCAATACTGATTCTTTTAAACACGTCTGGGAAGCAGATTTATGTTATTTTTTACAACAAAATAAGATCCTGTGGCCTGATTAGGTTTGCACCGCTATGTGAAAAAAGAGATGCATGCAAGGACAAGCTATAAAATATCTGCACAAGGCAACACAATAAATATACATTATCACAATGATTTAAAATCTGAGCATCCTGTATAGAGAATGAAGCAGGTGAAGGCTATATCTTACACCTGTACCTTTAAATGAAGTATGAAAAATGGAGAAAAATAGCAAACATAGCTGCATAGCTCTGTTACAGTCAATTATAACCTGGGCGCCACACATTTTCCTTTTAAGTTCATTCTACTGTTCCATAAAATGGCTCTTTTTTCCCCCATTTGCAGGCACATCAAGTTCCTTTATACTTTGTTGTCCAGGGACCTATGTTGTAAATGGTACATATTAAAGTGATTTCAACTGCAAAACATCCACTTTGATACCTTGATATATAGCTCCCTATGCCTCGGAACACAATAAATGGCTTGAATAGAGTATTGGCATGAAGTCTTGTAGTCGTAACAACAGAATTGCAGTCCCAGAAAACTGTTGTGCTATCAAAGGGAAAACTAATCTGAGCAATTCTGTGCTAAGTATTTTTTTATTAAACACTTCATGAATAATTAAGCATGCATGTGTTCCATTTGCTGATATGAAAGAATAAATAGGAAATTAGATTAGAATTTGCATGTCCTTTACTTTCAAGTGGGGAGGGGTGGATGGAAAAAGCAAATGAAACACCATACTTGATAGGCTGTGGCCCAGATATACCAAAATGCTGTACATTCATTTCATTTTGTCAGGAGCATAGCTACTTTACAGCAGTTCAAATATAAATGACTCTGTCTCTGTGGACATTTCTCTGTTTCCTTACATTTTTCTGATACCTTTTTTAAGTCAGATGGAATTAAGTTTTAATATTACATGTCTCTGAGTTATGTCAGAATAAGATAATGTACTTACTGATGCCTTATGCCTCCTTTTTCATTTCTCCTCTTCCTTTGACTTTCCTTCCTAACCTGAATAACAGCTAAGATGCTACTATAAATGTGCATTTGGCACAAGATTTTTTTTCTGAGAAGGAATAGTCCCTTAGCTCTCGTACACTTGCACTCTAATTGCTTTAAAATGCTTTCCATTGCAGGAGAGTGCAGGAGTTAAAAGACACATGGTGTAACTACCAGGGGTGCAGAGGGTGCAATTGCACCAGGACCCCCATCCCCTTGGGAACCGTCGGAGCCACGATAATGGTTATGGCAGGCGGTTATCTAGGGGGAGATTTTACAGCAAACATGCCATCAACACTCCAGCATTGGATTTATAGAGGTAAGTGCCCGCCAGGGGGCCCAGGTGCCCATCCTGTACCGGGGCCCACCAGGGAGTAGTTACGCCACTATAAAGACAATATCCATCTCTGGGGGGTCTGCAGTGCCAGATAAGAACAGCTGTGTGGATGCACAAAGCCACTGCATGGATTGTAGAAAATGCCCTGTTTCAGTCCATACTTAAGGGTATCACCTACCAGATTTGAAACTTTCTGGTTCTGCAATTAAGAAGTAAAAAGATAGTGGCATTGTGCTTGTGCAGTAGTACCACTTGTTTGTGCAGTTTTAAGCAAACTGGAGCACTGTCTGTTTTGTCAGGTAAATGATTATACCCTCTGGTGGAACCTAACATTGTGGCACCCCCAATGGGGATACATTGACATGGGCAGGGCCAAATACCTACCTTTTCCCCTAAACTAGAAATAATTACCACTTACAAATTGAACTCCATTAGAAATTATTTTATGAAATTTTATGATATGATAACAACAAGAACAATACATATCAATTAATATATCAAAAAAAGAGGTACAGAATAACAGTGTTTACAACAAAATGTTAACAGTAATATTAACAGTAATACTTAAATGGAACACACTAGGTGCATGACAATTGTACCAGGCCAGCAGCCACTTGTGCCTTCTAGCATGGTGGGTACTCAGGATTATATGTCTCAACCAAGGGGTCCATATTTAACACACACTTCCCAACTGTCCCATTTTTCACAGGACAGTCCCAATTTTGACAGCTCAGCCTGCAGTCCCAGATTGTTACTGAAATGTCCCGACTTTCTCTTTGATCTCCTGCACTGAACAGCCAGAGAGAGTTTCTAAAACGTAATTGGCAGGTGCATCTAGATACTTTTGTAAACATTTTAGATAAGCAAATAAACAATTGTAACAATTTAAGATAAGCAGGTCACTTGGGGAAACTGTTACTTGCAGTTTAATGTGTTAAAACTTTCATAACCTGCCAAATTTTGTAAACTGAACATGGCAATTAGAAGGTGTGGCCACAGACATGGGCTAAAATTTTCACTGTGCTCCTCGCAGCAAATCTTTTTGTTCCTCTTTCTATCTCCAAAATGTTGGCAGTTATGGTAACGTAACATCTCCAAGAGAACCATTGCTTTTAACTAGGAAAATCCAAATCATGTCCCACCAAATAAATTGGAAAGTTACTCAATTACAATTGTAACAACTAATACAACAGGAAGCGGATGTGAAACAGTTTTCCAAACCTCCCAAACTGCCTCCAGTTCAAATTACCTGGGCCCCAACCCAACAATGCCCCAAATCTAAGACCAGCTCTTGACCACTGCCTGAAAGTTTTGACCTTTTCAGTAAATGCTGTACCAATATCTTGATTGTGAGCAGAGCCCTCACACTATTGTATACTAACAATAATAATTCTAAATGGTGCACCCATTCTGGTTAAATGTTTTGTGATATATAAAATAAAATAAACAACCAGCACATTCATGTCAATTTTTTTGGTGATTTTTTACTATAAGTCTCACGGTTGCCCTCATAAACCCATAGTAAAAAGTGACCAGCAAATGATGTAAAATAATGTGGAGGTTATACTTATATCTGTGTATTCTTCGTACTACCTCTTCTGGTTTTTACATGAAAAACTGTTACTGTGCAGTATCAATTCAGGGGTCATTTATGAACTGGAGGGCTGTTTGCATAGTGCAAACAATTTCAGCCATTTTGAACTTTACACACTGCCTTTCATCCTAAATGAATTGCAACTTATGTATACAGCACTGCTCTGCATTATATAAAGCTATAAAGACAGGATTGCCTGGGACCAATGCTGAGGTGCACAGCAAACCCAGACTCCATGCAGCGGAAGTACTCTCTGCATGATCCCTTTTGCACTTTTTAGAACTATTGCACTTTTTTGTCATAGTGTCAGGACTCACCATGGTGGTTTAGTAGGCCAGAGGGGATGCCCACCCAGTAAACTTCTCCTCTTCGGGAACAGTGTGCACTTCTGGGTTATGATGCGGCGCGTGCGTCATGATGTTATTACAGTGGCGCAAATTTTGAATATTTAAAGGGGCTTTGAATACAAACTCATTGCCCATTGTTAGGTTCTACTTCTCGTTTCCTGGGTGTGTTATTCTTGTATTTGATTCCTGGTTTTGACCCCTGCCTGTCTGATTACTCTGAACTCCGCTACTCCTGACCCATGCCTGTCTGACGATCCTTCCAGTATTGACCCTTGCCTGTCTGACTATCCTTGAAAACTAACTGTACTGACCAGGCCTGTTTGACCTTGCTTGAACTCTGCCTGCACTGACTTAGCCTGCTGACCTTGCTTGAAATCTGCCTGCACTGACCTGGCCTGCTGACCTTGCTTGAACTCTGCCCACACCAACCCGGCTTGTCTGAATACGCACTTGTCTATTGCCTGAACTGTATGTCCATCCAAAACCTTGGTAATGTACTTGCCCCTTTGCTTGTTCAGAATATCTTCTTTGCTCCTCTCTTAATTGTGCATTTACAAGTGAATAAAACCTCTAAAAAATTTCTAAAACCTCAAAGTAGCTAAATAGTTTGTAATAAGGTCCTTATCTGGTGGTCTAGTGGGGGGGCAGCAGGGACACCTGCTGCCCCCGAAGCGGAGATGTCCGCACTGTTCTTTTGCCGGCTCCTATGTGCGCGTGCGCACACTTCCGGGTTTAGCTTAAAGGCGCATGCGTGCTGACGTCATACGTCATTGGCGCGAAATTTGAGTTGTTTAAAAGGCCGGTTCGGCTTTATGCTCATTGCCCGTTATAGGTTTAGTTCCTGGTGCCTTTGCTTGATCCTAGTTTCCTATTTGTTCTGATTCCTGTGTTTGACCCCTGCCTGGCTTTGACTACTCATGACTCCTGTATCTTGATCCGTGCCTGTTATCTGACTACTGATTCTGTCTCGTCCTCTTCCGATTGATTATCCGGTTTTGACCCTTTGCCTGACTGACTACGCTCACTATCCGCCTGCCTCCACCCAGCCTGTCTTCGATTACAATTTCGTCTCACGCCTCTGTACTTCGACCTTCTGCCCAAAGACTTTTGCTTACAGTTGTGCCCCTTTGCCTGCTCAGAACCTTTTGTCTTGCACCTCTCGTTTTAAGACCTGGCGGCATCCGATTAGCCAAGGGCTCCTCCCGAGGTGAAAGGCGGCTGTTATAGGCAGAAGCACGAGCCAAGACCAGGGTGCTTGACACTGGTTCTGAGTTTAGGGTGCCGACCGGTACATAGTTTAATTTTTTCTAAGGACAGCTCCCATTGATTTCATAACCTCATCAGCTTTTAGATGGCATACTTTTACATTACAGTTTTTTGTGATTTTTACTCTTAGAGGCACATTTATCAAGGGTCTAATTTTGAATTCATGTGAGTGTTTTTTACTTAAATTCGAATGATTCAAAATTCCTTAATAAAGTTGAATTATTAAAACTATTTAAACTATTCAATTCAAATTTGATCAGACTTGATTAGAGTTTTTTCTCCAAAAAAATAGAATGTCAGGAAGTCTGCAAACATCTCCAAATTGATCCCTGGACTTCTACCATTGTCTTAAACAGTAAATTTGGCAGATTTTAGGTAGCAATAGTTAAATTTGCTTTGTTAAAGGGCCAGAGTAGGATAAATCTTGAAAATTAAAATATTTTTAAAAACTCGAAGTTTGGATAATTTTAGCTTCTCGACAGCTGCTCAGAGCATGTGAGTGTTGCAGACACTTTCCAAGATGGTAACCCCCTGTGACAAGTTTGAAGTCCCTTACCATTGCTGCTTTTGAGAAGCCGAAACTTTAGTTCAGTATATCAAATATTGCATTTTTAGCCATATTCACTTTTTGGGTTTAGTTTGCCTTTAAACCATTCTTCACATGCAAGATTTGTAAAGGAAAATTTGAATCATGAAAAAAATTAAATATGTATTTTTTGCTTTTATAGATGTGGAAGGTTATCTTCATGTTATATATGTGCCCTCAAGACACAATTAAGTCAGATTTTATTTTCCTTGACTTATTCTATATCCCCAAACCCTAGTTAAACAATGGTTAGCGCACCCACACGCACTCTTGAGGGTCATGGTAAAGGCATAAGTTTATAGAATCAACCTTGACCTTCAGTAGTTTGCTCATTTGCTAATGTACAACAGCTCACTAGTCAGAGATGTAAGTTGTAGTAACTAAAATATATTTTACAATTTTGTATATGATACTAACTGGTATTATCAGATGATGTGGCATATTACATTCTGCTTTTTTTACATGAAAAGTTTGAATCAACAGTAAAAAAAAAAAAGGGGACTTGTACCAATATGTATTCATGAACGTCAGAAAATACAGTACCCACAATGGGGCATATAAAATGAATACCAGATGGCAAGGCTTTTTCTGTGTGTAATTATGATTTATGGCAACTCTAATCCATTTGAAGTTATAATTCAACATTTCAGAACAATTATGCTAACTTAAAAGCAGACTTAAATATAAAGTCTTAGAAATGTTATTTTGTATTTGGGTTATTCCCTTTAAGACTGATTTACAGTCATTTGAATAGTTATTGTACTGTATGATACATTTCCATTAAGCACACATGTAATTAGTGACTTTTTATTTGTCTACAGGACTAGAGAACTATAGACTGAAACTGAAAAAGTATGACCTTACTAAAGGGTATCAACGTTTTAATATGATTTTAATGTAGTAAACAGCTGATTTGTAGCTCTCAACACATAAATAACTTGAGAATTGATTAGGTGCCAGAGATATTTTTTCTTTTTTGATATTTCTTTTTATTGAAAATAAAAAGGTAGTACAGTGAAAACATTAGGGGGCAGATTTACTGTTGGTCGAATTTCGAATGATAAAAAATTAGAAATTCGACTATCTGATTGGGGGGGTGCATTTTCGATCGAAAATTTACCTATTTTGATTGAATAGGTCCGCTCTTAATCCATTTTCAAAAAAATATTTGATTTTCCAGGACTTCCAGGAGGTCCCCCATATGCTACAATGGCAAAGTGGCAGCTTTAAGGTGGCTAATAGTCTAATTAAAAATCTTTTAAAGAGATAGTACTTCGAAATTTCTAATTTTCTAATTTTTTTCAATTTGAATTGAATTTTGATTCAATATTCAAAATTTGATAGTCGAAGTAGCCCAAAATTACTTTGAAATTTTAATTTTAAAAATTCAAATTTTATTCAAATATTCACTTAGAACCTTAGTAAATGTG
The DNA here is from genome assembly GCA_024363595.1 of Xenopus borealis. Taxonomy (NCBI): domain Eukaryota; kingdom Metazoa; phylum Chordata; class Amphibia; order Anura; family Pipidae; genus Xenopus; species Xenopus borealis. The sequence goes on along the minus strand of CM044443.1, from coordinate 72,861,408 downwards.
CCCCTAGATATTGTTTCGATTGATGAGGTTATAAATCCAGCAAACAAAAAGAAACTACAAATAAATAAAACATAAAGGTACGTGTAACCTAAAGTGTTGTGCCATCATTGACAGTTGTTATAAAGAACACTGTACATTGACTATCCTGTTGGGAAATACAAGGCTGGTCCCTACTGTATCTAGTTTCAATGACATTCTACCAACTGCTCCCAGCTCTTTTCAAACTTTGCTGGGCAGCCCCTTTTCTTGTAGTTCAGTTTATACAGATGGCCTTACATTTAGAGACACATTTATAAAAGACTGAATTTCGATAAAAAAAAAAGGATTATTCCCACCAGTAGAGAGACACCATAGGGATAGGAAAGCGTTCCTTTACAGTTGCATGCCCCTACACTTTGGGCAAGTTTCACACTACTTCTCTTTGGCTAAGTAGATATTGCTCCTGCATGCTGGTCTATGGGTGCACTAAGAAAGAAGCTGCTATCCACTGCCCTTACCTCATTTACCCTTTTCCCTGATTTCCAGAAGGCCTTGGTTACCTTAGGGCTTGACTGAGCCCTATGTTTTTCTCAGGCTCTCAGGCAGATTCAACTTCTGGTTGGATTGCGTAAAAACGAAAAAGATGTTTTGTCAGGTAGAGCCTCCTGTAAACTGCCAATCAGTAAAGTGGCCAAGCACGTTTTAATTGCATAAAAACTAGGTGTACTATCAGTTAGAGCCTCATGTAAGCTGCCAGTAAATAAAGGGGCCGCAGCCCTTATTTGGCATTCCTAGGGATTTTTTCATGCATGTGTTGCTCCCAACTCTTTTTACATTTGAAAGTGGGTAAAAAAGAGTCCATTGAAAGTAGCTACTGCAATTATGTCCAGGGTCAAGGACACTAAAAGGCTGTAAAACAGCATGAAGGAGATAGCAAGAAAAACTATTCACAAACTATCAAGCTTGCCTATAATATATATATATATATATACAGTTTATATGATTTTAAGAAGTAAATATTCATCATCATCATCATCATATCTTGAGTTTTGACTAATTTCAGGGGCATAATATCTGTTTTGCTGTTGAAACAACAGGTTCTTTTCCAAGTTGTTATTTTGCCTAAATCAGAACTTTTGGTCTGTTAGTCAAAGAGAAAATGTACGGCAAGAACAGGTGGGGGTTTATCTACAGATGTGGGATCTATTGTGCAGAATGCTTGGTACCTGGGTTTTCTCGATAAGGGATCTTTCTGTAATTTCGATTACCATACCTTAAAATATTGCAGATCCCCTACTAGTGATATTATGAATTACTTGAATTATGCTCACTGTTGGAACAACACACAATAAAAACCTCTGTCAATAGGTAAACCCAGCTTAACTTGGAGTTATGCATTACTGATGTATTCCTTTATTCAAATAACATTCAGAAATAGGATAAAAATAAAAAATTCATGTATTTCTAAATCATGACCAGAATTTCAAGCTATGGCTATAGCATTCTAATCTTATTCTTGTATTGTTCTGTGCATCTGAGCAGTGAAGCACTTCATTTTATGATAAGGATAATATTACCCAATGCGTAATTAGAAGCTGACAGAGGACTTACAGGGAGTAAGTAGTAACAAAATGTGTTACATAGGATAATAAAGGTATTTTTTCGAATAAATACATGCTGCCTTACAACGATAGTGTAGTATGCTATATTAGCCCTCTAAGTACCAGCAAAATGTATAATTTAATTTGCACTCTGCACAAGACATTTTTTGTGCTCTCTTTCACATAAAGAACATTTCCTGGAGGGGGGGGGGCTTTAGCTTACCCAGGAAAATCTCACTTTTTCTTTCCAGGACAACCTTAGCTTTCCAAATTTGCTGTAGTTTTTATGTATTTACACTACTGGCATAAAATCTAGATATATACCATAAAATGCTTATTTTATGAACAAAATCCAGGAGATCTTTGTCTTTCAAATGTTATTATACTAGATCTATATAGTTTTATGGAGATTTCTTACTTTTCAGTAAATTGTGAAATCTCAAAGCAACAAAGCAGAATTTGTCTTGCTTTAGATTACAAAACCAGAAAATCATGCAACAGAATATTTCCCCAAGGAAACCCTATATTTTTGCAAAGTACAAATTCTACTGATTCCAAAATGGGTCTTTACACTTGTAATACCCAAACTTCAAAGCTTTTAGAATGAACATTCTGAAAAAAATCTCAATTTCCAGCATTTTATCTCCCATATTTTATTAGGTTTCAAGATAAAACATCCTAAATATGAACGTCAGAGGTCCACCAAATAGTTTGATCTCCATGATACATAGGATCAGGCATGGGACCCCAAAATGTACATTGTGCATTTTTTTACCACATATATTTCTACTACCCAATATACCGGCTTTTGTAAGTGTATAATAAATAAGTGAACACCAGAAAGCCACATCTTTTCAGAAAGATACATTCTGCTGCATCCAGAATGGTAAATTGGTAAATATGTCTTTCTACCAGTGTCGGACGCAAAGCCCCCCCTGCTGAGTCAAACCCCCCCTTGCTTCTGGACCTCCACGCCTACCTTTTTCCTCTTGCTGATGTGCTGGAGGCCAGGAAGGGAGTTTGAAAGCCACGGAAAAAGGATTCATGGAGGGAGTGGGTGTCCCTCCAGCAAAGTCTGACCCAAACTAAAAAGTGGCAAAGCTTTCCAATAGTTAGAGGTTTTGATTGAAATTTCTGAAAATCCTCTCAAAGCTATGTGCCCTACATTTCATAATGTACCAACATAAAACATCCTAATGATGATCTCAAGATGTCTACTCAACAATTTGATGCCTGATATTTTCAGGGCTGAAACTTTGGCCGATGGAAAATGTGCACCCAGTAGGATTATTAGGTGCCATAAGACCCCTTAACAGTATTGAGACCCTAGAAAACCAAATATTCTGTTGAAAATGGGCAATTATTTCTTTCTGCTGCACACTACAAAACTGCAAAGCTACACTAAAGTAGTGATTTTTATTACATTCCTGAAAATTGCCTCAAAGCTTGTATTTTACACTCATATGCTCCACAGTTCATAACATATAAAACATCCTAATTATGAACATCAGGCATCCACTATACAGTTTTCTGACCACTATGCTTACGTTTACCAAACTACAGGTCATAATTAATTTTTGAATAAAATAAGAATTTTAAAATTTCGAAGTAATTCAACTATTCGCCACCTTAAAGCTGCTGAATTGCCATTGTAGCCTATGGGGGACCTCCTGGAAGCTTTACTGAAAAAATTTCTAAGTCCTGGAAAATCTAATTTTTTTTTTGAAAATCGTTTGAATCATTCAATTCGAACAATGCGATCAACGATTCAAACTTGATCGAAAATGGACCTATTCGAGTGAAATAGGTAAATTTTTGATTGAAATTTGATGGTCGAATTTCTAATCTTTTTTTATTTGACCATTAGTAAATCTGCCCCAATGTGTCATGTAGAGACACCCAAATGAAAATACAAGTATGGGACCTTTTATCCAGAATGTTCAAGACCTGGAGTTTTCCAGATAAGAGATTTTTCTGAAATATGGATCATCATACTTTGTCAACTTAAAAAAATATTTAAACATTAATGGGGTTATTTATTAAGTTCTGAATTCCGAAAATTCAAAAAATTTGTGGTTTTTTTTTTAAATAGGCCTTTTTCAAACTTTGAATATTAAAATCCGGCATCTCAAACCTGCCAAGGTTGCATATAAGATTTTTTTATGTGCACTGGGTTTCGAGTAATTCCATGTTATTATCAGAGCTTTTGGGGGAAAACTCTAAAAAATTTGTGTTTTTTGGAAAAGAAATTGGAAAAAATTGTGGAAATCTGAGTTTTTCCCTCAAAAGAAAATTTTCAGGAAAACGTGATAAGAAATAAGCCTAAAAAAGTGACCAGATTTGCTCAGAGTTTCTAAAATAAAATACTATTCAGTGCTTATTCAGTGCTCGATAAATAACCCCATAAATAAACCCAATAGGATTAATAATATTTTAGCATCAAGTACTAGTGTTGAGCAAAAAAATTGCGAAACGCCGCCAGCGTCTTGTTTTGGACTCCCGCGTCCAGAATCGGATGCCCGCATCCATAACGAGACAAAAGCAAATTTTTGGCAGGCAAATTTTTGCAGGTGTTTCTCGAATTTATTTATAATTGCAGGAATTCGCATCAGGCGAATAAATTCACCCATCACTATCAAGTACAAGGTACTATTTTAATATTACAGAGAAATTTATGTTTTAAAATTTGGAATATTTATTAAAAAGAGATTTTTGGGAGATGACCTTCATCTAATTTGGATAATGGGTTTCTGGATAACTGATCCCATTCCTGTATAACACACAAAATTTCCACAAGGATTTTTATTGATAAAAAAAGTAGTGGGGACGAGCTATCCCAATAGCAAATGCTATGGCGGCTGATACAGTATTTTACAAAACAAGAAATAAGAAAAACAAACCAGACAGATTATAACAGATTCCTAAAAGTAGGTTACAAGAGGATACATTTGAATTATCTCATTCTAGTGCTCGTGTGATTTGGCAAAAAAAAATCTTTTTGTAGCTCTCATTCTGCGGATTTAAATGGATGTGGTTTTCAGCCTATAAATTTACTGTGACCAATTTAATTTGCAACACCATGCAGCTTTAGCAGTTTAAAGTATTTTACAGTGTGGTTAACTTAAAAAAACTAAATGCTTAAGTTAGATTTTGAGACATTACTATTTTTACATATAACCCACCAAAGTTAAGCGTTATTTTTCTGTAGGATTTTTCAAATTCACAGTTTTACATCTAAAACATGAGATAGAGTGAGAGAAATTTAAGGAGCTACTGAGCAGTTCTATTTGCAGTCTAAACGGAAAACTTTAGCCCCAAAATATATTAAAGAATCCTGCCAAAAGAGAATATATTTTAGTGAATATTGCCCTTTTAAATCTTTTACCTTGACCACTGTTTTGTGATGGTCTGTTTACTGCCTCAGAGATCACCTGACCAGAAATACTGCAGCCAGGTTTGGACCGGGGCTACTGTCGCAGGGTTTGCTGCCCAGTTTCACTGCAGACCCATCACCCCCCCAGCAGCACATGCATGTGTATATTGTATTTTCTGTGATCTGCGGCAGGAAGATTAGAACACAGAGTGGGACTGGGCTGGTGGGGCCCACAAGAGCCGAAGGCCCACTGGGTTTATTTTCATTGTGCCCTGCCAGCCCAGTTTGGAAACAGTTTAGAAGCATAAGGCAAAACTTTTTCTGTTAATTGGTTTATGTGACCTTACATGTATGGTTTATTTGTGTGCTTTGTGAATCGTATGCTCCCAGTGGGTGGCCCTTAGTTCTTAAAATGGCAATTTATCTATTTAATCTATTTAGGATTACCCAATGGCAAATACTACCTATGGTTCAGGTAGGTAAAGCGGAGTTTTACATATGAGCTGTTTATGCAATATATTTTTATAGTAACCTACAGTGTTCGAGAGTAGTGATGGGTGAATTTATTCGGCAGGCGCAAATTCGTGCCGAATTCCCGCGATTCGCCGCCGGAAAATAAATTCGCGAAAATTTGTCTGACGAAAAATTTGCTGGAAAGACGCATGTCAAAAATGGCGCGATGCACATCAAAAATATGACGCAACTCATTTCGCGAATTTTCCGCCAAATTACGAATTTCGCTGGAAATTTGCTAATTCTTTGGCGAAGTGAAATGGGATAGATTCGTCCATCACTATTCGAGAGTATAGTTTTCTATTTAGGTGCCAGGGATTATGTTGGGGTTCTGCTGGAGTAATCCTAGTTATACTGCTAGGTATACATACATAAAAGGTATGCATTGTATATCTTATATCTACTAGAAAATCATCTAAACATTGAATAAACCCAGTAGGCTGGTTTTGCTTTAATTAAGGATCATTTATATCTTACTTTGGTAATAAAACAGTACAAGGTACTGTTTTATTATTACAGAGAAAAAGGAAATTAATTTAAATTTTTTTGATTATTTCATTATAATGGAGTCTATTGGAGACAGCCTTTGAGTAATTCAGAGCTTTTTTTCTGGGTTTCCAGATAACGGATCTCATAGCTGAACTATATAACTTGTTCTGAGTAAATAAAGTACAGCATATTGCACCATCCTACATATATTAGTGAAGGTTTGCAGGTTTCAAATTGGGTTAATGTTGTACCTGGTCTACTGTGGAGCAGCTAGATGAATATTTATTGCCCTCCTGTTAATAACAAGACTATATTGAAACTTAATGGGGCAAAGGACTTTACCCTACCAAATGTAATGTAATTTAAAATTAAATAACATGAATAGAAAGGTATATTTTAAGTAGAGAATATGGGTGCTGATGCATGCTCAATGATTGTTAAGAAAAGGGAGATGTGGTAAGCCTTTGAATGGCTCTTTGACTGCTCTTCATGAGGTTGTTATGAAAGATGTATAACATAGAGGGCAATGCAATACAAGTAAAGTTGCCACATCTCTAATTACTAGCAATAATTCAACAGTAAGGGGGTTATTTACTAAAATCTGATTTTATCCAACTTTTTTAATAAAAAAAAGCTTGACCAATGTCCCATCCACAATTTTGCCTTATTTATCATTAAAATGACTCGAATACATCAGATCGGGATTGATAAATGAAAACCCAAATCATATGATTTTTTCTGACTATTATACCGAATAGCTGGATTTTTTCAGGTTATTGCCCAAAAGCCCTGAATTTTTCAGATTACTGGGCTAAACCCATTGCAGACCACAATATCTTCAAATTGGGATAGAGACATCTACCTTGACCTTGACTTTTGGATTCTTCAGCAATTTGCCTGTTAATGCCCATGCTAATGTAAAAAGTGTTAATAAATGAGCCCCAGTGTGTCATAAAGAGGTGTAACAAAAGGGCACTTGTACGTGAAAACTATTTCTGCAGAGATAGGGTTAATATAATGCACAAGGCCAGTATTACTAAGCATTATAATTGGAATTTTAAGTCTTATTGGAACATTCAAAAGTAACTTTGAGAATGTTTCCACAACCTGAAAAAAGATATGACACTGTCTGGATTCCAGCAAATTGGGGCTATAGGATTTTAATTAGAATCAATTCTTCTTGCTCTGCAGTTAAAATGAGGTAACGCTGCAAAGGGTAAACACAGCAATATATAATTCCATGTACTTAATGAATTAGCAGGAAATGTGATTTATTCTGCTGGATGAAATCAGTCTCTTTTCCTGATGATTCGCTATATAAGCTCTGGAGTATCTCATGCTCTATTGGGCATTTGCCCAAATGCTTCTGAAAAGTTATATATTCACTTTCATTTTAACTTTCCACTAATAATAGAAGTTAGTACAAAGTCAAATGGGACAAGTTACCTATTGACTAAGTCTGGCCACAAATAATTCCTTAGCAATATGCTCATTTTCCTGTGAGATCTTAAGAGGAAGAGGTGACCCTTGTTACTGCCAGGTTTCCAATGGCCTACAGCCCCATCCTTATGAGTCCCCTTACTGAAGGTCACACAGTATAGCAGCCTGACCATATTGTTGCATGTACAATCTCCTTATGACATCCATTGCATGGATAATACATCCTGATCCAAATCTAAAAAAAATGATTTATATGCAGATCCCTCAAACCAAACAGCTTGTCTGATTTGTCCCATATTTTGTACCTGCACTACAATGGAGATGAATTAAATAAAATTATTAGATTTTAATATCATGAGCATGTACTCTGTGTACAGCACTGTGCTTAATTAAAGGGATTCAGTTAAAAAAGGGCATCAGTTAATAGTGCTGCTCCAGCAGAATTCTGCATTGAAATCCATTTCTCAAAAGAGCAAACAGATTTTTCTATATTTCATTTTGAAATCTGTTATGGGGCTAGACATTTTGTCAATTTCCCAGCTACCCCATGTCATGTGACTTGTGCTTTGATAAACTTCACTCACTCTTTACTGTTGTACTGCAAGTTGGAGTGATATCACCCCTCCCTTTTCTCTTCCAGCAGCCTAACATCAGGACAATGGGAAGGTAACCAGATTACAGCTCCCTAACAGAAGATAACATCTGCCTAAGAACAGCACTCAATAGTAAAATCCCATGTCCCACTGTGTACTATTCAGGTACATTGAAAAGGAAAAACAACAGCCTGCCAGAAAGCAGTTCCCTCCTAAAGTGCTGGCACATGTCACATGACTTGGGGCAGCTGGGAAATTGACAAAATGTCTAGCCCTATGTCAGATTTCAAAACTGAATATAAAAAAATCTGTCTACTAGAGCAGCACTATTAACTGATGCATTTTAAAAAAACATGTTTTCCCATGACAGGATCCCTTTAAGTAACTCTGTATAAAGCTAATGACAGCACAATACCTTTCTAAGCCCACACATTTTCTTCAGGTCTAGTAACCCATAGCAACCAATCAAATATATGTTTTAAAACAACTGACCAGAAAATGCTACTTGCTGGTTGGCTGCTATTGATTACTAGAACTGCAGCAAGCTTTGCACCTGTAAACAAACTTCTGCAAGTGCCAAAAGGTACAGGTATAAGTTTGGTCCCATATTCCAAGCCATCTAGACAGAACTATCCAATTTAAAAGAAAAGGAAGGATTTGTCTACCTTAGCACATCAATGACTGCATTAAATGCAGTCATGATCTAGCAATGATCCAGGACTTCAAACTTG
>CM044443.1:72830151-72848679 GCA_024363595.1 Xenopus borealis | reverse complement strand
ATCCCATTAACTGTCCATCTATTAATAATTAGATGCAATAACTCTTATAATTCTTAACCACTATTCTACACAATGGGGGTGTAGTTGATATAAAATATTTAATTTAAATATTCTATTTATTTTATCCAAATAATTTTAGATTTAAAAAATAATTTTCTTTTTCTCTGTAATAATAAAACAGTAGGGCAAATGTACAGAATTCCAGCATCAATGGAGTACAATTGTGCTGCACCTAATGCAAGTGTGTCCAATTCACCAAAACGAATGCAACTGTGAATGCATTTCAGCACATTTTGGCACTGTTCCCTGAATTGTTTTCAATACTTTTACTGGCGTAATTTCCGATGCTGACACAATTTCCGGGGTTCAGCATGGAAATGATGTCTTCGGCCTATACAATTGTACAACTGAACTACAAGAATTGATGCTCAGCACTGTGGGAACCTTGGAGCTAGTGCCTGGTCGGGAGGTGCTGTTAGTTCCAAGATTCCCCTACGTCAATAGGCACAGTAACGTTCAATTTGAAATAGATAGCAGAAAGAACTCAGACTGCCTCTGAGCACAATTATTCAGAAGTGCAAGGAGTGCATTTTGATACTAGGACCTTGGTTCTATGCACAACTGACTGTGGGGTAATTGCAGGAACTACAGTTGTACTTGTAGATATACATGAGCCCTAGTGTTGTATGTGTAGCATGCCCTTGAGTGTGCTTTAGCTGTGTTTTATGGCTGTGTGCTTGTAACGGTGCCCAGGACCCCCAGTGTGCACGTGCAACTCCCTGCAACACCCGGTACCTGGTGAAATTCAGAGCAGCAGGAGAATCAGGCAGATAAGTTTATTTGCAGCAAACTTTAACTTGTTTATTTAACGGGATAGGGTTAGACAGCAATAATCCCTCCAGGGGAATACAAGGTGCTCCAGGTGAGCTATTACACAATACAGGTAACTTTGTAAGAGCAGCAGCAGTAAAAGATTCAAAGGATTATTACCACCCTCTCTGTATTCAGCCTGGGATCTTGGGTTTTGGTACCCTATCTGGTCCTCAACTCACTCACTGTAGTCCCTGCTCTAGTGGTTCACACACCACAGGGTCCAAACCCCACTACTTATCCCAGTTGGAGTCACATCTCCTAACTAGCTAGCTACCTTGTGCTGACTCTTACAGTGATTATTAACATATTCACTATCACTAAATAACTCTTATCTAGCTTTCCACTGGCAAGCCTGGACCTCTAATACCTCCCAGTGAGGCAAGGTCCCAGGACAAACCCTAAGCACATGGGTCTTAACCCCTTTCTAATTTAAGCTGCTGCCCCTTAGGGGAAGGCCAGACGGGGAGATTCGGGGGAGATCTGTCGCCTGGCGACTTCTCACCGCGACGAATCTCCCCTGAATCTCCCCGCACTCGCAATTTTGAGCGACTTTGAAAATTGCGCCGCTGTGTGTGAACATGCGCAGGTGACTTTACGCTTAGCGAGTGCGCAGCGCCGACTAGCTATTCAGGGAGATTCGTTGCGGCGAGAAGTCGCCAGGCGACAGATCTCCCCCGAATCTCCCCGTCTGGCCTTGCCCTTAAACTAATATGGACCCAGAAAAAAGGACATAGCTTCCTGAGTTAACTTAAGGACCCTTAGGTGTCCTATTACCAAGGGGAAACTGCCTGAATAAACATACCCAAATCTCAGGGTCCATACATATGTTTATAGTGTATGTAATGTTGAAATATTTTTAGCAAAGTGATTAAAATTATGGAAACCACAAGCATTTCAGATAATAGATCCCATACCTGTATTTACTAACTTACGCTCTGCAGCTGGGATTGCTCTCTTATCAGAACAAAAGGGTTCAGGTTGAAAGCCAACATCTTTCCACATTTTCACTGATGCATGAGGATGCCTAATCAACCTTTTGATACCTGAGAGCCACTTCTCATCTTTCAACTGAATTTCATAATATGCCTCCTTTGAAGTCACCCTTCTGATATGGGCTGTGCAGAATAGCAACAGTACATAAGTATTCATTAGTTAATTACAGCTATTACACTAAGAGTTCCACCTGGGTTAATAGGGAACCCTGAACTTGCAAGCATCAACTACATTTAGAGATCACTCACCAATTATTCAGAATGATCACAAAATACATCAAGAGGGTATTTCCATTTTCTTCATCTAAGTATAAGCATGTACCATAGTGATGTCCCAACCGTGACCTCTCTAGTTCCGACAAGGGGATGCTTGTACAATGGTTGGAATTGACAACGTGAGAACCTTTTCTTTCTATGAAAAATTTTGTAGCATAGTGGGAAAAAAGTTCTCAAGCTAGTGCAATGCATATGCTATTGCAGTGCTAAAAATGCCCTAACTGCAATGTATTTTCAACCCCCCTACACACACACAATTTTCAATGCATTTTGTATGGTTTTACGCATCTCCCTGTGATTTCTACAACTCTGAAGCAAAATGTGTCAGTTTTGCTCATCACTACTGATTTTGGAGTATAGGATTACAGGATTACAGGCCAAGTGATGCTTTATGTACCTGTACCTCAGAATTCATAACACAGCGTTTTATTTTGCTATGTAAGCCTGTGGGTATAGAACTTTTATACTATGCAAGTCTTGAAACTAGTATTATGTTTTTTAAATTATAAAGGTTTATGCATTATTTCGATATTATTGTGAATGAAAATGTATTTTATGACGTAAAGGGAATTTGAACTTTAGTTTATATTTTATATTAGGTGGTGTATTATATATATATATATATATATATATATATCCCTTCCCCTCTGTGCTGCTTCTGATCTCTTAGGCATAATAAATAAGGAGAGAACCCTAGAGTGGTGAACTATTTGCCTCTCTGGGGGCCCCTAGGCTCTTTGAAAGGCTTCCACAAATCCCAGCATCTCACTCAATGTGAGAGAAGAGGGAGGACAATCTAAATACGAGATGCCTTAATGAAGTCTGGCAAATAGTTCAGGCTTTTGTTGAACACCCTGGTGCTTGGCAGATGGTACCATGAATGCCACACCACTGGCATTCATTCCAAAGAGCTGAGACTGTCCATGGGAGATTGAAACCTTTGTATGATTTATATGCTTAAAAAAATGGACAACAGCATCTCCCAACAGTTAAGAGCCAAAGGAATAATAAATGTTGTTTGTGTAGCAGCTAGGATGCTTAGGGGAAAGTTCCAGCCTAGCATTAGTAATTGATTTGGCTGCTCTTTTTGAGTGGACTCTAAATACTGTATGCTTTCTTAGTGATATGTACTGCACACCTTATATTCATTAGTATGTGGATGGGGCTCTGATAGTTCTGGGATTTTAAATTTAAGGGGTGGGTTACACACACTGAGGTGCAAACTGATGATAGACTACCCCTCCCCACCATTTCACAGGACATTTACATTTAAAACACAGGTATGGGATCCATTATCTGGAAACCCATTATCCAAAAAGCTCTGAATTATGGAAAGGACATTTCCAATAGACTCCATTTTATTCAAATAATTTAATTTTTTTAAATTATTTCTATCTTCTTAATAACAAAGCACTGCCTTGTACTTTATCCCAACTGAGAAATAATGAAACCTTATTGGAAGCAAAACAATCCTATTGGGTTTAATTTATGTTTTTTTTTTTGTAGCCTTAAGGTATGGTGACAAATTATGGAAAGACACTTTATCCAGAAAACCCCAGGACCCGACCATTGTGGGTAACATGCTTCATACGTATACTACTATTTTGAGTCTGATAGTGTTTGAACACACTTTAAACATTTTATTTATTTTTTTAAGTTTTTATTTTTGTTTTATTGTTTTGAAAAGACAACAACATTAAACACAGAGAAAAATAGTGTATCAAATAGTGTATGAAATATATATATTTAACATATATATAAACATATTATATTGTGAGATAGTCTTACTAAAGGATCTAATGTTACTGGTTTACAAGGTGTTGATTGTTGACATCATATTATTGAGATTTGGTTAATTAAATAGTTAACTGATTGATTAATTAATTAATTAATTAATTAGTGGCCTCAATTGTGTGGCTGTCTAGCCAAGGGGACCATATAAAAGCACTGCGTATCTTGTCGGCGCTATACAAATAAATGATGATGATGATGATGATGATATTCTTGTATTTCAATGGGCAGCCCCTTCCCTCATAGGTCTGATCGCAGGGTGATGTTTGTTCACCAGATTGACCCATTGAGTAGTTGCAGGTGCTGTGGTACCCATCCAATGCATAGCTATCAACTTTTTGGCATAGAACAACAGAACTCTGGCTAGGGATCTGGTTTTGGTCATTGGGAATCAACTCTTTACCAGTCCCAGGAGACACATTTCTGGAGTGCACAGGTTTGGAAAGTCCAAGACATTTTCAAGGTATTGGGTTATGTTTCTCCAGTAGTTTTGTATAGGAAGGCATGCCCGTGCTAGATGGAGAAAGGAGGCATTTGGTGATTGAAATATGGTACAGTCCGCCACAGGTCTTCCGCCTATCTTTTGAAGCTTTAATGGAGTGCTGTAGATCTAATGGGTGAATTTGAATTGGACCATTTTATCCCTGATGGAAATGAGGTCCCTGTAAAGTGCATCAGTAACTTCCAAAAAGTAGTGGTACAGGTGTGACACTGCAACACCACCATCTGTTATAGTAGCTGTGAGTATATTCCATGACAGTCGAGGCACCTTGTTGGCCCACAGGAAGGGGATGAGGATTGAGTTTATCCTACAAAACATTGCCCTTGGAACCCACACTGGGGAGTTGTGGAGTAGGTACAGAAATTTGGGCAGATGGATCATTTTAACCATATTAACCCTCTCCCAGGATGTAAGTGGTAATTTGGACCAGACTGCTGCTGTGAAGTGGAATTGGCCTATTATAGGTTCAATGTTGTCTTTGATGTAGTTGTTTGGATCTGCTGTTATTGAGACTCCAACTTATTTGAACTTGGTAACCCACTTCAGCCCTTGTTTAGTTGTTGGCAGGTTAGGGACTGGGTCTAGCAGCGTTATGACTGATTTCCCATTGTTTATTGTGAGATCTGAGTATGTCCTAAATTGCTGGATCGTTTCAAGGGCTGCCGGGAGAGAGTTCTGGTAGTCTGCCAGGAACAATTTATCCTCCAGAGTTCCAAATTTGAAGCCTCGTATGGTGGGGGTCTGTCTGATTTGTAGGGCCAGTGGCTCAATGGCAATGGCAAATAGCAGTGGTGAGAGGGGACATCCATGCCTGGTATCACGTGACAGTGGGAAGGGAGGAGAGAGGGGTCCGTTCATCTTCATCTGTGCAGTAGGGTTTTGGTACAGTAGTTGGACCCAGCTGATGAATCAGGGTCCGAAGCCAAAGTGTCCCTAGGTCGCCTGCAGGTATGGCCATTCCACTGAGTCGAATGCTTTGGTGGCATCTAGTGAGACCATTATCCTGGAGCCAGTATTTTCATTTCGAGTTTGTAGGTGTTTGTACACCCGTCTGAGATTGGTTAAGGTTGATTGATTAAAAATTGATGAAAGATAGAGGAGATCACCCTAGCCAGCCTTATCGCCCGGATCTTAGCAAAGATCTTGGCATCTGTGTTAATCAGAGATATTGGCCTGTATGAATCGCAGTATTCTGGATCTTTCCCGGCTTTATGTATCAGGACAATTATTGCTGCATGGAATGAAGGGGGAAGGGAGCCTGTTTCAATTGAGCTGAGGTATGTTTCATGGAGGTGTTGGATAAGGGGATTACCTTGAAGTTGTACCATGCCATAAGAAACCCATCCCCTCCAGCGGTTTTACCTGTTCGCACTGAGGCCATTTCTTTCGCTACTTCAAGCTTGGTGATGGGCCTGTCTAAATAGTTAGATTCTTCTGGGGTTAATCTGGGAAACTCTGTGGAATTCAGGAATTCTGCCAGCTGTACCTCTGTATATGTGGCCTTTGAGCAACATAGATGTTTGTAGAAGCTGGCAAAGCTGTTTAGAAAGTCTTGAGGCCTAATAACCAGGTCATCTCTTGCATTTCTAATTCTTGCTATTAGGGTTTGAGTGTCTCTGATGGTGGCTAGTCAGGCCAGTAGTTTCCCTGCTTGTCGCCCTGATCAAATGCCTTTTTTTTAGAATATAGAAGTCTTTTCTTAGTCAGTTTAGTTTGGGCTATTTCTAGATTTCTTTGAGCCTGTGTCAGAAGCACTTGATTTTCCTCAGTTTGGGCCGTCTTGTAGTTTCAACTGTCGCCAGAGCCTGTTCAGATTTCGCTTATCAAAATGCCTTGGGCCACGGCATTAGAAGACTCCCAAAGAGTGGCAGGTGAGACGGTGTTCTGGTTGATAGTCCAATAGCTGGTATATTCCTCCTGGGAGCGTTCTCTGACCTTGGGGTGGCAGAGCCATAGAGGGTTCAGACTCCTTGAGTCCCGGTAAGAGTTTTACTAATAACGGAGAGTGGTCTGAGAATGCCCTCAGTAAGTATTCTGCTGATTCAACTAGTTGTCCACTGAGACTAAGGCCATGTCTATGCGTGAAGGGAGTCATGACTGAGAAAGTGGCAGGAATATTGCTGTTCATCCGAATGTTTCCATTGCCACAGCTCAAGTAATCCTAGGGACTCCATCCATCAATTTAGTCCTGGATTGTGGACCCGGATTTGTCCCGTTCTGTCTAAGCGAGGATCCAATGTAGCATTGAAATCCCCCATCATACATAAGGGTGCAGCTGAGAAGGAGGCTAGGATTTTGTAGACATTTTCTAATACTGCTGAGAAGGGTGGGGGCAATATATGTTAGTTAGGATTAGTGGTTGATTGTTGATTAGTGATGGGAAATTCGCGGAAAATTCGCGAAACGAGTCGCGGGACGCTTTTGACGCGCGTCGCGTCGTTTCCGACGCGCCGTTTTCGGCGCGTCACGTCGAAAACAACGCGCGACTCGTTTTTCCGCCAATTCGCAAATTTATATAAATTCGTCCATCACTATTGTTGATTTTGCAGTGTAGAATTATGTAGCGGCCATAGAAATCAGTGCGGACATATAGTAGATCAAATATCCCTTTCCGAATGAGAAGGGAGACTCCTCTGGCATGTGTTGAAAAGGGTGCATGATAGGCATGCACCACCCAGTATTGCTTAAGGTATATGAGCTTTTGGCCAGTTAGGTGCCATTAGTATAGCATTAGTATAGAGGGTTGGTATTTCTTAACATAGTCGAACATGAGGGCCCTTTTGAATTTGTAATTGAGGCCCCTAATGTTCCAAGAGATGATTGTTGTACTTTGCATAGTGTATCATTCATCATATGTATAAGTAAACAGCATATCCTGTATATTTTGCATATTTTAGCAACACTTGAGTTAAGCTCTGTGTATACGATTAACAGGAAGTAGAAAGAAAGAGATTGAAAATACATAAGATTGTCCAGATCCCTCCCTGTCCAGCCCTCAAACTTGGGCAGACCTGTACCTGAAACTAAGGAACCTTCTATGGGGAGGAGAAAATTAGCTCCTCATGGCAGTCACTTAACTTATTGGGAGCTTAGAGTGAGAAAAAGTAAGTTGGTAGCATCACAGTGTCTATCGACAAGGGTCAGTTGCTGGGCCTGTCCAGGCAAGGGTACGTCCAATGTTGAATGTTAGCGGATGGGGATCTCCGGGCCTTGATTTCCAGCCATGAGATGACTTCTTCTGGTCTCATGATGAAGTGTGCCCGATCTCCTCCTTGTACTTGAAGTTTGGCTGGGAACATCATGGCGTAGGGAAGGTTATGTTGCCTTAGGTGCTTTTTTGCTCCCTGGAATTTCAGGTGTTTCTTGCGGACTTCCACGGAGAAACCAGGGTAGATGGACACTTTGGCATTGCCATGGATAATTTCTTGCTTATTCCGGGCTTCCGCTAGGATCTCTGTAATTTAGGAGCCATGCAATTAAGGTTCTAGGAGGGGCTCCAGGGGGAGGTGAGCGAGCCTGAAGCCCGTGGGCACGTTCCACAATAAATGTTGATGAGAAGGTTTTGTTGCTTGTCCCTTAGCCAGCTCTCAAGGAATTTTTCAGGTGAGTTACCTTCTGCCCTTTCTGGCAGGCTAACCAGCCCAAAATTGTTCATACCCAGTCTGTTTTCCATGTCGTCTGCTTTGGCTTCCAGAGCAGTTACTTTCTGTGCCAGTTCAGCAATGTTGTTTGGTAATGGATCCGTGATTCTTCCAATGTACTGATGCGCCGCTCTGCCTCCATTGTGTGCTCACGTATCTTTTGGATGTCATGTTTTAGAAGAGCAAAGTAGGATTTGAGAGCTTCAATTTTGACGATGGTGATCGCGTGGTTGTTGTTTATCAGTATCATTATTTCCATTAATGATGGCTGTGATATTGCCTGTTTAGCCGGGTCCGTGTCTGCTTTGGCCTCCAGAGCAGTTACTTTCTGTGCCAGTTCAGCAATGTTGTTTGGCAATGGATCCATGATTCTTCCACTGTACTGATGCGCCTCTCTGTCCCCATTGTGTGCTCTCGTATTTTTTGGACGTCATGTTTTAGAAGAGCAAAGTCGGATTTGAGATCTTCAATTTTGGGGATGGTGATCGCGTGGTTGTTGTTTATCAGTGTCATTATTTCCATTAATGATGGCTGGGATGTTGCCTTTTTAGCCGTGTCCACGTCTGGTTTGCTGGTTGGGGAGGGCAGTGGTGAGTTGTATGGGGAGGCTGGGGTGAAGGTTGTCTGGTAACCAATCAGTGGAAACCAAGAGAGCAAATAAGCAGGAAGTAGTGTTCTGGCTATTTTGTTAGATATCCAGTCACTCCTGCCTACATAGATTACATTTTTGGCTAACTAACTATTTTGAAAACATGTTTTATTTTGTCTATTTACCCAGTTGCTTATACTGAACAATTCCTTTAGAGGAGACCCAAGTGTTTCCCTTGCTACCCTGAAGCAGCAGCAGCTGTTCACTCATTTTCCTAGTGCAGCAGGCAAAGCAGGCACCTACTCCAGCTATTAATCAGTGCCTGCTATCTGACTGTAGATATTACAGGTTTCTTATTGCTCATTTAGCCAACTAAATACCACTCCCTGCAGCCCTCTGTAAGAACCACAAATAGGAACACAAGACAGCAGCCTTGGATGCAGCTGTGGCACAAACATACCCTAAATTAATCAAAGTCATGAAATATGACTGCTAATTCTGCTAATACCCTGACTGCAAGAAACTGGGTAGCCCCCAGCCCCAGTAACCTTTTCATCACACAAGATTGTTTGTTGGAAATATAACACAGTGAAAGGTTTATTTATTCTCAGTGCAGAACAGTGTAAATCATTGCAACAAATACTAAGATCAGTGAAGTTTTTTTTTTTAGTATACAACATAACATTAAATGAATAGATCACATCAAATTAAATAATTAGAATCATTGGTTGCTATAAGTCAATCCGTTTTCTCTAGTAAAAAAATATTTTAATAATATGCATGTGTTTATTTAGTTTATTTAATATTTCTCTCTGTGTTTTAAACTCCCTTTTCAGTAGATAATATAATGTAAATATCAGTCATGTGTTAGCTGAGAATTATTCTCAGAAATTCACAGTCAAGTATGTATACTTTGTGGCTGAACAGATAATGTACCATAGGGCAATAAATGATACAGTACCTCTAAAAAAGAAACTGTGAGTTTGGTCAAATTCTTAATCTGAAAACAATATTTTTTAAAGTTTTTGAAAGCCTAAAGGCCAATGGCACATGGGAGATTCCCAGTGTCTAGCTGCCTATGAAACAACTTCAAAATCTCACAAAATACCTGCAGTGACTTTAAGGGCAATTGCCTAGAATCCGCTAGTGTACTAGTGGGCCAGGTAATTAAACAGATACCACTGTATTTCTGAGGAAAAAACACCTGACCCATGAAAGCACCAATGAAGGTACCACAGTACTGGCTGCAAAAAACTTTCACTGTGTTACATCACCCTTACTTCATACGTCAAATGATTTAGGGTAATTATGTAATTTCTGTCCAAGGGCAATAAGTTCTGTGACATCACATACCATCACTATTACCATCACTATTACTAAGGAATTAATTACTAGGAAAATTATCAGTATGCAAAGGAAAATGATTATAAGTACAATGAAAGCCTGCTGCCCTCTGTTAACTGAAACTGGGACAGATGTTCACCTTTCACCTGGCAAGCAGAAAAAAATGATGACCTTATGTGGTGCTGTCAGAGCTATGACCCAAATCTCATAAGATGTTTGGAGTCAGTTTTGTACCAAACCTCCCTAAGGATCTTTTAATAGCTTGAACAATTTCTTTCAGAAGGTCAAATACTGACATGGTTCAATTGGTGGTTTAAGTAGGAGAGTCCTATAGTCCTTTATTTACACAGACAACCCCAGGCTAATCATATATTTGATTTATCTAGCTTAACTATTAAATGGAAAGCCTTGTGACTTATATAGTTAAAACATTATTACAAAAAAAATGTATATTTATTGTGTTGGGCTGCTATGTGAGAATGTATGAATCCTTTATAGAAAACACATTACTATTGTTGAGTTTTCTGATCAAGTGATTGTTGTTGGTTTAAAAACCACATAAATTGCTGCCATTGTCAATATGAACCAATAATGGAAGAGGATCAGGACTCCAACATCAAATAAAAAAATTATGGATGTACTGGAACAAATAATTGCAATGTTGCCCCATTTGAATGTATTTATTTAGCACTACTGGTCATTTAAGGGATCCAGTCATCCATCTTTCATGATACTAAAATCACATGACTTTTTTGGGTATCTGAAAGCTATTGTATGTAACATTCATGTACTATTCTGTTGACAATATAGAGCAGAATCATTGACCATTTCTATACATTGTTAGAAGACCACTGTTGCATCCTCTCCTCTACTATAGAGGGATATCTACCCAAAGCTTTTCCATATTTTTTTTTTTTTTGCATAATGAACTCAAAGTTTCCAAGCAACTTTCCTCAAGACATGAATTTAGAAATGTCAATGGATTTAACATTATTTGTAAATGGAAATGCAATTCATGGCAGTTTATTTATTATACCTTTCTGTACTTTGGTTTTGACTCTTGACACATTTTAACAGGATAGAAAGGGCAAGCAGATACTACTTTCAATCACAATTACAGCTATTGTTTTTAAATAGTTTTAAACCACTGAAATTAATTAATTACTGTCTATTTAAAAGTTACAGTATGTAGAATCACAATTTATTCCACTATGCAAAGAGTTTTTGCACAGATCTCCAAATGTTTATTTTGCGTTTTATAAGTGGTTTATGCACTGCAACCCAGCCTGAATATTTCTACATGAAGTTAACATTTGTTATTGCTAACACTACCCTTCATTCAGATTTTTAGTAAAGTTATTGACATGTTAAAAGCAGCCGGGCATGAATTTTTATCCCATCCCACCTAATTATAATTTTGTTTTGAAATACCAGTGGGTTATCAAGCTTTGTTACTTAAGATTTTGACAAATGTGCCCTAACAATCAGGTCCTTTACTTTAATCAATGTAGCGTATGCACCTACAAATACATTTAAATGACATGATGCATGGCCAAAAGAAATTGCACACCCCTTGTAATTATTAGATCCATCACATTGCTGATACAGGTGCCACTAGATCATACAACAGTCTGTGCCAGTCAATTTGTGGCAACAATTTGGGAAGGCCCTTTGCTTTTGCATCCCATTAATTACCCTACACACACAGTGATGCCTGTACAGACCAGGTTTGCGGAGATGGAGCGGAAGAATTTGCTGCCCTGCATATAGTCTTGATCTCAACCTAACTGTATGCATGTGCTATGAACTGGAATATCAATGCAAGCCAGACCCTAGTGCAACCTGGATTTACTTTTTTAAGCATAGTTTAACACACATTGTAGAGTCAACCAGCTGATTTTTTTTCTGACTAACCTACACTCTGCAATTAACCAGCTTCTACAAATGATATACAGTCACTATTTACACACACAAAACAGAATTTAAAAAAGAAAAATACATATAAATTAATTTTACAATGTATTTAAAATGACTCACCGCAATCCAATTTTTGTGGATTACTAGACCATGAGCAAACTTTGCACTCTGCACTCTGGCCTTTGTTTTAATGTTTGTTTGGTCACTATCTGCCATAACCTTTTGATCGGTTTCTTGCTAATGCTTCTCGTCCATGACTGGATTCTTGCCATTATGAGTAGGTGCTATTTGTGTGTTGGGGTAGGTGCTGAAACGCAGGAGGATCTGCAAGCTAAATAACAGTTAGCTGTAAAGAGGAAATACAACATTTTAAAGCATTTACCTAATAGA
The DNA here is from genome assembly GCA_024363595.1 of Xenopus borealis. Lineage (NCBI taxonomy): Eukaryota > Metazoa > Chordata > Amphibia > Anura > Pipidae > Xenopus > Xenopus borealis. The sequence continues at coordinate 72,836,364 of CM044443.1, read as the reverse complement.
CTTCTGAATTTATTTTTAAGCCTTCCATGAGAAATGATGACTTGAAGGATGTTGTGTGTGTGTAGCAGGTAAATATGAAGGAGTTAATACTGTATCTCATTTGAGCGCTGTTCAGAGGCAGAAGTAAAATGCAGACATTTATTTTATGGAAGGGACTTTTTATATGGTGGTGTGAGATGAGTTTGCATTTGAATTATCTGCTCCCTCTAAAAGTGGAAAATATCCGGCAGATTGAATGTGCAGACCCCTTATTAAAATATTAGGGTTCATTAACAACAATGAGGGTTCAGAGTTCCCAAGTGCAAAAAACAGATACTAAGAACTCACTATGTACCTGTCCCCTGGGAGATTGGCCTGCCACTGTCAGATGCAGTTCTTTTAGCAACCAGAATGAAGCAGATTGACTCTTAGCACAGCATGCAGGAGGGGTGATTTGCTCCTAACTGATTAAATGAAGCAGAAAAAAGCCTGTTACTTTGTGACTTGTGACTTTTTTGATACAACTTATTTTGTACATACCCCCAATAATAAATTTGCCTGTAATGTGCATAATTCTATTTTCACAAAAGCATTTATAGTTACAGGACAGAGTGAATAGTGGAAGTATAGTACAAATTAGCATTAATAACCATTAAATATACATAAGCTGTTTTTAAATTGGTGAATAAACACAAATACTTCTTTTGCACTGCAGCCAGTTATCCTTAAGGGAGTAACACACACATTTTTCAAGTTTTACATACAAATTAATTTTCCTCCTGTTTTTAGATCAACTTCAGTCCCTTAAGCACCCCCCAACCCCATGTCGTTTCTCAGTCCATGATCTAAGCTGTTACCCTTCAGGAGAATTCACAGTGCTGATCCCAGAGGGTGCTCAGAAACCTAATGAGTCTCAGACATGATTGCAAGGGCTGCTGATCAAGCAGAAGTAAACAGGTTTCCTCCTGAGAGAAGCAGAGATTGGTAGAAGTCATGCAATACTATACACGCTCAGAAAGCTGATTCCTTTAAGCCTCTAGGAATCAAGGAGGAGGGTTTATGATTCGTGTACACGACGCTGAGGAAGGGACAGGGGTCAGAAATGTATATACTATGTGTGACCTTGGGTACTGGCACTCGGGTTGGTTGAATTACTTCTGAAATGTATTTTATGTTTGTCTTTGTTCTGTCAAATGTTTTGTTAAAAACCACACACACTAGGGGTCAGTTAATAAACCCCTGGGCACAGATAGAGGTACATGTCTCCCCCACCTGCTCCTAATGCAGCTAGCCGTTGATTTACATGCCAAATGTGCCTGCATTCGAAAAAGGTGCTCAGAGGTCTGCGGCAAGTTTACAATGCACAGATATTACAGATTGCAGCATTTTTTGCATGTTGCATCCTGCATTGTAAATGACCCCTACTGTGCTGCCAATTAGGCTTCCTGCTGTACAGTTACATCTATTGTATTATCAAAGTAGCATTATTTTAACAGGTACCTTCATTAAAATCAATTATGTTTAACTTGAGCACAAATGATTGAAAATCTCAGCACAAAGGAAAATTTTTATTATTTAACATCATTCTTTGTTATTCATATTATAATACCTGATCCTGAATCATCTGCTTATGATGACAGAAAATGTATATTATGTTAATGAGCCTGTTGCAGCAAGCTCATGACTGCGCTACCAGCAGACTCTTGGTGCCATTATTGCACTGCTATAACACTTTTTATAATGCAGAATGTGAATAAACAGGAAGTAAAGCAATAACACTAGAAATTGCATCAGTTAAGGTGAGGGGGAAGAATGTGCCACCCATATAGTATGCAGTGCAGACTATAAGTAGGGATGCACCAAATCAGGATTCGGTTTGGGATTCGGCCTTTTCCAGCAGGTTTCGGATTAGGCCAAATCCTTGTGCCCGGCGGAACCGAATCAGAATTTGCATATGCAAATTAGGGGCCGGAAGGGAAATAGAGTAATTTTTTGTCACAAAACAAAGAAGTAAAAAAAATGTTTTTTCCAATTTTTACCTTACTGTCACTACTTTGCATATGCAAATTCGAATTCAGTTTGGCAGAATCTTTCATGAAGGATTTGGGATTCGGACAAATCCTAAATAATGGATTTGGGACATCCCTATTTTGAGTGCAGTTTTATTTTCTTTTTGCACTATATCCCCTTTTGAGTTTTAGCTTTGAAATGCAGTTGATTTCTAATTATTTTATTTAGCAAGGTGTCCAAAAGCACAAATTTACTTGCTGAATCACAAAGAGCTATTGTAGTTCTATTTTGAGTGCAATTGCCATGTTTTTTTTTTCCACAATGCAGTGGTTTTTCCCAGAATTCCCTCACCATTGTGGCGTGCAAATGTTTGATTCTCTTGACACAACTGCTCTTTGCCTACAGCAATTGTGACTGATTGGCTAAAATGGACAGAGCTGCCCGTGCGCTTCATTGCAAATATTGTTAAAGTCTGTCTGGCATCATTACTGGTATATATTTACCAACATTTGGAAAACAGAAAGAGGGTAAAAAAGATTTTATGACCACACCCCCTAAATACCATATCCAGTTTCCAAAATTTGGTAGGCTATGGAAAGTGGAAACACATTTCTGGGGGGGGAGTTAAGGTCAGCTTTTATGTGTTATTACAGTTTGCATGAAGGTGAATTGCCCTTTTCCCCGCAAGTCAATGTTTCCCCAAGAGACCTGCTTATCTTAAATAATTAAAATTGTATCTTTCCTTGTCTTAAAAACAAATGTATTCAAGTGCAGTATTCTGGGCTCCCTGCCAAAAGCCTTTTAGTTAATTAAGTTTAAAAACTTTGTATCTTTTCCTGGCTGTTCAGGGCTGGATATCAAAAAGGAAGTCAAGACATTTCAGTAACAATCTGGAATTGTGGGTTGAGCTGTCAAAATGGGGACTGTCCAGCGGAAAAAAAAGCACAAATTGGAGATATGCTGGTGTTTATTGTGTCAGTGACCTTAACATCGTTGGGCAATACTTACCCCTCTGTCGCCCTGAGACAGCCTTTTTGCTGCAGCCCCTCCATGCCCACCTTTCCAGTTCCAGAGGGGGCCCACATCGCTAGTGCAGAGTGCAATTGTGGTCTCTACATTAGAAGAGCTGACTTTCTGGTTTCACAACTGGCAATTTTGCCACCCCTGCTGGGCAGGTTCAGACTGGCCCAGTGGGACACTGGGAAAAAACCTGGTGGGCCCGACCCTCATGGGCCCCCCATCGGGCCATACCCCATAGCCTTGCGCCGCTTTGTGCATTGTGCGCCATGACGCACAGTCCGACCCTGCTGCTGGGTGCTGCTGTCTGTAGAGAGTTTCTCATTGCTCAGTGCTGCACCTATTGACACAGGGCATGAAGGGAAACCTGGAGCTACCACCCAGTCAGGAGGGGCGAGTAACTCCAGGGTGCCCCTGAGTCAATAGGTGCAACAACAGCCAATTCGGAATAGGAAGAACTGAGTGGCACCAAGCTGAACTATATGGATGTGCAAGGAGTGCATTTTGGAGCAGTTACCTATAATTAAAGTAATTTTTTTTTGCATAACTCACTGTAGAGGAAGCACAAGTTTCCCACTGCGCTTTCAGATGTAAATGAACCTTAGATAGTAACAGTCTACAATATTCTCTAATTTCACTAATGATTATATTCCTCTCAAGGACTAAACATGCAGTGGCTTCAATTTGCCCAGTATTGATAAATGAGTCCAAATACGTTTACACTTTTCATTTAGCAATACAGCAGCTGAATGTGGTGATTTCTAATAACCGAAGCAGATTGCATGTTGAACCATTCGTCTCACGCGACAGTTCTCAGCAAGTTTCCAATGAACTGCAGCTTTAACCTCCTGGCACCATTCCAGAAGTCAGTTTGCTACTCTGCAAATGTTTTTGAACTATTATTCCCATCATTTGCAGTCAAGCATGAATAATATCACCGCAAAAGAAGCTAGCAAAGATTTGCTTTACAGATCCCTGCTTTAGTCAATATGTTTATATTATGCCACAATTTCAGGGTCAGATCAATCAGAACATTTTCAAGGTATGCTCATTGTGTGAAAATATGTTGGCATTTTGAAAAGGCAATGGTGATAAAAAAAAAAAAATACAAAATAACGCAAAAGCCTTCTGGCACAATCAAATATTTATATATTCGCACAACGGAAGTCCTCAGGGCATGCTTTGTAATCTGATTAATCGTTTAATTATTAATTAAAAAATAAGCACTTTATGTTGACGTTTAGGTTGTGTACATAAATGATACAAAATGTTTGGAGAGACCACATGACATTTAAATCTTACATATCAGATAACATAAATTGATTTAAATTTTGAAGCAATGTGAGATTAATACGTATAAGGCAACGCAAAAAAAATAAATAAATATGCTTTAGTGGGTTTTTAATAAACTTGTTTCACAAATAGTCTTTACTTCTATTTTTTTATATGTATTTCCTAAACCTAACAATTTCCAGCAGCAATTAAAGTTACAGACTGATGTTCCTAGAGAGAGGGGCGAATTCCACTAATTTTCCCAGTTGGATGGGCAAATTCAAGCAGGAGTTAGTGATATGGAATAACTTATTGTATTGTTAAACAAAACGGTTGAGATGTTTGCAACTGGAAAAAAATTATACAGGAGGTAAAAATCCATAGTCATTGATTTGCGTCAATTCAAAAAATAATGATACAACCTATGTATCAACTACAGTTCGAGTATTTCTAACCATAACAGCCCCTTTTACTATTCTCTCAACAGGTTTAGGTGAAGAAAGAAAAGTTTAGGTAGTTCCCAAACTACTTACCATGTAACCATAAGCTCAGTGGTAACATATAAGTCTCATTTATGATCAATTTTGAAGCTGTCACAGAGCTCTCTGATTCTAAGAATCAAACCGGATATATTGGACAAAAGCTTCAATGGAGAGTTCATTTGCCCTACGTGTGCTTCTGTTTAATCCCTACCTGCTACTAATTTGTATAAAAGCTTGCTCCACAACTAATGAGGATCTGCTGACTGATTCTAAGGGCCCTTACACACGGGCATTTTGGACCTGCGCTCCCCTGCGTTGCGTTCGGCTGCGTTCAGCCGCAGGGAAGCGCAGGTCTAGACGCACCTCATTAGTTTCAATGGCGTTGTACTAATAATTCTGTATTTGCATCTCTCATTCAAACTGCTGCTTGGTTGCTGGGGTATTTTGTATTTAGCAGGAGTTCCTATATCCCTTCTCACAATTCTCCTTTTACTACTCTATGCAGTGGTTTTAGTAGCTTGCATAACCCCCTCTTGGAAGATGAAAATGTCTCTATCCAGGCACAAACAATTTTCGGTGGTTTGCTCCTTCAAAATTTCCACCTTTATTTTCTTGCAAGCCAGCTTTGTTTTACTCATTGGTAGCATAGACTGGACCCCAGCAGCAATAATACTCACTTTTGAAACCCTGTCCAGTGGGCTCCTTTATCAATACTGGACAAATTAAAGTCCTGGAGAGGAATATAATCATTAGTGGAATTAGAGAATATTGAAGATTATTATAGCTAGGGTTCATTTACATCTAATAAAAGTGTAGTGGGGAATTTATTTCCAGCCAGGCATAGTCTCCTTGTAAATCCCTACCCCATATGTAATAAAAGGCACTACGTTTGCCCAGTAGAAGAAACCCATAGCAACTGCTTTTAAACATGTGACCAGTAAATCCTACCTGCTGATGTTTGTTTTTTTACCAATACCCCTAGTAAAGCACTCTTGAAATAGATCTCCAAAAAGCAAACTTGACCAAATCTTTACCCATGTTTTATACAGTTTTCTTACAGATGTTATGTAGAAACCCATACACGGAAGCCAAACAATATACCTATATGCTGCCTTCATGCTGACAATGCTAAAAAGTTTGTATTTGCACCTGCCTCAATAGCCTCTGATGTGCCAATGTGCACACAATTGCATTTGCCTAGTTGCTGTCAGGGGTGGCAGTAGCTCCAGGTTTCCCTGCATCAGTATGCACACTTGCCAATAATTCCTCAGAATTCTTAATTATAGAAAGGATTAGCACACCAGAGATCACCCATACATTCATCATAAACTGAACTTTTACTTAGATCAGTTCTTCAAGGTTATGGCAGTGAGTTTGTGCAATGCCTTGTAGTATGATGTTGTGCTAGTAGGTTCTATTACATAGTTACATAGCATACACACACACACACACA
>CM044443.1:72790026-72809360 GCA_024363595.1 Xenopus borealis | reverse complement strand
TGACATGTAGAGGGGGCACATGAAAGTGGTACAGGCTGCCATAGTATTTCGTGACAGGAGGTAGAATGTGTCGCTGCGATGCCTGTACAGACGGGAAATAAAGAAAGGCAGTTGTGCCCAGCGATAGAACAGATACGCACAGACAGACATGAGCTTGAGCGTATGAATGAACCTCGCAGCTTTTAGGGTTCCCCTAGCCCCGAGCTGTGTGCGGGGAGAGCTGCGCGCTTACCTTGTTCTCTCCTCACAAAAGCAAAAGCCTTTCCCTTCTGTCCTGAACAATGATATTGAAATAGGCGCTAAAGGAAGGGAGGGCAGCAGTACACTCAGGAGCACGACACAAATCACGCAATGAAGATGCCAATGATGAAGTGAAAGGGCTCCCGTTGTTCGGTGCCTGCCTTGCCAAGCCTCCGCCTGCCCGAGTGGCTGCCTGGCGGTGGGAGGAGCTGAGCTGTGTGGCAGGAGAAGCTTGAGAGCGAGTCAGGCTGGGATGCAGCTGGGGACACAGTGCATGTTCTGTACGGGAGAACCGAGGAGGCTGCTGCTGCTGCTACTGGAGGCAATTTGAACCCGACACAGACAAGGCAAGGGGCCACCTTTTCCCCCGACAGGGAAGGTGCTGGAGACTGAATCCTGCGTTTCCCACTTTGCTCATCTCTGCCCGCTGTGATGCTGCCGGGCACGAAACCTTCACGGATGGACCTGCTGCTCCTTACTTGCATCCTGCTCAGCCGAGGTAGGGGACCTTTACCTCTACTTTAGTTACAGAGTGGATGGAAAGATGAGGGGCTGGGTGTGCGGCTCTGTGGGATCGTGGATGTCTGTGCCTGGACAAAGAATAGCCCCCCTTGTGTTCTTGCTAATCATTCCTAGATGTGCCAGGGCATCACTTTGGCGCCAGTGATAATGGAGTGGAAAGTGCTCTGCTACCCAAGAGTGGCTGATGTTGTTTGGCTATGGTTTTTGATGTGTTCGGTACAGGTATGCTTCTGCTGCTCCGCCGGTATGAATGCAAGTACCAGCTATGTCATGAACTGATATGTTCTAGTTAGAAATGCACAAGCTGGGACCTTCCTCTTCCAGCTCTTTCTGAACTACAACAAAACGCATCGGGAGCTGGAAGTTGATGTTTACTTAATAAAGCTGGAGCATTGCAGGCTTGGTTTTCCCTAAAAACTATTGCCATTGCTTGCTGCTCTCTAAGATCTCCTTACCCATTGTATTCCATGGTTACAACTTTGTTCTGCAACTAGTGGCTAAAATGGGCTGAAGAAGTACTATGGTAGGCAGTGTAACAATGGACTCTCCAGACATGCCTCATCCACTCACTAAATTGTAGTAGATTTCTTAGTGATGCCTAATTGGCACTTTAGGTTGAGTTGGGAGATCATCCCACCCTTTACAGTCTTGGTATCCAGTTTTAAGAGTTGAATCAGTAGTGACCGGTCTTGGCGTCCAGTTTTAAGAGTTGAATCAGTAGTGACTGGTAATTAGATAAGCTTCATAATAACATTGAAAGGATTATTAATCAGCCAGCAGACACATTTGATTTGATAGCTGTCAAAGGAGATGATCTGACAACCCTAATTGCAAGTTAATCTTTTTGTGATACTAGAAGAAACAATATAAGAGTTAAATACCACTTGCTGGGAAGTGTGGGGTTAGATATTATTCATGGCAGGGTAGTCAACAGTTGCCCAGGTGTTATTATGACATTTGATTTTCAAGTGCAGTCTCTTGTTGAGCAATTTTTGACTATTAAAATCAAGTAATCGGTGAACAGTTGAACAGAAGTACGATCATGGGTGCAAACAAGTTATTAACATGGTACCAAACACATCTGGCCTTGGGGCTGGCATGGCCAGGGATGATCCTCTTGTCGGAAATTGCATTTACTAAAATTGATGATTGTTATCCGGACATTCAAATTTTGGGTAACTAGGAAGTAACACAGTATTCATGTATGCTGTAAGCTGTGATTTTCACATAGACCATTATATGCAGCTGTTTCTTGTTTTATTATTTTTCATTAAAAAAAAAATGCATTATCACACGCTCGACAGAAAATTCCCATACTTGTCTAAAGGTCATCTTCAGCATTTAAAGGGGAATTAGTTCTAATGCACAGCTGCATGCTTCGTATTAGTATACAACACCATAAGAGTGCACAGAGTTAATCCCTAATGGCAAAGCAGTATTGCCAGGTGAACAGAGTGCAGGCTGTCATTGCACACAGGGAGCAGGTTAACATCAGTACATTTGCATTCTTCATCTAATAGCTAATCCAGCAGAGGAACCAGTGCCTGCTAGCCCAGCCTGATGTGAAACACGGTGGTTATTCTGGTAGATTAGGAATCATGTCTCTCTGTAACTACACTACCTACTGCAGGCTTCTTCAGCTCTTGCAAGAGCAATGGCTTGTCGTGCAGGGAACTCACAGTTGGTTCGAAATCCCAGTGCTTGTCTGTTGTTATTTCCCTTTTTTGTACAACCAAGATCATCTGGTCACTTTCAGTGCTTGCAGCAGGCAGACATTTTAACCTCTTCAGTCTGAAGAACTGGCAATGATCTGTGCATATTTGTGGGGGGTGAGGGTAGCATCATGATCCCTATGTTTAGTTACATAGAAATATGTCCATTACAATATTTAGCTTGGTTATATGTTCACAAGAATTAAAATGCTTATGTTTGTGTCAGGTGGAGGCTGGGAACCAAAAATTATCCAGAGTTTACATTGTCCTTTCAATGTCAAGATCTATCATTCTGGGCAAATGAGTTAAACAGGTCCAAACGTTGTTTTGACAGATATATAACTATTATGCTATTCGTTTGGATTATCCCCCCTGTTTTCTTTTAGGTGATTTAGGGGCCAGTTGATTAGGTCAAAAGTTGGAAGGATAACTTGATACAGATTTAATAATATAACCATGTCAAATTCTGCATCTCTTGCCATTATTTTGCACATCAATAAAATCTACTAGATTAAACCTGTCTTCCCAAGAAACATCAAACCCAGCCGGGCTAAAATCAAGTTGAGTTTGATGTTGACAGGAGAAGACAGAGGAGTAAATAACTGATAGCACTATGTGGCTGAGAGAGACATACTAAGCGGCGTTAATCTAAATGGCTTGAACTGGTCAGGACCTTGGTAGTGAATTAGGTGGCACACCTGCCAAATCTAATTCGGTTAAATATTCCATTAGTAGAAATTTCCCTTAGCAAAACTTTAAAAATTAAACAAACTGCTTTCAGTTCTCCCATCAGATTCAGAATATGCGATAAAATGCCATAGGTAAAGAAAAGTTGAAATGGATAAATGGTAGGCAAGAGTTTTTTAACCCTTTCAGAATGAACAGGTTAATCAGGTAGAGCCTCTTGACATGCTTTTAGCATCATGCCCTGACAGGGAAGTGACTCAACATTCCCTTTGAATTTAGCTTGAAATCACTTTGCAGTCTATTGCTATGCCGTTCCCCGAGGCAGGAAACGGATTAAATAAGTGCATCTAGGATGCTACTACCTATCCACAGACCTGCTATAATTCCTTCATCTCCTAGTGTCTAGCTGCTTAGTGTGCTAGTCCCGCTGTGTATTCAGAGATGGACTGCGAAGGTCAGACGGTCTGGGCTATGCTTGCTTTCAGATACAACACGTAGATCCTGTGCCCAACACCTATTAATATCAAATGCATCTCTAGAAAGAGCTAATGCGCTCGCTGATCTATTATGGTTCTTTCTGAAGGAAAGAGGATGAAGGAGGAGGTGTGGGAAGGAAAATCAAATCTAAAATGCTCCTGTAATGGCCAAATGTTTAGTAAGGTTTTTTTTTTTTAATCTCTTATAGTCATCTCTTGTTTCCCTTCTCCATTCATTCCAATCTCCTGTTCACTTTGTCTCTCTGATCAATCTTCTTTGGCTATTGTGTCATTCTATTTATGGACAGGGTACTGTACTCTTACTGAAACAAACTATAGTGCCAATCAACATCTGCTTGTAATATTGCCATGGTCAGATTTTCATCCCTGGGTTATACATTCCTAGAACAACGTATACAGTATAAAGTCTGTATGTGATAAATGAAACATAGGAATATTATTCTATGCAGTGCTCAGAATTAGATTTTCATGTGCCAGTATTATTTCTTGATGTAGAATTAATTACCACATACTATACATAGAGTTCAGTAAACGCAGTGTCTAATAAGACTATTGTTACTACGAGTCATTGTTATAGATGTAATTTTTTAGTGGCATAATATAGATAGCACATATTTCCAGCAGAACTTCAGAGGAAAACACTTTAACAATGGCAAATTCTCCTTCCAGTTCTTTGTAATCCTCTCTTAGGCATAAGAAATCCATTCTATAACATCTGAAGTGGTTCTTTTTTATCCCTTTGCATAGTCAACTGAGAATCAACCAACGATAATGGCCAATGGTAGCATTTCAGAGCATTCCATCATTATATTCTAACAGTGCCTATTTCTATATGTACATTTTATGTGGCATGTGTTGTTGAGTGAAAAACTGTAAAAGGGAAGGTCAAACATTTATTACATAGACTTAAAGAATGAAAAATCTGTGAAAGGGAAGGTCAGACATTTCTTACATAGAAAAGTTCTCATTTCTAAGTCAATCAGAAATCTTACAACACATCTTAAGATCACGTTTATAAATACTGGAGAAATGTGATCATTGAGATTGCCATGGTTCAACCCTGTACATTTCGAGATGTACTGTTAAGTCAATGGTGAACTAATATGAAATCTAGATATAAATGTATTAGCTTTAGGTGGCCTGCCTAGACTGGGTGGGAGATCTCGCAGTGATTCTTTTAAAGATGCTTTTGCCTTTCATGGGTTCAGCAAATCAGGGTCAGGCAGCAGAGCTATTGATGAAAATCCTGTGCTGATTTAGAAGTACATCGATCACTCATACAAATGCATTTCCTTGCATATAAAGACATTTGCATATATTTTCAGTTCAGTTATCACACCCACTTGTGCGAGCTGGCTGAGATCTACTTTGCATTCCCTTCAATGGGTATAGATCATTTATCATGTATTATACAGGGTCATCAATGCATGCATCACTTCAATTTCATTACAAGGAAATACAAGTCAGTAAAAATAATGGATATGTTGTCATAAAGTAAAACTAGTCCATGAAACAGAAAAAGTGGTAGCCAAGTGTAACTATTGTTAAGGGAATAGAAAATGTTATTGTAACAAACATTACTAAGCAAATGTCATTAAAAATACCATGAATGTATTTTCCATTCTAGATATTCCATAAAAACTATATAGGCTTGTCTGTTGGTGACTTAGTACATATCTAGTGTACTCATAGGCAGTAATAGAAATGTCTCTGTGTTTTAGCAGTTATGTGAAATTCTCAGTTCAGTGTTGGGTGTAGTGTGGCATACTTCTGTAGGTTCATAGCCTCTGGTCTCATCAAGCAGAGATGTGAAACGCTTGGCAGTAATCTTTAGCTGAGGGAAAGCAAAGTGACACAGACAGTTCTAAAAAGTAGATATTTGATGCCCAACCTTAAAATTACTTTATAAAACTGTCAAACTCACTTTGCCCTTTCAAGTCCATACGTTTGCATTATTTCAGCTTCAGCCTGCCTTATGTAGCAACGTCAGAATTTGATATGTCTTCTCCCTCGTGAAGAACTGGAAGAGCACATCCACATTTAGATTTAGACAATTGAAATGCTATACATATATAGTTCACAGAGGAACTGTGATGAGTGGCATTTATTCCAACTACATTTTACTTTCACAGATCCTCAACAGAAAATCTTCATTCCCACTGCATCGATTAGGTACAGATTTTTATTGTTGTTGTTTTTTCTTTGGCCTTGGTCTGTTTTCTGTGCACAGCTATTGCTGCTGTCTGGTCATGTGCATCACTCAAGGCAATTTTTTTTCTGAAATGTCCACTTAAAGTGGTGACAGAGCTTTTTGTGGAGTTGACCAGCCAGGGTTAACTTGCCTGGTTCCTCATTCCACACAGATAAATAGTTGTAGTAACTGCAGGAAACTGGATGCTGAGGGAATATATACTATTTTAAACATTGGTCTGGCAGCACAGAATTTATATTAGTGATATTCTGTTTGCTACTGGGATCTAGTATCTGTGACACCCATAAAATCAATTGCCACAAAGAGAAAAACATGTGCACACATAAGGACATTTACCATGACCCTCAAGACTAAGTTGTTTTGCTTTCATAAAGTAAAGTCGATATTTGTTTTGTAAACAAATAGTATCTTCCTATTACTTCAAGGTAGAGGCACTAGTATAAAACAGACCTTCATATACCACTATACGAATTTGTTATCCAGTTTTTATTTAATAAATGTAAGACTGAGTACACAAAAACATTTCTGATTGCAACTGCACCTCTTTTAGGTTCAATTACATCTACTTACAACTGGGCCATAAGGAATAAAGGAAACTGTTGCCTCTGTTTGGTGCTCCTGAGTTTGGTCAGAAAAAGCTGGTTCTATTGGTTGGCAAATACATGCAGGTAATAAAACAGAAATTTGTGCATGTACGTCCAGCATAGGAATGTTTTCCAGTTTATACTAGTACGAGATACTGTATCTTTAAATGTAGATACCATTTTGCTAGCAACATACAAACATACACAACAGGTACAGAATAATTATTGACACACCAGCTCACTTATCAAGAGTTACTACTCCATTTAATATTCATGGTTCTGATTCCTATGTTCCTAGCATCTTCATATATTCTTCATATATCCATATAAAGTATACTGCAAGCCTAGACAATTTGTTGCTTAAGAGGAGAAATCAATACATTTTATTTTTAAATGAGAATATTGGATTGAACTTTTAATACATTTGCTAATAGAAAACCTGAATGTAAGCAACAAAAGGTTAAACCAGTGTCTGAAATGAGGATATCTAATGTTTTAAATGGCATACATTTGCAAGCCATATAAATATAGATGCATTTAGGGGATGAGGTGGATGAATATAATAATGAGATTATCTTGTGGTAACTGAACACCTCTGTGTGTTTTGACTGAAACATTATACCTAGAATACTGTGACTATCATCAGATTTAATATAGGTTGGAGAAGTATCCCTGAAGTGCTGGTTTCAGAAACATTACTGTAAAATTATATCTCTTCCAAAGAGCTTGTAATTTATTATAACCTGGTTTTATTAAACACTATTGTAAACTGAAAGCATATGGCTCATAAGAAAACAAGCTCGAGTCAATGGGCCAGGTATGAGATATATATATATCTCAAGAAAGAAAAGAGGCACTCACAGGACTTACTGAAAATTAAAGCTGTTTAATGTGGGCACAAAAAAATTTGACGTTTCGGCTGGGTCACCAGCATTTATCAGATTTTTTTTTGTGCCCACATTAAACAACTATAATTTTCAGTAAGTCCTGTGAGTGCCCTCTTTCTTTCTTGGTTTATAGTATTATCATGGAGAAAAGAAGGCACTCACAGGTCAAAAGAAAAGTGTTTACTATGGGCACAAAAGAAACTAACATTTAACTTTGAAAAAGGCTGGTGACCCAGCCGAAACATTAGTTTCTTTTGTGCCCATAGTAAACACTTTTCTTTGACTGGTAAGACCTGTTAGTGCCTTCTTTTCTCCATGATCTGTATGACTTGTATGAGTTGGGCAGCCAGGCAATCAGTAACTTTTTCGTGAGTGCCGGTATCCTCTAAACAAATATATATATATATATATATATGAAATATATATTTAGAGTAATTTTATACAAATCAACAGTGGTTTATAGTTTCATGTCACAAATAACATTCAGAGGCTGCTTTTTCCTTAAAATGAAACTGCAAAATTTTAGGTTAGTTGCAATAGTCTGGCATTAATGATCAACTTCTCTCTGGTAGCAGGTTTATTAACATGCAAGCCTAATAAAAATGAAAGCTTGTCCAATAAAACATACACCATCACTGAGTCAGCCAAAACATTTCTCTTTGCTCAGTGACAGTTAATTTAAGGCACCTGCACAAACAAAACAAGAGAAAATGAACTCTTAGGGCCTCAAGTTCCCTACCTGAGCTCACAATCCTTAAAGGAGAAGTAACCCCTGCACTAAGAAAAGCCTCATCCGTTAACCTAGAAAGTCCCCCTCCCTGTTTCCTTCTCGCAGAGCACATTATTCAAAAAGTGTCATAGAAAATCATGCTTACATATCCATGCAGAGTAGAGCAGTGGAGCTCATGGGCTTCATCTTTCGCATATTTGGTCTTCTGTAAGGGACCGCCTGCACTGAACTATTTGGCACATGCACAGTTAGAGCCATACTGCTCTTCGCGCAAACTGTGCATGCGCTGAAAAGTTTCAGAAATTGCCAAAGGGATGGAAGAGGATCCAAAGAAGACCTTGGAAGATGGCACCCATGAGCTCCACTTCGCTACTCTGTGTGTCTATGTGATATTCAGGGACACTTTATGGATGGGGCTTTTCTTATTAAGTTTAAGAAAGTTGGCTTGGAATGAATGCATTAACTCTTAACTGAGTTTTCTGCAAAGCTTCACTATAAGATGTTATCTGTTTGTTTAGATCAGTTTTCATCTCTCAGCATAGAAAATAATTACAATTAAACAAAGAGAGTGTCTTTTCCAGCGGGTTGAAAATAAATCCGCCCCATAGTGATAAGAAAAATGATGCTGTCTTCCAGAAATTCAAACCTCACTCTGCTTTTATTGTACCTAGAAAATCTCATTGTATTTATCCCTCTGTAGGCAGAACCTGTCAAAAATAGACAATAAGGAGAAAGATAAAAACAGAGTGATCACATCAAATAAGGGCAGTGGGTGACATGGATCAAGCAATGATGAAACAAGACACCAGAGATAAGAATAAGATAAGAAAGGATTGGAAGGAAACAGTATGAAGGTAGAAGAGGCAGGAAGATGGGGCTTAGACAAAATAATGGGAAGCTCAGACAGGAGAACAGTAAGGAGGTGAGAGGTCTAAACTGGCAAAACTTGCAAAGACAGCAATGGAAGATTCTAATGGGTACTTTATCACCAGTCCATTAAGGAGGACAGTTACTCTGAATAAAAAACGGCTAGTGAAGCTGTCTGATGTGTGAATTGCCAGAATTGAGTATTCTTAATATTAAACAACTGTATTAATAATGTATAAAATGCATTAAGCATGAATTTTAACATTGTGGCTTATATGGCTCTAAATGGAATGTTCTAACCAATGAAATCAGTAGCAGAATTGATGTGAACTAATTCAGTGTCAGACACAGGAGACATTACTATGCAGTAGCTTATGGTTCCTTTAATATATTAACTTTAATATATAACTGCTAGGATTTCCAAACTGATGACCCCAGAATTCCAGCATACTTTTACAGCCAAATCTGGAAGTCACAGGTCCAAAACAACTGGTATTCCTCTTGACCACCCTTGATTTACTTTGGTAATCAGTTTTTGGGTGCCCCAGCCATTTTGTATTGTGGACCACCTCCTTTCTATAGCTGGTCCTAACCATAAAGCTTTTAAGGACAAGGCAAGGGCAAAAGCCCCTCAATTGTATTAATGAATGGAGTCAGGATAATGCAATGGAAAATATACATATACAGGAAATAATGTACACACTATTATAAAATATAAGGATAAAATATAGCCTAGTCAGGCCAAATGCTTTGATTCTGGTAGTGAAATCCTACAGTGATTGTGAAATGTATATAGCCTTCCATACACGAGAGAGAGAGAGAGAGAGAGAGAGAGAGAGAGAGAGAGAGAGAAAGAGTATGAATGAACATTTGAAGTCTTCAAGCACTTGGATTGTGTTGCCATTTGAATCCTCAGTACAAGGGCTTTTTAAAAGCAATTACCTGTAGTACTGAAATCAAAATCAACATAGAAATTAAACACCCAAGCTCTTAAAGGAGACGGAAAGATAGATTAGCTGCAATAGTGCAAGCTATATTTATTCTGTAGAATGTTTTACCAGCTCTAGAAGCTCTCTGTTTGTTTAGGATAGCAGTTGCAGTATTAGCTTGGTGTGATATCACTTCCTGCTTGAGTCTCTCCCTGCTCACTTGTAGCTTGGGGATCAGATTACAGCTGGGAAGGGGGGGGGGGGAAGAGGAGCAAACTGAGCATGCTCACGACCAGGGCAAGGAGTATTAAACTGAAGGCAGGAAGTCTGATACAGAAGCCCATGTATATATAATAGAAGGAAAGAAATGTAGTGTTTCTTTCGACAGAAGACTCAGAGGAGCAGCAATACTGAGGGTTTAATGGTATATTAAGGTGGATCTTTCTTATAAGGCTTACTTAGTTTAACCTTCCCTTCTCCTTTAAAGCTGTTGCAGAATACACGTTAAAGCAAACACTAATATTTAGACTGTTGGGTAATTTTGGGAGTTGTGACTCAATAATATAATGGCTTTAAGTTTGACGATATGGACTGTACAATGAAGATTGAACATGAGGTAGTCTGGTCTGCACCCCATGCAGCTCTGAAGCAGTTGCTTACATTTCTCAACACTCTAATTAAAAATATTATCTATAATGTACCACCAAAGAAATGGGGGGGGTAGAATGCACAAGGCCAGAATGTAGCGGGAAATCTGTGGTTGCACACAAGGACATAATTGTCCAACTGAATGGCTAAAGCAGAGAGCAATGCCTAAATAATGATGGAGTGCCCATTATATGTAATAGTCAACTGTAGAATTGATTGTAGCGTACCAAATAGATCATTAGTTACAGTCTAATCTATGTGTTATTATGGCAATAATATGCAATGCAATGTTTTTTACAATAATAATATATATATATATTATAATATTACCAGTTGTCAGTTGTAGGTTTCATAACCGGACATTGCAGTGAACCTACTGAAATCTGTCCCTACAGGGGATTACATCCACACCATATTGCCTTGCAAAGGGACGTGTATGGATAAGCCGCTGCATTGTAAGTTGGTAAGGAATCAGACAAAAGGTTTATTTGCACACAGGAACCTCGGGATGGCAGCAGTGGCTGTATCTAAGACGGGAGATTCTAGAGAGATCAAGCAGAAATGCAGGCACATATCCACAGTTGTCTCATGCCAACATAATACTAACAGATCTAGTCAGCTCAAGAAAAGGATTTTTTTTTTCAGATTTTGAAGCAAAAATATTTTTCATACTGTATATACAGATCATTTATTTAAATACTGTGGTAAGAATAACTGCTGCTTCTTTGCACAGATAATGTCACAAAATACTAGTTTAGTTTCCTAGAAAACAGAACAGAAAATGTAATAAGAGCACATGTACTTTACACTGATGCACAACAGCTTCCAAACCACAATTTGATAAAGAGGCCCTTATAACAAAGAAACCCCTAATATATCTATCACGGTTACCTGTTTCTTCAAAATGTATTGATAAATGCAATTTTCTATGCTGAAACCCAGCTGTTTAACAGTTCTTCACTTTCTGCATCATTTGAAATCCTGGCAGGGAAGGAGCGACTGTAACACTGATGTTACAAATTGTAACAACTTCTCCACAGCTTACAGACCACATGCAGGAACTACATAACCCACAATGCATTGCACGGTGATGAACCTATCCTTATTGAAACCATTAGCCCCATGTCAGATTTCTGAACTGAATATAAAAAAATCTGTTTGCTCTTTTGAGAAATGGATTTCAGTACAGAAGTCTACTGGAGTAGCACTATTAACTGATGCGTTTTTAAAAAACATGTTTCCCATGACAGTTTCCCTTTAAACATTGAAAGAGTTGGATGTAAAATTGAGGTTTCACTATACTTGTTACTAGTGGTTAGGTTCCAAAAAGAAACTGAAGCCCTTTGGCATTGTATTCTTTACATTAGACACTATGATGGCCAGCAGTAGTTCCAGAAAACTGCAAGTTAGAAGTAAATATTCCAGAGTGTCCTGGTTAACATGTGAGCTGGTATTCTTGGGGGGAAGTGCCACCAGACCCAATTAGCTACTACAATATTAGGGACTGCAGTAACATCATTAAATTAGGGATGATGCCGAAATACAGTACAGGGTATGGTATGGGATCCAATCCGGAAACCTGTTATCCAGAAAGCTCCACATTTCGGGAAGGCCAACTCCCATAGACCCCGTTTTATCCAAATAAAAAAAAAAAATTGTATTTTCTCTGTAATAATAAAGCAGTAGCTTGTACTTGATTCAAACTATGATATAATTAATCCTTATTGGAAGCAGTATGTGAAGCAGTTGTGCTGATGCAACAGTTATTGCACCATATGCCTAGAGCTCTTTAACTGGCTCATACCCTATGGCAGGTGGTATGTATAGAGTTTCTTATGCAAGTCTCAGAAGAAGATTATATTGAACATCTGGTGTACCCCACTGTGTACGTATTTTGTTTTTAAAAACTATAGATAAACTAGATATGCAAGGAAATCTGCTACATGATTTCCTGTAAACATGTGCCATGCATTTGTGTTCATTGGAAACTCCTTTAGAAATTGTGTTGCTAGAAGAACACAGATTGTAGTCTTCTTACTGTATGTGAAAAGTTCAGTGCTAGTTGACCATGTTGATAAAAGTATGGTTGACCTTTTTTGGCTACTTTACAGTACTCCTGAATGTGTATTAAACTGAGATGTGCTGATCATGAAAGGTATACTGTTGGTAAGAGGTGTTAGTCTCAAGATAGAATAAATTATGTATGTGCCAAAGTGAACTTTCCCTAAACTTTCAAACATAGTGAGAGAGGGAGTGAATAGCAAAATCTAAACTAAGTGGATATATTCACTAATTTTATGCTACCCTTATCATTGTTGCCAATTGTAAAGATGTACTGTCTGTATTAGCGCTACACTGTTAAGCTATGGTTGAACAACATCATCCGAAATCCCTTCACATCAGGATAGAGGGTAAACCTTAGAAAGAGGACAAGAATAACAATGTGACTGATAAAAGAGTAGAGAAGGATAATATAAGATAAATGTATAGGGGTATGTTATGATCTGTAAATAATAAATACCGGTCGAGCCCCGCACTGCATATTTCCTTACAGTCTTTCTTTAATTATTACTTGTATTTGGTTTAACTCTACCAGATTAATTTTATATATGATTTCATGCATATCCTGAGTATTTAGTACACATATCTATGGCAAAGAGTCAGATAGCAGGCACCTGGCGATGGATTTCCTAAATGTCTTGCATTTAGTGTTTTTAAGGCAGCCCTTATATGTAGGAAACAGGTGAGCAAGTTGGCTATAAAACACCTCCAAAGCAAGACACATTAGAAAAGATCATATGACTGAGCACAATTTGACTTTATTTATCAGAGTTCATGGATCAAACAAATAATTTCCACTTCACAAGTTTTGTGCCAGACAAGACTATAATTGCATGGTTGATGTACGATAGTGAAATTACTGAATTCCATTGGGACATCTAACATATTTCTCACCTGACCTCTCAGATGTGTGATTTCATGACTTTTAGATGATAATCAACATTATTCCTCACATATCCCTGCCACCACCTTCTTTCCAAAAGATGTTTCTACATTCTCCTTGCTGCACACATATACAGAACAATTTAGTCTGTAGACATCTGTACATCAGAACAATATGTTTATACATGTGGAGGCCCATTTGTTTATTTGTCAAATTTTAGTGGCATTTATATCTTTTTGAAACCACGATTAAACTATATTTCTCTAAAACCTTGAATGTCATGAAAGTTATTAAAAGTTCCAAATATAAAAGGCACAAATATAAAAAAATGCTGAACGCTCTGAAAAATATTATATTGCTAAAACCTTGAGTTTTTCAGAAATTACTAGTGGAATTGAAATCAAATCTGTGTCAGACGCTGCTGGGATTCAAGCAGGGATCATTGGGTTTCTGGCTTTGCACCTTAACCATTGGGCCAGGTGAGCAGTTTGCAGGGTTGCTCACTATATGTTACCTGACCTTTGCAGTCCTAGCCCAGCAGTCAGCCAATCAGGGCTGACTCTGTCCTATTTAAGGCCAACCCTCCTTGCCTGAGCATTGGCTACCCATACTAGCACTGTGGCATCTACCCTAGCTAAGTTTTCCAGCTCTAGCCTCCTTTCCTTGTCTTGATTTGCCTTGTCATGTTCTGTCTTGTCCTGCCTTACCTTAAACCTTTCCTCCTTACCGTCACCTTGTTCTGATCCTCCTTGCCTTCCTCCCAGTTCTGTTCCAGTCCTGCTTTTAACCTTGCTTTAACCTTATTCTGATATGACCTGACCTTTCCTTGCCTTGTTCAGCTTCCTATAAAGTTCTAACTTCCCTTTCCCCTGTCTTATTTCCTCCCTCATTTCACTCTGTATCTTGTCTGCTTTTTTCTCCCATTCCTTATCCATTTCTCTCCTGCTATCCAGTACTGTCCTGTTCCCGATCCACGCCCGCACTTTCCTGTACTATCTTTCCAGTCTGCTCCTGATCTACTCCCACTCCATCCTGCTCCTACTCAATCTGCTCCTGTCCCGACTCATCGCCCTCTGCATCTTGTCCAGTCCAGTCCTGATCTTCACGCTCTCCTGTTCCTGCTCTGACCCACACCATCCTGTTCTGCACCTGTTCCACCATGATAGTCTATGCCCTCGTCAACCTGTTCCTGCCTTTCCCTTTGTGTTCCGTGGGCACAGCCAGTCCCTGCCTAAATGACTCACCTTCCTTCTCTACCTCCACAACACCTTACCCTTGATAATTTGTAAACCTCTAAAAGTTTGAATGGTTAAAAAAGGTCCAATAGGATCAGCTCCCACTGACTTCTGTGGGACCTCTACTGTTTTTACTTGTTGAAGATTTGTATTAGATTTTTAAATTTTTAGAGTTTTAGAGAACAAAAAAACATGAATATTTAGAGAAAATTACAATTTGTAGAAAAAAGGAAATCAGAATTTTAGTAAGTTGCCCCCCATATTCAACTAGAACTTTAATTCAGTTCTGATATAGGATGTAAAAGATTAGAAGTTTAATAGTCTATTCATAAGTTTGCACTCAAGGCCATACAAGATCATTTTTGCTCTTTGTAGAAATGGTTTACATATTAATCCAATGTGAAATGCTTAGTTAAAATGAAAATATACAAATATAAAAATTTAAATGGACCCTAATGTTTCTTTTAGCAACACATCAGTAATATTTTGTGTTTATCATGCTCTTTACAACAGGAATGCTGGGTTGGCATAACTTCCACTTAACAAGTACTATAAAAAAAATTCTAGAAAATTGCAGATGCCAGTGCCCTGATATTCCATGAATGCGGTTTTGTGTTTGAGCTTCAAATAAAGATATTTTAATAGAAAAGGCTGCCTGAAAGGGAGATCTCCATAGACTACTGATGATAAAAAGTCAGACTTTATCACAGTGAGAGATACTTGACAGGTCTGCAAATTCAGCACAAAGCTGTTAAGAGGGTGGTCCCATGACATTCAATAGAAGAGAATGAAAGAGTACAGCTTGTTCTATGTTTTTACAGGACTGACTGTCATGTTTTCTGTAAAGATCATAGCAGAGTACCAATTTGTCCTTACTTTTTCACATGCCAACCCAGGATATGGTATCTCTTGATCAGGGACTTAGAGACTTTATGTATTGTATTCAAAATATTGTTTGCATACTCTCTGGTTCTCCTTGCAAAACAGTAAAATACAACAAATATATACATACATATATATATATGTATATATATTAGAATTATATTCTTGGTAGTTTTGAGTTTAGTAAACTCTTAGTAGATGTAATGTGGTATAATTGTATAAATGTCCTACCAGAATTTCAATGCAAGTCAATTTTTGATCCATCACAATCGAAATGTATTATTATATTCAAATTTTTTAAACTCTGGTGAATAGGAGCGACCTGAAAATTCAAACCTAATTTGAATGGATTTGATTCAAGTTTTAAAACCCAATTTGAGTAGGGAAATTCAAATTGATCCCATGACCTCTTCCATAGGCAAAAACAGCAATTCAGCAGGTTTAAGGTGGCTAATAGTTGAATTTGAATTCTGAAAGGGCCAGTATATGATAAATTTTGAAAACTGAATTTTAAAAAAACTCGAATTGAATTTTAACAATTCCCTAGTCAAATTTGACAGTTTCGGCCATAAAAAAACAAAAAAACTTTAATCTGCCCCTAAGTATACCATTATCAACAGTCAGTCAGCAGTTACAGCTAAACAGTAGTGATGGGCGAATTTATTTGCCAGGCGCGAATTCGCAGCGAAATGCCAGCGAAAATTCGCTGGTGTAAAAAAATTTTTGCCAATTTTTGGCGAAGCGAAACTGGATAGATTCGCCCATCACTACTAAACAGCAACATAATTTGGGGCTTTGGGAAGATCTGTTTTCAATGCAGCAACCATAAATGATCAGAAATTCAGACCCAAGAGCTTGCACCTGCACAGACAGACTGTATTCATTAGCTTCTATTGAAGTTAGATGCAGTTTTTGAGTTACACTTGACAACCAACAGTTACACATCAAACATGAAGTGTGCACCCATGATGCCATAGTGCAATTGTTGTCTCTGCAAACATACCGCCGCAGCACTTGTATAAAAAAATTCAGGTATACAGATGCCAAAGATGGAAGATGAAAAATAAAATACTTTATAGTAAGTTACTATAATTCTGTATTTAATCCTTCCATCCTACCACACTATTTGCATGGTAAAAAAATGTCTCTAGGTTTTATATTTCCCATTGATAGTCTGATGAATTCAAGTTTTTATCCTGTTCTTTTTCAAAGTAACACACACTCTAGCACAGCTATACAAATAACAGAGCGAGAAAGCAGTGTAGGCAAATTATAATCCTATTATCTACAGCCGTATTTTTCCCAAGAAGGAATCTGTGTATATTTGCATTTTATTTTATTAGATGGCGTGCGCTTGATTTAAATTGAAATGACTTGAATACATCGGAATATTAATGAGCAATTTCTAGGGCTGCCACCCACAGCTTTGTGTGCTTAAAAAAAGAAAACAAAACAAAAAAATAAACTGCTGTGTGTGTTTTTCCCTCAATTGGCTTTTGCAGCATTAGTGTTTGAAACCATTAAGCTATCACATTGCATTTTGGAGGGGGGAAAATACTTGTTTTTCAAGCATATGGGTCCCACCCATGCCATTCAACAGAAGAAGGTGATAAAAACTGCATTTTCTGCATGTGCATTTGAGCATATCAGTACTATCCTAAATCAGTGCCAGTGTTAGGGCAGTTAAAACTAGTTCTGCTGCATAAGGGTGTGAAGCACTCAACATAATAATATATCATACAGATCCATAAGAACATAAAGTGGCTCATAAAGGCTCAAAAGACCAGTTTATCGAATTTAACTCTTTCCAGCTCACTAAGCAATTGATCTTAGTGTAAAGAACGTAGGAAAATACCTTGCAGAACGCACATAAATTTTCACTGTGGAAATGTTTGAAAATGGCAGATTGATGCACGGATCATGATTCCTTAAGTGTTTTATTTAAATAACTATAATTCCATATGTCATAATGTTCTAAACTGAAGGCATCAACTGTATTGACTGAAACTAATGAATGCTAGCATTGATCACAAGGCGAACTCTTGACATCCATTGGGATCAAAACGTTCCCATAGCAGATTATAAAGCATGAGTCCTGCATGTATTGGAATGAATAAATCACAACTCCTGTAAACAATGGAGATTTAACAAGTAAATCTATCCATGAACCAGAAATTTGTGTGTCTCCTTTATTCACTTAGTAAATTTTACTGGATTCTGTTTACAGAAATGGTTTTTGATTTGGGTCTATTAAAATAAGACCAACATGCCCTGAATTCTCTGAATCTTCTGAAATTAGAATGTATAGCAATGAAATTAATGAATTGCGAAGGTCAGTTGTTTTTAGGTCCAAATGATTGTATTTTGACAATATTTCAATCACTTATTCAATATTTTGAAGTTATATTTTGAAAAATTCAATGATATAAAAATGTTCTTGTTACTCTAGATTTATGGGCAGGATATGACAATCCTTTCCTTGCTAAGTGTCTACTTCCTTCAGTCATAAATTCATTCCTATAGGATCAAATGTCTATGTTCCATTGCTATCTTTTATTAGACTGGGGTGTAACAATAAAGATATGAGTCCCATGAAATTCTGAAGACCACTGAGAGGGTTCTGGCAGTCCAGTATCATTATATGTATACATAACTTGTGATTGGTACAATGAGTGTCCAAATACAGTTTAAATAGACCTTTTGCATTTTACTTACAAAGCCAGCAATAGCAATAAGGGAGTTGCTCAGACAGTAGTTTGAGTATGCAAGGTTTTGGCATTCCGAAATAGCCATTTGCCCACAGAGCTTGCACATTGTCAGGTGATCGGTTTCCCTTACATAAAGCCAATGTTAAGACCCAGTTGGGAACACAACCAATTGTCTTATATAGACAAAACACTGAATGAAAATGGGTTTTATATAGCTTTGTTTACTGTTTGATTTTTTCATATGAGTTTTACAAGCCTCTAAAGCTTATGCTTTTGGTTGACAACAAGCTGTCTTATATCCGTCTTAAACTAAATCAATTTTGCGATTGCATCTTTGAAAATGATTGGAACTGGAAACATACGTATCCTGTACAGTATGTTGTTAGTTGTGTTTATGTTCTGTCTAATTGCGAACATATATATTTTTTTGATGTTGTTGGTTTCTGTCAGAGAACAATTTTATGAACTTTATTTTTTATGCTTGCAGCAAAAAGTAAAAAGTAAAAAGTGGATTGCCCCCCCCCCCATGTAATCCTGCATAAGGCGTCATGTGATAAAAAGTCGGAGATTAAAGAAGTATTAATGTAAGATTTTTCTGTCAGGCAAACACCCAGAGACATAGTACCCATGAGAATACATCTGAAAAACTGCTTCGGATTATATTGTCACTGGTTTCATGCAGAGAAAATGTGTGCATCCTGGGAAGAAAGGAGATAATCTACACACATATGAGTTCTATATTTTTACAGTAAATAAGCAACACAAATAGCAATAACATTTGTTGTGCCTGCTAGTCAGTTCACCAGCCCATATGCATCTCATTTAGAAAACCTGCCTGCAGAACTGTCTGTACCTTGCATTAGTGATGTCATCGGTTATAAACAGATCTTAGTGATATCTTTTCTGTCACATGACTGAAACTTGTGTATTATAATAGATAAACTACCCCTTGTTGAAAAATATGAGGATATTAGAAGTTACTTTGGAGTTCCATGACTTGTATAAAAGCTCTGCCTTCATCCTCATGCTCTTGTATGGTCATGGAACTCC
>CM044443.1:72733420-72756716 GCA_024363595.1 Xenopus borealis | reverse complement strand
TCTTGCCTTGAACCACCATTTCATGATGGTCTGTGTGCTGCCTCAGAGATCACCTGACTATTTCAACTCTAACTGTAAAGGGAAGAAGTGTTGAAGCAAAATTAATTGTTAATTGGCTTTTGTGACCTAACTTTATAGTTTGTTTGGTATGTTTGAGTGCACCGTTGGATCCTAGGATCCCAGGAGGCTGTCCTTATTTTTTAAAATGGCAATTTTCTATTTATGATAAACCAATGGCACATGCTACTAAAAAGGTGTATTATTATGAAAATGGTTTATTTACATGAAGCAGGGTTTTACATATGAGTTGTTTTAATTCAAATTTTCACTTCAACCCTTAGTAAATGTGCCCCTAAAAGTTCTGAGACTATTTGTTGAAGTTGAACCAACATATTTTTGTTTGTATGGCACATTATGTTTAGGTTTTGTGCTTAGTGAATACTTTGTTAATTCCTGGTGCAATGAAGTCATCATAGAGCAAAACTGTTGATTGGAGCATCCCCTTAGCTCTGGTAATGAATGTACTGGAGTCATGATTATATAATTTTGCTGGGATAAAGCAGAGTACTAGGTAGGCAAAAGAAGTTTTACTTATTCAAATTCTACTTGTGTCAAATATATCTTGTGCTCCAGTTCTATGGTCTATAAACAAAATATGTATAACTGTAAATTAAGGTGGGCTTTTGTTTCTGCAGACATGGATATGTGAAATCATTTTCGTGCAGCTGAGATCTGTAGTGTTAAGTGGTAAACTCTGCAGTGCTTGTTGCAAGCAAATGATTGTATCTCGCAGGAAAAAAGATTCAGAGAACCCTGAAGCCCTGGAGATTTCTTCTCGCCCCTGCCTTTTGCAGCACTTATGAAAGACGGCAGTTAGACAGCCAAATGCCTAGAGCAAGAGACAGGAAATGATGAGAAATGACCAATCTCTAGACATCATTTGCTGGGTCATTGCAACAGAGTAGAATGGGGAGGGGGGGGTGAGTTCAAAATTTAGCCACATAAATAACACTCTTCATTTAAACTGCACCCCAGCCTTTACTAAAATAAACGTATTATGAGAATCACCCAAAAATCTGGTACATACCAGAAGCCGGAAATAAACAGAATGTATAATAATGTACATTTAACTGTTCTCATTCTTAAAGGTCAACACCAGCTCATGCTTAATGATTCACCAAGGGCCTTGTACAACTTTGAGCCTCCCTCTTAAAACTGATATCTGAAAGCATACATTTTTTATATTAATATAGGTAGGGGGCCTGTTATCCAGAATGCTCGGGACCTGGGGTTTTTTGTAATTTGGATCTTCATACCTTAAAGGATCACTAACATCAAAATGAAATTGTTTTAAAGTAATAAAATATAATGCAGTGTTGCCCTGCACTGGTAAAACTGCTGTGTTTGCTTCAGAAACACTACTATATAAACAAGCTGTTGTGTAGCCATGGGGGAAACTAGTCAACGGAGAAAAGGCTCAATTTACAAAGCAGATAGCAGATAAGTTCTATAGAACATAATGTTGTTATCTGTTATCCATTACTTATCCTGTGCCATATAGCCATCTTTCAATTTCCGCCATTGCTACTCAGAAGTTTGTTTATATGAACTATAGTAGTGATTTTGAAGCAAACAGATCAGTTTTAACAGTGCAGGGCAACACTACATGATATTTTCTTTACTTTAAAACACTTTCATTTTTGGTGTTACTGTTCAAGAAACTCATGTGAACATTAAATAAACCCAACAGGTTGGTTTTGCTTCCAATAAGGATTATTTATATAAATTATTTCTAAAGTACAAAGAACTTTATTTATTATAGAGAAAAAGGAAATCATTTTTAAAAATTTGGACTATTTGGAATAAAATGAAATGTGAGATATGGCCTTTCCATGATTCAGAGATTTCTGAATAACCGGTTTCTGAATAACGGATCCCATACCTGCAAAACATTCTTTCTTTTAATCTCTCAGTCTAATACAGTTTATGTACTCTGTACATGTGTTGCAGAGGGGATAATCCCAGTTTCTATAAGAAAAGACAAAATGGCACAATGATCATGTATGTTCAGCATCAGTGGCATCAACATTAAAGTGACTTTTGTGTATGGTCCATTGGGTGCAAGTCTGTTGTGCCTATTGATGCAGCCCACTAAGGAACCATGGAGTTACCACCACATTCAGCGTGTTAATGGCTCCAGGGTTCCCTTGTTTCATTAGGTGCACATTTGTGATTCAGCAGAAGGTGTGGGATGGACACCATAGCAGTTGGTGCAACTAAAAGGAAGTGAAAGCATGTTTGCATACTGATACCTTTAATGAGTAGAGTGAATACATTGTCAATGAGTTTGTCCTGTCCACGGTGCAGACAAGTAATAAAAAGAAGGCTGCAAGTGTAACACTCATACTGTATGCTGTAGTATAGATGAACACACCACCATTCATTAATAATGGGGAGTTTACAAGCAGCAGTAGAAGTCAAATGGATGAAATTCATGAAGATGTGGTGGTTCATTATGGCTTGATTACTCCAAGTTTAGATCCAGGTAATGAGTTTAAAGAGCAATGTAAGTGTTATACAATAGCTGCAGTTTATCTAGCTTGCTAAGCCCCAGGTGGAATCCTGGATTTCTACCACTGCAATATGACCAGACACCACTGTGGGAAACGACAGGGAGATAATATTTAGCATCCAGTCTTCAATTGGCCATTCCAGGAACTGTTTTTAATTGTAAATTTGCTCTTTTTTTATTCATTCACCTTCGCATTTTCAAATGTGTGTTTGAAGAGAACACTTAGGGGCCGATTTACTAAATTCACATGAATAGAATTCATTCGAATTCCGTAGGATTAATTCGATTGGTCGAATATGCAAATTATGCTTATTCGATCATCGATTAGCGAACGCTTGAGTGATCGAAAGGATTCGAATGATCGAACATTCGATCAGCAAAGGATTTAATTTTTAAAAGTTATTCGATTGCCTACTTCTCCAGATTGGACCTACCGAATTGTAATAGAAGCCTATGGGAGCCCTCCCATAGGCTTCTGAGGCTAAGTCCTGATCGAATAGGATTCGTACGATCAAAGTCTTCGATCGCTCAAATCGTACAAAATATTTGAATGATCGAATGATTCATTTGAATGATCGGTATTCAATCGAATGATCAATGATCGAATAAAGGGTAACCTAAAACTATTCGATTAGCATTCGAAAATCTGCCCCTAAGTAGAATGTTAACCTGTGGATGAGATGCACAGAGAAAGTTGATATTAATTTCTAGTTACACCTTGAAAGGTTCCATGGGGCAGTTATTTCTTGATCTGGAAGAAATCTGTGTTCAACTTGCCATGAAAGTATCTACATTATCTAAAAATAAAGATATTGCTATTATTATGTCAACATTTTACTGCTGTTTTTTGAAAGTACACATATGGTTGCTATGGTCTAATTGATTCTATCAGGAAAGTGTCACAGTGAGTTGCTTTAAATATAATGTAATGGTTCATAATTTGCACAATATCATAAAACTCAAATATAGAGAAACATAAAAGCTTCCTTTTAATGTGCATAGCTAACATGTCTCCCCCTTTTTATGCTCAAACATATTTTCAGCAAGTCTTCTGATATACACAATAAGCTTTCTAGCGCCTGGAATTGTAGAAATCAGTTAAAATGACTGATATTGTATCTAGACAGTAACATAATAACACAGTCTGTTATACAAAGAACAGTATAGGGTACATAGATAAAGCTGAAAAATACAGAAGGCTAGCCCTGAGTTGAAAAAGGAAAAATGGCTCTCTAACACTGAAATGTTCATAAACTCTAACAAATGTGTTAGCTTTTTTACAGTGACAGTACATTATACAGTGTTTCCTTTATTAAAACAATTTCTTGTATTGATATGATTCTAAATTATTTAAGACCATTTTCTTCATATCCATGTACTTACAAAGATGTAAATAGGGTTGTGTCATTTCCTGTTGAAAAAGATATTCTATAGATCTGTTTTCTGTGCTGATGCATGTTACATTTTTATCCTAACTGATGCAACTTATTAATCCATCATAGAATAGTTAATTAAAAAGTTGTAAAAAAATATACATAGAATCTCAGATTTTAGATCTGTAGTGGCCATCAGGATTCTGTAGGTCAGCCACTGGTTGTTATCTTATTATATTTTATCATATTTCTCATTACCAACGGCAAGCACTGGTATTGGTCAGCTGTTATTTGTGACCTTTTGTCAGTCGCATTTTTAATGAATCTTAAGTAATGAATGCTCTGCCCAAGTGCTTTCCTTTTATCTGCAGAAGCAGAGACATTATACACTTTACTATTGTGTGTGTGGGGGGGCAGATTTATTGTGCACAAAAAAACCATGATTTGCGTCTGTATTTTTAGAAGTTTCCATATTGCACCCCTTGGTATGAGTCTTTAGTACAGGCATGGAACCATTTATCCAGAAGACTCGGGACCTGGGGTTTTCCAGATAAAGGAATTCGGATCTTCATACCTTAAAGGGCACCTATTGGGCGAAAAAAAATCCCCAAACCGAAGGTGCGGGCTGATATAGCTCGCATTCTGGTTTGGGGTTCTAGTAGTTTAAAAAAAAAAAATTGCCCCCTGCAGGTGCTGGCTTACTCGCACTGGGAGGGAGCTCCCGGTGCAAGCCGCCATGACAGTCCATGCGCATGCGCAGTATGAAAAGCTGCCTGAAATTGTGAAAGCTTTTCATTCGGCTTATGCGCATGACATCACATAACTCCCTCCCGGTGCGAGTAAGCCAGTGCCTGCAGGGGGCAATTTTTTTTTTTAAACTACTAGAACCCCAAACCGGAATGCAGCCCGCACCTTCCGTTTGGGGAATTTTTTTCGCCCCATAGGTGCCCTTTAAGTCTACTAGAAAACCATTTAAGCATTAAATAAACCCAACAGGTTGGAACTTTTTTTTTATCACAGAGAAAAATATATTTTTAAAATTTGGATTATTTGGATAAAATGGATTCTATGAGAGCCTTTCTGTAATTTGGAGCTTTCTGGATAACGAGGTTCTGGATAACAGATCCCATAACTGTACTATAATTAGTAAATGATGACAATGTGTCAAAACCATAAGATTGTTTATACAATGGCGAGAGCACTAACATAACATTGCATAGCATTTTTGCTTCTCTTCTAGCTTTTCCATACGTATATCATTGAAGCATAGCTATGAGACTCATTGATGCCATCACGGCAGATATTTGGCCCATGTCACACAAGAAAAAGCTTTTGGAAACTGAGGGTTTAATAACTAATTATGTAGATTTAGTATTTAGAACTTTACAGACATTTTCCTTGTCTGCATGGCTGCAGGAGGAAACCATAACTGAATGCATAAAACAATTATCAGAGGATAATGCTGCTTTTAAAGCCTATTAACATGCACTCGATAAGAAAGCCACAAATGCATTCAGAGGATAGGAAGCATTATAAAATTCTCAGTGGTGTGCAGCATATTGCTCAATGAAAGGACAAAAACAAAAATAGAATAATTCCATCTCACTGTTCATCTGATCAGATTGTAAGGAGAAAGGATGGGGGGGGGGAGAATATGTCTTTGCCACGTCTATTCCCCTTCTGGAGGAAGGGAGGGCTATGATTGATGCCTGGAGCAGGCTCGGCTGCAGCGGTGTTTTCATTTCATATTTATAAAACCTGATGGAGACATCGATCAATTAGGTACAGGTTTTTGTGAAGCTGCATTCACCTCTTGGCTATGAATCTGAATCCATAGCTTAAATTTTGTGTTCCTATGGCAATGGGGCATATAGAAGCTTGAGCCAGGGACCGAACTAGGGGTAGGTAAAAGAGGCACATGGGGGAGGGGGTGCCAGGTACATACCTTTTCCATCATTTACCCCTTTTATTAACCCATGTCCTCTCACTCTCAGTCTCGCCATGCTCTCAGGCATGCTCATGTTCACATATGCTCACGGCCGGCTTGGCATGGCCCTGGTGTGAGCGAAATACATGTATTACCTATTTTAATTGCTATCTGCATTCATCTTAAAAATCTATGGTACTAGTCTGCTACTCCAAGAACAGTGGAATATGACAAACTCGCTACTTACTGCTTACTTTCTAAAACTAAACCTGGATAACAATGACAAGGTGCCTAACTTTTAACCATACCATTTTTTTGGCATAACTCAAGCCACAAGTAGAATTCCATGGAAACTGCAATATGTACAGCAGCAAATGGTCATCTAGAGAAAGTGTTACTGCATTTACAAGGATGGGACCTGGCATCCAGAATGTGGGGGGGGATCTGTCATAAAGATCTCCATACCTTAAATCTGTTAAAACATATGTATACTTTGATGAACCCCATTATGATTGTTTTACCTTCAATAAAAATATGAAGTAAAAATTTACATATTTGAAATTATTTGATTAAAATAGAGTCTATGGGAGATGGCCTTCCAGTAAGCTTTCTGGATAAAAGGTTTCTGGATAATGGATATAATGCCTGTATATTGTTCCCAATATAGCAATGAATATCAACAATAGTCTGATCTACAGTGTATTTCAATGTGCCCAAAATCTCAAAGGGATCATCATAAAACTGCAGAAGTAGAATCAGTATGTTGATAAAACTAAAACCATTGTGAAAGATTAGTTAGTATAGGGGGAGCATGATCAATCACAGAGGTCATTTTTTAATTATGAGTATTATAATTGTTTTGCATTGTTCCCCTTGCTGGGCTGAAAATATTATACTCAAAAATCAAGTCTGATCAACATAACAATATTACCAACATTTCAACTATTTATACAGTTTCATTCAGATTTGGGCCACCATTTGTGTTTTAGCTAGCAGTGTAATCACACAGCTGGGAGAAGCTCTCCTTTACCTCTGTATCCATGACAACAGGCGGCTCTTGGGTTGTGATTGACATCAGAGGATTCCAATTGTAGCCTTAGGTACATAGAAAATTCTAATGTCAGTCATAGGACGAGAGCTGCATGCTGCTGTCTACTAAAGGAAGTAAAGTTTCTCTCTAGCCCTGCTGGTTAGAACCACATTTTTAAAGTATAACAATGTAGATAAATTACATACATACAGTTCTGTAGAGACCAATAGGTTTAATGGTCCCTATGGCTTCATTCCCCTACCAGTACCCCATTTCCTTGTTGCTGGGTTAAAATCTATGTAATTATATATACCAGTTCATTTGCCCTCGTGTTGCTGGCCATATCCTGCATCACTGTAAGATAGTGCTTTGCAGGGGGAGGCCCTTCCTCTTTGGATTGCAGCAGTTGATCTTGGTGGATGTCCATTAAGCCTGGAGTCAACAGGGCCCCAGAAGTGTTAGGGATAACCCCTTTAGAAAAGTCATGGAACAGAGACCCCGTGAATGAGGTTACCTAAAGTACAGGATAAACAGAGTGTGAGCATTGGTTAGTAAGAGCAGCTTTGGGCTCCACCAAGGATGATGTACTGGAGCAGCTCTCCCCCAGGCTCTGCTTGACTGTAGTGAAGGGATCACAGTACTGGCAAAGGAAACAGGTTATTGTTCTATCCCTATTCCACGCCTGTTGTAGGAATCTACAACCTGGAAGGTGTATACTTTCAACTCCCGTGCTGTTCCTTCAGTGGTGCCATTCTGTATCTGCTTCAGCTGTGATTGTACCTGGCATTTAAAGTGATACTGACACATTTGGTATCAGTGAAGAGAAGCTGCACATGAAATATAAGCAGCTGAACGCCTTCCAAAGGTGCCCCCAGCCCAGCAAACCTTAGCAACAGCTCTGACACCATTAAATCATGTTGCTGAGTTGTTTCAGTTACGCTGGGCTGGGGGCACTGTGATCCCTCCATAGACTAGTCTGTTTCCATTTGTAATAAGCCTACAAATGGGGTTGCCATGAGTAAGGTTCACTGGGCTTTGGGTGCAGCTTCTTTTCACGGATACCGACATGTTCCTATTTTTATAGGAACATGTCAGTAGCACTTTAGTGATCTACCTCATGTGCTGTGAGTATTTCTAACCTTGTGGCACTTTATATTGAATAAAGCCTGTTTTGTTTTGCAAAGAGCCCCTGGTTTACATATTTGGCAATATAGAGGTATAGTACAACAATACCCATACTTACTCCTTCCACTTAGCAAAGGCCCATCCTGCTGAAAGATGGTCCAATATAGTCCATGCTCTTCGCCCCTTGATTTCATTTGACTTTTTACCACAAAATAGTGTTACACTTCCATATTTTCCTCCACATTCAAAGAGTGTGCAAGCGTGATAGCCAAAGAGCAAACCTTAAACAATCGAAAAACTGATGTCTGACCTTAAGTCAAATTTAATTTCAGTAGGTTCCATGACCCATACTAATTAGTCCACCCCTACTTTCCACCCTATCCACCCTATCCCACTTTCTCTACGATTAGCTAACAACTTAACTTCATTAATGCTTTCTTCTAAATCTAAGGCCAACCCTTTATTGGTTTTATATGGTTTTTCAATAGGGATAGATCTATGTAGGTTTATTACTATAATTTACATTAAAAGACAAAAACAATTTGTCTTTTTGTCCTGGAAAAATACACTCAAATGTGCAAGTTTCATTTTAATAGAGTTCTCCAATAAGATGATAATGTGGATAATACTTATTTAATAATACTGTAAATTATCATTCATTGAATAAAATAAAGGGCACTGAATTATTAACTGGGTTTTATTACATGCCTCATTTTATGAAGAGTGGGCTGTGTGGATTTTCAGTGTCCTGGGAAGTTGTATATCAATTTTCAATTAAAGGCAATTGCAAACCACATCAGTAGTGTAGCATTAAAGCTTAGCTAAATCATTGGTTTGTTAATAAAAGGACAAGAAAAACGCTACTTAATCTGCAGGGGATTTTCCAATTCGGTATAATCTTATCACAATATAAGAAGCATTGTTCCTTTTATTATTCGGAAAAGAAGATACCGGGGATATTGGCAACAATAAATACCTCACATAATTAATTCATTTAATTCCTTAACTGCATGTATCTTTCATTAGGATAGTCTCATCACAGTTGTTTGTTTACACAGCACCATTCTTTTCCATGCAATTTCCAAAGAAAATAATTTTCTGGTTCTCTAATTGATTTTTTGGCTCAGATTCCGGAAAGAAGAAACGTACAATGACACAATGATGAAGTCATGTGCAGACTGTTGTTGTGGTCACTTTTTCATCAAAGGTGATGGGACTGAGACACATATTGGACCAGAACTTTATATAATTGGAATTTAAATTTCTGGGAGAATCATTAATATTTAGTATATCAAGCTAACAAGGATAATTTATAAACACTTGACATATTTGCACTTGTGCAGTAACTCATGGCAACCAATCAGATACTGTATGTGCAGTTAATGTTCAACTTGCAACTGAAGGACAACTACTGATTGCTATGGGTTACTGTGTCTACATGCAAATTTGTTGGGTGTGTATATAAATGAGCCCCAGTACTGTATACTTAAATCTAACACCTTGTATTTTTTAGGGGGTTACATACATTCTTTGTGTTGTCGATATAGTACACTATAGGTAGTCTTGTAGACTCTTTTTTAAATATGTACTAGTACAGCAGGTACTGTATTGGCTGATGTCTTGTGACATCTGCCTATTATATTCTACAAAAAAAGTTTGTATATAAATATATTTCTGTCCCATTTCTTTCTATTTCTTTAGAAACAAGTGGCAACTATGAACAGCTTTTAATTGCATATCAATGTCTGTTTCAGCAGTTGTGTTTTGGCAAGTTTATCAGATTAGCTTCCCCACTATTTCAATGATCAACATTAGAATTCAATATACAAATAAAAGGGATTCTGGCTTTGGTAGACGCAATGAGATATATTAAAACTAACAACATGATTTAAAATAATCGCAAGGAATTGTAAAAAAACTGCTCTGATTTACACTTATCTATGCTGAATGCTGAGGAGGAAGGGGGAAAGGAGAGTGCATAAAATTGTATGGTAAATTAACAAAAGGTGCAGAAATAGAAGTCCATTTTTAAGGTCTGCTGACTTAATGGATTCATAATGACTTTTAAATCCTCACTCGGGTAAGAAATAGTGTTCATTTTATAATTGCATATAATTACACTTTTTCATAATCCAGAGCAGCCTTGCAAACCAAATCTATGGGCTCCATTATCAATCTTTTTAAAGGCTGAGACCCCTGCTGGAATTTTGAAAGTGTTATATTATAGGTTTTTTTTTTATCTCCCCTTCATTCTGACATAAAATAAATATTAACTGTTTCATACATGGATGAAAGGATCACTAGTGTTGTTGGAAGAGGAAAGCTGTTTTCCAGGATGATATCTGTGTTTTTTTTATTATGGATAAAGCTTCAGGCTGAGTGTGCATTAACAGTAAGAATAGTACCTTTGGAGTCTTATATTTACATTAGAGCACTGTTCTGCTACAGTCTTTTCATGGGATCTTCAGAAGAATCTAATGTTAACATTTTAGTCATGTCATAGTAATAATAATGGACCAATATAATGTGTAAGTGTATGTATTTACCATGGAAATTTCCAGAATGTTATTGTGTGTAAATACCAGCTGACTGCCCAGGAATTCTCTCATCTCGCTGCCTATGTTGTACTTATACTGCACATTCAAGGCCGCCATAATACTTAAAGGGAAACTATGGTGAAAATTAAAATGCAATTTAAGCTCCAGCATACCAAAATGATAAACTTTCTATATACAATTAAGTAACTATTCTGCATAGTTTCTTAAATAATCAAGTTTATCTTTATTATTCATCTATTAGAATTGCTTTTTTTTCATTCTGTCTTCATGCAGCCGTTGGGTGTCAGATATTCATTGACCATTAGATCCAATATATCTTATAAGGGGGGCTCCCTTTTCTAACAGATGTATTAGAGCTCACTCAAATAACTGATTCTGGTACAAAAAAAAATCTAACACGATAACTGCCTTTTTTTGCAAAAACCCTGCATGGACAGAGACTTGATGTCTGGTGATTTTAACAAAGTGAGCTCTAATATGTCTTCTAGGCACAATGAGCCCACCTATAACATATATTGGATCTAACGGTCAATGAACCCAACTCCTGCATGAAGACAGAATGAAGAGAAAGCAATACTGAGAGAGGGATAGTGAATATAAACTTAATTATTTCAGAAACAATGCAGAATATTTAATTTATTGTATTTAGAAAGTTAATTATTTCAGTATGTTGAAGCTTATATTTCATTTTCATTTTCACAATAGTTCCCCTATAACACCCAGCGTCCATTTTAATAACTGTCAGATTTAAAACTTGTTATGTGGTATGCATATTACATGGCTCTATGGTGGAAAGTTTCTGGTTATTCTTAAACACTAGGTCCCACAAGGATCTAGGCTTGCACATATCCGAATATTTGCTGGTATCATGGCAGGGCAGCCTGACTGTTTTGTTTTTTCCTTTTAACTCACCTGTATTCTGGTGGACGATATTTGGAAGTACAGGTGTTTATTGGGCAGATCTTATGGTAAAAGTCTGACTTGTCTGCTTTGACCATTGATCACAGTCCAATAATAATGGCAGTTGGCATGCTAATTACTAGATGTACATCTGCATTTCACCTGTGCCCTCTTATCATCAGTTCAAATATTTATTGTCAAGAAGGAAGTCATTACATTTTTATCTATTCATGCAACACGTTACTACAAGTTTCAAACAGCAAAATAAACGCAAAAACATATTTTCATTAAAATTTTGGTATAATCCATAATCTTAAAAAATGTGTTTAAAGGAAAACTATACCCCCGAACTATTTCAAAGTACTGGCCCTTTAAAAACCCTTCTATTCACCACCTTAAAGAGATACTGAAACCTGAAATTAAACTCTTTTTTTACATCTATTATAACACTGGCTTTGAAAGCTACTTCTAACTTTGCCATAAAGTATTTGCATGATGCTTTTATATTACCTGTATGTTACCCCATGTTCCTCTATGAGGGGGCTGCCACATTTATGCAGCCGGAGTCCGTTTATTAGAAACTGTCAGAGTGTCATAGAGTGAGGCTTAGGAATTTCAACTAACAATTATATACAAAAACAAACCTCTCAGCAAAAAATGATCAACATTTAGGGGCAAATTAACAAAATTCACATGATCGAATACCGATCGTACGATTTTTTCTGATATTCGAATATGCAAATTTGACCTCTTCGATCATCGAATACCGAATTATCAAATGATATTTGATAGGATATTTGATAATTCGATCATTCAATGATTGAAGGATTTAAAATTTTAAAATCCTAGAATGTCTACTTCGCCAGAATGAACCTACCGAATACCAATAGAAGCCTATAGGACCCCCCCCCCCATAGGCTTCTTTTGCTAAGTCCTACTCGAATACCATTCGCACGATCAAACACCTCGATCGTTCGAATGGTACAAATTTTTCTGAGGCTTGAAGGCAAAAGTATGATTTTTTCGTGAAATCGAACGATCGGTTTCAGATCGTACGATTTCATCGAGAAATCGAATATCGAGCAAAAAGATAGCCTAAAACTATTGCCTAAGCATTCGATAGTCGAATGCTTTTCGAATTTCGAATAGATTCGTAGGATTTTTGGGGAGTTTTAGTAAATGTGCCCCTTAATGAACATTCATATGTTAAAATTTATTTCTTAGTGTCATTATAATTTGAAGGATTTTGCGCAAAATGGTTTGAATCGAATGATACGATCAAACTATTTTTATTTGACTGAATACAGCTGTTTTCCATTGAAAACGGCCATATTCTATTGAAAATTACCATTAATAAATCTGCCCCTTAGAGTTGAAATATTTCTGGTCAGTTGATCTCTGTGACACCACACAGACCATCACAAAATGGTGGTTCAAGGCAAGAGATGTAAAAGGGCAATATTTACTTAAATATATATTCCAGTTTCATCAGATTCTTTAATATGCCACTTAATTTGATATAAACTATCTGTTGTTCAAGTATTCATTTTGGGGGTATAGTTTCCCTTTAATATATTAACTGGAAACATTTGTTTTATAAAACCCACAAAGTGTATTTCACAGTCTTTCCAATAACAATAGTGAAAGTTGTATTTCAAAAGGAATGAAATGAAGGCAATCCTCCAACAGAAGCTAGAAGTGAATATTATATAGAAGATAGGAATATGGATTTAGAGGGAGGAATCTCAAGTGCATGAAGACTGCTTCTGTCTTAACAATCTGTAGAAAATATTGTACAGTATTGTCCCAGTTGATTTATCTCCAGTGAAACGATTCTCCATAAAAGAAACATCAATTCAAAATTAGTTTTAGCGAAGTTTGGCAGTGAAAGTGTGTTCTAAGCATTGCAGCAACAGTTATATATTTATACAGTTGTAGAAAAGGTTTTAATACAGAAATTGTTTAGCTCTAGATATACGTTTCCCTTTTTTAAAAAAGTTTGTGGTGAACAATGTTTAACTATAGATGTTTCTGATTCCTTTTATTCTAAGAGTCAAGTCTTGAAAAAGTCTGCAGTGTGAACTTGGGAGAAATCGCAGATATCTGATGTCAAATACTCCCTCTGTTGAGCAGACACCTACCATTAATAAAATGAGACAAAGAATATAATTAACCTAAAATGTGCCTTTAATAGGTATTCTGAGAGCCTAACCTCCACCTCGCTGCTGCATGCCCCCTAGGATAGAGCTATGGCGGACTTGGGTGTGATCGTTGGATTAAGTGATTACCTGAATTGACTACTGAGCAGTACAGATATTTGCTGACTGTGGCCAGGAAAACCGACTGAGGAGTTGGTGAGTGGGCGGAGCAGCTATTTGCCAATTATGTGTTACTGATATGTAACTGCTAAATGGGCACACAATGACATAATGAGGTTAGAGGAAAAAGATGTGTCTCTATAGTTTCATAATAAAAAATATGATGGTTGGTTCCCTGAACCCAGTGCATTTGAGGAAACATACTTTTAGACTGGATATTATTAATTACAAGTATGGGACCTGTTATCCAGAATGATCGGGACCTGGAATTTAAAAAAAAAAAAAAAAAAGTATTTTTGTAAGTTGGACCATACCTTAACCTTTATAAGAAAATATTTAAATACTATTTAAGCTCAATATGATTGTTTTGCCTCCAATGAGGATACATTATTAGTGATGGGAAAACATTTTGTTTGTTAGTTGGGATCAAATACAATACAAGGTACTGTTTATTATTACAGAGAAAAAGTGAATCAATTTTTTAAAATTTTTATTTGTAGTCTAAGGGGCCTAATTTTTATGGCCAAGTTTTTAAAGGGGAAAAATTTTTTAGGGGAAAAAAACTCTAACATTTTTAGAGATTTATTATACTCCAAAGCTGCAAAAAATCCAAATTCGAAAATACTTAAAACCTATCCAGGTCATGTAGAAGTCA
The DNA here is from genome assembly GCA_024363595.1 of Xenopus borealis. Classification (NCBI taxonomy): domain Eukaryota; kingdom Metazoa; phylum Chordata; class Amphibia; order Anura; family Pipidae; genus Xenopus; species Xenopus borealis. The sequence continues at coordinate 72,742,258 of CM044443.1, read as the reverse complement.
TTCAGTTTTTTTTTGGTAACTGAGTTAAATCCATGTACATCGTTGACAACTTTGTTAAAAAAAAAAAGAAAATAGATAAATGTGAGTTTTAATAACTACCCCTTAAAGTCTTAAGTTTAAATGGAGTTTATGATTTTCTTCCCCTAATTTGGAGCTTTCTGGATAACAGATCCCATGCCTGTATTTGTTATACCCCTGGATTTCAGCAATGTCTTAAAATATGATAGTGCTTTGTAACATAAAATGGGAAATACTGTTTTCTTTGTTGAATAAATATTAGGTATACTACAAGCAAGCTGCTCTGTACAGGCACCATTAATACCAGCAACACATAATTTTGAGCCTTTTTGTAAAAGCTTAACTAAGTAGTCAGTGTACAAAATAGGCATTGGCAGAGAAAAAAAGCTTCTGCTACATTAATAATTTGTGGAGGGCCGCCAAGTTATCATTTAATTTAGATAACATATACAGATTGGTAAACAACAACAGACTCCTTTTGCCAATACTGTCACATTATTTTTCAAAACTGTATAATAAACGAGAGAAGGGGGAATAGAATAAACCTTTCAGAAGCTCATAAACACATTTTAGTGTGAACTGCATAATTTGTCTTGCATTACATTTCATAACTTGGAAACTTCTTAGACACAATCAAATGCTTTAAAATCAAGATTTAACAAGACAATGTTGACTCTAAAACTACCTTAAACAGAATGCTAGAATCTCTCATTTATATATAATTAACTTGACCAGACCACCATGAGATCACACACTTGTCCATGACAGTGTCTAAAGTATAGCTTAAATTAAAGCCAGTGGCTGTGCCCAGTCACCCATTTTCCAGATCAATGATATAACAGTAGTGAAGTACACTACAACTGCGTGTGGGAAGTACAGTACAGATGCTTGAATTCCCTTTCTGCAACCCCCATATATAAATCCCTATAACACCATACATAAAGGGTTGCAAGAGACAGTTGTCCAGGAATACATTTTAAAGGGACTCCAGTTGTTGCCAGTTAGTATACCCATCAAAATAAAACCATAGTAGTTGTTATAGCCTCTGGAGTTTCCCAGTCACAATGATTGCAATAACCTATTGCCCCTAAATTTACATTTTTAGGTACAACTAAAGGGTTTGTAACTCCAAAATAATATTGCAGTGTCTTTAGTAAGTTTATGCCTTGTAAAGTACTGCAGGCAGGGAACACTTGCTGAAGGGTTCAGAAGAGGCTGGTTATATCATATAAAGTTGCTAGAAAGTCTATCATTTTGTTCCTCCATCAGCTGGAGGTTGCTCTACCTGGGCATAACTGACCTTAAAGCGAAAGAACACCAGTAAGAAAATGGATCCCCTTGCTCTTTATGAAGCAATATTGCTTGAATATTGCTGCCATCTATCCACCACTTTGATATGCTTTTAAGTATTCACCCTGTTGCATTTACAAATAAACTTTGAAAGACTTGAAAAGTCTAGTTACACAGCAATGCTCCATTTCTCCTCCAACATTGTGACAGCTGAAAAAAGGAGTTCAATATAACCAGTGTTCTAACAATCTAAGTTAGAGATGACTTTCTGGGCTAAGACAGGGTTACAGTTGCAATGAGTATCATTTACCTCTGCCCTTGTTGCAAGTGTTGGGGCACTAAATGCACAAAATTACAACAGGCTGCAATCTTCCAGTGGAAAAGTCAGTATGTAGGACTCAAGGGCACATTACGTAGCGGGTGGTGGCATGGGTCATTGACAATACCAACATGCAAAAAAAATACAACTAAGTACTGCTTGGGAAATCTTGCCATATTTTTAGCCTTTGCATTATAATAATAAATTAGGCTTAATATGTCATATTTTTTACTATTCAGATTGTCTTAGTGATCGCAAGACTTGTAACTTCATAGTGGATCTATTAACATAGATCCAACTTGTAATGTATATTTTCTTATTTCTCTAAGATGCATGAGAGGAAACATGAGTCATGATCTACTGTATTTACACCTATAATGAACACATTTCACTTCATTGGTTACCACACAAAGTAGATTATGATGCCAGAGGAACATAAAAAGAGGTACCCAAGTAATGACTGTAATAGGTTGCATTGCTACTTATTAATGCTCTCTTTGGAGCTCAAGGTGTTAACATTTCAACACAAAAAAATGCTTAAGAGGTTTTATGCCAGTTTTAGAAGCTTTCTGGTTTATCCTCAAACCTGATACACTGTCAGGCTGAGAATCAATGTTCATTTTAAACCATCTGTTTGGATTGAGTCCCAAGGATATTTTCTCCCTTGTGATAATCAAGGGATGAAAAGAAAACACATCTTTTTATGCCAAAATCGGACAAAGATGCATTTTCTTTCTAAAACATGCAATCAAGATGTCTTTGTAGGACTCCTTTTTACAACTTCTTCATAATTTGATAGGAGGAGACACAGCCTGATGGTAGGCAGCAGTTTCTGGCATTAGGGAGCCATGTGCACATGCAACAGTCTTTCTAAATAAATAACACAGTATTTATTGATTTTCTGAAAATGTTCTAGATATTAGGACCCAAAATATTTATTCATTCTACTTTTCCATCTCTGTGAGTGTCCAAATAAACCAACTACAAAGTCTCTTTACCATTACTCATCATAATATGAAGGCAATAGACTCCTTGGCAATATATTATATCCCAGAATGTGGGAATAAAAGGGGTGTGGAATATTTTGCAACACCTTGTGCTCCATCTGTAGATTATACACACATATTCAGTTTAGCTCAAAATCAGAAGAGGTTAACTACAGAGTAGGGGTATTATAAATTCCTATTTAAAAGGGAGTCATTATTCTTTCTAATAAAAGAAAATATCCCACCACCTTAAAGAGCTTAATAATAATTAAAGTTACACGCTAATGAAGAGCTCCTGAAAGCGTGAAGGGATTTTTCACTAATGCTGTGCTTTTCAATTTCTCTTCTCATCCCATTTAGGCCATGGGGAGCAATGTAGAGATATTCAGGGCTTGTGATTTTCCATTTCAATGAACCTTTCAGCGAGGAAAGGAAAAAGGTCAATCTGCATCTGTTTTGAAAATCAGACTATTTGGGGGTTTCAAATAGTTTTGCCCATTAAACTGCTCCCAACTGACTTTAGAAGAGTCATATTTTTAAAATATGTGCATATGTTTTCTTTTTATACATTTTCCCATACTATTTGGAGGTTGGATATGAATGGCATAATGCAGTGTGTAGCAAAAGGAAAACTTAAGCCTAACAAAGTAGGGTAGAAATGCTCCACATTATTTTTTAGGGGTGTCTACCAGCCAAATGCATCCACATACTTTTAGATGTGAAGATCTGTGCCTATAAGGATGCCCCTGAAAGTTCATCATCCTTAATCCTACAGCTGTCAGTTTAGGGACTGGCTCACTATACAGTCATATGAAAAATTTTGGGAAACCCACTTAATTCTTTGAAGTTTTGTTTATAATTGGCTGAGCTTTCAAAGTAGCAACTTTACGTTTCTTATAATATATAACATGCCTTGTGGAAACAGTATTATTTCAGCAGTGACAAAGTTTATTGGATTAACAGAACATATGCAAAATGCATCATATCAAAATTAGACTATGAATAAATGTGAGAAATTACATCAATATTTAGTTGAGCCTCCTTTTTGCAAATTACATCAATATTTAGTTGAAGCCTCCTTTTGCAAATGTAACAACCTCGAGATGCCTCCTATATTGTGTCTCTGGATTCAGTGTCAGGATCTCTAGTTCAATTAAATTTGATGGCTTCCGAGCACGGACAACCTGCTTTAAATCATCCCCTAGATGTCCGATGATATTCAAGTCAGAGGAATGGTGATGGCCATTCCAGTATATTGTACTTCTCCCTTTGCTTAAATGCCTTTATAGATTTCAAAGTGTGGTTAGGTTCATTGTCTTGTTGGAATATCCAACCCCTGCATAACTTCAACTTTGTGACTGATGCTTGAACATTATCCTGAAGAATTTGCTGATATTGGGTTGAATCATCTGACCCCCAAATGTAACAAGGGCCCCAGTCCCTGAACTAGCCACACAGCCCAACAGCTTGATGGAACCTCAACCAAATTTTACAGTAGATAGCAGGTGTTTTTTTGGAATACGGTGTTCTTCTTCCACCATGCAAAGAATGTTTGTCTTATCAGTCCAAAGCACTTTGTTCCAAAATTATTGTGGCTTGTTTAAATTAACTTTTGCATACAACAAGAGACTCTGTTTGTGGCATATGTACACAAAGGGCTTCTTTCTTATCACCCTGCCATACAGATGTTCTTTGTGCAAATTGCACTGAATTGTAGAACAATGTACAGATACACCATCTGCAGCAAGATGTTCTTGCAGGTTTTTAGTGGTGGGTGAATTTATTCGGCAGGGGTGAATTCACAGCAAATTTCTGCGTTTCGCCACTGTTGAATAAATTTGCTAATCACCAGCAAAAATTCGCCAGCATCAAATGTTTTGATGCTGGCAACGAAAGTTTTTGATGCCAGTGATGAAAATTTTGGCGCAAGCATAAAAAATTGACACCGGCATCAAAATTCGCCATTTCTCGAAGCGTTTTCGGTGAGGTGATGTTTGGGTTGTCTGTAACCAGTATTTTTATTGGCCTGCCAGACCTGGGCTTTACAGCAACTGTGCCTTTGGCCTTCCATTTCCTGATTACATTCCTTACAGTTCAAACTGACAGTTCAAACCTTTGAGATAGCTTTTTGTAGCCTTCCCTTAAACCATGATACTGAACCATCTTTGTTTTCAGATCTTTTGAGATTTACTTTGAGGATCCCATGCTGTCACTCTTCAAAGTGGCAATTTTAGAAGCTTCCAAACAGAAGCACAATTTGCAATTGGCCACTTTAAATATTCCTATGAAGGTCAAGGCTTAACAAGCTAATCCAACAAATTTGGGGTTGTCAGTTATCAATATTGATCAGTTACATTCATTCAAATTAGCAAAATTACAAGGTTATCCACATTTTTGCACAGACTGTTTTTATCATTTGATTTACTTTCATATAACTGAACACTGCTTCACTAAATATCTTTGTTCAGAAAACACCCCAGTACTCAATGTTCCTGGGAAATAAGAGACATACTGATGAAGCCACTTTGGATAGTGTGTTTGACACAGAATAACTTAACTCAGATATCCCATTTTTCCAACTTAACACATAATATTGTGTCACAACATCCCATCCAATTAAAGAGTTGAAAACAATGGCGCTTTGGTATGCTAATGAAAAGGTTAAATGCATTAAATGAGTTAAGATGACTTTAGACAACACAGTTTCTTAAATTAACCCTGAGTCATGACGCATTTAACACTCAAATCCAAGTGGCTGCATCTGTATCACTGTTATCTTTTTTGTTGAAAGTAAAGTAAATTATTATGCAGGCTGAAAGGGGTTTCCAAACTTTTTCGTATGACTTTATACTGTACTGTATGTTTTCAAATCAAAGTAAACTCACCAACGTTTGTAGAATTCTTAATTTAGTTAGTTGACAATGTTGTGGCAAATTTTTATTTTGGGTTACAATGCTTTCAACCTTTAGTAAACAGGCCCCCATGACTTTGGAAAGTATTTTGGTATTGTCCACAATGATTTGGAATAAGTCATTATTACTACAAAAGAGATTTGAGTGATCCAAATTCAACAACCTCTAATTAATTATGACTGTAGCTTATACAGCAGACTGTATATTATTTATAATACATAGCAGTTTGGTTGGAAAGAAACATAAGTCCATCAATTTGATGATAGGCTATTTTTTTTTCTTTTTAATGTTTTGTTGCATTTCAAATGTACATTTAAATATAAATGACACTTATTACAGATAATGTTGTAGAATACAGTAGAATAAAGATATTACAGGTCACCTTTTAAATGCACATGATCACACATAATTTCAATGTACTCATTATGTACTGCAGGGTATGTGTTAAATAAATATCACTGGTGTAAGGGGTATGTACTTTACCAGCAGGGAAATGCTGTTTAACAGATCTAGTGGTATTCTGGCTGCCATCTCTTACCCATGAGCCACCCTGGTGCTCATTGTATTCAAAACACAAGCTATCCATCACGGAGGCCTTGTTTGTAGTGTCTTATACATACATAATGACCTTTATATTGTTGTTAATATGGTTTTCATTTGCCATGGTACAATTAAATGTATTTATACAATCAGAAGGAGAATGAGCTGAAATTAGCATTTGAACCACATAAAATTAGTTGTAATTATGATTCACATCTGCAGTTAGTTAAAAAAAAGAAATTGGATGCCACTTTTGTTTTACAGACTAACATAAATTGCGTCTCCTTCTAATTGTTGAGAACATTTATATTTCTTGAGGCTGATTTATTTCTCCATTTGATTGGAAAATCTTTTTTTGTGAATATCATAAATAAATAATGTAAAAACCCTGGAAGGTGACTTCTTCTTGCCAGAGGCAGAACTGCATTATAAGCTGTTATTTTGGAAGCATAAAAGCAATCTTTCCTCCAAGGAAATATTATGTTAAAATGTTTAGTCCTAATACATTAAGTCCAAGTGCTAATGCATTTGTCACCCCCGCACTGGGTTATTATCACACCAATAGCAGAGGTGTATGGTGCACTGCCCAGCAATTAATGTTTGATGAAGTACAGCTTAAATGAAAAAAAACTGATATTCATCAACTTCTTATTGCATCAGGCTTAGGTAATTTGTTTGTTATACTGTTAAAAAAGTGTTTCTCAAATCTGATTAATGTCAATTAAAGCGTATTACCATATTTATTTAAGGGTGAAAAGACAATTCTACACACTCCAAAAGCTTTTCTACGTTATTATGTGAGTATTTTTGAGGAAAATTCACAATATTCACCTTTTTTGTGAATATGAATCTGAGTTGAAGTCTGTTGTTATAGACTTATAGAACAGTGGCACATATTGTTGCTTGTTCTGGCTGTCAAAAATAAGAAGTATCTACCATTGATCATCTCCCACCAATGTTTCCCATGTATATCAATGAGAACAAATCTGTAGCAGATGGCTGCTGTTTTGATCTGCAATACAACTATCACCGATCAAAATGTCCCATGTGATCTAGCTATTAGAAATTTGCACATGTTCCTTAATGGGAACTGAGGAATAAAAAAGTCAATTTAGTGCTATTTTCTCATGCTTGATTTTTTTTAATATTAGAATCATTCAAATGTATAAAGCTTCTGAAAACATGCTCAACACTCATATGCAAAGGAGTTTTTGAGACAAGAATATATACTAGCTAGCATACTAGCTTTCTTTTGTAATTACATTAACCAAGTGATTGTGTTATATTAGAGGTAGATTGCACTAAATAAAAATGAATGCTGATGAATGACTGATGAATGCTAATAGCAACAACTTCAAGCATAGCGTCTTTGCCCATCTCTGCAGAAGACTACTTTTATAGACCTTAATATGTTGTCATGGAGAGGATGCATTTTACCAGTCCAATGACAATATCTTAATTGTTGAAAAGTTTCTTAATACTTGTGAAGGATGGTGAATTTTTTTTTCACATGATTATATTCCATTATCATCTTTATTTTTTCAACATTAATGTATTAATACTTAAAAGTTTCCAGCCCTTATGAATTTAGCTACCATTATGTATCCTGAGAGAACAGTTAACTGGGTTAAGCAGTAGAAATGTAAAATATTTTAGCAAGAATGATAAAGTATTCATGAGAATTAAAGGGGCTCGGTAACTGGACTTTTCCATATAAGGGATCTTTCTGTCATTTGTATCTCCATGGGGGATATTTACTAAAGTTAAAATGTATCTTATTTTTTTAATTAATACAAAGTTGACTTAACTCCCATCCATGAATGTAACTCATTTATCAAAAAAATCAGCTTGAAAAAGTTGGTGCGGGAAAAGTCTTGACAAAACTTGGTTTGACTCCAGAATCATACTTTTTTTTCCGAGTTGTTGCCTGTTGTCCAACTTTTTTGGTATTATCATAAGAAAATCAGCTCAGATCACAACATCTTCAAATTGTAAAAGGAACATCTGCCATTGACTTCTACATGACCTCAACAGGTATTTTATTGTATTTTTTGCAGCTTTTGGGTATAATGAATCTCAATAAAAAATTGGTTTAAAAACTCAACCAGAAAAAATTGAGGTTTAACAAATTGGCACCTAAGTCTTCAAAAAAATAACTGAAACATTAAATAAATTCAATAGGATTGTTTTGCCAGCATTAAAGATTCCTAGCCAGAATCACGTACAAGAGTAAAAGAAAAATGTTTTAACATTTGTAATGATTTCATTAAAATGTAGTCTATAGGAGAGTAGTCAATGGTTGAGTTAACCTGTTCCATAATTTTGGAGCTTTCTAGATAACAGGTGTCCTGGAAAAGGATCCCATACTTGTATTGTTGCTCATAAAGTACAGTTATTCTAATCAGATATGTTATTTTTGCCAAGATCTGCTTCACATCCAGAATTTGTTATCCACATTGTGAAATAGGAATTTCTGGAAATCATGGGCAGGAAATCTGTTTGCAAATGCAGTGAAATTTATATGGACACTATGCACTGGGTTTCAATGTGCTGAGCAAGTCCTATGAAGATGCATTGTATCTCTTAGATTGTTGTCCAGGACTTCTTTTTAGATCAGTTTTCAGTAATGCCCATGCATATTTATTCTTGTGAACCTTAAAGGGATACTGTCATGGGAAAAAAATGTTTTTTTCAAAATGCATCAGCTAATAGTGCTGCTCCAACAGTATTCTGCATTGAAATCCATTTCTCAAAAGAGCAAACAGATTTTTTT
>CM044443.1:72693287-72733053 GCA_024363595.1 Xenopus borealis | reverse complement strand
CATTATATACAATAGTGATAAAAACCTAATTATTTTACAAATGAGAACTTATGGCTGTGATTTTGTATAGAGTCTAGATTCTGTAAGTACCTCTCCAATTTTTGCATTAAAAAAAAGAATAGAAAAAGGAATAGTAGCACAATTAAAGTGCAGAGCAGTTTCATTCATTCCAGTTAAAGATACAGAATACCCAAAATCTAAGCAAATTGTCTGCTGTAGCTCTGCTCTTCAAACACATGAAAAATAGAAGAAAAATAGATAGAGAAGCAGATTGCTGAGGAAATTATCAACCAATTTTAAATTATGGATACCCAAAATGAACTTTGCATTCAATCAATAAATGGGGGCAGATTTATCAAGGGTCGAAAAAACTCTCGAATTTTGACCATGGAATTTTGGTTGAATTGCAATCCTTCAAATTCGAATATCAAATTTGAAGGATTTTAGTGCAATTTGACTAATCGAACGATCAAATAAAAAAATTTCGATCGAACGATTTTAACAATTCAATCAAATTTTTTTTTTGATCTAAAAACTTCTATTTTTTCATGTGTTTGAAGCATACTTTGAGATCTGCCTGTATAAAAGTAGAGAAAATAGTCCCTTCATGCCACCAGTTTTGTGCAGAAGGGACTTTGCAATTTTTAAAAAAAGAAATGAAAGGTTGAAATTTGGTCACATGAGCGACTTGTCTACAACTTATACCTTCTTGTACCATCATGTGGCTTGCCTTACAGGAACAGTGTGACCAGATTCAGTTTACAGGTGTTGCCCTAATATTATTTGTTTGTGTATATAAAATATATTTATAATGTTTCTTACATAAAAATTATATTATCTTAACAAATATTAGCTACAGGATGTTGGAATGGGTTATATACAGTATGCATGTAATATTACATTTGAGTCAAATGGGAACATATCAAAACTGTACACATTATTTATAAGCAGAGACAAATAAAACCTGTATGAATGAGATATGGGATTTGCAATCAGACATCTATTTTCAGGTCGATACAAGTATATAATGGAAGTTGAATTGTGGTCAAATGTCTCTTCTCTCTTTGGTTATAGTACTTACAATACATTTTAGTTTTCATAAGAAGATGATAAAAGGAGGGATTTATCGGCACAAACTAAGGGGCAGATTTACTATTGGTTGAATTTCAAATAGAAAAAAATTTGAAATTCAACCATCAAATTTTTGTGTGGGCCATTTTTGATCGAAAATTTACCTATTCGAATAGGCCAGTTTTCGCTGTAATTCGAATCGTTCTAATTCAACGATTTGAGCATTTTCAAAAAAAAAAATGTAGATTTTCCAGGACTTAGAAAAAATTTCAGTAAAGCTTCCAGGAGGTCCCCCATAGGCTGCAATGGCAATTCGGCATCTTTAAGGTGGAGAAGTGTTTTAAAGAGACAGTACTTCGAAATTTGAATTTTGTGCTATTCAATAGTCGAAGTAGCCCAAGATTACTTAGAAGAAATTCGAATTATAAAAATTTAAATTTTATTAAAAAATTCACTTCAACTCTTAGTAAATGTGCCCCTAAGCAGTACTCTTATAATGGATCAACCATGTGACTTGCCACAAAAAACTCTTTAAAGGCTATATTATTGCTATGGATATGTGCTGTTCCAATATCTTTATGTGGCAGATTTGGTCCAGTCTGGGAATGGAAAACTTTTATGTATGTATGCTCTCTGTTCTAGCACTAATAGATATTTAGCTAAGATGGAGCCTGGTATTGGTATGTACAACCTAAAAAAAGCGAAGAAAGACCAAGATGATGAGCAAAATCGGTAAAGTATTGTGCTGTATTACAGCCCTTTGTTATCATGAGGTTAAAATGAAACATTAATAGTGATGTATTTTAAGAGACTTTTTATTGGTGGGTAAAAGGTTTCTCTCTTTGCCAGATGATTTGCTGTGACCAAATTACTCCAACACAGAATGTACATTACCTGAATCTTTTTAACATAAGTGGCTATAAAATATAAATTGGTTCCAGACACTAGGGTCACTTGGAAAGCAAAATGTGTATTTAATAGTCCATTTTTTCCATTTCGTTTTTGAGCAGCACTTATTTGTAACTTCTTTCTCCACAATTTCTAAGAACAGTTCCTACCACAGAAAGACTTGATTGGCCGACAAGGGAGCTGTTAAACTCCCATGTTTTTAGTTCCCTTTATGTGTGTGATTTCTGCTACAATATTTCCCCATAATTCAGAACATCAAGGCTGAAATGCTTTATCCCCTGAAATGCTGAAAACTATCAACCTCTTTCCTGAAGGTCACGGATGCCTTTCTGAAAAACTATCTTTCACAAAGTGGACTGATATTCCAAATTTGCAGGAATGTAATGATAAAATGAGTCTAAGAACAACCCACTTGGGAGGAAGAAAGCAATGAAATGTGACATTTCTCATTATTCATTGGACAAGGCATATTAACAATGTAAAGCCTTCATGATACATACATGCTAATAGTTAATATAATATACATCTATTGATGATTGGGGTGCTGATAGATTTGATATAATTTATTTGTAATATTAATATACATATTTTATAATGGATTTAATGATTTTATTAATTATCTGCCATTAACCTTTACAGACAGCCCCTCATTGTAATGTACTTTAGACACACATACAGTACACGCAAGCATGAATATTTTTATAAGGTAATAAAGTGAATTTCCATACCATTTCCGCTGTTTGAAATCACATAAGGGACTGGAGTTGTAAAGGATTGACATTTTCTTACCCCACTACTCTTAGCTTTCTATTACATAACCATCTCTGTTAATAACCAGTTCCAGCAATATATTAAAAATACATGAATGGATAGTTAAAAAGCCAGCATTTAGGGTAAAAGGAAAACTCCTGTTGTTCATGAAACCCCCATCCCTTTCCCCACAAAGACAGACATCATTAAACTTGCTTCCTCCTCGTTAGGTATTTGGATAACTGGGAAATGCTTTTGAATACCTATACAGCTAATCACACTGGTAAGGTATCATGCAGCTTGTTTGCCCTCATTATAAGCTTTACGAAAGCCCCAGGATTCATATAGGACAGATTTTTGCTGCGATCAAAATAATCACAAACTTTCAAACATGTAGAAAGACTGATGTCAACTTAGAAAATTATTTAAGCAGATACATAGTCTAGCTTTTATTACAGGTTTTGTAACTCCATATACTGCAGGCATACTAGAAGCCCTGTAATGATGCTTTCTTTATCAATTATTGCTTGGTAAACCAAGCACACATTTTTGCCACTTGTTCGTTATTGTTCATGGGGTGCCTGTTTCACTTGAGTTTATGGTTTATATTTTATTTGTCATGGTGGGAGGACGAGTTGGTCTAAAGGTTAAGGGATCTCATGCTAGGTTTGATTACATGTTGCAATTCATTGAGACTATAGACAAGTCACTTAATCTCCCAGTGTCCCAGCATACTTAGTACACTTAATGGCTGCCTTGCTTGCTATAAAAGTGCTTTGAGTACAAGGGGGGAAGTGATGTATAAATAATTCCCGTTCATAGTTCAAGTACAGCAATAACCCTATACAGTACATACTAACCTATGCCCATTAGTAAGTAATATCACATTCATGTAACAATATTTCCATTAAATTACTGTAGCTCACTGGCTTATCAAATACATATAGCAGCTGGGATACAGGGAGCTGTAAATTCACAACTGAATGTTTGCAGGTGATACATTACTGCACTGTACTAAAAATTTTATATATGACCACTGTTGGTTTTTTTTTCCAGTTGGAGGTAGGAGCTTCATCAGTTTGTAAATTAATTCATGTTAAACTAATTGCACGATTGTTCCAACAGGTATTTCAGTGAATTCCAATGCAGATGTATCAATGCAAATGCCACAAAAATGTCAATTGTCATCATTCTAGTAATACCATATCATAAATACTTGATTTATATTTGGTTATAAGCACTCAGTGACCAGATAAGAATAGCAAATATATTTCTGACTTCCTTATAAGAAAGGGAAAACAAATTTAGAGCAAAGAAAATGTGTCTCACATAGCTTCACAGCGCACATGGTTTTTCTTCTGCAGATGTTTGTTCTCTTTGTACAAGGGCTATGGTTTAAATAATAAAATGTAATTATTTTGTATCTTTTCTGCTTTCACCCCTGCTGGCTATGATACGTCTACAGGGCTTACAAAGGACACTGCTGGGGACAGGGCTCAGTGACTGTGAGATGACAGCAGGGATGCTTGAAGAGGAGGGAGGCTGAGAGCAGCAGATGTGTGCTATGTAGAGGATTAAGGAGTGAGGGAGAGTGGTGGATTAGGAAACAGATGTCTGAATTTTCTCCCTTTATTACTTATGTGCTTGCAAAACATAGATACTGTTCTGTTTTCTCAGCTCGGACTGTTCATAACTTAAAGGTTATCTTTTACCAGATACCGTGTTGGCAACTAAAGGACCAGACAAGGGATGCCTATTTCAGCAAATCCATGACTTATTCGCAAAAGACTGATAATGAATGGCTGACTGTGGACTCACACCTTCATGTGATCACTAATATAGTAAAGACAGGGCATAGTTATCTAAGGTCACCTGTAGCCTGTTAGGGGGGGTGGAGCCTCAAGGGATTAAATGAAAAAAGGAGGGCATTCTCTTTTCCCTTGACCAGCTCCTGCCCACCCTTCCATGAGCGGGGGGGGGGAGTTAACAAATTAGGGATTGAAATCTCCTGGGGCGGCTGATATGTGTATGAAGTGTAGGGAGTAGAAGGGGTCAGGCCTGGGGGCAAAGTGATGGAAGGGGCCAGATGGAAGGTGCATTTGTTATGGAGGAAATTCACACCTAGGACTGACAGTAAGTAGGCACCTTCACTCTTGATTATAATTGTTTGCAACCTTCAGTAGCTTGTCTTAATAAACACGCCGTGGCCTTTTCACCCAAAGTAAGCAGTGTAGTCTGAAATTATGGGGGGATGGGGAGAAGCTTGGTGTTGTTGGAAGGAGTCCAGCAAATTGACTTGACACTTCCTGTGTCATGGGCAGATAGATATAACAGTTGCCTTTTCAATGTGTTGCAATATAAAATGACAGGAATGTCTCCCCTATAATCTTGTCTCAGGAAATGTTAGGGAGGCAAATCTCCTGTATGACAGAACTAGATTTAGAATACACTCAGGAATCCCTATAAAAACTGTGGTATGCTCAAACATAATCTCAAATAATTCATGCTGCTTATATAAAACACCTAGTAATTGATTAACCTACACAAACATCAAACAGGGCACTATGCTAGGAGAGTAAAAACAGGCTGTTTAATAACTTGAATGTCCAACTGCTGTGTGTGGCCACCTGGTAATTCATCATTCTTGTGCGAATTTCTTGCAAATTTGTTTTTAAAGGATTTGGATACATACACAGAATATAAAGCACAAAGGCCTAAATTACTCAGTCTATAAGGAATATCTGCCTTTGTTAACTTGCCAACAGATTTTGAGAACAGGGACTCAGGGAACACAACTGCTTCTGAAATTATTTTCTCATTATTGGTTCATCATATTTAAGCCAAATTATTTTAATCCTCTAAACTAATTTTCTGGTTTAAATAACAACATAACAATATGTGAACACTATAACAACTGTAAACAGAGAATATGATGGTTTATAAATATATGTGAAACCTACAGCACCACACTTCTCTTCCGAATTGCAGGCTAGATCATTAAGGAGTCAGTAACAATATTAGTGGATCTTGGTTGATTTTGCAAAATTTACCTTGAGCGTCTGCTCCTTATAGCCATCTTCTTTATCCTTCCAACCACCCACAGTGATGGAGGGGAGGGTGATGGAGAGGAGGCAGGGGTGAGTGATGACAAATAGAAGCAAGGGGAGTAAGATTAAGGAGTGTGGACTAGGGGTAAGCAGAAGACAATTTTAGAGATAACTGCCCAGTGCCCCCTATGATTGCACCCTAGGTAGCTATCTCTTCTGCCTACTCCTAGTTCCAGCCCTGCCTGACTGTTCTCCTAATTTGGAGAACCGGGCAGGAAGTTTTGACCCAGACAATCCTTCCAAAAACTGGACTCCCCGGGTCAAAACTAGACAGGTGGCAAACCTAATATGCAAGAGTAGCATCTGTATCTAGCCAACATATTTTGATTTGTTTTCTTTCTTTGTTCACTTATGTTTGATCTGCAGTCCAAATGTTTATTTAGGAAAATATAGGCAGGCAATTTAAACTGTATTGTTGCTGAGTATACAATATTAGGTTATATTATAAATACTAGACTAGAAAAACTCTGTCCTGTTTTGACCCAAATCCTGGGATTTTATGGATCTCTGAGTGGATAAAAAGTACATGTTTTAACTGCATTTTCTATGTATCCTCAGCAGTAATGACAATTTCTCCTTTTTTGTTGGGTTAATCCAGTCCCTTTTCTTATCAAGATCACAGTGTAATATGTTAAAATATTAAAGTACTGAGTCATAGGAGCCAATTGGAAAGTGAAAAGTCAACTATGGATCTAACAGAGATGGGATTTTTGCCTGCATTTATCTGATGTGATGTGCACTTTATAAACCACACAGCAGTATTTTTAGATTAGCAGTCACAGGCTGCTATTGCAGTAAAAGTTGGTTAAAAGACCTAAGAAAATCATTTAAATGCAATAAACAGCCAAGCACAGCTGTCAACATGCTTCTGTCACTGGAAATTAGGTTGTATAATTAATTTGGGAGTAAAATATACACACTTGTTGGATATATTGTACATTTGCTTAAAAAACATTCTAATCTGCCTTGGGCAAACAAGTGCAACAAACAAGCTCAATGCTCTTGCCTATCAGCCTGCTCCAACTAGCACATAATTACAAAACCTGATGTTTTCTTCTCTGCTTTTCAACCCTCCGAATACCAGGTGTCATGGCACATTGCTACATCTGCACAACCAGGGCTATATTGAACATATAGATATTGTAGTATGAACTATGTCAGTAAATATAATGTGTAAAGATCAAAAAGAGATGCTAGTAGAACACCCAGCTAGAAGGCCTACTGATCACAAACTGATTTAATTTTAATTAAAGTGAAAATATACCCCTCTTTTGGACATGAGCTCATTCAGCTTGGCTTTTGTAAAAATTGGCATACACAGTATCTGAACTTCCAAAAACCAGACTTACCTGATTTCACAGATTAAAAGGAAACTGCAATCGTCTGTGCTTACGGGAATCCATTTCCCCACCCCCTCAGGCTCACAATCCCAGGTAGCAGATAGACAGAAACAGGAATAGGTTTAGTCAATGGATTGTGATAAAATTAGCTTGGACACTGATGTTCTTGGAATTTGCTATTTAATGTCATTTTGGTAACAAAAGGAGTGGTGCTCTGAAAATTAGGTTGGAGCAATGGCACATCAGAAGTGACGTTGCACCTGATGAATGACTCCAAGCCCTGTAATGGCAAAAACACAAAACAACTCTTGACAATCAAGTTTTGTTATACTGCACAAAGAAAAACTCTTTGGTCTGTTCTGCCTCAGACTAAATATATAAAAGCATCACAATAACAGATCATTTCAAATGCAGAAGCAATACCTCTAACAATAACACATGCTTCTTCTCTGTCTTTTTGAGCACTTTTATTGTTAGATGTACTGCATAAAATGTGAGACACATGTGACCTCACAACAGTTACATTACAGCACTTCAATTTAGCTTTTGCAATGTATGAAATTGCTCTTTCTAGTAATAACAGCAGCTCTCAAAATAGAGACACTTGTGTGAAGAATTACTGTTTTGGTGTCTTAATTCAATGCAATGTTATGTGTATGGGCCATGTTTTACAGCTAAGCAGACCTAATAAATCTTCCCTACTTTATAATCCAACACTGACACCTTAGATGAGTAGAAACAAAAAGGCTTTCCATATCATAAAACGAAGGCTTTAAATTTAAAATTCTTGGACCATAAGGGTGTGAAATCACAATCAAGAATTAAATTGCAGTGCAGCCTGTTTCAGCAGCTATAGAGCTTCAATCACTCCTTTGCACATTACTACAATAATAGGACAGGATTTCAGATAGCTACCAACAAGTTTTGTGAGTGTCTGAATGCCCTTCATTTTCTGGGCTAAAGCTAATAGGTATAGCTTTGGGGGGAGAAGCCTAGACACACATTGGGTTGAATGACTATGATGAATTGTTAAAGATCAATATAAAGCCCTTATAATTGCATACAACTTTTCAAAGGTGTCATGCATATCAAAAGTTCATAATGTAAAATAACCATAACAAAAAACCTATCCAGGATAACCATAACCCAAATACTCACATTGGTGTTATGTGTGTTGGATATCAGTGTCCAGTTATCTATTGCAGTGGTGGGAGTAGCTTTATTAAGAAATTGATTTTAAAGGGATATTGCAGAATGAAAGTTGTTAACCAGACACATTTGCATAATGCAAAGTATTTTGACTTGACTTTTGCAGGAATACATTATGCGTGACAAAAGTTCAGGTATTGCAAACCAGCAAAAGTATTTGGTTGGCCATCCACCAGTAGAAAAATTATTGATAATTTTAGAGCTTGACCCAAAGCCCAGTGTTTAGCATGTGCATCGGAGCAATTATACTTAAATGTTGGTATTTTCCCATCAAAGAGTTTTTAAAAATGACCAGAAAAAAATTACATTTTCACTGTTAAATTGCATAATGAAGAATTTTACGTTGCAATATACAGATTTTATTTCTTTATGACTTTTAATATGACTTTTAATATATTCCCCCATTACAGTAGAAAAGGGAGATCATGGTGTAAAGCATAATAAGGCAGTGTAGTTAGGTTAATGAAAGCAGTGATTCTATAAATAAGGCAATATAGGGTAAGAAACCTAACCAGGTAGGAGTGTAACAATAGAGGACAGTTTTTGGAAGAGAGTTTCATTTACAAGTGCATGGTTAGACATTAACGGGCATATTTATCAAGGATCAAATTGAAAATTAGAATTTTCGTTTTGATGAGCGATTGGCAAATTCGAGAAACGGCAAAAGATTTGCGAAACGTGAATTTTGATGCTGACATCAATTTGCGTATGTCAAAACTGACACCGACAACAATTTTGATGCATGTCCATTTCGACCTATTGCATGAGTGCACATTAAATTGTTGCCATTGCTAAATTTCTAATATTTTAGGCATGCTGAATTTTCCCACAAATTTAATCGCTGGCGACAAAATGCTGAAATTCTAATTTCAAAATTTATCATGTACTGTCCCTTTGAGAATTCAATCAGTGGAAACAGTAACGTAACTGGAGGCGGACGGGCCCTGGTACGGGACATGCAGCCAGGCCTCCCGCCCCCCTCCATATACTTCTGGAAAATCATTTGCTGCAGGTGGAAATCAGCTGCTATGGATGGAAATCGGCAGTTTGCAAGCTGTCGGGGGGCCCTGAGGGGGTGTGGGCCCTGGCCCAATTTCACCCCCTGCTCCCCCGGTAGATCTGCCAAGAAATCTGCAAAGCAGGTTACATTCTGGCTATTATGTTAGACATCCAGTCACTCTAGCCTTTATACATTATATTTTTGGCTAATTAACTATATTGAAAACATTTTATATTTTGCACAGGCTATCTATATATCCAGTTCTAATTTTTATACTGCATAATCCCTTTAACCCAAATTTTCATTGCATTAACATTCCTATAACAATTCTACAGCAATTCTGTAAGCTGATGCCTCTGCAGAAACTATTTGGGGAAGATATAACTTTCATTCCTCGACCACTGCCGTGCATGAAGCTCATTTTGCTAGAACGCTGTGCCCATGGAAGTGATTACCCAATATCCCCGTAAGACTGTGCCTGGTTATGTATATCTGTGCTGCACAGCTTCAGCCACGGGCAACAGTTCAGCGTTCGCTGCTGTTAATAAACCTGAAATGTATAACGTACAAACTTGGTAGTTCAGTGAAGATCATATATTAAAAAAGAACCCCCAAGTGACAGTTGCTTGTTTTGGAATAGACCTCTACTGAGTGCCAAACCAGCACAAAGGATCTGAACTATATAACAAACTAATTATTAGCCTGTGCTTTTTCTTTTTTCTTTTATCTCTTTGTGTCTGAACAGCTTAGAAACTACAGCCAGTAGGGAGTTGTGATACTTATTAATGTAATAAAGCCTCATAATCTTTCAATCCCAGGCTATCCATTATGGGCATTATTTACTGGAAAAAAAGGCACTTGAATGTTTCAGACAGGGATTTTTTTTCTGGTTAAAGAAATTGCTTAGGAGTAAAGAGTGTGGAAATGCTAAGGGATGGATTAGCTAAAATGCACATTAGCGCTAGGAACCAATAATGCAGTCTAGAGTGAAGAATAATGTTGCAATCTTTTCAGATTCTCTGTTCCATCTTTATTACAATATAGAAATATCTGGTACTAGGACCCACCCATGTTTAATTGTCAGATGAAAATCTCAGATACTGCATATGTGAATAGATGAAGAACAAATCTAATGTCCCAGTGTTATCAAAAAGTATATATTTACCATGATTTATTATGCCATACACAACAGCACTATGTAGCTTCAGTTCTTACACCTTAGGGGCAGATTTATCAATCGTTGAATTTCAAATTGAAAAAAATTCAAAATTCGACCATGTGAATAGGATGTGAAGTAAAATCCTTCAAATCAAATATCGAATTAGAAGGATTTTACCGCAATTCGACTGGTCGAACGAACAATCAAATATCAAACATTTGATCGATCGATTAATCATTCAAATCAATTGATTCTAACGATTTTTTCAATCGATTGATTTTTTTTTATTCGATCAAAAATAACAAAACCCAATTCGGGAGCTTGGATCTGGTGAATTAGGTGGTCGAATAAAAGTACTTCGACAGTCGACTGATCGAATATTCAAAAGTAATTTTATTCAAGTCATTCGAATCATTCCATTAGATCGAATTTACAAAATTCACTGGTCGAAGTGGTCTTCAAAAACACTGAAAATTCGAATGTTTTTGAAAATTCGATCGAATTCTTCATGTGAATTTAGTAAATCTGCCCCTACATGTTTCTACTACTTACATTCTTGTGCCTTCCTTACTGGCCTTTCCCCATACTGTAGACCATCCTGTACAGTATATACACACATAACAGGACATGGAGATGAAGTTGGAAACATTGCCAATCCATGACCTTTATAAAACATTTAGAGCTTTAGAGATCTTAGAACTATTCTGTGTGTTCTCATAAGTAATGCATAACTACTTCTCTGTCAGTTCTTGCAATGGGATTCTTCTATGCTTTGACTAGATCTAAACTGATTTAAAAACAAAAACACAATATGCCCAAGTTATTGTGGGCATTCAATAACTATCATATTCTTAAAGGGGTGGTTCACCTTCAAGTTAACTTTTAGTATGTTGTAGAATGGCCAATTCTAAGAAACTTTTCAATTGGTCTTCATTATTTATTTTTCATAGTTTTTTAATTATTTGCAATTTTCTTCTGTTTCTTTGCAGCTTTCAAATGGGGGTCACTGACACCATCTAAAAACAAATGCTCTGTAAGGCTACAAATGTATTGTTATTGCCACTTTTTATTACTTATCATTCTATTCAGTGCCTCTCCCATTCATATTCCAGTCTCTTATTCAAATCAATGCAGGGTTGCTAGGGTAATTTGTACCCCAGAAACCAAATTGCTGACACTGCAAATTAGAGAGCAGCTGAATAAAAAGCTAAATAACTATAAAACCACAAACAATAAAACATGAAAACCAATTGCAAATTGTTTAGGAATATCACTCTCTACATTATACTAAAAGTTCACTCAGAGGTTAACAACCCCTTTAATTAATATATTGCAAATATACTGGGTAATGAATTGTAGCTCATGAATATTTCTGTATTTACTGTATCTATTTCATGAATTACATCCAAAGTGTTTACTCGTTGGTCTCCTATAGCTTTGTGCCATCTGCACTCACAAGTATGCAGCACTCTTAGTTGATGGCCTTTACGTGAAATTCTTTTAGCTGAACTGTCTGAACTATATCTCATATCCTAAAAATGAGAGTGCAAGGCTAGAACTAGGGGTAGGCAGAAAAGACATGTGTCTAGGGCACAATGTTAGTGAGGGGTTAGTTATTAGGCATGTATATCTTCTGATGCCTATCCCTAATCTGGGAACTTGTCCCTCCACTGCCTCTTGTTTTTTATTCCCCCATGATCATCATCATGTGTGTGTGCCTGTTTGCGCGTTCATGCATTGGGGGGGTTGGGAAGGTAGGTGGCCAGGTTGCCTAGAGCACCCAGCTGGCTTGGCCGGGCACTGTGTGAGATTATCCTCTTGTATCACTGTGGCCTGTTATGTGAGGAAACTTGTATATTTTGGTTCTAAGAGTTAACATAACATTACTTAAACAGATGACCCGAATGATTTCTCTGTAAAAACAAACAAACAGTTTTCTATTATTGCAAAGAATAATCATCTAAACTATCTCACAACTGGAACCAAATATAATTCCGAACTCACTCTGATGCCTTTTTGATATATGAGCTCTATATATGTGTTAACATCCCGATTCCCTCTGAGTCATCAATAAGACAACAGGCCCTTACAAAGATGTACCTCTGAGCTCATAGTTTGCATCAGCAAGCTGTCATTAGATTTTACTATATGTATTGCAGTTCTGTGGCGGTCTACGACTATTGTCAAGATAGAGTCATGGAAACATAGATCACACTAATACATTCAATGCAAATTACAAAGAGCCCTAAGAGTGCTGAATGCTCTGTGTATCATCTTCTGGCACTTTAGAAAATTCTTTCTTCTAAATTTCTGTGCCAAGTATTTTTTGGTTTATTATTTTGGTTTATTATTTTTGTATTAATGTTTTATTAAAGGAATACTGTCATTATTTTAAGGTGCAATTTTCAATACAATATTATGCTATGCGCAAAATACCTTGTACCATTTAACTTTTTATTTTCAAAACTAATGTATGCTTTTTAAAGTTTTAATAAGGGTGTTTAATAACAGTGTTCTATTAAGGCTAAGACACAATGGGTGCTTTGTCTGAACATGTAGCAGTGAATAGTAGAACTCTGCCTGACACCATTACTTGTGTGTCAGTCATGGTGCTTTTCTCCTGATATTATTAAAAACTTTGGCAGGTAGAAAGGGGTGTTTAAACTAGTCAACAACTGATCCTAGCCGTGCAACATGGTGGCTTAATTAGACCAGAATGTAGTCAAATGACCAAGACAAAGAAAGTGTTTAGCCATGGCACAACAAAAAAAGGACAATGCTGTCATCATCACAGAGTTTTTTAAACATTTTTATTAGGGATATGTAATTTTTTCGATTTGGCCATGTCTTAAATTCTCCACAAAACATTCATCCAAATCTGAACCCTAATTAGCATATTCAAACCAGAGCCAAATTCAATACCTGGAAAAAAAAGTGCTTCTTTCATTTGCCAATTGCTTTGATCACATGACTTTTAGGGGCAAATTCACTAAAGCGCTAATTCGCCAGCGTGACGTCAATTCGTAACTTCGCAAATTCACTAACACCGAAGTAGATAGACGAGCGCAACTTTGCACCCGAACGACAGGCGAAGTTGTGCACTGACGAAGGATCGTAATTACGCAAATTCACTAAGATTACCATTTTACTGAATGTTACCACTTACACTTTGCAGGTCAGACCTGGCGAAGTTCAATAAAATAGATAGGAGTTTGAAAAAAAAAGTCCCAAAAAAACACTGGCGTGTTTTACCTTTTGTAGGGTAATAGTCTGAAAAAGAGCAAAATTTCTTTGGGGGTTACCCTCCTTCCCCCCTACATTTCCTAATATATAGCAACTCAGCTATACAGGGGGCACATGTTTAGGGCATTAGGATAACTTTATTTTTTTTTCCTGGGCTTGTGTAGTGTAATACAGTGGCTGTATCATATACTTCTATTATACTTTGAAATTTGTGCCCAATGAAAATTAGACATCGCTAGCGTAAATTTGATTTGCCTGGCGAAGTAACACTAGCGCAACTACGCTACCGCTTGCCGACCTGAGCGTAACTTCGCACTTCAGTGAATTTGCGTAGCGCTGAAGAATAATGTCGCAATCTTTTCAGATTCTCTGTTTTATCTTTATTACAAGACGTATCCGGTACTCGGACCTACCCAGGTTACATTGTCAGATGAAAATCTCAGATACTGCAAATGTGAATAGATAAAGAGCAAATCTAATGTCACAGTCTAATGTCACAGTGTTATCAAAAAGTATATACCTGTATTTACCATAATTTATTATGCCATGGTGTATTATGCCAAGTGCCTCGAACGTTAGTGAATGCAACGCTAGCACATTTTCACGGTTAGGGAATTTGCCCCTTAGTGTTCGAATATCATTTTGCTAAGAACTACGATTTGTCAAATTCCAAATCCTGTATTTGGAGTATGTCCAGTTTTTTTAAATTTTGAAACTATAGTAATTCTAGCTGTTGATCAGGCAAAATTATTGTTTCATGGTAACATTGGCCTGGATTGTTAAAAAACTATGAAAAATCTTTTAGATGGGATCTGCAATTGGTGACTTTAGCTTAGCTAAATAAGGGTCCATCAGTTTTTGATATGAAAAAGAACATTCTGAATTCTTAGAAAATGCATAATTCTGTCGTTTTATTGGCTGACAATAAAAAAAAATGAAACAAACATGTTTTTCCATTTCTGTGGGCGTCTAACATTTAAAAGCTTTCTAATGGTTTACCAATAAAAGCACTTAAAGGATTAAAGAAGTAATAACTTGCTTTTATTTTAAGTGAAAACTGTAAATAAACTAGAAACCATTTTGTGAAAAATCATGACATCTCCAGCAATACAGTATGTAACATTTCTGCCCTTCACCAGTTTTATTCTGAGAGTAAAAAGAAAGTGGATACAGCATGTCAAAGAATATGTAGAAGCAAACAGTGGTGGAACTATCAAGGGTGCAGAGGGTGTGATTTCACTGGGGTCGGCCGGAAGTTCGGGTGTGCGCAAATCCGCACCTAGGCAGGTGGACCCTGCATCGCCGCCCCCCCTTGTGCCAGACCTGATGCCTGTAGATCATTGATCCCCAACCAGTAGCTTGTGAGCAACATGTTGCTCTCCAACCCCTTGGATGTTGCTCCCAGTGGCCTCGAAGCAGGTGCTTATTTTTAAATTCCTGGCTTGAAGGCAAGTTTTGGTTGTATAAAAACCATGTACACAGCCAAACAAACCCTCATGTAGGCTGCCAGTTGACATAGAGGCTACCATATGGATAATCTCAACCCTTATTTGACACCGCTAGGGACCTTTTTCATGTTTGTGTTGCTCTCCAACTCTTTTTATATTTGAATGTGGCTCACGGAACAAAAAGGTTGGGGACCCCTGCTGTAGATCCAGCAGAGGAGCAGGGTTTGGCCGCTGTTGGTACCACAGTGAGTGATTTGGTGCAGAAGGTAAGTGCTTGTAACTTTTCTCTTCCCGGGGAGCACCCTGATGCCTTCACTAGTCATCTACAGCTTCAACCTCGGGCCCCACCTTTCACCCTCATTCCTTTCCTAGATCTGCCCTATGGCCTACGGTGTGAAGCCCTCCCCTTGCGGCTCACGCCCACCCCGCAGGGTCACCTGGGGTGTTTCTCGGGCTGCTGCAGCCTGAGGAAGCAGCCCCAATGCCGCGCTTCTAACTTATAGCATCGGAGCAGGTGGAGGAGGGGCCGCATCACTAGTGCAGCAAGCGCTATTGCGCTTGCTGCACTAGAAGAGCTGAATTTCCGTTTTAAAAAACGTAAATTCGGCTCTTAAAGTTACCAGAGGTGGCTTTTTGCTGCCCCTGGTAACTGGCCGCTCCGTGCCGCCTGAGGCAAGGTTCTCACCTTGCATCATGGCTGGAGAGGCCCTGAGGGTCACCACACTGCCCAGATACTGCACCTTTTCACTCGGCTCAACTCAACAGGGCAGGAGATCGGGGCAGGAGCACAGGGAAGAGGACAGCAGCCTGGGGTAACAATGCTTTTCCCTTCTGCGGCCTGGTGGAAGCTTTAAATACTGTTGTTTTCTGGTAAAGAGGAATGGTAAAAATGTGATACCACCAACCAAGAGCAGCAACTCTATCCCAAGCAGCACATTGCTGTTCTGTTAATGTAACTAAGCATAGCTTTTGGACTTTTCTTGGTAAACAAAACTTGAGCAATTAATCAGTGGCCTGTCTATTTAACTGCCTCTGATGTATCTAATAAGTCCACAAGAGATGTCTTTTTGTCGCCCCTTGTAACTGGCTGCTCCATGCCGCCTGAGGCAAGGTTCTCACCTTTCTTTATCTTCTCTTCTTACAGTACTTCCAGCAAAATGGAAGTACCGGTTGTGTACAAGCACAGGTTGTTTACATTGGTCAGTATATTAACTATTTATTTTGTTGTGGGAATTCCTGGTTTTCTCTGAGAGGGGTGGTGCTGCACAGAACAAGCTGCAATGACAAAAGCTGCTATCAACTTTGTCAGTCTGTCCCTGCTTTTGTTACTTTAACAAGCATGTTTTGAATATATAAGTACATACTGTATTTGTATTACAAAACACAGTGGTAAGTGTGAGCTCTGCTTATTCTAGCACCTATTAAATAATTAGATTTGCAAGCAGTTAGCTGTGTGCATGGGCAGACTGAGACCTAGAATTGTTCAACTTCTGTTTGTATGTACACTTCCCACCTTATACCTTATTCAAGAAAATGCAATGGTGCTGTGGATGTGTTATGGGCCCAGGTGAAAAGTACAGATGAGTGTATGACACAAGCAGGCAATGTTGCATTTGTGTGCTTAGTGTACTGCAGTTATGATTGTAAATGTGCCATTGTATGTAAAATATAATCATTTATACTCCACATTTATCTTGCCATTCATTCATTAAGAATTCTATTGCTTCATTATACATTTTACACAGGGACTAAGTTTTGCCCAGTGGCGTAACTACCAAGGGTGCGGGGGGTACAATTGCACCCAAGCCCGCTGGAACTTCGATAATGGTTTTCAAGGATAGCTGGATAGGGGGAGATTTTACAGCACGAATGGCAGCACTCCAGCTCCCGATTCATGGGGGAGGGGCCCAGATACCCATCCTGTACCAGGGCCCACTGGCAAGTTGTTACGTCACTGGAAGCGAATATAAGTGTATATAAAATAACCAGTAAAATATCTATGTAAAGAAATGAATACCAGGCTGTTCATCAAGCAAAGAGAGTAGAAAATTGTTACACAAAGACAGACAATACAACTATGATGCAAAATTAACAGGGCATCAATGTTATGTCAGTTTCATCATATCCTGTATGCTGAAAAAATGTATTAAAGCAGGATTGTCTTTAAAAGTTGTAACCATTACCTTTTTTTTTTACCTTTTTTTTTTACCATTTGAAGGGCATGCCATATTTGTCCTTTTGATTGCAATAGTTCTTTCTGAATTGATGGCATCTGTGTGGAATGTCATACCAGCCAATATAGTCTAGATAAACCTAAAATCATTTGAATTTCTGAATGAATTGTTTTACATGTAATGTATAAGGAGTTGTTGATATGGGTAACTATACTGATGCAATTTAGGGGGAAATATATCAAAGGTCAAATTTTAGATCTTTGTTAGGTTTTTAGATCTTTGTTAGGTTTTTAGAACTCAAATGGTTTATAATTTAAGAAAACACTCAGTTTCTTTAATCTAATTTTTAAGTTTTTGTTTAACCCAAAGATTTGAGATTTTTGTGGGAAAAAAACAATTCAACCTTTAATAAGTCTGCCCCTTAGTGTCTGTGTTAGTAAACTGTTAACCAACCTATCTACTACACTGAACCAGTGCCATTAACTATATTAATTTGTCATTTGCATTCATTTGTAGTAGGAATTTCAAAACTAATTGCTAATTAACTGATACTGGTTTTGCACCTTGTTAAAAAATTACCCCCACCTTATATATGAATAAGTGAGTCTGGTGCAACAAGGCCGGAAAAACAAATGGGATTGGATAGTAGTAACAGTACATTAAGTAGTTGTTTATAGTGTACAATTTTTAACATGCATTTTGATTGTATGATTAATAGGCTGATCTGTTTAGTTATCTGAACCTTAGGCCACTCATAGCAGCCAAATCCATTTTCTTTCATTGCACAAGAGAAAACCCCTCCTGTGCCTGCTGATAATGATCAGTAACGTGCAGATTAAAGGTGACGAGCATTGCCTGATATCCCGCTGCTAGCTGGAGAAGAGAACAACCGATATTGTTACATTTGCTGTTCAATGTAAGAGAAACATTTTTTAAGCATTACTGCACTTGTCAAGGGTTTCTAGTGCAGGGCAGGGTTTTTTTTTCAGTTGTTTGGCAAAGGAAGTGTTCATGCAGATGCTGGGCAGACTTAGCACAGATTTGTGCAACAATCCTTAGCAAGCAGATTGTTGTCTTTAAGATATGAAGGGGCTTCCAACAGCTCAGCCTCAGGAGGAGTGACAGAAGGAGCTGTGGCCCCAGGTATTTATGTTGCTTACTCTGAGCTCAAACATTAATATTCCAGATGTTCTCCCCTATCATGCCAAGGGCAATCAGATGGCTCTCATTGCTTTTCATTCCTTCCTTGTTCCATACGTTACTTCTTCATTTGTATTCCTTTATCTTAAACAAAGAGTTCCCTCTTCCTTACATCTCAATAAAGGCATCATAATATAATAATTATGGATATTTATTTTTATTAGAAATAACCAGAATATCTCTAGTGTTATTTAGGGTAATGATGCATATAAGAATGGTAGCTGTGAGAGGACACAAGCATTTTTATTTTTATGGTTCTCTTCATGAGGATGGCAGCAATCTAAAACAGCCATGTGCTACTGGAAGACAGAAACACTAGTCCTGACCAACTCAACATCAGTTGCATTCCAGACAACATCAGTTGCATTCCAGAAACATCATCTTTATGTCTGTGTTCGTATGTTTAAGTAATAGAATTCCGCGTGGTTTTTGTTTTTTTATTTTGTTCTTCTGGCCTTGTTGTAGGAAGCTTGTGGAAGAGATGTGTGAAAGAATAGAAATCCTTTCATTGACCAAAAGAAAATACAGATGAACTTCAGGGCAGGCATTGTTCTTTCAGGCATATGGTTTAGCTGATAAAAAAAAGATTCTGACCTGTAGACCCAAACTGACAACTTCAGAGAAAAACAAAACATCAGGATGTTTCCATCTGTCAGGTTGCCTTATCTTGTTGCTCACTGACATTTCTGCTGTGTTCATCGGGAGAATGAAAGCCATCTAGTGCGACCTATAAACAACACCCGTATCCCAATACTACAGTGGACAACACTTCTGACACATCACATCAGTGTTAGGTGCATTGCAAGCTGTTCTTATTCAAGAACAGGTTACTTTGATTCATGTCTTTAACAAACTTATATTGAGTCTGTTTGTAGCATGAAGGGGTTACTTGAGATTTTTACTTTACCGTAGTCCATAAACCAAAGGAAATCATTTTATATCCAGATAAATTTATAGAGAGGGTGCAATGGTGTCATTTTTTTTCTAGCTTTGCTTACTAAATTCTTCATCTAAACATATGATAAATTAGGAGACGTAAATAAACAATATTTTGGTTTAAGTTTCACAAAATAGTTCTTTTTTTTGGTGTATCCTGGACATTTTTCTGAATCATTAGGCTTCCCGTAACGTATCAACTTAATTCAAATAACAGCTTTATACATTTCTCACACCAACAAGGGTAGCACATTCAGTTCACTATATAATAAAATAATGTTACACTAGTTCACTATATATACATAATTGAGACAGCACCATTTATAAATGTTTGTCTCAACTAGTGATGGGCGAATCTGTGCCATTCACAAAATGGTAAAAAGATTTGCGAAACCCATTGAAGTAAATTGGAGTCAAAATTATTTTGATGCGAGCGACAATTATTATATGTGTGACTATTTATTCCAAATGTCAATGGGCGTCCGGAAAATTTTGACCCGCGACAATTTTTATGTGCACACCAATTCTGACATGTGCCAATTTTTTTTCATGCAGTGGATTTTTTGCCAGCAAATGTTGCCACAGTTTTGTGAATTAATTCTCTTGCAGAGGAAATTCCCTGCAAATTTGTGTCTGGCAAATTTATTTACCCATCACTAGCCTCAAAGTTTTGACTCTTATGTTTGCAGTGAGTGCTTTATTATTCATGAGTGTGGTGTCATATCTTCATAAAGGGCAAGTGACCCCAAAGGACAAACCACAACATTACATACAGTATATTGGTTCCATACGTATATCACTGATATGGTAAAAAGCCCCTTTGAATTCAATAGACTTTGTCCAGAGGTCTGTAAAATGTTGAAATAACTCCCCTCTGTTATATGCACTTTTATAAATAGGGGAATAGGAGCGCTTACATGCAGATATTATACACAAGCAAACACCTGTATAATTTAGGGGGTGTATTTTTATATATTAGGGACTTTTCTGCTATTTTAAGGAATACTACTATATAAGACATTGCACCTTTATAAAAGACATCTACATATCTGTATATGACCAAACTGTCAATCACAGAAAGAGAAGCAATGCTCATGGCCAGTAAGTTTATCAACCAGGTGTTTTTAGGACAATTCTATGAAACTAAGTCATTTATGAAGCTTATAGAAAAGAAAAAAAAAATAATGCAACAGCTCTTTCGCATTGGCATTTATTATAGCTGTTTATGCTGCAGGCTAGTTATTCCATTTAGACCTTAATGTGGGACTTAATGCTGCACAAATTGCCAGAAATGTCTGTCACACCCTTTTGGGGCATTATCACATTGCTCAGGAGATGCAAACAAGTTTTATGATGTCAAAATAAGAATGGTGGAAAAAAGACTAAGACTGAGCAGAGACTTTGCAGCAATTACATAAATTTGTCAAAAACACCCTCAACATGGTTGAACAGAGTTGCCCTTTATCAAACATGTAGGGGCAAATTTACAGAATTCGAGTCAAATGCTTTTCAAATTTCGAAGGAATTTGAGGGATTTTAGGTGAATAATAGTAAATTTGCCCCGTAGTGTAATTACAACAGAGCCACTGCGTAGTGATGTCCTTATTCCCATGCTTCTCTTGAACATTAATTTTGCTCCGAGGATAACAGAACATACAGGACTAAAGAAAACTTTTGGGAAGATTGTTGGAGCTTGGTAGTGCAATGTATGATTACACTTTGGGTTGGTATAACATTTACACCATGAAGAACTTCGAGAATTTCAAGTTTTGCATAACCCCTTTTCATTGTTACCATTTTGAGTAACTGCCATACAAAACATTTTCAGGGCCTTGAAATTCATAATGTATTTTAGCTTGATTTGTTGGGCTACTGAAAATCCATTCCTAATTGTTTTTTTCTACTAAATAATTATGGTGATGCTTAGTTTATTTGGTTTTACATGCAAAAAGAAAACATATGCAACATGACCATAATTTGTGCATATGTTATTTAGCTTTTGGGGACTGATAAAACAATGTAGCAAGCCGTCTGCTAGATTTTCAGTGTCTACTGAAGAATTATGCATTCTTTGTTCTTATTTATATGAAACTGTTTTTTTCCAACTTGTATTAAATTTCCTCATTTTATTTACTTTAAAGACATCAGGAACGCCCAATGCATTACCTATCTGATTCTCCATGTTCCTCTCTGCAGAGGCTGCCATATTTTTGCAGCAGTTAGCATCAGAAATATCAACATGACCTATGGGCAACTTTTAGGGGCCCATTTATCAAACTTTGATTTTTTCTGGAAAATTTTTTAGAGGGGGAAAAAAACTTGAATTTTGAAACTGAATCCAAAAATACTCCATTGCAAACCCATCAAGGTCATGTAGAAGTCAATGGCAGATGTCCTTGATGTTCATTGACATTGAGATATGCACTGGGCAATCCAATAAAGTTGTGGTTTTCTGTCTGATAATTCAATAAAGTCGAATTTTCGCAGTGTATGATTCGAATTGCCACGTTAATTTGTTGCAATGTTTTTTTGTTCTGACTGTTTGAAGAAGAATTATTGGTTAGTGAAATTCAATAAAAAAAATTAGATTAATTTCAGTTTTAGTATATAACTTCCTTAATGTACATTAATATTTTGAAGAGTAGTTTTTTAGTATCAATATCACTTTAAGATGTAGTTTGCTTACTTCTTGCTTCATACTTCAGCGTAGGGCTTACTGGTAGTGGGTATTATTCATGGCATTTGGTAACGTTGCAGTTGTTTTATATTTAAATAATTATTTACAAATGCAAAGTATAGATAAATAACCAAAGTCTAGCTTTCTCATACATTGCAATTCAGTACTTAAAACAAGTCTGACATGGTTCAGGCATAAGCTGATCACAGCTTAATGTAGGATTATTTCAGGGCTACATCTGATGGAAACAATAAATACAGTAGATTTAATACCAAAAAAAAAAGAAGCAGCCAGTTCAGTTCAACATGAGAAATCCTGACCGGCTGTTTTAGGTAAACACTATTAGAGCCAAACTCTTATTTATGACAAGGATTATGTTATCTAGTGCTTCTGGGGCAGATTTAACTGCATAATACATTCTACAATCACACATTGCTTTTAATGTGAGAAAGGCAACATACTGCATATGTATAAAAGATGGATTGGGCCACATTATTTGCACCCAAAAGATCAACAACATTTATTGGGTATTTTTTATCAAAAGGTTAACACACTTTTACAAACATCCCCACAAAATACACCAAAACAGGTAGTTTCAGTAATTTTGGAGAATTGTTTTACCCTTTGCTAAATAACAATACCCAATACCCAATCAGTTAATCGAGTTATAAGGAAAGGGAGGGATGTACTGTATTTATGGTGGCTTCTGTCTTAATGGTAATCATTGAAGTGTATTTTCTAGACAGAAGAAGGTGGATTGGTTGAGATGAACATTATAGAAAATTCAAGCTGTGGAATTTAATGAAACAAGACTGTAGAAGGTATCCTGATGAACAGCTAATTGATTATTATAGCCCAGGGGGTCAATCAATAAGAGCACATCTGAATAGGTGATGTGGAGGGTAAAATCATTCATGCACAATAAACAAAAGTAAACTGATTGAATGTCATTTGACAGGGCCATGATGGAAGCAGATTCTCAGTCATTTGGGACAATTTAATATTCATAGGGCAATCTTTGTATTCTCAGCAAAATGAAATTGTTAAACTGAATTTAAAGGAATACATTCACAATGTTTAAATATGAAATTTTTTTCCAATTGACCACATATTTTATAACATCTGTTTGCAAATGGGACATTGCTGTTATCACTAATCACTATTTTTACATGCTGCTTTCCTCAATATGCTAATTAGCTAACTTTAGAGATATGACTGCTGTTCTTATACCAGGGAGCTGTTATCTGGTCACCTTTCCACTGTTCTGATGATAGGCTGCTTTGAGGGGAGATATCACTCCAACTTGCAGTGCAGCAGTAAAGAGTGACTGAAGTTTATCAGAGCACAAGTCACATGACTAAGGGCACCTGGGGAGCTGTCTAACCCCTTGTCAGATTTCAAAATTAAATATAAAAAAAATCTCTTTGCTCTTTTGAGAAATGGATTTCATTGCAGAAGTCTACTGGAGCAGAACTATTAACTGATAACATTTTGAAAACAACATGTTTTCCCATGACAGCATCCATACTCTAAAAATGCCACCCAAAAGGTTTTGTTCTAAAAAAATCATCCACATCATCTATTGTCTTTAAAATTAAAATTTTTTAAAACACACACACCCAATAAGTATTAACATGTAAAAAAAACTTCAGTGACGTACAGCTCCACATTGGACTTTCCTTATTTTTTATTTTTATCTTCATAGGCCAGTCTAAACTTTTATTTCACGTGTTCCTTGGGGGTAAAGTGTGGATTCAGTTGTTTATATGAGAGGGAGCTTTGTTTAACTATTTTGATTAATATGTTTTCTTTATGGATTATAGACTGAACCTTATTGATCCCATCAAAGTTAAGGGAGGGGGCTATTGAAACTACTGGGGGAATACATTTTAATACTGTATCTAACAATTTCTATACCAGAGGTGGTTTTAGTCCAAGATAGGGTCCAGATAAGTATTCTTAAGATAGCCATACATGTAGAGATTGACATCGCCAAACGAGTGGATCTCTCCCCGCTATGCCCACCTTGAGATGGGCAATATAGGGCCCAACGATCAGATCATAATGGAGACCATACAGGCTAACAGATGCTGCTGTGATCCAACAGGATCGACATCTGACAGACTTTCGGCCAGATATTGATCGGTGAAGCCTGTTGGAGGGCTCCATACACGGGCCAATAAGCTGCCAACTTGCGGGCAAATTCACTAAAGCGTGAAGCGTCTAACGATTGCGTTAATTAGCCCGCGTGACGTCATTTCGCAACTTCGCAAATTCACTAACACAGAATTTTCGCTAGCGAAGTAGATAGACTTGCGCAAATTCGCACCCTTACGCCAGGCGAAGTTGCACACTGACGAGGAATCGTAACTATGCAAATTCACTAAGATCAAAATTTTCCTGAACGTTACCACTTATGCTAGACTTTACTTCACCTGGTCAGACCAGGCGAAGTTCAATACAATAAATGGGAGTTAGAAAAAAAAACATGGACATTTTTTCTAAGTCCCAAAAAAACGCTGGCGTGTTTTACCATTGTAGGGTGATAGTGTGAAAAAGAGTGATTTTTTTGGGGGGGGTTACCCTCCTTCCCCCCTACATTTCCTACACAACTATATAGGGGGCACATGTAGTGCAATAGGACAACTTTATTTTTTTTAAAGGGGTGGTTCACCTTCAAGTTAACTTTTAGTATATTGTAGAAGGGCCAATTCTAAGAAACTTTTCAATTGGTCTTCATTATTTATTTTTCATAGTTTTTTAATGATTTGCAATTTTCTTCTTTCTTTGCAGCTTTCAAATGGGGGTAACTGACACCATTTAAAAACAAATGCTCTGTAAGGCTACAAATTTATTTTTATTGCCACTTTTTATTACTTATCATTCTATTCAGTCCCTCTCTATTCATATTCCAGTCTCTTATTCAAATCAATGCAGGGTTGCTAGGGTAATTTGTACCCTAGAAACCAAATTTCTTTTAATTAGAGGTTTCCTGGGCTTGTGTAGTGCAACATAGTGGCTGTAACATATACTTCTGTTATACTACAATACTAATAATACTAATATGCAAATTAGGCATCGCTAGCATATATGCGCTTTGCCTGGCGAACGAACGGTAGCGCTACTTTGCTAACGTTCGCCGCCCTGAGCACAAATTCGCATATTAGTGAATTTGCGTAGTGCTAGCGAATTTTCGCATTTTAGTGAATTTGCCACTTGGTCTGTCGGCAGCTTTTATTGGCCCATGTCTGGCCACCTTAAGTCCACTCCCAGTATACACTGCATTCTGCATAGATGATACCGTGTAGAAGATACTTTACACAAATCAAAATTTTTATTAATGACTGCAAGTACAATAGTGCATTACTTTGAATTCTTTTCTTGTTTGCTTTTCTACCTTTTATATTGACCAAAATAAAAGT
Source organism: Xenopus borealis (assembly GCA_024363595.1). Classification (NCBI taxonomy): domain Eukaryota; kingdom Metazoa; phylum Chordata; class Amphibia; order Anura; family Pipidae; genus Xenopus; species Xenopus borealis. Next base: position 72,707,408 of record CM044443.1, on the reverse strand, counting down.
GGACAAATTGTCAATTCAGTTTACCCAGATTTCTAGCTGTGATTATCACCTGACATTACATAAGCATGGAGAATCATAATTAACAATGGCTCATGGCTAAACTGTTTCTTTGTACTGGACTGCAAGCATGTGCTTCTAAAAATCAATTTGCTGTGCCCTTGCACACGTAAAGCATTGCAGAATCAATGAACAAGCTGTTTCTGGAAAACACACGTATACATGCATATCTCTAGTAATCTGCCCAGCAACCTCTATGTGGAGCCCCTTGTAACAGTTGGATTTAGCCCTTGATAACCACTTTCTAAACCTTCAATTTACACATGTACCTGCAGAGGCATTGGATTCCCAGCGTTAACAGCTGCCAGTGATCTTAAAATTATAAGCATCTTATAAATCCCTACTGACAGTCTATCCCAGAGAGAGCAGGGGGAGGTGGGAGAAGAGGGCACAAGCTCCAGAGCAGAACAGATTATTAAACCATTCATTTCACTTTCCATAGCGTATGGTTATCATAATCCAGTGGTTTCTTTCAGCTTTCAAGGTATACAGTCACTTACCATACTGTACAAGAAAATTAGGCAGACTTTAAAATTGCAACCAAAAAAGAAGGTCAATACAATTGAATAAAGATAAAAATATGCTAAGCTATGTCAATCACTGTCTTACTTTAGTTGTTTGTCTGTATCTATATATCTCTATCTATTCATTGTGTCTATCATCCATTTTTCTATCTATCTGCACATGCCTTCCATACTTAACCATTGTTAAGATAAAATTGTGCAGTTAGTAGACTGCAGTATTATGTTTTGAGAATAGGAAAAAGAATGCTTGGGTTTTGAATGTTTTGTTGCATTATGCATAATTATGGGGGAGGAACTTGAAGAGTGGTGGCCTTTAAGAGGCCTCATTTTTGAAAGTTTGAAGGAGAAAAATGTGTGTGAAAACTGTACTTTGCATTCTGTAGTGCAGGCATAAATCAGTCCTAGCAATGTAGCAAAGAGATGGAGAAACCTACTGTAAGTTGGCTAAATGCAGACGTTACAGCATAATAGGGAAATTTGGATAGTTGTGTTGATGCTGCAGAGAGAGTTCCTGAACCTCTCAAAAAGGTGGGGCATGGAAAGAATAACAAAGTGGCAAGAATGTTGTGGAACCATCTGCGAGTGATTAGACTGAAATGAAGAAGCAGTGATGCAACATATACAGAATGAAGCATGTTGCCGAAACAAATGGTCATCAATGCTGCAAAACTGAGACAGATCAAGAAGAATTAAAGTAGAATAGTGGTAGTAGGTAATTAGATGACCTGAGTTCTGAGTTCAAGACATGCTATTTGAGTTCATTTTTTGTGTGATGTAGAGGGTGATATTCTGAGACTATTTGCAATTAGTTTTAATTTTTTTTATGATTTGTGGTTGTTAAATTATTTATCTTATTATTTAGCAGCTCCCCAGTTTGCAAAATCTGGTTGCTAGGGTCCAAATTACCCTAACAAGTATACACTGATTTGAATAGGAGAGGACCTGAATTGAAAGATGAGTAATAGCAGTAGCAATAAAAATACATTTGTAGTCTTACAGAATTAACATTTGTTCCTTAGATGGGATCAGTGACCCCCGTCTGAAAGCTGGAAGGAGCCAGAAGTAAAAGGCATAAAAAAATAAAATAAATAAATAATGAAGATCGGTTGAATTTTTTTTTTATAATTGGCCATTCAATAACATACTAAAAGTTAACTTTAAAGATGTACTTATGCCTATAACAGAATTCCCTAGTTTAACATAATCATATGTCATAGAATTTTTTTCTTCTTCATGTATATCCCCGACTTTTTATTCACTGCAAATATTCATCCAAATTTCATTTGTATCTAGATGCATTCCGTTTGCTTTTCTTTTCTTCTGAAGAAATTCTGTCCCTGTATACTAAAATGAATGGTTGTATTACATAAGTGGATATATATGTTAAAGGATCTTCTTTGTGAATATTATTTATGAACACTTCTGTTAAAATATACAAAATACATATATATAAAATACATATATATAATACATGGAGTATAAATATGCTTATGCAGATGGCAGCCAACAAATAACTTTGGTTTTGTCTTCTAAGTAGTAGTTGTCTGGCCAAAGGTGATTGGTTGCTACAGGCAATTACACTAGTGCCATTCAGCACCTAATCTGGATGTCGTTCACTGTCCGGTCCCTCCCTTCCTTGATGAGCATGCTCGCGAGATGACCGCTTGCTGACTCTGCACTCAGAATGAATGTACTTTTTGAGCCACTAGGTGAGATGCAGAGGCCGGGGGCTGGGGCAGAGGCCGGGACTGCTTATGTTAACATAATGAGCACCCTTCATTGATACAGAGTTCCCCAACACCTTCTAGAGAGTTGTCCGTGGCTGGTATAAACTGTTGAGTTAACCATAAGGCACACCAATATGACTTCTGCACATTATACGCATGAGTAGAAAATGAGTAGTATGGACTTTGTTACGTGACGGGGACTCTAAACAGATTGGGACAATGGGACTGGTCTCTCTATTCACAATTTTCGTTTGGCTATTTTTTATTTCATTAATTACATTTAAACTAGCGTGATTGATTATACACAGAGTGTTACTTTACAAATATGATTATGTATAAGCGTGATGCTAAGGAATGTTTTTGGGGTACTTATTTACACTTTTGAATTGGGCATTATCACATATTGAATGAGAGGTACACTACAGTGTAATATTGGGTTTTATGAATGGACTACTACATGCACTTATATATTTAGTGATTTGTACTTTTAACGAGTTAAGTAGGTTTGTAGTTACCAGATTGTTTATTTTTAACACTTAGTTTTGGTTAATTAATTCAGATACCATAATTAGAACATTCTTATGAGAGTATGGTTGGGTAACCAAAGTTTGCAGAACTGTATGTGTGTATATTCAGTGACTAGTGTCATGGAGAGGTGTTGACAGCGTGTTACCGAATGAGCAGTGAAAGGGTGTTGACTGTGCTGGATATATGGTACAGGTGTGACTAACGCTGCTAGTGTGATATAGCAAAGTTTCAGGAGTTTAAAAAAAACATACATTTAAAAATATACATAATGGGAATGCTGTGGGGTTCATGATGCATACAAGAATCATCCCGTTAACATAATGATTGGGAGGGATGGGTCCCTCTTCCTTCTAAACATGACTCAAATAATTGATACTATAGTAATATAAGCAACATTGTTTGTTGCCATTATTGATAACTGAGTAATATTACATTGTATCTTGTTTTTATTTTTAGTTCAGATTGAGTGCCTTAACTAGGATTTTATAAAAGTTCTGAATATGTAGAAGTAGCATGCTATGTATGCATTGCTTGTATTTTACACTTAGGGGCAGATTTACTAAGGGTCGAAGTGAAAATTCGAATAAAATTTGTCTCCTACTAAGACCCTCATCATATACAGTTATGGGATCTATTATCCAGAAAGCTCCAAATTACAGAATTGTCTCTGATAAACTCCATGTTATCCAAGTAATCCCAAATTTTTTTAAATGATTTCCTTTTTCTCTGTAATAATAAAACAGTAGCTTGTACTTGATCCCAACTAAGATATAATTAATCATTGCTGGAAGCAAAACCAGCCTATAGGGTTTATTTAATATGTACATGATTTTCTAGTAGACAAGGCATGGAGATCCAAATTACGGAAAGATCCATTACCTGGAAAACCCCAGGTCCCGAATATTCTGGATAACAGGTCCCATACCTGTATACTGTACATATATATATCCTGCACTTCATCAGAAACTGTAATGCAAATATTTAAATGGCATGACAGAACACAAAAGCGTAGATAAAATTAAGCAGCATCAGTGCCTGCAGGAACAAAGGGAGTTTATGTTCCACTGAGTCAGAATCAGAACAGTCGCAGCTTATTAAAAGATCCACTTGCATCAGAAGGAATAAAATCTAATGGGAAATATGTGAGAAGAAAATAAACAACAGTGGCTACCAGAGAAAAAAAAGTTTGTACCAGCCTAGAGTAGGCGAACACTGGGAAAACAAAAGGAAATGGAAGGGGGGTTTGTTGACAATGTGAGAAAATGGAATCAGGAAGATAATAATACAAGTATTAACAATAGGCATTTATGGAGAACCTTTTGTTACAAACAAGAACACAATGCAATTCAGATGTATTCAAGGGACTGAGACTGGGAGAAAAGGATACAGTAGCAGAAGAATTTCTCTGACCGCATTTAATTCATTAGCATCTCAGTTATTCAACTCCTCAGTGTAATCTCTAATTAAACACAGCCACAGACGCTATATCTGCAGAAAACCATGACTTAAAACTTCTACTCTCAATATCCATGCCATTATTATGCCTGCATTGTTAGCTGGAAAGAAAAAAAAAACCCTACTGCGTTAAACCTCTATTAACTAACTGAATTGAAGCAGAGCTGCTTTCTCTTGAAATATAGACCTGGAAAGAAAAAGAAATGCAAAGCACTTGGGGCAACTGAATTTTTCCATATCCATATTTCCTATAGATTTGGATACATTGTAAAAGGATGTGGAAAGCAAGCTGCTCTATGGTGAATGCAACCTTAAACTAATGTTATCTGTAGGGGACTGCTATAATTGCATTATAAGCCTTCCCAGCAATAGCTAGATTTACCTCTAATACAGCCTTAAGCATGAAAGTGTTCTAAAAATCTGCATGTGTATAGGCAGTGAGTGCTGAGGGATTAAACGGCTGATTATTTCACTCTGCACTATAATTTTTTTAAAATTTTTCTTAGCTTTAGAGAACCCCTTTACCCAATTATCCACAGACACATTTTGAGTGGAAAGGTTGCAGCGTATTTAATGAGCAACACACATGGTACCTTTTCCAATTTTGATATCTACAAACCTTACACAATAGCATAGATGAACTTATATCTGTAACCATTAGGCGCTGAAGGCTGCATAACAGGTTATCAAAATACTGAATTAACATTAACCCTTTGAACGCGAAAAAACTATGTCTAAGAGCACAATAGCCCTTGCTGCACTAGCGATCCGGTCCCTCCTCCACCCGCTCCGACGATAGAAGTTATAAGCACGGCACGGGAGGGGGGGGCGGCAGCAGCCCCTTAAACGTCCCTGGGTATTTGAGCTGTCGGAGCAATGACTGAATCAACTAGCCTTTGTGGTTCCCAATCTGACAGGAAAATTAAAACTGCCTCATCAACATTTGCCAAATTTTTGGATGGATATCGGCTGGGTGGGCCTGTTGGAGGTCCCTATACATAGGCAAATAAAATGCCAAATCAGTGTAAAGGGCCTGAATCAGCAGAGTAAATCTGCCCATGCATGGCCACCTTAAGTTAGTTGGAGATGTTCTGAAGAATTGAGAAAACTACAAAAAATGTTAGTTGTTTTGTGGATTTAAGTTAATCCTGCTATCCTGACTGTGCAGTTTGTATACCAACTACTTTTGGTCTAAACTGAGTAGATCTTATTGTTTAATCCCCAGGCCATCAACTGAGTCATATAGTTGGGCCTGTGCAGACCTATTAACAGAGGATGAATCCACTGCCTAGTGATTCACCCGCTTTGTTTATATCTAGTCAAGTGACATCTATAGATGTGCCATTAGACTCACTCTACTCAACTCACTCTAAGGGGCACATTTTCTAAGGGTTGAAGTGAAAATGCGAATAAAATTAGAATTTTTGACCAAAAATTATGCCAAAATTAGATTCAAATTGAAAAAAAATTTAATTTTTGAATTTTGAAGTACTTGCGCTTTAAAAATTACTCTGAATAACCATCTGGGTAATAGCTGTTTCAGTAGAAAATGTAAAAGTGGCCATGATTCTGTTAAATTTACAGAACCCACAATATTTCCAGGCATTCCTGGATCTACATGGCTTGTACAGTAACATAATCAAAACTAGCCTTTGCATCTACTGCATACCATCAAGGTTCCTATTAAATCCACATCTTAATTTTAGAAACCCTTGCCCTAATACTAGCCTCTTGCCATTGGTCAGAAAACCATTTCTCACCATCACAATGCAAGACATGATCTTTTTCTTTTGTTGAGTAGAAGTTTTCTGGTTTTACTGGAAAGTGATTTTATATCTTGCAACTATTCTTTGAGTAATACAATATGATTCTTGGCAGTGTTATGTCTAAAGAAAAAATAAATCCCTGTGGGCTTCCAAATCATCAAAGAGGGCACCATCACAATTGCTGTACAGTAGAAGGAAGCAAATATTTTAGTAGTTTTTAAAGCTCTCTGTAAAGATCCTTTGCAACATGCTGCCCTTGAGAGTTAAAGGCTAATAGAGAAGGGGGCACTCTGTTTATGCTTAAGAGCTCTGGTGGAATTGTTGCTTGTACGAAGCTATGATGAGCTTGTAAGTGACACTCTGTTATAAGTAGGCATTAATTTCTGCTTAATGTACCGTGCTATCCCTGGCCCAAGCCATCCAGCTACTGAACAAGGCTTTGAAGATGATTAGACCGCAAATGTAAGTACCTTTCTGTTTTATTTATTGGCAATTTCAGACATTGTATGTAGATTCGCAAAGCAGTTTCACAAAATAACTTACCCAAAGGCATTTTGGGAGTAAGCTAAGGGGAAAATTAAGGGTGTTTCTTAATTCTTTAACAGAGCTTTAGTACCTTTGGATTTAGGTCAATCTGTATAATCCTAAACCACTGTTTATATTAGATAATATTCTTCATTTTGAAGCATAATATATCGTTGCCATGATATCCCAAAAGAATAGCTTAACTTCAAGGGTCCTTATACTAAGGTTGGTTATACGTTATTTAATGAATGTCTTTCTTTGTACCTCTCTGTAAAACAGTTGGGGGTACCACAAGACACAAGTAAACACTAAATTAGGCTCTTTATATGGATTAAATTTAATCAATTAAGGAAAACCAAGCAGACATAAAAGAATGTGTTGCTTACACTGACTCACAACTCATTCTTCAGACAGTATTTAATTTTTAAATCACGTTACCTTTATTTTGTTGGATTCCCCCTCGGCAGTCAGCAGAAAAGAAATCAGTTGACATTTATCATCTACATAGTATATAGCACTACTTATACTTGTTTAAACTCTTTAGAACTTTTTAGAAGTTTTTTTTCATGACAGGCTCTGCTTATTTGCATTGTACAATAGGTCATTTTTTTTCTTTCATCTACATAGAGAGGTATTATGTTAGAATTATGACAAGTACTCGATTGCTGATCTAAACTGACCACTTCCTCGGGCTTATCTCCAGAGTAACAGTCTGTGCTAAGGAAGCAGATGTTTAAAGGCATCAAATATTTATTGGATTCATAGAGAGGCAAATGCACCTGTGGCACAAAATGAAGTTTGTTTTGCATATTTCTGTGACTTAAAACCATATCTTTTGCAAACAAGCTTTTAAACAGACCTTTCCATATTCTAGACATAAACTGAATATACACAGTATCTGTCAGCATATTATATATAATGAATATTATATCTATTGTTTGTTTTCTTAATTGTATACAGGTATAAATATTTGGTGACTTTTGCATTCAGTTCATTATTTGTATTCAGTACTTCATTAGTGTATTTTACTGATTTTAAAAAAATTACCTGGTATATAGTCACTGGGGATAGATATATGATGCCTCATTCTGCATGTGTCCGTGGAAGCTCTGTGAATTCTGACCTGTAGCAAAATCCAACAAAGCAGACTCATTTTCTTTAGGCCCTACCTTTGCTACAGTGTAGACTGACAGATGGTTGCACAGTAGCAATTACAATTTCAGTTACTAGCAGGGTAGGAGTATCTATAAGCCTATTATTATTCACTTTTTCATTCTGTTTGGTTATTACATAGTATCAAGTGCACTAAGCACAGGAAAAACAGAGAGCTGGATTCAAATGCAACCTTGAAACAATAAAATAGATTTATGAGAGATTATAGGCAGTACGGTCTAGTGTCATATTGTTCAGTTGCATGGATCCAATAGAGCTGGATGACGAGTACATCTGAAAATGGAAGCATTGTCCACAAACAGCTTAAAGAGACAGTATTGCCCTGTAACTACCTTTACTAAAAAATAGCACATTAAATAGGACTTAAAATGCAATCTGCTTATTCTTCTAATTTTAAAAAAATCCATATGAAATTAGGTTTTTCTCCATTGGTGTATATGCGCTGGGGGAGAAAACAGTGATCAATGCCCTGACATTGGCATTGGCCTGTTTGTGCAAAGGTTGGATTTAAATCCAACATATGCATTTTCAAGCTGATATTCACCTGCCCATGCACTGAACAGACTGAATCCAGGCAGTGCAGGGCAATGTTAGCTTGGAAGCAAATTAATTGACATTTGCTCCCCACAAATAGATACTAACATGGTCCAAATATCTAATGGGATATTGTTTTTTTTCACTGATACTGTTTTTTTTTTCCCCACTGGCTTTACACCCTCCATAATTAGTACAAAGTAGGGATGCAATAAATGCACTATTTTAGGATTTGGCCAAACCCCAAAAGATTTGAAAGAACCCCAAAAGAGTACTAAACCAAATCAAACCCCATAATTTACATACATAAGTTAGGGAAAAAAGGGGGAAAGAGAAGCACACACAAAAAAAATGTTAAAAAAAACTTTTGATTTCCTTGTTTCTGTGACAAAAAGTCATGATTTTTTTGGATTCAGATTCTTTTTCGGTCAAGTAAAGATTTGCCCGAATCCGAATACTGCTGAAAATGGGAAATCTTGGCTGACTCTGTCTTATCTCAAAGGGAGATAAGGAGCTCTAAATAAACAAACCTCTCACACACCTACGCTGAAGCATTTCAACTGTAATTTAGCTCACTGTGCCAGAAATTGCAAAAAACATAGATATTTCTTTAAAAAACTAACAGGCAAAAAGTATGTTCAGCACAGTTAATTGGCCTTATGTTAAAAAGAGGTTTTACTGACCCTTTAATCAAAAATTCCTCATGAATGTTTCCTGTTCTTCAGCTCTTTAAAATACCTTAAAGTATAGGTGGTAGTAAATACAAATATTTTCAATGTATACATTCTAGTCCTAATGGACAACAACTTTACATGCAGATTTCAATATGGTTTCGTCACTAAAAGTACAACCCTAAATCGATAACATTTGGACATACCTTTAAAGAAAGAAAGAAAGGATGAAATATTGACATTATTAACTGACACTGCTGTTCTTACAATAACCGAACTCCATTAAACTATTGTTACATTATTATAAGCTATTTGATCTCTGCTGATTTAAATGAAACCTAATGGCAAGCTCTTTATAGTGTAGTCTGAAAAGATGTCAAATCAAACCAGACCCATTAGCTGAAAAAAAACTGCCATTTCAATCCAACAATAACTATAGGAACAGTAACCTAAAGCTCAAAGCTGGAAATTATTAGTATGGGATTCATTATCCAGAAAACTTTTACTCAAAAAGCTCTGAATTATGGAAAGTCCATCCCTCATAGACTCCATTTTATCCAAATAATCAAAATTTTAAAAAGTGACTTAATTTTTTTCTGTAATAAAAACCTAGTACCTTGTAGTTGATCCAAACAGATATTATTAATCCTTAATGGCAAAACAAGCCTATTGGGTTTATTTTATGTGCAAATGATGTTGAGGTATGAAGATCCAAATTATGGATTCGGTATAACAGTTCCCATGCCTGTATAGTAAAAGTTGAACAGTTATGAGTTAGCAATGCAGAAATATGAAGAATGATAGAACAAGCTATATTTCAGTCAAAAACAATGGCAGATTTATCCATTTTGGAGTTTGTGGGAAAAAACACAGTTATGCTGAAAATAACTGCAGAAAAAAAACTTTTTTTATTCTTTGGCACTAGCATGTTTTAGAAATAACTTGTACAGGATAGTCCCTGTTGCGTTTTGTTGTTGAAAAACACTCACAATCTAAAATCCAATTGTTCCATTAATTTCAATGAAGGTAAAAATGGCAACTGTTTTATTAAACTAGGATATAAATGAATGAAATTAAGCTGCTTGAAATTTTCAGAAACATTTTCGATTGACTTCTATAGAAACTTGCCAGTTTTTTTCTTCCTGCCACACTTGCTGCCATGTTTTCTTCTTTAATAAATCACGACTATCCAAGTTTTCAAAAACTATTCTTGAGTATATTCATGCTTGAATTGCAGAAAAAAAATCTAACCTGAATTTTGTCTTTATTTACAGATAATGAACAATGTCTTACAGCAGGGTGTTCACTGGCAGACATAGTCTTCCTAACGTACATATGATGGTGGAATAAAGTAGATTATGCAATGTGTGATCTTCTAAATGTTGACTGTTACCACAGTAAGCCTCTTATAAGCCTGTTGTCTTTATAGGTTTTCTATTCTTCAGTAGAAAGGAGATGTACATTAAAGCATTAAAATAGCTTGTGTTCTTCTTTGAGAGGTAATCCTTTTAAACTAGCTTGCCATCAGCTGTTTGAAGTCTATAGTTGTATAAGAAAAAGAAAATGCTGGATTTGCATGCCATAACTTAAGGTACTGTACTAATAACTGCTTCCTTGATTTATTTCACAATCACAGAATCTATTCTTTCAATCTATATACAGGCATGGGACCTTTTATCCAGAATGCTCAGAACATGGGGGTTTCCAAATATATGATTGCTTCCAATTTGGGACAGTTCCCCAAAAAGCCCAAAAACTGTGTGCGATTGGAGTTTCCATTCGATTTTAGTTATTTCCCAATCCAGTTAAATTGGATTTATTTTATTAATAAATAAGCTAAAATGGGGCATGGGAGTTTGGTAAAGCTATTTTTATTAACATTATGAGATAAATTCAGATTTTATTAAATAATCCCCTAAATCAAATTAATGTTTAAATTATTTGTAGTAAAGATAATAGAATATGAAAAAGGATTCATATACAGGTATGGGATTATTTTAATGAAACAATTCTAGCATAAACAGAAACTCAAACAACTTTATAGCATTAAGCTGAATGGATGATTAGCTGAAAAATGTATAGCATTATATCTTATAATATATTGTTTAATATAATGAACAACCTAAACTACACATGCATCATCAAAGGAGAAGTTTTAGTGCCTAGAGCTAAGCGGCAGATCTATCAAAGGAAAAAAAAAAATCTGATTTCGCAACATTTTATTGCCAGTAGACACAATTGATCTTTCTTATCTAGCAGTTTCTACTGAGTAAAAAAAATGTGAAAAATATTTTCATGGATGTTCTTGAGCATCCATAGACATTTCATAGCCTTTTATCTCATTTGGAACAGACTTGGAACATTTTTGGCCCATTGAATCAATGGTTTTTCACTTACGTAGAAGAAATGATCACTCTGGTGAACAGTTTGGGGAAGTGGAGAAATGCATTGATAACTGAAAGTCATGAAGGGTTGACCTAAATATTGATAAATGTGTAAAAGTTTGACCTTTGGCAAAGCTGGTGAATGTATTTATAGACTGGAACAATTGGTCAGCACAAGCTCAATATGCAGGTGCACATGCAAAGTTGTCCACTCCAACTGGCTGAAAACTTGTGTAGCGAAATCACAGCACCATCCAAATCTTTTGTAGTCTTAAGAAACCTTTATTTGGTTCCTGGCTTAGAGCTCGAATGAACAACGTTTTACTTGAAAAAAGGCTATATAGGCCTGAAACATTGTTCATTCGAGATCTAAGCCAGAAACCAAATAAAGGCTTTTCAAGATTACCAAAGATTTCGATGGTGGTGTGATTTTCGCTACAAATGTATTTGTAGGAAAAATAAAACAATGGTAAAAAAAGTGTGGAAAAATGTTGAAAATGATGATATTTGAGTTTTTTGTGTGTGGCAAAAAGTTATGAAAAATAGCAGTTTTGGTTATAATTTTTCAACAATTTTCATTAATGTGAAAAAAATCAATAATTCATTCAGAAATACTTGTTTGAGCCTTTATAAATAATGATAGATGAATCTGACCCTTTTCGCTTCACCAAAAATTCTCGAAAAAGCCAAAATATGCCAAAATGCATTTAAGTCTTTGGGAGCCAAATTATTTTGATGCACAACAAATTGAATGACATAAATTTCTTTCACCCATTGGAGTCTTGGATATCAATTTTGCAGCGAAACAAAATGTCGCTCGTCACTATTCACAAATGTGCCCCTGTAACTTCTCTGACAGTGGTGGGAGTTTAGTAAAACTAAAGTGTTACATGTTTTGTCCATATCCCTAAATACTTACAGTACTACAAATATCACAAGGTACAGTATATATATCAGAATGGTACGTTGGTTAAAAGGTTGAAATGACAGATCATGTTGCCTATGTTCAGGTATGGAGTATATTGGTGAATTATGTTGACTGTTTGCAGTGGAACACTAACATATCTTAATCATCAGTGTGACCCATATTACGCAATAAAATATACAGTGCAGTCATTTGTACTTGTAGACTATTCAATTTAGAGTTAAAAACAATGTGTCTTTATGGACAAGAACCTTCAACAAAGCATGTGCTAGCCTCTGTTACAAAAGATGAAGAGTTTTCATCTTAAGTGAACATGTATCACTGCAGGTGTTACAGAACAACTGTTCAACCTTTGGCATGTTTCTTTCTTTTGATCTGGTTTGGATAGCTTGGGATTTGTAGATCCATGGTTGGATCCGAGCATTTTTATACTTGTGCCTCCAGAAACAAAACAAAAAGTGGTTCACAGCTTCCATAACACAGTCCTTCTTTATGTCTGACATATTTTCCTAGCCAGGAATTTTATTAACAGTTATGCTTATAGCTTGCCTTAGCCCACTAAACCACATTTTTAAGTGTTTTGTATATGTAAAACTAATTTGTGTTGATTGTTGTGGGTTACAGGACTGTGGCAGGTATGTGCATTCTAGTCCATTATCCCCTATGGGGTGTTGTAAATTCATGTAAAAGACCATTAGAATGTGATATTAACCACTATGCTTTCAGACTTTTTGCAGTTTGTCTAATTTTACAAACATGTCTTTGTCACATAAATGCAATCACCTCCGTTTATGTGTAACACAAATCAACCCAATTCAGCATAAGCAGGAAATGGGCGACATTGTCCTTAACCTCTAGCTGTAATGGGCAATTATAGTGCAAGCGTAGCTCTGGTACAAAATTATTACGAAGCATGGCACACAGCAGGGTTGCTCTGCCAGCTACTTAATGAAATCACTATCTTCATTTGCTTATATGATCTCTGTCGGTAAATCGCAAGCTGACTACCAGTTCCGTTTAAGGGATAGATTAACAGCCTGGCCTCGCATAAAGTAAAATATTACTGTGCATCACATAAATGGAGCTAACATTGCTTTCCCTAACTTAACTCCAAATTAGCCGAGGTAATTGTGCATTAAAATCCCTTATTAAAAGCAACTCTTCAGTATATGGAATCCAGGTAACATTTGTCTGAAACGTATACTGTTCACCAACAATGACTCAAATAATGTGTCACTGTAAATGGCCGATTATTAAGAACACCCGAAAAATAGCCTTTAGCCTCATCATTTTCCCTCTGCCTCTATAAAAGCAGTGAGGTCACATTAACACAATTCTTGTGACACACATATGAAGTACAGATGTCTTATTTGAATATGATGTGCTATTTCCTGGGATAAACTCCGACCTTACAGTTTCTGCATTTAGATAGAATTATCGGTTAATAATAATAACACAGAAATCTTTTAAATTGGTTTTAATGTAAAAATAATATTTATATCATAATGCAAAATCACAGTGTAACATTCACAGGTGTGCATATTTACAGTATTTACAGGTTTTTCAAGGAAACGGATTTGTCAATTGGATCACCATACCTTAAGTCTTCAACAAATTTAAACATTAAATAAACATTAAAAGCTTAGTTACCATGAAGTAGAAGGTACTGTTTTATTATTACAGAGAAAAGGAAATCTTTTGAAAATTAGAATTATTTTCTTAAATGACTTAAACTTTGAGAAATGGCTTTCCTGTAATCTGGAGCTGTCGAAATAACTGACCCCATAACGTTACTATGCTTCTGTAGAGAGATAATAACCCCTAATATCATCTCTGCTGTACAAGCTAATAC
>CM044443.1:72631362-72690658 GCA_024363595.1 Xenopus borealis | reverse complement strand
TAGGTTATTAAGACTAGGAATTATTTACATACTGAGCCTGGCTAAGTAATTTAAAAAAGTCAAATTGCAAACTGTCTTCGAATTTTTCTTTCTACACCATACTAAAAGTCCTTTAATGTGGCAGTCATCCTTATCCTAGCAACTATGTTTTGTATATTTTTAATGGAAGACCACAGACTAGAGTTGCTGGTTACTAAGTGGCACAGGTTAATGGGTGACACAGGTTGCAGCTTACATACAGAATTTTGTACATGCAATGAACATAGATAATGTTGACCTGGCAACTTCCAGTACTTGCTCAAGCACCAGCTAATGGGATGACAACTCTCTCCTTATAGGAAGCTACATAGTACAAGGCTATGGCCAGGCACAAATCCTGTATACAAATATGTAGCAGTGAGCATTGAGCAAACAGCTTGCAGGTTTTTCTCTACAACAAATAGGCTCAAGAAAGGAATGGGATCAGACCAGCAATCATGACAGTATATGGAATACAACTTTGTGGGAGCTAATATTGCCCCCACCTTTTACCGGGCCCCATAGGAAAGCAGTAAAAGTTCTATTATTTATGAAAATTGTTGTGTCCTAATTCCAATGTGTGTTAATTCTGTAAGCAGTAAAGCCTTTTCTATGGATGCATCCTAGTATGAACCTGAGAAATGACTATTTGGTATTTCCAGCAAGTGTCTCCTCCACTTTCCATAATGGAATCTGTTGGTGCAAGCCTAGCATCTAAATAAGATTGTAGGAAAGAAGATCAATGAGTGTGTCTTCCTTGAAAGGGTTTTATAAAAAGCTTTTTAAACATTATATGTTATTTGAATCAATCAATGCATAACGCATAGAGTGTGTAGTTCTAGGTAATTTAACTGAGTAATTTCAGACTACAAAAGGGAATAATTACAGAGACGCAGAGCAAACAGAGGGGAATGAATCTGCTGCATCCCTCACAGCTGGGACAACAGCTTTGTTATCTCAGTACAGCCAAGGTTTATATGGATTGTGTGTATCACAGGTCACTTCATATGTTTAAGCATTGAATGGACAAAAGACAAACAGAATACATTCTCACAGGTGCCTTTTAAACATTCAGCTGACAGTTGTTCTCTATGTTAACTTCCAAAACATTTACTTGAATTTTTAGGACAAGTCCATCTAGCATTGTACTTTTGATGTTTTTTCAAGCATCATGGGAAAAAGTTTGCCCTGATCCAGTCACCCAAATGACAAATGAGCAATTTGGTGAATAAGGCATTGGACCAGGGCAAATCATGCTTACATTTCTATAAATCAGGCAATCATATAGAATTTTCAGTACAAATTTAGAAGGGATATATTGACTTAATATTTAGTGTATTTTGCATATATAATGAAACTGCAAGAATATTTGGCAAAATATATATACAGGTATGGGATCTGTTATCTGTAAACCCATTATCCAGAAAGCTCCAAAATACGGGACGGTCGTCTCCCATTGGGGCAGATTCACTGAGATCCGAAAATTCGCCAGCGTAGGCTTCGCTAGCGTTCGCCGCACTTCGCCAGGCAAATTTTCACCAGCGCTACGCAAATCCAAGTGCGAATTTACGCTCAGGTCAGCGAACGGTAGCGTAGTTACTTCACTAGGAGTGCTGTTACGCTAGCAAAGCCTAATTTGCATACGGCGGGAACTTTAACTTATAATAGAAGTATATGTTACAGCCACTACATTACACTAAAGAAGCCCAGGAAACCTTTAATAAATTATTTAAAGTTGTCTTATTGCCCTACATGTGCCCCCTGTATAGTTGCCATATGTTAGGAAATGTAGTGGGGGAAGAAGGGTAACCCCCCCAAAAAATTATCGATCTTTTTCAGACTATCACCCTCGTATGCTAAAATACGCCAGCGTTTTTTGGCATTTTTTTTCAACCTCCTATCTATTGTATTGAACTTCGCCTGGTCTGACCAGGCAAAGTAACGTCTAGTGTAAATGCTAACGTTGAGGAAAATGTTCATCTTAGTGAATTTGCGAAGTTACGATCCTTCGTCAGTGCGCAACTTCGCCTGGCGTAAGGGTGCGAAGTTGCGCACGTCTATCTGCTTCGCTAGCGAAAATTCACCAGAGTCCGTGTTAGTGAATTTGCAAGTTGTGAAATGACGTCACGCTGGCGAATTAGCGCTAGCGTTAGACGCTTTGCGCTTTAGTGAATCTGCCCCATAGACTCAATTATAATAAAATAATTAAAGTTTCTTAAAATGTTCTCCTTTATCTTTGTAATAATACAACAGTACCTTGCACTTGATCCAAATTAAGACAAAAGGAATCCTTGTTGGAAGCAAACTTATGTTTACTAAGAGATCGGAGATAAATATCTGGAGAGATTTCTGGAGATGTGGCCCATAGCAACCAATCAGCAATTAGATTTAAACAGCCACCTAAGCAAATACCTTATTGGTTGCTATGGGCAACATCTCCAAAAATTTCTCCAGATATTTATCTCCAATCTTAGTAAACATGCCCCTCAGCCTATTGGGTTTATTTATTGCTTAATATAATTCTTAGCAGACTTTCGATATGGAGATCCAACAGAAAGACACCCTAGGTCCCTAGCATTCTGGATAACAGGTCCCATACCTGTGTATAAATATATATATATATACATTTTTTTCAAAGCAAGCACTCTCAAAGGACAATTATCGGGTCACAAGATCACATCTCTAAGCAGTTCAGTGCTTCAGACCTGAGATCACTACAGCACAGACAACCTGTGGCTTTCCTTTTAATATGGACCTGCAACTCCCCCCGCCCGGCACTCACCCTTAAGACTATGAGTGTCTATTAAGTTTGTATTAATTAAAGTAGTCAGGTTTCATTGTGGCTCACAGGTAATCTCATGTCTATATGACTATTTTTACCCACTGAAAATTTTCTGTAAAATGTAATTGCAATGAATCACATAAAGGTCATTGCATGTGTAGGTTCATAATTCTAGTGATTCATATAGCTTTATTTGCAAATGCAGTGCTGTATAGATAGCTGAATAAATTGAAGGTGGTAGTTATGCCTAATCACAAAAGAGCATACGTACTGTACCTTTCATGGAACAAATGGAGAGTGGTTATTAGCTGTCTGAAGGCTCTTTTGAATTTTATGTGGTCTCCAGTAACAATTTATTATTGTTCGTATATAGAATTTTGCACCCAGTTCATGATTAGTCCTACATCTAAGGGTGACATTTAGAAATCTAGCACATGTTGAAAAAATGTGGTTTCAGTTGGTCAACTCTAGGTGAAGTCATGGTGAGAGCTCCAGTTTGCCTAATTTGTCTCATTGGTTATGATACTTTTTTGGACCTCCCCATATGTAGATATTTTATGGGGAAAGCCTTATCCAAGGTCCCACCTTAGGGGCTGGTGCAGCATACTATTCAACATATGGAACTACAAATAACTATATACATATCATTTTACATCCTTGTATTTGTGGGTCTCTCATCTAATACTGAGGCCTCCCTTCCCTAATGCATCTCCATCCATATGCTGAGTGGAGCCCAAAGATGTCTAAATCTGGTTATTTCCTCTCTTTTATATACTAGGGGAAGGGAATTCTTTCTCTGCATGTCTAAAGGGGGACATACATTGGTTTATAAAAGCTGCCAAATTGGTCTTTGCAGACTGATCCATGTATGGGGCCCCTGACACACCTGCCTGACTCATATATGGCTTAAAATCAACTAGATTCCAAACAGACAGACATCTGAGGAGGAAAACAATGGCATTACTCAACAGAACTATGTAGGTCCCAGGGATATAAGGATGCATCCGTAAAGTCTTTTGTCCGTCTCCAAGGACTGTATGTCCTTGTCATTGTTTAATATATCCCAGCCAGTAAAAGTACTTCAACAAGAATATGCAGGAATTCATGGTATTCTTTGATTTATTTTGCCTTTTTATGAAGAAAAAAAAAACACCTGTATCTCACTTGCTTTATAAGCATAAACTTTTAATGAACACTAAAAACTAGTGATGGGCGAATCTGAAAAATTTGTGAAACTTTTTTTTGTTTGCAACATTTTTGTAGCAAACTACATTAGAGTACATGGCCATTTTCTTGTGGTACTTTGTTTCTGCTTTGGGGCTACAAATAAAAGTTGGTCTTGTTGACTATGTTAAGCAAATCTGCCATGGTTTTTTTGTTTCAAAATTCGTAGACTACTGTTAATTTGCTGAATTTCATTGGAGTCAATGGGAAGGCAAAATCACATGCATTCTCTGTAGGGGGTCCATGAGTGAATAGAAAAAGTGAAAAAAGCTACATGGCGATTTTTTACTGCCTCTGAAATGCAGAAGTACATTTTCGCTCATCACTTCTAAAAACTGTATTTAATATTTATTCCTGTATCTGTGTACAGTTACCTGTCTCTGTTTATTCCCTTATGTCGGCATGGGCAGCATAATTCACTGTTGAACAGACTGTATTATGACACTTAACAAACTCTGTATAACCCACTAGAGTTTAGACGGTAGAAAACAAATAAAGCTAGAAAACCAAGAGGAATATTTGTTGATATTATCACTGTATTGTTCGAGCAGTTAGAACATCCATAAATGCTTATTATATATGATCTGCTGGGAAGTTGAAAGCAGGGGGATGCTCTTTCTTTTAGAAGTTTTAGTATTTTCTTTTCAAAACTCCCACAGTGATAAATATTTCACAAGCTGGTCTCCCAGTTCTGAAAACTAAGCCTGCCGTCATATAGCCAAAAGGCACAGCTCATAAGTCCACATTTTACTCTTTTACTAAATGTTACTCCTTTACTGATTTTAATAAATGAACCTGTAGTTCTTTAAAGTTCTTTCAGAATTGAATTGTTATTATCAACTACACCTTTGGGATCATTAAAAAGGGGGGGGTGCTGATGTTGTCAGAGGTATATCTTTCTTTCTCTGCATTCATGATATGATGGGCAAGTCTCCCACCCTGCCCGTTGTCCCCTGTACTTTCATCTTTTGTACACAAAACTAATCAGATTTCATGAGAGCATACTAGCCGAGTTAAAACATATAGGGGCAAATTCAGTAAAGCTCAAAGCTTCTAATGCTAGTGCTTATTCGTCATATTATGTCATTTCGCAACTTCGCCAATTTACTAACAGTGTCCCTGGCAAAAATTCGGTAGCAAAATAGATAGACTAGCGCAAATTCACACCCTTATGCCAGGCGAAGTTGCGCACTGATGATGGGATGTACAGTAACTACGCTAATTCACTAAGATGACCATTTTACTGAATGTTACCTCTTGCGCAAAATTTTACTTCACCAGGTCAGACCTGGCGAAGTTCAATACAATAGATAGGAGTTTTAGAGAAAAAAAAAAACTTGAAAAAGTCCCAAAAAACCCTGGCGGTTTTACATTTCCTAACAATTGGCAAGTCGACTATACAGTGGGCGCATGTTTAGGGCAATAGGACAACTTTATTTTATTTATTAAAGGTTTCCTGGGCTTGTGTAGTGTAATGTAGTGGCTGTATCATATACTTCTATTATACTTTCAACTTTGCACTATATGCAAATTAGGCATCGTTATCATAAATGCGCTTTGCCTGTCGAAATAAGGGTAGCGCAACTTTGCTAACGTTCGCCGCCCTGAGCGCAAATTTGCATTTTTGGGAATTTGCATAGCACTGGCGAAACTACGCCTGCCGAAGTGCGGCAAACGCTAGCGAAGCCCTCACTAGCGCAACTTCACATGTTAGTGAATTTGCCCCATAGGGGTTATTTATTAAAAGTCAAATTTATCTTATTATTTTAAAAATAAAAATTCGATCTAACTCCCAAGCATGATTTGGATTAATTTACTATAAAATCCTAACGGAATTTGTATGTGCGGGGAAAAAGTCTCAACAAAATCATCCAACAATTTGAATCATGCAACTTTTTCAAACTGTTGCTCAAAACCCTTGACTTTTCTTATGAAAACCAGCATCAAACAGCCCAAAACCCTTGAACATTTTGAAGGCAAAAAAAAAATCTTCCAGTTGTAAAAGGGACATCTTTCATTGACTTTTACATTACTTCGAAAGGTTTTTGCTGGAGAATTTTCGGATTTGGATTCATAGCAGCTTTGGAGCATGATAAATCTTGACAAATTTGATGTGCTTTTTTTTCCTCTCTAGAATTTAGGATTTTTTCCCTTTGGCCAGAAAAATTAGTAAATAGGCCCCATAGCAACAGTTAAAAAAGTAGGAGTTGCTAGAAACAATGACTTGATTTATATACATAATGGGGCTTAGCAAAGTTTATTTTGTCTTTTCTGCAGTAGCGACTACCCATGCCATAAACAACACAAAGGGAGAATAAAAGTAGGTCATTTCCTAAAATAAGTTCATGTTTTTATGGCTCTCAAGTATATTTTGACTGTGTGCTGTATATATTTTGTGTAATTTGAACAACTGTGTGAATTCATTACATTCGAACTATTAGAGGGAGGTACGATAATTGCATTCCCAGAAGCCGAACAAGGGCATTCACTGAAACATTTCCCACAAAGGAAAAAGAAGTGTACAGCAAATTATATATTAAGGTAAGGCAATGAGGAGTCAGTGACAATTGGTATTTACTGCTTTTCTTGGCGACCACAGGTAAAGCTGACTACCGAGAAATACATTGTAACATGCAAGTGATCACAAATCAGCTTATCCCACAAAATGTACAATGAATTGGAACATAATAAACACAATCTGCAGCTCAAAATAATGGGATAATGGGCTTAAAACCAACAGAATAATAGATGGATTACAGCTGCAGAGATTCAGGAGTCCCAATTATAATGTATTGCTTCAGCTAACTATACAGAGTGATCATTATCGTGTGGATAAAGACATGGCATATATTAAGAGATCATTAGTACTGCAAAGGGATCAGAATAACTACAGATACAGCAGCGTTCCATTTGGTGGGGTGTTGTAGATCTGTGTCTGGAGGGCATCCTGCTGAAACCATGCACTGATTTACGCAGCACTAATTAGCACATCTAGTGAAAACTGAAACATATGCCAAAATGTATCACTTTTTCTGATTTCTTAATGCTTTTGCGGCCTGTAGATACTAACTGTAGCACCCTATAACAAGGTCCTTGTATTCTTCCTAGTGATACACTTGACTGAGTCTTTCACTGCAAAGCATAAGGCTATACATATACATTTTACTAGGGTAGGTAATTCCTCCTCTCTTTGAATGCTGTATACAGTATGTAATACTATGTTGATTGCCATATGCAGTCTCTTTCTTGCTTCTAAAAAATATGTAGTCACACTCACACAATGTCTTACATAAAATAGTATAGACTTGCATTTCCCAATTGTGATGTTATCGCAGGCTTATAAATCCCATTTGGCTTACTAGTAGCAGAAAAATTGGATGATCAAATAATTCTTTCTTTTCTGAAATCCAACTTTTGCCTAATAGTGTTTGGCAATCTACATAGTGTTAGAGGTACTGTAGATAACAAATGTACAAAATAAAAGTTGAATTATATTCAGAGTGTATCACAATCAACTCCACATTGCCGTCTTTCATTCCCTGTTACTGTCTATTGTATTGTTCTTTGATTTTTTGTTTAATGCATTGGTACACAGTTTGCTTTTACTTCAGATGGGAGGCTGCAATAATATACTTCCTTATTATATATATGTACCTGTCTTCAGCATCCTCTCCCTGGAACCACCCCCCCCCTTGACTAAAATTACAGTCACAAAAAAACTGGTCATCCGCAGACCCTCCTATAGAGGAAGCATTTCCAGGCCCCCAGCAGGCAATTAGCTTTCTTTATATTGTTGTACTGCTATACAGGTATAAGACCTGTTATTCAGAATGTTTAAGACCTGGAGGTTTCCGGATAATGGATAGTTCCATAATTTGGATCTTCATACCTTAAGGTTACTAGAAAATCAGGTAAATATTAAATAAATCCAATAGACTTCCAATAAGGATTCATTATATCTCAGTTAGTAGCAAGTACAAGCTAATGTTTCATTATTACAGAGAACAAGGGAATCATTTTTAATAATTTTGATTATTTTAATAAAATGGAGTCAGCCTTTCTGAGCTTTATGGATAATGGATTTCCCAGTTAACAGATCCCAGACCTGCACTTCTTTAGTGCTGAACATTCAAATGCTATAAGTGGCCTGCTAGTGTATGCCATCCTTCATCTAATGAAAAAAATAGCTGAGCTGCAATTTTCAGTAGCTATGTGTATAGAGGGGAGTAGACGGAAGGGCCTAGGGGTCCCAAATGCCTTGAACTTTCATTGCTTGTGGATATAAAGTAAGGCAGATGATTGGTATGAAATCCTGGGGGCAGGATCAGGAGGAGAGATACTCTAGAGAAAACCAGTACTCACTAGTGTGAGGGAGTAAGCAGTGCTAAAATCAGCATTCATTCAGCCATAGTGCCCACTGTAATTATTTGTCTTATATTATTTGCCTACACTGAGCATTACACACCCCACAATCCTCTTTATATAATGTGATGTCCTTTGTGAGCTGCATATGCTTTGCTATTCTTTTAGTGTAGATGCAACCAAATTATTTAATGGAATAATTTAGCTAGTAATAGCATGCTGAAATGCTCTTACCTCATAGCTAATGTGCATCTCCAGAGAGTAAAGCTTCTCAGGGCACAATGAGCTGTCCACAATTACTGTATATTCCCGGGAGCATTGTGATGAAAGGTCATAGGGTGAAAGCTTTGAACCTGCACCGATATAATTGTAAACTAGATGATGGCCTTATCCCTGTTAAAGGCCCCTCTTGCAGTAGCAGGATGGATCTATGTAGCTGCAAATGGCCTATTCTGTCCATATACTGACAAATGGCAGGCTTTTAGAGGCTTCCTTTCCTCTGCAAAGATCATTTTAATCAATTTGAGGTCTGTGGTTTCATCTTAGGACTACTTTATTATTTATTCATTGACTTATTTTTACACATTGTTTCTAGTGTACATTGTACCACACAAGCCAGGATAATAGACACTACAGAATAAAGCCACTAAAGCATCTGATAGAGACCTGGGGATTTCTGTTTTTTGAGAGCATATGGATTGGGAGACTCATGGCTACTACTTTAACCATTTCAGTATCAGACTAAAATCCTCGAAATTGCAGAAGTGTTATGAGGTTGTGTAAAAAGAAACAATTTGCCCAGGTACAGTAACCCATAGTATCCCATTAGCACATAACATTTACTGGTGACTTGTTTAAAAGCAAATAACTCATTTGTTGTTATGGGTAACTGCACCTGGGCAAATGTACGGTCATATTTATTAACATTAGAGATAAACATCTCCAGTGATGTTGCCAATAGCAATCAATCAGATCTATGCTTTTGTTTTCTAACTGCTAGGTGACTGTTCAAATCTAATTAGTGAACAGCTGCTATAGGCAACCTTACCAGTGAATGTGTCCAATGTTAAGAAATACCCCTTTAGTGTCTTTTATTAAATAAGAGGTGATTTCGGAAGTGTAGTGAGCATTTTTGACTTGCCCTTCCAGCCTTGTATTTGTGTACAGCAGAAACCCCTCTTACATTGGTAGGTTCTGATGGTCCAGTGGCCCAGACAGGGCTGCTTTCCTCTCTTGCCTATGCTGTAGTAAAAAGAGATGAACTTGTTTTGAAGGGTTTGTTCACCTTTAAAGTAACTTTTAGTATGATGTAGATGGTGATCTTCTGAGACAATTTGCAATTGTTTTCCATTTTTCATTATTTTTGGGCTATTTTACTTTTTATTCAGCAGCTCTCCAGTTTGCAATATTGTCAATCCAGTTGCTAGGGTCCAAATTACCCTAGCAAATATGCAGTGATTCGAATAAAAAAAAATATGAGTAATAAAATATAACATTAACTTTAAACGTGTTACCTTATAGAGCATTTGTTTTCAGATGGGGTCAGTTGCTTAGAATTAACCATTCTATATCATAGTAAAAGTGAACCACTACCTTAAAGGTACAAGCACTATATGGGCGCACAGGTATCCTTTCTATTGGAGCGCTGTCTTAGGTAACACAGTCAGCTTGCCTCAAACCTTTTATTTCTGCAAATGAGAAATGTTTATGTCACTTAAACATACCATATCCTACATACAGCTTTATTCATGGACCATGCTCTTTTTATGATTCATGAAATCCTACACTATAATAAATCATATCCCTGATCATTCATCTAACTTTGTGAGAAAGAAATCCAAATCTCATGCGATACATGGCAAACGATAAAATACAGTATATGAAATAATCTAGCGCAGAATATAAATCTAATGTATATACACTGGTTACTATTTCTATCCTAATAGACATTTTCTTTCGGTTCTCGTCTCTGCAATGAGGATCTAAGAGATGTCTTTACAAGCAGACTGAGAAGGAGAGCAAAAAGCAATTTGTTAAACAAGTGATCCTTGTAAACAGAACATTATAATTTATAATGTCTCCATTGTGTGAGCTGTCAACCTTGGCAAAAGGACATAGGAAACAAAAGAAGCCATAGTGATTATTTTAATAAATGGAGGATTATGATACCTAGGACTTGCTGTGTGGCATTATATACTTAAGTATCGTGGTATCTTATGCAGGATAATGATATCATGCATGTTGTGTGTATAGGTATGTATAAGTGAAATTTAGAAAATCAATGGGTAAAATAGAAAGGCTCATTTACAAATGTAGCTGATAATACAGTCATTATTAAATAGACGCAAATATTGATTATATCGCCATTTATTAATGGCACTTGTGTCCAAAAGCTCCTTACAATACTATACAGTTATGCCAAGCTCTGTTTAGTTTGTCCTGTTCCTTTTGCTGCAAGTTTTTAATAATACAAGGAAACCCTGGAGCTACTGCTACCCTGAATAATTATGGCCACTCGCGTCCCATTCGACAAGATTGTAATCACAGTTGTGTATATTTTGACACATTGCACAGTTGGTGCATTATTTTCAACAACAGCACTTTAATTGGTGGAAAAAATTTGCACTTTGTACACTGCAATAGTGTTTGTATTCAGCAATGCCCAATGAATGGAAACAAAGAGTCCTATTAAGTAAAACCATGTTTGTTATGGTAAGCTGTAATAGATCAGTCCTTATATATTTTAATACCTGTACCTTGTATCTGTCATGCTTGCTTATAGAACTTATAGAATATTGCCGCTCAATAAGAGTTGCCCTGCAGCACTTTTGTATCCATTGTAGCATCTATAATTATTGATTCCTTTATTACCTTGCATTATCAGTGCTTTTGTTTCCCAATTTTTTGTATCCTTCACTAAGCATGTTACTTTATATCTGCAATTCACAGGCCTGAAAATATCAAAATGATTCATCTTGTGTTTGTGAAATCTTTCACCAAAAGGCCTTATTCTCTTAAAGATACATTAAACTATATATGCAAGACATGGATGCCTTTAATCATGTGACATTGTAAAGTATTTTTCCATGACCCCAAGTAATGTATCTTGATGGCTGTCAACTTTGGAATAACCTTTATGCACTGATATTCAGGATTGCGGCTATGATGTTTTTCTCTGCCTCTGTTTTCTATCTGTTTTATTTTTACATATTTTGCTGGCAGCATACACCTCGCCAACAGTGAGAAGGGTTAAGCCCTTAGTTAAAAAGAGAAGAGCAAAATATGTTAGAGAACCAGATGTGATGAAGTGTTAGGACGTTGGGTTTACAGGTGGCAGATTGCGTTGCTAAACCTCATTAGCATTACTGTCACTTAGAGCTTGGCCAAGCAAACAAAGAAATTCTCCAAGCAGAGACACAGAAGGGCACAAAATAAATAGCAGCAGGATTGCGTGGGATTATAGGTCTTCATATTGTTTGTGAACTTCCAGCCCAAGAAAACAGGATTCCGAATAATGATTCTCTGTCACATAATCCAGCTCATCTTGCAACTGTAGGGTACAAGGTTGTGCCATTCTTTGAAATGAAGCTTGTAAATGATATTTAAAAAATGTAGAAAGGACAAGTGAGGCGTTCTTGGCATACACATAGGTAGTTATTCTTATTCAGAACTATTCAGGGCTGCAAACGGTTACAAAAAAAGTTCTGGTGAATCGTTCCACACCCGTCAGCGGAAACAGAAAGGCCACAAGGGCTGAAGAACATCTTGGAAAGAAAGTATAATATCCTTTTGATGTCTGTACCTGTAGTTGGTTATGGAAAAATATTGAGCCTGATAGGAGGCAAAGTTCAGTTAAAATATTTGCCATTTCTGAAGGGGTCAAGTGGCATATTTTAATCATGAGGAAAACTATTGCCATATGTTCCAATATATTACATCCATACAGTAGCTTATACAATGGAGTCTATTTTTATTCAATGGAGAGTAAAGTGTTAGGAGATAGTTTATTATGTGCAACAGTGATCACTGTCTGGCTGTCAGTTGTATCAGATTTCTCTGACACGGAAGAATTTCGTCTGTTCATTTTTTCTTTTATAAAGAAGCCTTTATCTATGAAAATGTTCAAGGTTTTTAAGAACTGGCAGATTTCATGTATTGAATTTAATTTTCTGTTGACCGTATAATTATCCTTGTATCATTATTTATTATATAGTTATTCAAAGATTTGTGTAAAACCATATGTAATAAAAGCACTAAATTTGCCCAGGTGCAGAAACTCGTAGAAACCAATAATATATTTGATTTTAAACAGATGACCAGCAAATGCTGACTACTGCTTGGTTTTTATACGTGATTAGACCAGTAGCAAACTTTGCACTTATTACAATTTTCCTGTGTGTTGAATAATGCTGATTGGTGAAGCAACAGACACCTAAAAGTGCATCAGGAAGGTGACAGCTATGTGACTGATAGGAAAGGTGTTTGCAAACCAAGGCCCAATTTTGTTTCAGAAAACAGGGATTTTCAGTTACCCAGTTTGGGCAGTGCAACAGGTAAGTGTGCCCAACAGTATTGTTTAAGAGTTGCCTTGTCTAGCTTAGCACAAGAGCTACGGCACTACCAAAATTAATACATTCTTAGGACTGTCAATTTGAGAGCTGTAATTCTGGCGTTAAAGGTTCCCAGCACACTGTAAATTCAGTATGATTACTCTATAGTAAAGTGTGATATGTACAGCAGAGACCTTTTAATAAATCTTGAAGTTTGCACACATTCTTGTTGTCCATAGTACTTAATCAAATGTTAGTTTTGAAACATATTCTTATAGTTTCCACTCTGATCTTCGAGTGAAAAATAAAAGGATATAGGTTAATGATTATATATGGTTTCCCTCCAGAGTCTAATTTCTGCATCCAATCAATTTCCTCATGCACACCATGCATACCATTCATTGATTAGAGCACAAGTATTATGACTTCCCGCATTGCTGGTTGCCTACACTCATCCCCACACACCTTCACTCAGCATGTACCTGCTTTATAACACATTGTTCTTATAAAAGATAATGTATCCCTGGCTGCAAAACACACGTTTATTACAAGTTCCTTTGGAGTCCTGTGACCTACATAAAACTACTCGGCCTAGAGCCTTGTGCCTTTATTTTTATATCAGCCTTTGCAGTTGGCATTAAAACAATCTCCTATTTATTGAGATTTACGGTATGTGTGGTGATAAGAAAGTAGTATCAGATTTTATGTGGATAAATAATCACTTTGTATAGTTTTACGATTTTATAGGATCAGACATACACTTTGTAGGGTCAGTGCTAAATATCCTTTAATATTGGTGCTGCAGATATCTTTAGTTTTGGTGTTTTTACAAAAGGAAATGCTACTGTGGTCACTTTCATCAGTTGAAAAGGTGCAGTGTAATCCATGAGCCATCTGATTCAGTTCAACGCCTTTTAGAATTAAGAGGGTTAATAAAAGTTATATACCTCAGCAGCTACCCAACCCTACTAAGCATTTTTATTATGATTGGTTCATTCCCTGTTATTTCCCCTGCAACCAGAAAAGCACTTAGAGGAATTCCTGCTGGAAACTCACAAAATGTAGAGAAAATTAGTAGCAATGTAGCATTCACTGGCAATCTCGAAAACAGCTGCACTTGAGCCTGGCAAAAAAATAATAACGCGCAGAGCAATTAGCGTAATTAGCATTGGCAGAGCCCAAGCCAGACGAAACAGTGGATAGCTGGGACACTTATTAGGTACTCAGATGAGTCTAGCTTTATTTACGAATCCCTAACTAGTGCTAAAAATTGTCCCTCAGATAAAAGAAAAAGGTGATTGAAAATATTATGGGAGGGAGGAAGCAGCATCCTTTCTCACATAATATACTTGGATGGATATGCCCTCATTAAATTATATGTTCAATTAATGCCACATATAATAACAAGTCTGTGCATAAACCAGGTATTTTCTGTTGATGTTACACTTTAAAAAAAAAAGTAATTAAACCCTTCTCTTTATGCTGCAGAATTCCTGTGATGGGTTATTTTTTCGGCTATCACAACACCACCACTACATTTCTTCCCTTTTCATATAAAATAGTAATGACATTATTTCCTAAGTATAATTCCCACTGAGAATTAAAGCGCAAAACAGTGTTAAGCAAATTACCAGCATCATATATTTCACTTTTCTGTGGTGTGGAGAATGTGAATATTAGCTACAGGGAATAACAACAGCAAATGTTGACTGTGTGCAACAGAATTTCCGCACAAGATTAGAGGCTATGGACAATGCAGCACGTGGATGGTGTTTGTGGGTTGTATTATTTGCCCAGTATTAATTTGTATAAAAGGACTACTACACCTTAATT
Source organism: Xenopus borealis (assembly GCA_024363595.1). NCBI lineage: Eukaryota > Metazoa > Chordata > Amphibia > Anura > Pipidae > Xenopus > Xenopus borealis. Next base: position 72,675,889 of record CM044443.1, on the reverse strand, counting down.
TTTTTACATTTCCCTTGTGTAGTTGTCTAACGAAAATATATAAAAAAAAAAGATACAGAATCACTTCCTTCAGGTTTTGTTTCCTAGCTTAAATTAAAGGGGTGGTTCACCTTCAAATTAACTTTTAGTATATTGTAGAAGGGCCAATTCTAAGAAACTTTTCAATTGGTCTTCATTATTTATTTTTCATAGTTTTTTAATGATTTGCAATTTTCTTCTGTTTCTTTGCAGCTTTCAAATGGGGGTCACCGACACCATCTAAAAACAAATGCTCTGTAAGGCTACAAATGTATTGTTATTGCCACTTTTTATTACTTATCATTCTATTCAGTCCCTCTCCTAATCATATTCCAGTCTCTTATTCAAATCAATGCAGAGTTTCTAAGGTCATTTGTACCCTAGATACCAGATTGCTGACACTGCAAACTGGAGAGCTGCTGAATAAAAAGATAAATAACTATAAAACCACAAACAATAAAAAATGAAAACCAATTGCAAATTGTCTCAGAATATCACTCTCTACATTATACTAAAAGTTAACTCAAAGGTGAACAACCCCTTTAAGGCGTTACAAGCTGCCATTGTCTGGGCAAGCCTTCATCATTATCAGCATCCATAACCTTATTATTGTGTTATAAGACAGCAGGAGCCATGGCCTGTTGGCCAAGTAGATATTGTGGCTGCATGACTATCTAAGCAGTTAATAAGAAAACTAAAGGATAAACATTAACAGCAGCATTTCATTAACAGCAACATCATTAGTACACATAGAGCCAGATACAATTCAGCAAGAAAAGGGTTTATTGCGTGAAAAGTCATGGACGAGATTAAATTTCAGATGCAATTTAATTCAGAAAAACGGTTTATCATGTGAAAACTCAATTGAAGTATATGGAGAAAAACTGGAGCTGAAATTGGAGAAACATTTTTTTCCTCCAATTGAATCTGGTTCATGTCTTGTGATAAACCAGGAGATAACTTTACATAGTAATATAGTAAGTTCAACCATTTGCCCCAACAGCTAGTTGATCCAGAGGAAGGCAACGAAAACCCTTCTAAAGCAGCTACAATTTGTCTCAGAGGGGGAAGAATTCCTTCCTGACTCCAAAATGGCAATCAGACTAGTTCCTGTATCAGCTTCTAATATGAGCTATCTTTCATAACCCTGTATTCACTCAGCACCTAACTAACTCTTTTCTAGTCTTTATGAATTATGTTATCAAACTTCACATTTATATTAAGATTTAGTTTTAAGTGAAATCTGGGGACAGGCATAGAGCAAATTTTTAGACCATGCCCACTTGTGAGATGCCGCCAAATAACCACTCCCCATAGCAGGATGGCACAAAGCAATTCCATTTATAAATACCCCCAGAATTCATAGCAGGATGGCACAGTGGCCATTTCATGTATAATATCTAGGTTAAAATGTTAATTAAGAGTAATATGTATAATGCTAAGGTTAAATTAAAAATGGCTAATAAAGGCAAGGAAATAGTTAAAGGGAAACTGTCATGGGAAAACATGATTTTTTTTAAAACGCATCAGTTAATAGTGCTACTCCAGTAGACTTCTACACTGTAATCCATTTCTCAAAAGAGCTAACAGATTTTTTTATATTCAGTTTTGAAATCTGACATGGGGCTAGCCATTTTGTCAATTTCCCAGCTGCCCCAGTCATGCCAGCACTTTAGGAGGGAACTGTTTTCTGGCAGGCTGTTGTTTTTCCTTCTCAATGTAACTGAATAGTATGCAGTGGGACATGGGTTTTTACTATTGAGTGCTGTTCTTAGATCTACCAGGCAGTTATCTTGTGTTAGGGAGCTGTTATCTGGTTACCTTCTCATTGTTCTTTTGTTAGGCTGCTGGGTGGGGGAAAGGGAGGGGGTGATATCACTCCAACTTGCAGTACAGCAGTAAAGAGTGATTGAAGATTATCAGAGCACAAGTCACATGACTTGGGGCAGCTGGGAAATTGACAATATGTCTAGCCCCATTTCAGATTTCAAAATGAAATATAAAAAAAATCTGTTTGCTCTTTTGAGAATTGGATTTCAATGCAGAATTCTTCTGGAACAGCACTATTAACTGATGCATTTTGAAAAAAACATTTTTTTTTCCCATGACAGGATCCCTTTAATGATTCCACTGTGGGAGTAACACAGGAGAAAGAGACAAATTTCTGCAAGGGATAACAGCAAGAAATGAGTAGTAATAAAACTGATTAGTCCTTCTGAATCTATTCTTGACGTTATTCTCTCTGTCTATCTGTCTGATGGCCTTGGAGGGGGGGAGAAGAGGAACTGCAGCAATCCATGAGGAACCGTTATTGGTCAGCCAAGTTTCCGCAAGAACAAACAAAGTTCTTCCCTTAGGCCTGGGCCTAGGGCGGTAGGATTTCAGGGGCAGCATGCCGTCCAGCCACATTGTAATTGGTTACCAGCACTGGAGACAGAGATTTGAAAGTTTTCTCATGCCAATCTCCAGTGCTATCCACGCATCACAACACAGCAAGATCGCATGTACAGGAAGAGGAAGGTAAAGCAATGAGGGACTGCCTGCCAGGGATCTTGTGCTTCCGGGTTCTTCTGCTGAATACTGCCGCCTGCTTGTTCCCTCCTCCACCCCCTACTTGTAACAATAATAATCACAGGCCCTGATTTCATTACGACACTGGGACTTTTCTAAGTTATTTTTCCAGACAGGTATACTCCACTGGTCCCTTCCTACCTAATTACTCCACTAGATCCATTCTCCAGGGGGACTGAAGTGCTGAAATGGGGCCGATCCCAGTGAAATGGTGACAGATGGTCACCTTAATTTATATGCAAGGAAATAACAACAAGGTTTAATTTTTTTTTATACTCTTTAGACTTCAACAATGATAATATGAGTCAATGAACGTTAGTGACTGAATAGTTTGAAGAGTTAAACTTGCCTTTGGCCATACACAATTCAGAAGTTGGTGTCTAGTTAACATTGTCTTTTATAAGCTAATAACTCTGCTCTCCCTCTTAAAATGATAAAAGGTTTGTCATCAAAAATGATGTGTTTCTGGCCACCTACTTACATACTCTGTGGCTTGTTTCCCAGCGGGTATCTTCCTTTTGAAAAATCATTTTCCCCTCTCTTATACAAAAAAATCAATGTATAAATTACTCAAACAGTTTTTTCCATCTTTCTACAGCTGTATTTTTTAAGGTTTGGTTTTAAGAAACCCTTAAGGCAGTCATTGGTATCAGTTTGCAATATCTTTAATCCATGGCAAATTGTAAACAACAAGAAATTACATATTCATGTTTTAGTTAGAAGGAATGTAGTTGTGTGCTTATGACTCCATCTTTCTCTCTTTTTAACTACTTGCTGGGTAGGCAAAGTATTTGAGCACAATTAGCCTATTTTGTTCATGTTAACAGATTGAGTGATTGATGATGATGATTGAATATGTATTTTGTTTTTTATACAGGCAGACACTTAAGGAAATGCCAGTTTTGATGAGTGGCCCATGAGGGATAAAAAAACAACTATTGTTACCACTCTCATATAATGCAAGGGCAGTTGTTGATTATCAGCCAATGCTACAGACCAGCTGATCATAACAAGTCCATTTATAGGTGCATTTTGGCTCATTGCAGAATATAATACTGTATATAGTATTTGCCAACATCCATAATACCACTTAAGACCTTGTGTTCACTTCACCTCATAGCAATTCCCCCTATAGCGATTTTTACATTCATGGAAAAACCAGTGTTTTTCAAGCTGTACTTTGGGATTTAGCGAAATAAGTGACTTTTATGTGAGACAAAGACACAATGCAGGAACAAACAGTGTAATTAATATATTTAACAATATTTGTTTCTAGTTGCATATTATTTTCTCAAATATCTGATACTTTAAAGCATGGCCCAGTATTAAAAAAAAACCATATAAAAAAGAAGTCAAAATCAGTTTTGGTAGATTTGTAATGGTTGAATGACTGTAGACTGATTCGGCCCATTGTAATAGTGCTGCATACTGTGTCTGCTAGCTGCTGTTATTCACCACTTGTCACTCAACCAGCTAGTGCGCTATGGCCTGTCTGTTCCAGCAAACCATTTCTCAGTCACCACTTACTGCCAGAAAATTGGAGAGACTTAAGTCACTATTACAGTTTAGCACATATAAAATGCTATATATAGTTTGCATGAAAAAATAAATGTTGCCTCAAAAAATTATCTTACCCTTATTATTAATTATACTTATATTTACTATACAGTTCTTTGGAATAAAGAGAGAAAATATATTTAAGACCAGTTCTCACAATTCTAAATTGAATTATAGCAAACCTAGACTTAATAATTAACTATTTGCTTTACTGAATCTTTCAATATTGATGGTCACAAAATGGTAGAAATATATGCACCATTTTAATTTCTTTAAAAAAACAAAACAAAACTCCTTCTCTATGCGGGATGCTGATTCATCCCATGTATTTTGGGCAGCAAGAAGGCTAAATTGCATTCTCTGTTAACATAAATCTACATGATTAGTCATGGTTAAACCCAAGCATAGACTGCCTACATTTTTCTCTCTCTGCATATTATGAACGAGGTTTTCAAGATTAGGTGATTATAGTATAATTAGTACTTGTCATAAAATTGTTTAAGTAATTTACTAAGAAGGCACAGAGCCTTGGTGGTATCTGGGGGTATATGCAACCATTAATGCATGAAGCTATATTGGAATAGGTTGAGTGGAATACTGTTGTGATAGTTAGCATTATAAACTCTGTGTTTGCCTTGTGTCTTGGTTTAAGCAGTTATTAGCAGTTCTATGTAGATTTGTAAATGGTGCCAGAGATGCAAATGTTATATGAAAAAGGAAAGGGTGTATTTATATCACATATACAGGTTATAGACATGCCAATTGGTAGCACATTTTGGCTTTCTACATAGTCCTAGCCGGCATGGGCCAAGTTACATTTCCACCACAGGTAACCAGTGCACTTTCCAGTGTACAAGTGTAGAGAGACCTGAATAGTCCAGAGAACTGTTAAAACTGCCAGCATTTGAGATTCTGCAGGGCTTGTTTCAAATCCATGCATAACTTGTGCAACAATGGTAACAGCAAATCTTGTGACTGCTGAAGGGATCACCCCTTGATCAATTTATAGATATTATGTGAGGACTGCTTGCCAGTTACAATCACTGTACATTGTAATCATATGGTCATCCCAAGGCATGGGGTGGCTTAAATCATTTGTAGATTTGATGTGTGGAGCTCAGCAACTTTCAGATGCTTTAGATGTTACAAATTAATACAAAAAGCATTGTAAAAGCATTTCTGTCTAAAGGGATATTTATCTTTGATTTGCCTTAATACATTCTTTATCAAAGAAAGTGGTAAATAATCCCTAAAACCTCAAGGTATTGGCTTGCTAAAATGTGTACAAGTACATCCTATTGTATAAAGGAATGATTTTTCTAAATACCTGCCAAATGTGATACCTTCCCATTAATAACTCATGGTTGGATTTCTAATTGCAGCTTCTCTTTGTATTCGAGCAAGTTGTTGTCAAATATATTTTACTGCTCATTATCCACCTACATGCTGAATCCTTGCATACTTTAGAAGTGGTCAGGAGATTGAATATAACACATTAAAACACATAAATCACTGCTTTATAACAAAGGAATAAGCGTAATGAAGTCAAACGGCAATCAGTGTAGCCCTGCTAATTGGTTTTCTGTACATATTCTCATGATCACACAAGGCTTCAAAGCTTTTTCTAAAACTTAAGTTCATCTGATGCTTTGGATTATCAGTGAAAGAACAACTGGGAAATCTCATCTTAGAAGTGTCTCAAAGACAGTTCTTACTTGAATAGATAATTGAATTCTCTCCTGAATTGAAAGGAGAATTTAACCCCTAATCAAAAAAACCCCTACCATACATAGACTGCCCTAGCTCCTCCCCCCAGCCTAACTGCTACTCCAGGTAAATGCCCCTTCATTTTTACTTACCCCTCAGTGCAGATTCAGAGCATCCAAGTTCACAGCAGCCATTTTCTTCTCTTCAGACATTCCTTTTCTGGTGCTTCAGCAATTTCCAAGACTTTCAGTGCATGTGCAGTTGTTGCGAATGGAAAAATTGCTTCAACTGCACATGCGCCATACTGAAGATTTCCAAAGAGAAGAAGATGGCTGCCCTGAGTCTGCACCGAGGGGTTAGTAAAAAGTTAGGGGCATTTATTTAGGGTAGCTGCTAGGCTTGGGGGGGGGGTTATGTAGGGTAAGGAGGTAGGGGTTGAATTCTCCTTTAAAGAGCTTACATGCCATTTTTTAGTAATTTCCTTTTTCTGACCCGGTCCAAAGCAAGAACAGTGGTCAGGAAGGGAGTTTTGCTGGAGAAGCCTTTGGTGGTAGAATAGCTTGAAATAGCCCTGAAGGAGATATTAAGGAAGAGATACTTTAGACATAGACACCTTGTGAATTCAGCTGTTATAGGATTACAATGGCATTGGAATGCAACATTGTTCTGCTGGAAGAGAATGAGTGCTACTGTGGCCTATTATTGTTATAGCAGATGGATCCCGAAAGACAAAACAGTCCTTCATGTACAGTAAAGGCTCAAGTGCTTAATCATCAGCTGTGTTCTGTGCAATAACAGGGTTAATACATTTGGTAAAGAAGTAAAAAAAATCTCAATGTAGAATACTGGAAAGCAATTCTCACAGACTAAATGTACCATTTTGTTAACAGCTTTTTTATTTTGTATGTATGAAAGCACTAATATAGCTTCCTTTCTATTGAAATGCTCTGCAGTGTTTATCATAATCTTGTTATCAGGGTCATTGTTATCTGTTGCCCTTTAGAGGTATGATATACAGGGCTTTTTGATCACTACTACTCCAAGATGAGAATCCAGTCTTTATATATTTTTTTTTTATTATTTCCCATTGTATTCTACATTTCTCTAACAGGAAATTTAAAATGATATCAGATAGTGGGGGGGCAACTTGTATCAGACAAATGCATTGTAATGCTAGATTGTATTGTTATTGTTAAATGTTATTGCTAACCTTACCATTCAGGCCTCTTCATCTTCCAGGCTTTATTTCCAACTGGCAAGTGTTTAAAGTCATTGGGACCAGACCCGGGCCAGACGCGACAGGCACCCAAGGCTACCTGGTGCCGGCGCCAGCTTAGTGCGCATGCGTAAACTGGTATTTCTGGTGAGTTTACGCTCATGTGCATTGGTGAATATCCATGAGCACATGCTCAGAAGCACATATGCATGGGGAGAGATGTGACTGGACATGGGGTAGGCTACAGAGCAGGTACGTACCTGGCGCCCCCCCTCCCCAGCTTTGCACCCTAGGCACGTGCCTACTCTGCCTACCCCTTAGCCCAGCCCTGATTGGGACCCTAATAACCAGATAACAGTTATCTTAAATTAAAGCTGCAAAAATGCAAAACACTAATAGTTAATATGTGCTATGTGTCTTGTAGCCAATCAGCATGTAGCATTTACTGGTCAGCTAATTAAAAACTGATATTGGGCTGTTTGCTATGCGTTACTAGATATGGACAGACTTCATAATTTTTATAATAAGATATAAAAATAAAGTCTGTCTGTGCTGTGTCTAAATGTCTAAGCCATGCATTGCTTTTTTAAAGCATTTCATTAAGTTAAGTTCATTAAGTGCAAAACAAAGTTAGAGTTAAAACTACGGAATTTTGCCTTAAGTTCATTAATTACAAAATCATGCAATAGGTGACTATCAAAACAGCTCATCTCCTTTGATTTTGTACTCAATCATTATACATGAAAGGGAAATAGACCAGGCTTGTCATTAAAGGTCATATGAAAAAGCAGCAATCAAACATCATTGCAGGTGTAAAAGTGGAAATGCCACTTGGCACATACCCCCCTCTGTGATTTAGGTACTCATACTAAATTGCAAGGCAATGTGTTGTAGCCACCTGCTGTACTACTTAGGGTGAATAACTTCACAAAACATTTGCCATTTTAGCAGCGTTCTATCTTTATTAATCATTTCCGACTAATTGCCTTTCAAGTCGATGCTTATTTATATGGTTGCACATTAGAAAAAATGCAGTGTCTGTTTTTGTTGCTTCAAAGCAAAGCACTCAATCTGTGTGGGAGGGATGAGTGCCGATTAATAGATACCCTGCACCTTTAGTGCCTTTGATTTTGCAACCTTTAATTTAATGATTTTTTTGATAATGATTACAATACATTTATCCAATAAATCTCTCTTTATTAAGGCCAATGCTCATCTAGAAGAGCAAATGAAATTTGCTGCCATGTTGAAAACACAGAATCAGGCAGTTACTGACATTTTACATTTCTTTTTAAATAATAATGTGAATTTAATGTATTGTGAAATGGTTGTAGTGTTTTGTGGATTACCTTTACCTTAGTTAAAAATATTATGATTTTTAGTATAATGAATCAAACAGTGGTGCTTATGTACTATATATGGCATCTTTGTATTACTTTGATCCATGAAAGATACTCACAATATTTCAATTTGGAATTATCTAGTGATTAATATCAAATCTGTTACCTTGCCATTATGGTGAGATTGATATAGTGGTAAGATTCTTCCTCCATCCCTTGTTAGTGTAGTATTACTGGTGGGACAGTAAAAACTGAAACCATCAAACAAATATGTTTTCCATTTTAAATGATCAATGCAGTAATTCCCATTTACCACAGTAAAAAGGTATTTGTGCCCAATTTGTCGCTCACAAAGCCAGTGTATTATTGCCCTTAATGTCTTCTTTTTCCAAGAAAATTGCAGAGTCAAATCACTATTCAGCTTAAACGAGTCATTAAATACTTGTTATTATTTTCAAGTGAAAAGATAACCCCCTTTTTACCTTGAGCTCATTTAGTTGGTCATACGTAATTCACAAGTCCACCTGAATCTGTGATTCCACTGATTCAAACATTACCATAATAGTTGATGCCTGACTTGTATGAACCCCCTTTAAATCACGTTTGCCTGTATAAAAAACCAATATTTATATTTCTTTCTGTAGTTTCAGCATTTATGCACTTTTTTACATAAGCCCAACTCAATGAGCTCATGTCAAAGAGGGGGTATATGTTCCCTTTAATTTATTGTTTTAATAACAATAGCAATACCATTCTGATGCCTAACTTGCACTTTAGACACTTATTTCATCCAAAAGCATCCTGTAAACAAGCAATAAGTTTTTATTTGCATGGAAATTATAATGCAATTTTTACTATTTTATAGTTGTTTAGGAAATAGTATCTTATTATAGAGCATAGTTACATTATCTTTACATCCTCTGCTAAATTGGTATTTCAGTATTAAAAACTATTAGGGGCACATTTTCTCTGCTTAATGGCTTAATGCTGTATCATTTTTCTCATGAAAATGTTATGTTGTGCAGCCTCTGTTTAAATGGTGGGGTGGGGGTCTGCATGGATTACACCTACATTAGTAATGATCTAAACAAAATAAATGCAGTGTATATCATGACAGATACATATCCAATAAAGTTAGTAAGGTTCTGTATGACAGTACCATGTTTTGCATCTAAAAACAATAGGAGTATATGTGACTCACAATGTTATAAATGAATGTAATCTACTTGATTGAGTATTTATGTACTCCATGTTGCTTTCAGGAGCACAAAATGTTTGTTTAGCTCTTGTCAGATGTTGATTGGAGAGCACTGTGATCAGGTGTATCATTTTCTACCAACTGACAATTCAGAGTCTCAGACATGAAGCAGCACATATAATATATAAATTATGTATAGCAACCCTATGGCAGTAAGAGTTTATAGGGCAAATTCACTAAAGGGCAAATTTTTGCCCGCCACACTTTGCGACAACTTCGTCAGGCACGAATTTGTTACCACTAAGATAATTCACTAAAATGCGAAGTTGCGTCTCTGCAGCTAAATGCTGGTGATGTTTCACTAGCATTTATTCATCAGCATTTTATAGAACACGTTCGCCAGTGTTCATTTCTGCCAAGCGGAATTTCATAGTAGTATGTCTGTCACAGGTTTGCTCTCAGTTTCTGGTAATGCAGTCAGCTCACAGGCCAGTTACCAAGCTCAGCAGAATCTAATCTGCTGATCCAGGTTGCTATAAGAATTCCCAGCATGCAAAGGGTTTAGCGCCACCCTTGAACCAGTTCTGACGTGAGGTATCAGGCTGGGGAGTGCTGTGAAAGACTTCTTTTGTTCAGCAAACAAACTAGCAACACTGGCGACAGTCTCTTTCACTAGCTAATTGTCCTGAGTGTCCTCTACACCTTTTAGTAAATTGTCAATGTGCCCGCGAATGGGATTTCTGGTGAATTTTCGTTAGCGACAGTAACTTTGCCCTTTAGTAAAGCTGCCCCTATGCCTCCACGCGTAACTACATTTAATTCTGATCTTGGTCATTTCTCTTCCTGGCTCAGTGGCACTATACATGCCCAGTTTGATTTGTTTGATGTAATTGTTCTTTAGTGCTAAGCACACCATATGGATCTCCAGTGATACCACCAAAAGGTGTCTGCACAAAGGCTTCCCAAAGGGTATTGCGACATGGGGTAACTTTGGAGATTGGAAACTTAACTTTCACTGCATTGGCCTGCTGTATAATGTTATATGGTAACCCTAGTATGTGTATATATGTGCACTGCAGTTCATTTGGAGGGGTTGAACTTGTTGGTCTTTTTTAAACCCTATATAACTATTTATCTATGTAACCCTCTGCTTGAGAACAATCATTTTCTATATGGTTTAAGCAGATACATTGTTGTAACTAGGACGTGTTGTAATTATTAAGGTGTTTTGAATGAAATATTTGCTTTTTACAGACAAGTACATCAAGCTTGCAAAGAAATAAAATTAAAAAGAGAAACATGCAAGTAGAAACTGCCTATATAAAGAACATCATTAATTAACTGACCCAAATACCAGACCAACAATAGATTTTACAGTCCCATTATGTGTACCTAGTTATGCACGCAGGTCTAACAAAACCAAGCATTTGCTTCAATCTAAACAACACGTATAACTCCTTTGTTACTATAGAAACTCATGAGTAGCAGAGATGTCAGTACTTTGGAAAACAATTGTGATTGATAGCACATTTATGCAGTAGGCATATGTTTTTTTCTCAAGTAACCATGATAAACAACTATCACTGAAATAAAGTGTTTATTTGCACCTGTAATCTTCATGCAATGTCTGTTATTTCGCATAGTGATGTTAAATTGGGGTTTAGATTTTTTCCTGATCGGTTAATCATTATTTATGCTTAAAGAGGAAAGTTTATTTCCACCTGGAAATGTCAAAGTGCAGAAGACAAGATAAAAGAGCAGAGGGATAGCATAGGCAAAGTGATGACTGATTGGGAAGGGTAATTATAGGATTTCTAGTGCACATTTTTATATGAGCTAAATATGTTTGTGATTTATTAATAAAGCTTCTAAACTACAGTGTATGGTGGCCATTTTAGGACATCGTCTGACAATTTGAATGTCTTATATGTGGCTTTCACTAGATTAGTTTTCAGCTTTTAGAACAAATGTTCATAAAACATATGCTATGATCCATTCTTGTAATCTGCATGAGTTGTGATGGCTCAGGAATCCTACCTTAATGCTCAGACCACCACTATTTTTCCCTGGCATGAAGATTGTTGAGGGTGCTGGAAGGTTAATATGAGGGAAGGAGCAGGGGGGACGAACAGTGGAGCAATTGACTGACACCAGAAGTGGGATAGGGCAGAGAGGTAAAATCAAGGAACAAGAGATATTGGGTTGGGAACAGATGGAAATTCATTCAAAGTGGAGGTATTAGGGGTGGCTTGTAAATATGAGATTTAATGGATACAATGAAGGTCTGGCAGGGGGGAGCATAGGGTGCACGCTTAAGTAACTGCAAGATGTCCTAAAATGACCACAGTATCAGTTTCAAATAGCAACCAGACAGGTGTTGGCTTTTAATTGTTAACTTTAGTAGACTGCTCAAAAACATTGTTTTTGGTACTCCTGGCAATTTCCCTCATTTAGCACCTATGTTCATAAATCAGCTCCCTGTTAAGTATTAGGGAACTGTTTACATTTTACATCTTTCCTTTTCTCTATCTGTAGCCGTTCTTGTAAACATTCAGTCAATATTTGCCAACAGCAAAACCTTACATTTCAACTTATCCCTTAGAGAATTCCTACTTAGATGTAAGACCACACTACTCAGTAGTGTTGCATGAATCTCTGTGAGTACATAATGCTGAAGACAGGAGTATATGTATAATACAGAGGGATGACTGCAGTACCATTTAGGGACAAACAATTGTAAATAATCCTGTTTGATGGAAGATATATAAATGAACAAATATAAAAACAAAAGCAAATCACAAGGATGAAACCAATAGCATTATTAGTTTAATTAAAAAAAAAAACTATAATACTTTATTGGAAAACATGGACATGCTTCATGAGAGGAGAGCATATTACTCACAGATTTGGCAATCAAACTGTTAAATTCTCATCATCAATTTTTTTCCTGCATATACAATTTCTTGTCATAGTTTCTAAATCCTTATCTCCTTGCGCCTTGGGGACTGTTTTGTGGTAGTAAGCGCATTTGGACAACTACTGATTTTTCTTGTTATTCTTGTATAGAATTCCTCCTATAATTAAAGAGCACATTCAATAAATATAAATTCTATCTATAATCATGAATAAGGATAATACCTATATTTTCCAGGGACTGAATTTGGTATCTTATAAGGGAAATGTGTTAATCTGTCTAGAACTCATTATGAAAGGCAAATTGTTTATTTTGAACAATGCATAGCAGACAACATGAATGCATTTCTTCTTTCTAGGATTAGATAAGAACACCCAAAACATCAGTCAAGCTTTCTTCCAGTTGGAAATCTCAATGTAATATTTATGGCTGTCATATTGATCTCAGTTCATAACTACCTAATACAATTTTAGCTGCTTTTTTAAAGACTATTTTTAAATGTGTTTAATAGGTATGAAAAGCTTCATGTTTATGGTAAGCACTACTGTTATCTTAATAAGAGGTCCCCATACCTAGGCTGCATACTGCAATATTATTATACTCCCCACCCATTAATAATGGACGGTATGATGTAATTGCAGTAGCATTTACAACCTGTCAAGATTTAGTTAGGGGGTGCTGTATCAGGGAAAGGTGAGTCCTTAAAGCAGGAGCTGTATGTATGTGCCAAAGGTAACATGGCAAGAAAAGGTAGGAATGGGGTGACAAGGGCAATGAGTCAGACTGGAACAGGTGCAGAACCAGATGGAGAGGGTGAAGATCAGGATAGGAACAGACTTGAGGGAACAGGACGGTGCGGGTGTAGATTGGGAGCTGACTGACAGGATAATACAGGACGGTGCAGGCGAAGATCAGACTGGGGACAGAGTAGCAAGTGAGCTTGAACAGAAAAGTATTGGAAAGTAGGATAGTGAGAGGACTGGACATCCAGAAGACTGGGTAATGAGAGTAGTGGATAGCGAGAGGACTGGATAGTGAGAAGGGGTAAGGTGGAAGGCAGCACAGGAAGCAGGAATCAGGAACAGGCAAGACAAAGTCAATTCTAGTTCAAGGCAGGGAAGGGTTTGGAGTGGGGAGCAGAACAAGAGACAGAATAGAAAGGAAAGCAAGGCAGGGTAAGTTCAAGTCAAGGTTAAGAGCAGGACTGGAGCAGAACAGGAAGGGGAAAGGAAAGGCAGATCAGATCAGATCATGGTAAACACTGCACAGCTCAGGATAAAACAGGGAAGGTGACAACAAGGCAAGGCAAGATAAAATCAGGGGAAACAGGGCTAGAGCAGGAACAACCTAGCTAGGGGTGTGCTGCAGTACTAGGAAGGCCATATAATTCTCCGGCAAGGAGTGTTCCGAAGGCTGGCCTTAAATAGGGTAGAGTCAGCACTGAATGGCTGACTGCAACCAATCAGGCTGCTGGGCTGGGGCTGTAGAGGCTAGGTAACCTATAGTGAGCACCCCTACAGGCTGCTCACCTGGCTCAATGGTTAAGGCTTTGAGCCAGAAATCCAAAGTTCTCTGGCTAAAATCCCAGCAGAGCCTGGCACAATCAAAGCATTGTTTAAAATATATATACTATTTCTTAGATGCATTTCACAATGACCGGATCCACCTATTTACATTAATTAATTGCTAAAGCTGAAATAGTAAATGATGTAATAGTATGAAAAATAAATATCCTGCTGCAGGAGGTGTTATTTCATGTTATGTAGTGCAAGCCAAAGTAGACCTTTAATTAGCCTTTTTATGACAACAAACACTAAGGGTGCTTGTCCTGTCTACTAGTTATGTATTGCTGAATATCCTTTGATAACTATGGGTAACAACTTCAGATGCAAACTTTTTCAAAGTAATTCATGCATAAGTTATCTTCAAGTGACATCCCACCAAGATCTGTAGAGCCTCCATAGGATACCTGCAGATGGCAAGTTAATTAAAGTAGTGGAGGAAGTCAAAAGCTTTTTCTTTCCTGCACTAGAATTCATTAAATAGAGTGCTTGAATGAAATTTTATAATATGTTTCTACTTAGCTTGAAGGAAAAAAAATCATGTTTGATACTGGGAACAATAAATGTTTAGATGCATTTGAAGGAACTTTTGTGATTACTCAACTACAGCAGTAGAATCTACTGTCATGTTTTATCCCTTCCCTGATATCCTTACACTCAAGGACTATGCTTACAGATCAAGCATCTTCTTTTAGTCAACTAATTTTGCCAAAGGGTTTGTACTGATTGATCTTTTTCCAGTGGCCTTTTGCAACAGAGAGATAGCTAGCTAGACAGACAGACAGACAGAAAAGCACAAATATCCTTTGATGCATGGCGCTGTAAGATATTATACAGTTTGGGACAAGGATAAGATTCAGTTTAGGAAAAACAACTTAAGTGTCTGGAAAGAATTAGTTTAATTGACTATGCACTGAATTCAACTGCCTGCACAATTTAAGTGAAAAGCAAATCAGAACTGTAATGAACGGCACCCTAAATCCAGAATCTAAAATCAATTGAACATGAAATACACCGAATGGGCTGGTTTTGAATCCAATGATTAATTTTATCTTAGTTTGGATCAAGTACAAGGTATCGCGAGTTGACGCTGGTGCGCACATGCTCAATAGTCAAGCACAATTGGGGAGAGAGGTAACCAGGAAAAGGCACACTGGCACACAAGTTGTGAATGCAGGTGAAAACCTTGCAAAATTTTATTACCGGAAGTGCAACGTTTCGGGGCAAGCCCCTTTGTCAAGCAAGGCTTGCCCCGAAACGTTGCACTTCCGGTAATAAAATTTTGCAAGGTTTTCACCTGCATTCACAACTTGTGT
Organism: Xenopus borealis; assembly: GCA_024363595.1. Lineage (NCBI taxonomy): Eukaryota > Metazoa > Chordata > Amphibia > Anura > Pipidae > Xenopus > Xenopus borealis. The sequence continues at coordinate 72,660,490 of CM044443.1, read as the reverse complement.
GCCAGAGTGCCTTTTCCTAGTATTAGATTTGAGGTTGCCGGTTACCTCTATCACTGTGCACCAAGGAAATCTGGAATTATCTACACAGACAGGTGTGCGGGAGCAATTACCAAATTGAGAGAGGTAACCAGCCAGGAGTAGGTGACAGAGTAGGTACGTGCCTGGCGTCCCCTATGCTTTGCACCCTCTGCCTACCCACTTGGCCTAGCCCTACTTGTGAGCAATAATGTTGCTCACCAACCCCTTGGATGTTGCTCCTAGTGGCCTCAAAGCAGATGCTTATTTTTTAAATCCTGGCTTGGATGCACATTTTGGTTGCATTAAAAACTAATAGAGACTCCTGTAGGCTGCAAGTCCAAATAAGTGCTACTAAACGGCCGATCACAGCAGTTGTTTTAATCATTCAGGAGCATTTTTCATCCTCAACTTTTACATTTGAACGTTGCTCATTGGTAAAAAGGGTTGGAGACTGTTCTTGCTGATCAGCATTCCCATTGTTGTCAGCAGAAAGAAGACAGACACAACTTGAAAATATAGAGTATATAGAGTAGAGCTACTGAATAAGACATTGACTGCTTTGCTTCAAGGTTGGTACAACATATGCAATAAATACATTTGCAGTGTAGACATTTGTTGAGCTTTAGTTGACCAAAAAAGAAAGATACATTTTCTGATATTTTCTGACAACTACTAACATTTAGAGGGTTATTTACTAAAACTCAAATTTATCTCATATTTTTATTAAAACAAATCCCACCAAACTCCCATCCACGATTTTATCTTATTTATCAATAAAATAATAAAAGGTAGTAGGAAAAAGACTCCATAAAATCTAACAGAAACTTAAATCATACAAATTTTTCAGATTTGTCACCCGAATTGCTAGATTTTTTCAAGTATCACCTGAAAATCCTGAATTTTTCGGGTTATCAGACAAAATCCAGCTCAGATCACATAATCTTCAAATTGTAAAAGGAACATATGCCATTGACTTATATTGGCCCTCTTTAAGCTTTTAACAGCTTCAGGGTATAATAAATCTTGAAAAAACAAATTTCCTCAAAAAATTGCCCAAACAACCTGGACCAGAAAGAAATTCAGGTTTAGTAAATAACCCCTTTAATCTTATAATCATAAAGAAGAGGAAACTGCTACAGTATTTTCAGTTATTGTAAATAGCTTCTCTTCAACGCTTAATAAGCTATTTGGATACAACACATTTTTATTATAGGAATACCCCTTCGAGCTATATGTGAGAAAGATGAATGCTAAATGGAAGAATAACTGTTGCTATCAAAGTCATAATAAATATGATGGCCTAGTTCAACAGGCTCAGGATTGATTTATATAAAACATTATTTTAGAGGCTATATGAGCATTACAGTGCCTGCCAGCTGCTTCAAACTTACAGTCCAGTGCAAATATAACAAATGGCCCTGTCATCTGTTTTTTGGGAGGGAGAGGGGGGCAGATGTTTAATGGGAAGAACTTAATATTTGTAATATGCTAGGCTGTTTCATGCAGTCTGTCCCCTGCTGGTTCCTTGGCTAGCCCTGCTGTAATTTTAGGTCTGGGATTAGAACAGATATCCTGATACAAAGCGTTTACATATACAGAGTTTTGATATTATTTAGAATTGGTACAATTAATATTGTTTAATATTATATACAAGCTGTAGTAAGTATATAATAATTAAGCACTGTAATTTGACTTTCTTTTAATCCTTGTAAGGTGGATGAAAAGTCATGTGAAAAGGGCAGTGTATGACAGTGAAAGTGTGAAAATTTCTGTTATATGTGTATGCATATAAGTTTGAATGTTGATTGTAGTTTCCAAAATGTTTTACCAGGGTTTCCCACAAGAGGGAAGTAGGGTATATTAGTTGTGTAATGATGATGGTCCGGGGAAGAACGTCTGCTTGATGGAAGAAGAGCACAGCCCTGAGTAAGTAATAGGCTTAACCAGAATTAGGAGATTTTTGTTATAGTGTACACTAGGTGTACGAGACAGCTAGAAAGAGGTAATAAGGGAAGAGTAAGTGGAACTAGCCTTCTGGTAGATATTCTACCAGTCAGAGATGCAGTGATAGGAAAACAGGATAGGGCTGTGGGACTGTGGCCACCGGGAAAATTCCTGTCTGGAGTAGCAAGGGGGCACTATTGGAGAGCGTCAGGCTGATGAAGACAGGTGGGAATAGTGAGATCCCATAGAGACCGGTGCAACAGAAGCGGCTCATTGGCATTATGAAGGTAATACCTGAAGAAAATCCTGTAAGTAAGAGGGCTAGCGTCCTGGTTGGAGTGGGCATATGTTATATGACTACCTGAAGAATTGCCCGTTGGTGTGATACCGGAGTGATTGTGTAAAGAAAAATAAAAGTTTTCTTTATTGAAGAAAAGGTTCTTGTCTTTTAGTGTACTGTGCCTTTTAAAAAAATGAAAGGCCCTTAAACTCTTTTATATTAAATGCACAGTAAAGCTGTATGAAATAATGGTTCAACAAGAGATAAATCACTGCAAATTGACTGCAATCCTGAATAACTGACTACTCCCACCTTAACATTTGCTGAGAATAATTAATGTACAGACTAATGTACAGATTAACACCACTAACTCTCATGTGTTCACATGCTAACAAACACTGTTTAAAATCCATTATGGGTTGCAGAACTATTCAAGAATGTATCATACTGTAAGTGTATCAATAGTATAGACCATGCTGTAGAAAACAAATGCATTAGTTGATACTAGTTACTAAATTACATTACTAAACAAAACCCTTTCAAGCCATATCTAGACAATAGGTATGATATAATGTTAATTCCAAATTCTAGGAATAAAATAAATAAGACTTTTGGGAAATACAACAAAGATTATGTATACAATCAAAGTAACATACAATGTACCTAAAACATACACATAAGTGGGGTTATTTCACTTTAAAACAACCGTAACACCACAAAAAGAAAGTAATGAAAATATCATGTACTGTTGCCCTGCACTGGTAAAACTGATCTGATGGCAAAAATAAATAAATAAAAAAAAACGTGGTATAAAGTTGATACCGTTATCGGCTTACTAAGATAATCATAGCAAGCTTTCAGAACATTTTAATTCACTTTTCAAGCTGAATATAATGAAGCTGTGGTGTTCTCTGATATATAAACAACAACGTGCTCATACATCTATCATAGATTAGTCTAGTGTCCCAACAAATGTTTGTGTTTTTGATTTAAGCTGGGCATAGACGCAAAAATCGGCGAAAAAAATTTGCAAAACGAGTCGCACGTCGTTTTTGACGCGCGTCGCGTCAATCGCGTTGCGTCGTTTCCGTCGCGCGTCGCGTCAAAAACTACGCGCGACTCGTTTCTTTTGGCGAATTTTTGCTGGCGTTTCGCGAATTTTTTCGCCAGCGGCAAATCGCGGGAATTTGCCGCGAATTCGCCCATCACTAGTCCCAACATTATTAGTGCAATTTCGATCAGTTGTTCAGTCGATTAGATGGCTACCGATAATATCTCTGCATGTATTGCTGAGTGGGAGACTGTCACCAGTTTTGACAGACTTAACTTTTGTACGATTGCTGTCAGGGCAGAACATTGTCTCATCTGTTCTTTCACTACTGTATTTAATCTGAAAGTTTAGTGGCAGGTCTGGAGATTGGCACATCTGATTGTCCAATTGCAGGTATATATGCATGTTTATGGCCATCTTGAGTGCAGGCAGTTCTTAATCCAACAATTAGCTATAAATCCAAAGCCCAATATTTTTAAATAATTTCTGGAGTGTTGTGGGCTGTTGAAATGGTTTCCTACTGGTGTGTCCAGTTTTTTTATTGGTTATGGTGAAGTGGTGATGTGTGTTTATCAGACTTTGACCAGTTTAGTCCTCCTGTTTGGCATATGGTGCATTGTATATCCTATATACAAGTCCTCCTGTTTGGCATATGGTGCATTGTATAAAGTACACATTGGAACAATTGTACTGGACATGTATGCTGTAAGAATGTCATTAACTTCTGTCTGTTGATGAATTTTTAAATAACATTAATTACAATGCTTTATGAATCTGATCTTTCATATATTTCATAGTGCACACTACAGTCCACTGTATCCCATATGAGCATTCAGGGCCGCTTTAATAATGGAAATAAAGGCGCATCTTCCCAGGGCCCACTGTTTTGGGGGGCCCACTGCCAGATTTTTTTCTTTAACTTTCATCCCTGTTTGCCGGGGATCAACCCCCAACTGCTGTCCCCATGCAAAATGTCCCCGTTGGTCGTCCCCATGTGGCAAAAAAGCCCTGTGAAATCCCCAGATCACCAGGCATTCAGACAGACAGCTTTGCAGGGTCTTTGAAACTGAAGACTGCACTATGCAAAGTACCACAGAAGAAGCACCACATTCAATTCCCTGCAAGTGCCTGAAGTGCCTCCCTCATTGGCCAATTTGCAAGCTGTGTCTGTGATGAAGGACATTTTTTTCACTTGCCAAGTGTCTCCTACTGTAATCCAATCCCCCCTCCTGCTGCACAGAACTGCTTTCAGCTACAGATGACGGAGGAAAGGAACGTGGCAAGACAGCAGCAGCATCGCTCACCCAGCTTGCATAAGAGACTTCCATGAAGTGCAGGGATGAAAGTGATAGCCAGGCCAGACTCTGCCTCAGAGTATAGTCTATCTGCTTGACTGATTTTCCCTCCACATAGAAAGTCCACATCTAGTGAATGGCGAATTTATTCGGCAGGCCCGAATTCCCGCGATTCGCCACCGGCCAATAAATTTGAGAAACGCCAGCGTGGCAAAAATGAGACACGACTCGTTTCGCAAATTTTTTCGTTGGAAATTCGCACATTTTTTGCCGAAGTGAAACGGGATAGATTCGCCCATCACTATCCACATCTATAGTGTTGTACATAAAGATTTCACTTATTTGTCACCTCTGCTTTTAGTATCTCTATCACTCAAAATAATTTACTTAGTACTGTCTTGGAGCATTGTACATGAAAGTACCACTCTACCATCCTAGTATATGGATTCTGGTGGTATTTATATATGAAATAATCTCTGTGCTAACCTACTATGAGTTCTGGGGGTATTTATACTGTACATGGATTTGCCCCTGTTCCATCCTTCTGTGAATTATGGGGGCTTTATATATAGAATTGCCCCTGTTCCGTTTAATACTTTGTTGAATGGGTGTGAAATTTGGTGGAGTGGCTAAAAAGTTGGCATGGTTTTACAAAAATATTGTGGAGCGCTATGCTCGCAAGGGGTTTAGGGCCCACTGATTGGCTCTTTGCCCAGGGCCCATGTGAACATGACAGTTTCCAATAGACTAAATAAGACACAGAGAGTGAAAAGTACTTTACCTGCCCTATGTGTGATTAAATTTATTTTTTTCCATTCTAGCAGGGATTACTTTTTACATGATATATTTGGTGTTTGGAGCTATACAAACAAAAACTGTAGTTACTGTTTCAAGAGCTCTCAACACTTGCACAAATAGCTGTACCCTCTAAATCCAGATGCCAGATAAACTGAGAACATTTATTCAAGCCTAATTTTATTTGTCTGGCTTGTCCTAAAATCTCTTTAAATGGAACATGCTTCAAAATACAAAAAAAACCTACACAGACCAAACATAATAGTCTTTAGAAAAATATAACTGAGCTTTAGGCAAACTTTAGTATGAATCATATAAATGTTCAGTAGGAGATTTCCTGCACATTTCTTCACTTTGAATCATGTTTATGATTGTTATGGGAGGCACAGTGAATGCACAGCAGTGCATTTCATGGAATCTTTTGGAAGGTTTAAATTTTGACAAAAAGGACCTCTACAGACCATGGCTTTACTCAAAGTTTAACATTATTATATCCCTTTCTATTCAGAAGAGCTAGTATTACATGCAGGCACAACAGCACAATCACATATACACAATAAAATAAATGTTGGGTTGAATAAGAATATGGTGGTATGAGATTGCAGCTCCCATGGTTATGCTCTATTTCATCAACTGGATTAGGATGGTGCCAGTGATATATAACAAAGGATTAATGGTGTGCCAGGTAACATCCTGCAATAATAGAGTTTAGACTGGAGCCCTGGGCTACTGCTCTATAATCGCTCACTGATAATATATGGTAGTGATAAATGCACACTAAACTAACAAACTGGTACTGGATTTATTTATTTCTTTGATGAAGAGATTCTGTAATTCACTGCAACAAAGGAGTCAGAGAAGAAAACTGACACAAAAGGTTGCACAGCCAAATATGGGGGTTAAAGTATTATCAGAATATAAAGAACAAAATACAATATATATTTATACATTATTGTGATGGTGGAAAATGCAGTATACGTTTAAACCCACACCACCATATTTTATTTTCATTAAAAAAATATACAGTTTTTTTTTGTTTTTTTAAAAAAGACAGCTTGCCCATTGATGCAGGAAAACAATTAAGCTATTGCACCCTCCAAAGTGGTGGTGGTAGCTCCAGGATTCTCACAATTGCTTATATCAATGACTGCAAAAGATAAAGTGTAGTACTCATTTCAACACCAAGAACTGGAAATGATGACGTCTAAAGATTTTCAGCACAACAGCCGGCAATTTTTGTCAGGTGCTTTGCTACAATGATACTGGGAAAAACACACATTGGGGGTAAAAATATGGCAACTTATGCTTAAAATTGTGCTTTGCACACTACACTAAAGGGCAGATTTATCAAGGGTTGAAGTAAAAATTCGAATTAAAAAATTTTAATTTCAAAATCATTTTTGGATACTTCGACTTTCGAGTAGGCCAAAATTTGATTTGAACTGAAAAAATGTAACTATTCAAATACTGAAGTAATGTCTCTTTAAAAACTTGAACTTTGACTATTCACCACCTTAAACTTGCCGAATTGCCGTTTTATCCTATGGGGGACCTCCTATAACCTATGTGGAGCCTTTTGGGTAAGTATGAGAAGTCAAAGTTTTTTTCAGGGAAAACAATTCAATCATATGATTCGAACAGTTCAAATGAAAATGGACCTGTTCGAAAATGGTCCGTTTTTGTTTGGAAAACCACTTTGACTGATCGAATTTCGAAGTATATTCACTTTGAAATTCAAACCTTGATAAATCTGTCCCTTACTCTCAGGTAAATGAGCCCTTTATTCTCAGAGCTACTTTATGAATGGAAACCTAATATTTGTATCAAGATTTGCAGATAAAGAAGCATACACATACTATAGTTACTTCAATCATCCACATTTGTTTGTACATAGAGGAGGCACAGAACTTATTAATGAAATTTGACAGATAGGAAAAACGGAAGCCACAAAACCCTATCATATACAGGTAAACTAGAGATATTTAACAAAATAAAAAAAATATTTTGAAAAGAAATAGCAATTGGAAAATAGTACAGGAAACTGGGAAATCAAGCAAATTCGGCCATAGGCTGGAGAGAATAATCACAAAGAACAGATCTGAGAGCAGAGAGCTAATCTATCACAAGTGAGAGAAAGAGTCACAAAACAAAACGAATAGCAATACAAGAAACATCCTTCAAAACATCAGCCATACTGTGTTTAGGGGAGGATAATGAAAGTCAAGTCAAGGATCCAAATCACAGGCTAGCTTTCTTTCTATGAAAGGTTGTTATGAAATACTTTGATTTACTCATAAATAGAGTGGAAACTTTTTTTCAGTGCACCAACACTTGTTGTTTTCAATGCTATCATTCCTTTTCCTCTCACTTTATTGCTAATGTTTTGTTTGCATTGTCTGTGACCTTGCAAACATTCTGCTTGTGTAAAGGTTTGCTTTTTACTCATTTTTAATCAGTCTCGTTGAGTGCTAGTATTAGAACAAAAAGTATTAAATCAAATTTTATAGTCAGCCATTATGTTATATTCTCAAAGTCTTGCAATTTAAGGCTGAAAGTGAAAATATTGTGCATTGGTACAGTTCAGATCATTTAAAACTTTATATTTATGTAATGTCTTTGTTATATTTATATCTAAGGAATTCTTTCAGCAAGGAGAAGGAGAATATAAAGTTACGGGGAATAAAGGTAGCAGTTGTACTGTTATTAGTACTACTAAAACATTCTAAGAATTAATTGTTGTAAGGTCTATAAACATCTTTAAACGTTGAACAAGCCAATGTGACAAAGCGTTTGCATTAAAGCCTGAAGGAACATAACACATGTCAAAAATAACAGCAAGGTGGTTATTTATTAAAGGTTGAGTTTATGAGGTTTATCTATACCTCTAATTAACTCACAACTCGAATGTTTCTAATTTAAGTAAAAACTTGAACGGAAAAAACCCACCAAAAATAACCCCAAAAATCATGAAGGCTATTGACATTGACTTCTACATGACCTTGACATGTTATAGCTGTAGTAGGTTCTGTTCAAGCTATTTCCAGCTTCAGGGTATAAAAAAATCTTCTTCTTTTTTTTAAGAAACACTACCATTTTGGTTTTGACTGAAAACTGCCCTTGAAAATTTAGAATTTTTCAGGAAAACACAACTCGACCATTGCTCGCCCCTAAATGTGTGTTTTGATGCAAGACACTTTTGATGAAATTGACCTGCCTGATAAAATCTAATGTTTACTCATGAAATATAATTAGAGAATCAGACTTCGCGATCAATGCAGTTTAAATGTAGTATAAAGTCTAAATTGAAGTATTAAAAATTTTCTTTAATAAATAATTTTTGTTTTTGCATTTGACAAATTCAGTATTTTGTGTATTTATGCAGAATTAATACTTATTTATGTACCATAAACGTCGCTAATGCAATTAAAACTATAACATTTGTGGAACAACATCATGCGACCTGTACAACATAATTAATGCACATATTCTTCTTATTTGTGTTTATTTGACAAGAGACCAGTTTTAATTTTAGAGATAGGGAGTGGGGGCAGCTTGATGCAAACTTCAGTTTCTATCAGCGGCATGTCAGGTTTTGTAACTGGTGTTGCTAGGTAACCATCAATTTATTTTCCATGATGTTCTCCTGACTTGGTTCTTAATGCTATTATTTGCTGTTGATTACCTTTTCCAAACCATTGAACCCTGTTAGTGCTTTATACTTATATTATGCAGCAATTTTGGCAGTAACCAATGAAGGTCTCTTTGAAAGGTACCTTAAAGTCCATTAAAACCATGAAATGCTCATTAGAGCTAATATAGTGTAAATAATTCAGAAACTCATATAACCATATAGATAGGTGAAGTATTACCATATAGATATACAGGGACGCATGCTCATATAGTCACAGAAACATATGGTGTGACATATAACATTCACACAAACAAATTTGTTATGCTTGTTGGGGTAGGGTTACAACAACTATAAAACATTTAACTATAGAAGCATGTTTCCTTGTGCTATTGCTCCACATACATATTAATATATTATAGTATGAGGTGCACAGGACACTAAAAATTATAGAAAATGTGCAATGACTTACTTAATCCAAGTAGTGATGAGCAACATTTTTCACCATTTATTCAGGGTGAAATTTTATGACCTGCAAATATTCTGCAAAACCATGGCATTATTTTAATGGGAAAAAACACACATTAACTCCAATGCATTTTTGGCATAAGAAAATATGACTCCACTGCATTTTTTGGTGCAAAACAGAAAATGCCCATCAACATCAATGGCATGGTGAAAATTTTTTACTAAAATGGGACAAATTTTCTCCTCACTATATGCTGTGCAAGTGTGACTCTATAATTAACAACTGGATAATGTAAGAGCTCCAGCATTTTGGTGCCACTTTAATGTGTGTACAAATAATGAATTGCTACTATGGTTAAGTAACCTACCTTTTATTAAAATGCCAATGAAGTGTTTTCCCAAGTGAGATGAAATTTATCACAGACCAGCAGTCAGCAGCAGAAACATGCTTCATTGGATATTGATTCAGTAGTACAATAACATGATAACATAAAAATGTGACAAATAATGAATAGAAATACAGAGTTTGCATGTTCTAATTAAAACTGACAATATATATTCATATACAGTATGAGCAGCCAATGTCTATTGATGTAATTTGTTGTTGATCACCCACAATAGCATTCTTTGGAAGCTGAACTGTGGATTTCATATTGTGGGAGCTGCTCCAAGTCAAATGAAAATAATAATGGACATGCAGATTTTATTTTTCACTTGTCCCAGAAAATTGAAAGGGAGAAATCAATAGAATAAGGACTAGAGTCACCTACTGGGTAAAATGATAATGCTACATACTGTTCAATGTAAAAAATATTTAGCTAGGAAAAGTATTATTATTATTTATTAATATAGTATAGACATATTCTTGGTACTCGGTATAGTACTTATTCTTGGTCTAGTGCTTACTTTAAGCTCATTAAATGTTAAAGGGCATGTCAACCCAAAAATAAGAATGTGACAATAAAAAACATAATACTAAGCAACCTAACACTAAGTATTTATTAAATGAGTTTGATGCTTTTAAATCTATTTGTAAGTGCAATTGCTACTGAAAGCAGGAGTTGCTTAACTCCTGGTTGTTAGACTCTGTAGTTATGTCCCTACTTACATCTAGTATAAGTAATTCTAAAATAACTGGACTTGCTGAATACTTATTGAAGACGTTTCAATACTCATCCAAGCAACTTCTGCAATTCAGCTGACTGGTGTGGGAAATTTTTGGCATAAAAACTATTTGACTAATCCAATCACAATCACACATTGTACATCAGAGAGGTGACATCTGAAATGCACAGAGGTTGGGATTTCTTTGTAGTTACTGTGATAGGATTACCAAGGTTTCAGTAGGTATCTGCTCGGATTAGTAGTAAAACATCTTCAATGATTACTCAGTCCAGTTTTTTTAAGAATTACCTACAGTAGTTATACCATGACCTGGATGAATAAAAATCTTCATAGTCCCTACTTACATTGTAAAAGGCACAGACAAACACTGATTTTAATAGCATCATATATTCAAATAACTTGTCAAAATTGCAATGAATATATATATTGTAAAGCTGCTTAGAAGTATGATTTATTTTATGAGACAAATTTTATAGATGGATTGCCCCTTTAAGGTTTTTATTTTCTCCTTATCAGGTAGCTATGGGTTTGGGTAGTATTGTGTTTTGGTAGCCGAGGATGAGCAGAGCATAAGGATGAGCAGAGTATAACAGTGCTTTATTAGCAGGTTCATGCAGCCATTACACAACTGCAGTAACTTGAACTCTATCTCTCTCAAGCTGTACAGAAAGTACTGTGTATATGCATAGTACAAGTAATGTGCACAGTGACACCTGCAGGCCATTTGTATAAACACCACATTCTCCCTATAGTAGGAAAGCATTTGGACAACTATAATAAACAGTATGTATCTTAAAGCAATATATGCATTCTTCATATGACATAGTCTTTGGTCCATGCAGGTAGTTTTCTGATTCTCTCAGTATTATGCTTTATATGTTCATTTTCTTCAGGCCTTTTGCGGTTGGCATTAGGAGTACGAAAATGTCCTTCATCAAATGCAACATCTCCAAAGTCATATCTAGCAGGAGCAAGACGACTTGTATTCCATATGCATCCATCAGACAGTTCATATGTGTATGGTCCTCGCTTGCATCTCACTTCAAGTGATGTAGTAAATTTAGATTGTCCTTGTTTCAGTATTCCTGGTTTCTTAATTCTGACTAAAGGCTGAAAGTGCACTTCTGTTGCGCCACATTTTCTGACAGTATAATCAGGGCCAGATTTACCTTTCTTGCCCCACCAGGCCAAGCTACTGTGCCACCCCTCCCCCAATCTCCTGGAAGCAAATCTTGATCCAAATAAAAGAACACAGATAATACACTGCAAATAATTGTGTATTAAAACATAATCACAATCACAAAATTTGCTTACCCTTGTGCTCCGAACTCCAGTGGCAGTGTCAAATATGAAATAAAAAGCCAATCTTTGGGGGGAAGAGCCTTATATTAATTTCAGCAGCAGCATTTGTTTGAAATCTATTTGGTTCATATTAAATTAGTCAGTCAGCAGACAGCACATCAGTGTTATTTATACTTAACCTACCAACTGTAAGTGTTTCCCTGCCTGTTGTGGCTGCACTTATAAATTGCAGAAGATTGCATCTTGGCAGTAAGCCAGCCAGATTCAGATCACCGATCACCTCCGTGGCAGAGAAGAGAACTATTGCTTTATCTGCAGGGCCAGGCCCAGAGTGATGTCACTGCACCAGCCCGGAAGATGATATGTACCAGTTTACTCTTCCGGACAAGATAAAGCGTTCATTATGATGCGGTAACTATGGGGCAACTATAGAATGCCTTTGTCTTTATGAAAATAAATATTACAGCATTGCACAACACAGTTACATGGTAGAGATGCTGAGCTGCTGTTATGTGAGGTCTGTTCTGGATATGCTGTCAGTTGCATACATGTTAGGGGCACCTGCTTGCCACCCCTAAACATCTTGCTGCCCTAGGTCCGGGCCTAAGTGGCCTCTCCCCAAATCTGGCCCTGAGTATAAGCCTTGCATTTAGCTTGTTGATGTTTGACAATGTCAGCAGTAGATGAGTTTGTAGGAACAATATTTGGTGGAGGTTTAATGTTTGCAGCATGTACCCTAGTGTGCATCTGTCTGCCATGTAATAATTCAGCTGGAGAGTGTTGTTTTGTGGTGAAATTTTAGACACAGGCTGTGTGGCAGGCACCGGTGCTGTAGTAATGAGACCATCCACTAATTGTAGGTTTAATGCAGCAAAGAGATCCCTTCCAAATATAGCAGTACCCTTATTCACAATGTAAAAGTCACATTTTGCAGTGTTTGATTCAAATTGTACAGTCATTGGCAAGCAGCCAAGCACAGGCATTCGATCCTTTAAGTAACTGACCAGTCTCAGGGCAGGTGCAGCAAGCGTATCTTTTGCTAAGTATTTCAAGAAAATATCCTTTGGTAATATAGAAACAGCTGAACCTGTATCAAGCATAATATTAATGGAGTGTCCCTTATCAGTAGAAGCAGTATTGACATTGACAGTGCATATAAACTTGTCTGGAATAAATGTACCCGCTTTATCCACACTTAACACTGTAACATTTGTAGTAGTGACTTCATGAACATGATTAGCAGAACTATGGCAGGTTTTAGCCGAATGACCTACCTATGAGCATTTGCGACACTGTACCACTTTTGCAGGACATGTAGCATACTTTGCAATGTGTTGTGTTGAACCACAGTGAAAGCAGTATTTTTTATTTGTATTTGCTGCATGGTTTTGCAGTGAATCCCTTTCCTTAGCACTGTATTTTGCCTGTGACTGTGCATTATTAGGCCTCAGTACTGGATTCACAGTCTTACATTCCCAGCAGTTCCCTGACTGTGAGTTTAAGCCTCTGCTGTTTCAATTTGGCTAGCAACTGTAATAGTCTTTGCAAGGGTTAAATTCATCTCTAGGAGCAGTCTCTCTCTAATGCGATGTGAGTTTGTTTTGTCCACTATTTGGTCTCTTAGCATTTCATCTGTTAGATTCCCAAACTCACAGGTAACAACCAACTCTCTCAAAGGTGCTACAAATTGTTTTGTGGATTTACTATTACGTTGTCCACGTTGGCGGAGTTTATATCTTTCAGCAACCACATTTACTCTTGGCACGAAAAAGTTATTTATAGCAGTAAGAGCAGTTTCATAGGTCTCATCAGGTAATTGTAATGTATAGAATATACGCTGTCCTTCTGCTCCCAGGCAGTGAATAAGTAAAGCATGCTTTCTAGGTGCAGACATCTCTCCTTGGTCAGCAGCAATAATGTAATTATCAAGCATACAGATCCAAGCAGTAAAAGGTATGGTAGGCACACCAGGATTTGGAAGAAAAGGTGCAGGTTGCTGCAGAGGTAGAAGAGACATCCTGTTGCCAATCGGTTGTGTTTTGGTAGCCCAGGATGAGCAGGGTATAACAGGTAGTTGTGTTGTTTTGACAACCATTTTCTTCCAGAAATGCTAAAAACCTATTTCATGGCCCTTGTAGTTAAACTCATTTTGATGCTCTAATGCATGTTCCATTTCCACTGTTTCTTGTAACTCATATACTATGCCCAGAACATGGAGAAAGAAATTCCACCAATAAAGACAGTTGATTTGATTAACGTAATATGTATTGAAACCCCACTGTACTGTATTATATGGTACCTATGGAAAATGTACTGAGTAGATCTTGTCATAATTTCAATTAAAATAGACATTGTATGTTTATGCTGTATAAAGAGGTCTCAGCATGCCTCATTGTGAGTATTGCTTATGCATTATTTATATATTATTGTACTGCTAGATCAGTTCTCTATTATTAATCAGGCAGCTGTTTCACAATGCTTAGGGACAATGCTCTACTGACATTAAACTAAATGTTAGAATTGTGTAAGTAAATACATTATTTGGAACAATTGGTGTCAGTTTGTATATCTGGATATTTAGCTGATATGTAAACACAAAGGAGATGTATTTCAATGAAGATTGAATGGAAGGCTGGCACATAAGCCCTAACAGTATTAGTGGATAAATCCAGTGACATTTGCAAAGGCGAGACTAATGCTTCATATTGCTGACCCCTTATGTTAAGGTGTTAAATTTGCAGTACGATTACCTTAATATGCGTTATTTTCAAAATCATGTAGTGTGAAGAGGCCCATTCTTTTGAATCAGGTAAGAGAGTTTAAGAATTGTGTGCTTCATTTAGGCAAATTACAATGAGACTATAATGGGCGCTGGAGGGACAGACTTGTCAGTTAAAACACAAGCCAATTCTCTTACAATTTTGATTGATTGATAGTTTTGGAGCTGCCCCCCCCCTCCACCCACAAGTGCACAAAAAATGCCTGTTATTATACTTGCATTAAAATTTTGATAAACACACCACCGCACTTAGAGAACGTAATTATATATCATCTCCCAGTCTTTGCTGAGAATGTGAATAGCAACTTTTTTTTATAATGTAGAAATAGTGAATAATGTACCCCCTCTCATAAAATATAAGGATATTATAAGTTAAAGATACAGCCACTTGGATTTGTGTGTTAAATGCCTCATGACTCAGGGCTAATTGAAGAAACTGTGTTATCTAAAGTTATCTTAACTCATTTAATGCATTTAATCTTTTCATTAGCATACCAAAGCACCATTGTTCACAATGATGAACGCTTTAATTAGATGGGATGCCGTGACGCAATTTTGTGTGAAGTGTGAAGTCTGAGTTTAGTTATTCTGTGTCAAACACACAATCCAAAGTGGCTTCATCTGTACCTAGGCCAAATGCCAAGCGTTTTTATACAGGTCATGGAACTCCAAGGTGACTTCTAATATCCTCATATTTTGCAACAGGGTTTACTTTATTTATTATAATATACAAGTTCCAGTGAGTCATGTTACATATAAATACAACTATGATTCAATTATAACAGATTATAATTTACTGGATATTTACGGCTCTTGTATATTATATATATATATATATATATATATATATATATATATATATTTGTGCCAATATCAGCAACACTCAGATTCAAGAGATGCAAGAAAAAAACAAAGGTTTAGGTATCTTAACTGGAAGCTCCCCCACTCTTTCTTTATTAGGGAGAAAGATAAGTGTAAAAGTGAAAAAATCATGGTAAATCATTAGTATTGTGAATAATAAAATGAACTCCTGGTTGAACAAAATTAGTTCTAGCATGCTGTTATGAAGACTTGCCTAAAGGGACTGAGAAAGTTAAAATGTCGATTTGGAGGCTGATGGATGATCATTTTGATGCCTCAGTGCTTAAAAATGGTAGAATAGTAGATTCTACACTAGAACAACAACATCACAGCAGATTTAATTGTCTGTTCAAATAATCATGGCTGTTAGATTAGCTGCTTTAACTTTTATTGTTTTATTTCTATTTCATATATCTCATAATATTTATTTTACTCTTTTTGTTATTCCTTCCTATTTCCATAGATTAAATGCCATAAAACAGAATACCAAAAAAGGAAAAAAAACTAAATATTAATTGGCTTGAACAAGCAACTGAAGAATGCTAACCCCTTAGTGATGTTCAGATTAGGCGAGTACACCAGCTTTAACCATGGAATTGTATTATAAATCTGACTTGGGCATAGAACCTGGCTGGGATACCAAATGCTTAGAAATGTTATGCAGAGTAGCTGAGTTTTACTAGAGGGGCAGAAGGTTCAAGACTTGGCTTGATCCGATGGAAATTGCAGCTGTCATTTTCTGCCCATGTACAGCAGTGCCACTTTGATCATACACTAGGCTATTTCTATATACATTTATCTCTGCTTCCCACAATGACAACATGGTTTTCCCCTGTGAAGTGCTTACAGCAGCAATGGTGGCATGGCTACACTCCTGCTTTTATAAAGAGCTCTTATTTGATGTGTTTAGAAGGGGTTATTAAAGCACAGTACATACTGTTCTCTGACTTTTGAGAAATCACTGAATATAACAGCTAGAGCATGTGGTAATCTTCAGTCTCTAAAATGTGTAAATAACAGATAATTTTTAGTTCATAGGCAACTGGGAAATTTGTAAAGGTCAAAGAGCCTGTTAATACGTTTATTATAAATATAGATCCAAGATTGACCTGCTATGGAACAGGTATGGGATCCATTTACCAGAAACCTGTTATTCAGAGATATCTCCAAATAATGGAGATCCAAATTAAGGACCTCTTATCTGGAAAACCCAAGGTCCTGAACAAACAGGTGTGTACCTATATTACATACCTATTGCAATATTTTAATATATTATTATAACTTTTATATATAATTATATAACTTTTTTAAGCATAGTCACAAATTGCCATTACCAGGAAATGAAGTTAACATAGTCAGGTAATTGGATTTTCCCCTAACCTGAGCTGACTTTCAGCTCTGATTATTTAGGGCCATATCTTCTCAAGGTTCCACCAAGCTATCATTATTATACATACCTGATTTCAAAACACAAACTAAGGAGAAAAGAATTGATGAAACCACTACAATATTTATTTCTATCATTCTCTCTATTATAACTGGCAAAATAAGGAACATTCAAACCCAAATGTGATCCCTTCCCAATTATCCAAAAAAGAAGCAATGATGCTTTTCTCATTTGTTTTTGAAATAGAGCTAGGGGTTGATCAGATCCAAGAAAACAATGTGCAAAGTCATGAACAGTGGTGTAACATTGAGGAGAGGAAAAAAGTTCCAATATGAAAAATCAAAAGAATCATAAGGAAGGATTCACACTCAAAGTACCCTGTTCATGTGGATATATCCAATTACATTTTGAATACCAATTCTGTAAGACACCTCCTATTTATTCTCATAAAAATTACTTACAATTGTGTTGAAATGGAATGGCTACAGGAACATGTTCATAATACATAATTGACTAACATTTGTTGTAAAAATAAAGATGCTCTTGCTAATTATCTTACAAATTTAGTTCTTTGCTCCTGTTACTCTTAGTTATGTTTTTTTCCAAACTGATTTCCACACCTGAGAGATTTGCGTGAAATCAGTTAAGCATAATTAACAAGTCTGTATTTTTATTGTTTTTTTAAAAAAGACATTTGTATAAATAATAAGGGTTTGCGAGTTACAACATAATGAAAGTGAGCTTAACAAAGTGGTCAAATCCCACAAATAATGGAAAGCAGGAAGCATTGAAAGTAAGCAATTAACGCATTATGTCAACCACTGTGGGGAATGAGGGTTTATCATTGTAAACATCTTCCCTCACCTTCATGCAAATATTTATGTGTATCTTGTGTTTGGCTAAAAGGGCAATTACAGCCCCTGATTGTAATCAGTTTGTCTTATTGAGGCCTGTGCAGCAAGATGCATTTTTCAAAGTAGAATGTGCTCTGGTCTCTGTAATGCCACAATGCTTCAGAGTGATAGCACCAATTTTCTACGTCACTCTATCACTATGTTTAGGAAGGTTTCCACTATACACCAGATAATAAACAGCGGTAAATTGGTGGTAAAATCATAAATAAATATTGTGTGTATTTATAGTGACAAATAAAATATAGAGATTATGCATACAGTAATAGCAGGATGTATCCATCCTAGAATATTTTGTTCCATTAACAACAATCTACCTAGAATCGTCTGCCCCTCCAGTGCACCATGTGTCGATCTGAGTTCTCATCTTCCTCAAGAAGGATTGAAGCAACACAAAATATATGCAAGGGAAGAAAACACTACTGCTTACTGCCCACATTGTCCTGTTCTGTAATTTTTTACTAATCACTTCATTTTTGAACACCATCTATGATAAACTCATCAACTGAAGCAATCAATATGGCAGTCCTTCCTCATATAAAATGCTTTAAAGGGTCCTGCCACCCAGACATAAAAGGCTGTATAACAAAAGTTATTTTCAAATTAAACATGAAACTCAAATTCTTTTTTTAAATTAAAACATCCATACTTGTTATAAACATGTCTCAAATGTCAGTCATATATTGCCTGCCCCACTCTATGGTTTAGGCATAGAGGCAGGGCAGGCGAGTACTTTCACTTTCCATTCAGCACTTCCTAGATGTCACTGCCTTTTTCACATTCCCCCTTACTCCATACCATCTAATTGTGAAGTCATTGCATGGGCATGGGCATCAGGTGCCCCATTCTGACATATAAACAAGATTTTGGTATGATGTAAAGCTTACCTCAGTAACAAAATGGTGCCTGTATGCTTGATGTGAAATTTTACTCACAGAAATAAAATTTAATTGAGGGCCCTCACAACTTATGAATGGAAGGTGACATCAGGGGAAGACAAATTGTGTGGGTGAAAGTGTGTATCCTGTAAGACAGTGATCCCCAACCAGTAGCTCGTGAGCAACATGTTGCTCTCCAGCCCCTTGGATGTTGCTCTTCATGCCCTCAAAGCAGGTGTTTATTTTCAAATTCCAGGCTTGGAAGCAAGTTTTAATTGCATAAAAATTAAGTATAGTGCCAAGTAGAGCCTCCTGCAGGCTGCCAGTCCACATAGAGGCTACCAAATAATCAATGACACCACTTCTTTGACACCCCAAGGGATTTTTTCATGCTTGTGTTGCTCCCCAACTCTTTTTACATTTGAATGTGGCTCACGGTTAAAAAAGGTTGGGGACCCCTGCTGTAAGACATACTGTAGGGTTGCTGGCTATGGGGAGTGAATAGAAGATCTGTACCACAAGATTATTATAACCTTTCTTTATCTTGGGCAATTTAAGCCAAGGTCTCTGAGGAAGTGCGCATATGCGATACGTGTCAGACCTCAGAAGCTACTGTTTGTAAATCAGATGTCAAAATTAAGATTGCTACTTTTTATCCATAATCTGGAAGTGTGCGCTTCTTCAAAGAGTGCACTGATACAACATTTGGTATGTGATCCTCTATAAACAATATGTCAGACCCATAAAAGGAACATTAGGCAACTTGTTCAGTCTCTGGAAGAGAAGTTTTTTAAGGCTAGAAAAAATACTGTAAATGCCTCACAGCTTCCACATTCATTTTTTAATGTCTTTCATCTGCAGCTTCATCATGAAGAAAATTACAAGTTTGCAATATCTCGAACACAGTTATTTTATTTACAGGGCAGTGCTTCAAGCTCCCATGGTCCCTTGATTTTTTGAGAATCATGTTTCTATGTAGCCTAGTGGTAAAAAATTAAGCAAAAAGTAATTACAGCAAAGCAATAAAGATGCAGTAAGCACATGCCAATAGAATAAGGAGGTTTATCCACCAAGATTGAAATCTGTGAATCATGGGTGGAGATTTTTCAAAATGTGAGAGTTCACCACAGAAAAACACACCCTTTATCAATATAATTTAAAAAATCTCATAAGAATCAATAGCAAATTGGTGATTTTACTGTGGTGACCTCTAATCACAAAGTTTAATAATTCAGCCCCTTTGAGTTTTGTACATTAACATTTGTTAATAAATAAGCAAAAATTTGAGTTTGGAAAAATAAAACCATGAAAAAAAAACTTTGAATACCACAAATTCATTGTCTACTCACCATATTCAATGGTTCTGCAAACCATTGTGAAAAAAATTGTGAAAATTATTGAAAACAGTGCTTAAAATGAACTTGGAAACGCTCCCATTGACTTGCATGAACGTTTTAGATAATTTTCCAGCCATAGCTCATGTGCGCTTAAAGACACTAATACTGAGGGAGTTCACTTCAAAATATTCTCAGGCAGATTCACTAAGGGTCAGATTTTGAATAGAAAAAATTCAAAATTCAACCATCAAATTTTTTTTAATAGGTCTATTTTGCATTGTTCAATTCGAACGATTTTGGACAAAATCCTTCGATTTTCAAAAATTTTTAAAAACACTTCTTAAAGATTCCAGGAGGTTCCCTATCGGCTAAAATAGCAATTCAGCAGGTTTAAGGTGGCAAAGTGTTTTTAAAGAGACAGTACTTTGATTCTCAAATGGACAAATTTTAAAATTCAATTCTTATTTTTTTCAATTTGACTCAAATTTTTTTTCAGTTTGAATAGAATTTTGGCCTATTCGAAAGTTGAAGTAGCCAAAAATGACTTTGAAATTCAAATTTTTTTTAGTTCAAATTTTCACTTTGACCCTTCTTAAATCTGCTATTAAATCTTGCACATATTCTTAATTAGGCTCATCAGAGTTTATGTAAGGAGCCTAAGTACAATGCAGAACACTGCAGCATCATAATTTTTTAAAAAATATCCCATAAAGTTAAAAAAATTGCAGGTAATAAACTGTGTGATATTACAAAAATCAAGTGTGCTGTAATTCTTGCAGTTGCGCTGGGCCACAAGCAGTGTTCAGGTGTTCCTTTTGCTCACACCTGAAACCTTTAATGCACCATAGATGTGGTCATATTTCTGCATCTGAAAAACACGAGGAAGCAAACTATTCTATAGTTTGCTTCCTGACATTTGACTGACATTTTCACTGTAATTTCAGTAGACTTTTGTTCTATAATGGTGAGCGAAGCTTTGTCTTTTAGAGGTGGCTGATTGCCTCTGCATGTTCTGCATGCTAGGAACTTGCCCTGATTAAATGCACGGCATGAAACCGACTTTTCTCTAATATGCTTCTACAGTATGTGTGTACTTTCTGAGAGCTGTGAAATCACATTTGAAATTGGAAAATAATAAACTACCACTTTTGCTCAGTCTTCCTGGCAAATGCTCTGAACCATTTGTGATCTGCAATACAATACCATTTATCAATTCACAGATGCATCAGCCAAACATCCAATTAATCCAAGGAAAGCATGACAGTTGTGGGCCATATTCATGTGTTCAAATTTGATATTCCTACTGTTTAGTTAATTCAAAGTGATGTTGGCATGAGAAAATTTGGAGCAAAAACCTCAAATATTTTGAAATTTATTATAAACTGATGCTGCTAAAATCCAGAATCCAAAAATACTCTATTTCAGACCTTTTGAAGTCCTGTATAAGTCAATAGGAGATGCACCTTTCCCAAACTGAAGTTATTGTGGTCTGTGCTGGGATTAGCCCAAAAATCTGACTTTTTCAGGGTTTTCCGGCAAAAACTTGAAAAACCGAGCTTTTCAGGAGAAAAGCCAAAAAAATTTTATGATTCTGGTTTTTGTTCAATTTTTTTTAGTTTTTTACTGATCAGATTAAATTGATTTAATTTATTAATAAATAAGGCAAAATCTGTCATGGGAGTTTGGCCAAGCTGTTTATATTTGAGTCAATGAGATAAATTCGAATTTCAGTAAATAACCCCTTCAATGTATTTAAAGGAAAAAAAGTCACCATCAGATGTTATCTCACTTTACCATTCAACAGGTGTGTTGTGTTGGATGGGAAATTTTACATATAGGGGGTTATTTATTATAATCTGAAAATATCTCATTATTTTCTGAAATCTACTCCGAACAAATCCTCACAGGTAATTTATCCTTATTTATCAATACATTTTCTGAAAAAATTGTGAAAAATTCAAATCATATGAATGATTCAGATTTTACACCTTTCCGGACTTATGTCGGATTATTGCATGAAGCCCAGCACAGATCAGAATTTCTTCGGGACTTCTCCCATTGACTTTTATAGAACCTCGGCTGAGGTTTTGAGATGCCGGATTTTCGGATTCTGACTTTTTCCATCCTTGGGGTATAATAAATCTTTAAAATTTAAAGTTTTAGGCATTCGGACATTAATAAATAATACCCAAAGTGTACCCATCAGATTTTTGCATCAGCCCCATTATATTTTGACCCACACGACTACATCCAATTGTAGGATTTGATCTGTCAATCTGACACCATCTGACAAAAGTGCTTGTGGCATTTATCCCTAAATGTAAAGAAAGTTTTTTTCAGCATTGCATATTGAGCACCTGAGAATTTCAACCTGAAATTGAATTACTAAATAACCTTCTTTTGTCTCACAAAACTGTTCTGGCATGCGTAATGGTTGAGATTTTAGCTTCCTTTATAATAGAGCATTCAGACCACAATCCAAGATCCTTCATAATACCTATCAATAGTATTACACACACATGAACAGTCGAGGTTGCTCATCCAACTTTGGAGTGAATTGCGCTGTACCAACTCAAACAACATATGAGAACTATTGTTCAGTGGGCAACACAAAAAAAAGACCTACAGAATTTGAAAATCAACAACTTCAATTAAATTTAGCTTATAAGTAGATGAGGTTAAAGAGCTGCCATGTCACAGTCTGAATAAAAAGATCTATATGGCTTTCCACAAGATAATTACAGTAATTTATAGAGAAAGGTATCTAAAGTTTCTGTTACAGTAAATTGATATCCCATGTGGGAAAATACATTAAATATGGCTACCTTACACTTTCTCTTGACATATATATAGGCAAGAACATTTGATAAAGCCTCAGTAATGGCATTTTATATTTAATTTAACTCTGGAGACTGTGAGAAGCCGGTGTAGATATTGACAGAGATGAGATTAGACATATAGAGCAGAATGTACTCCAATCCTAAGTAGACCATTGATGATAAAGAAAAATCTAAATGTCAGTTTGTTCCTGGGAAGATATCACTTCAGTTTCATGTTATTGAGGGAGCAAATTGATCTCTGCATCCTATCTCTGTAACTCATTATCTTAATCAAGCAGACCAACTGCAATTTAGCTGCTAGTAACGTAATTAGCACACAGAAGGAAAAATGTATCAAGATCCTTCTTTTAGCTTCTTTTTTGAATGCTTGTGGCCCTGTGTCAAATCTATGAAAGCTGTTATTACAGTTTCTTATAACTGATGCTAGTCTTTTGCACACAGGAGTTGAGGTCAACTCAGATGTGAGGGAATTCATTACAATAATAAAAATCACTGGGGGAAAAACAGCTTTCAATTGTAAGATAATAAACCCATTAAAATATCAGAAGGACAAAAGAGGCCTCAATCATAGTAGTGAAACAAAGCTACCTCCGATTAGTGAACACTGTCTGTATTTGAAGGATGAGATTATTAAATGCAATCTCATACCATGATGAGTTGATGCCCATGCCTAATGTTTTATGTTCATACTCACCTCCAGCCACTTTTATTATACTTTCCTCCCCTTTCCATTCCTTATATATATATATAGCTGTAAAGATTTATACTTTGCAACTGCTTTTTTTATTTGCACCATGTTCTCTTTACTATGCCCTTATCTGGTTCTGATCTCCTCTAGTATTTTTATGCTCTGTATCTTTCTGTTATTTGAAATATATTTTTTGTTATTCCTACTTTCCTATCTTTCTATTGAAGCCCTCTATTCAAATTCCAGTCTCTTATTCAATTCAATGCATGGTTGCTAGGGTAATTTCTACCTTTGAGAGCTTCCAGTAAAAAGTGAAATAACTCAAAACCAGGAATAATAAAAAATGAAAACCCATTGCAAGTTTTCGCAGAATATCACTCTCTATATTATACTAAAGATTAACTCATAGGTGAACAACCCCTTTAAGTCCAGCCATTTTGGATTTGCAGCTAGTCCATACCCATTGGTAGTTTCTTGCATGTAAATACCAATAAAGCAGTGGATGAAGTGGATGAACACATGAAAATGTTAGCAGAGCTGGTAACAATCAAACCAAGCAAAAATAAATAATTAGATATTCAACTAACAGTCATTCATCAGAAGTGCCAAAGAGAGGCACGAAACGCGTCAGGTGTTTTGACACATATGGTGTAGCTATGGGTTTCTAACAAGGTACCTGTTCATGTCTTTGAGAATTGAAGAATAAAGTTTTTTTAACCAAAGTGCCCATGGTTAAAGATTCCTGTCATTGCTGTACTTAATTCACTCAAGACACCTCGACACATAACATATGATTTGTGATATAGGAACTGCACTGGTGCCTCATGTTGCTGGTTTACTTTTATTTAGATCGCGTATGCACTTCATGATTTGGATTTGTGTATTTCTCTCCACTGCACTCTCCATGGTACCTACCTTCTTCGCATGCTTACCTCTTGCAGTAACTAAGCTCACCACTAGACGCTGCTGCACTGCAGGCTACAAATGCTGCAGCGCCACCTGGTGGAGAGTTGAGGCTGCACCAGTTTCAGAGGGAAAAGATACACAGGGTTATGCTGGAATGAGTCATAGACTGTAACGGGGAATATTAATTTCTTTTAAAGAAAACTGTTCAAAGTGGACATAATTGGTACATAACAAATATATGCAACCAAATATTCTTGAAGCAAATTGAAGCTGCAGACTAGGATGTGAATACACTGGAAATAACACATAGATGTGTTTAATGGTCTGCTGTCTTCATAAACATTAATCTTTTAAGGAGATTAGTTGGGAGTAAGCCCTGTTGAAGCACAGATTGCAATATCAGTTAAGCAGCTTGCATGCCCATCAATCCACAGGATAAATAAGTGTGTCCATGCCATTCTATAAAAATTACAAACTTTTCCAGGCACTGTTCCCTGGGGTGGGCCATACATGAGTTAAAACAGGTTACATGCTGCCCAGTGTATAAATGGGGAAGGAATTAAACTCCTCTCAGTATTTGTGATTTTGACTCTTAGCTTTAGTAGCGACACAGTGGGGTTTGCATCGATCTACAACATTTTGATCTGCTGTTGTTTATAATGTTCTATAAACACTATGCTTATTGTACAGCACTATGAAATATGTTAGCACTATACAGGTGGTGAGAATAATAATAATATTTTTTTCAGCCCAGAACATGTATTTTTAATATGCGCTGTTCCTCCATTCTGCAAATAAGTGCAGCACGAAATCCAATAAAAGCATTTAATTGAAGGTTTTGTATCTAATACACAAACAGCAATGCATAAATCATTAAAAAAGAGCCTGAAGTCTTGAAGTATTTGTACCAGCATTATAGGCCAGTCCCTTTTGGCTTGGCAAACTGGAAAGGCAATAAAGTGGAATCATTCCCCTATGTAAACACCTTTACCACTGTTCAATATTTGTTTCATAATTTACAGCAGCTTCAGCAGCTATTCGGACTTAGGCCTAGAATCATAAAATAAACAGGCCAATAGCAATTAGCACATAAAATGTTATAATTCTCTACAAAGTGATAGGCCTGCAGAAACCCTATCGTGCAATGAAATTCAACACAGACATTATTAATGTTCATGAAAGTTAAGCCTGCAAATATTCCTCTTAGGTTTTCCCCCTTCGGCTTCATAATTACAAGAGCATTGTGGACCATTGGATAATCAGGTAGCTGACTGGTGCAAAGAGGAACTTGCTTTCACTTTAGTTTATAGATTTAACCCAATGCTGACCACCTTTTACCCAAGAAGCTATATTCCTGACCTAGATGTATTTGTAAGGTTCTTTTTAAATCATCGTTCATGCAAAGCAATTCTTAGGGCGTCTCATGGATCAGGGATGTAGATCTACCCCAGATGTTCAATGTGAGAGTCATGATTTCACCTAAGAAATTAAAGCTTTTTATCTGTGACAACAGTTTCAGAAAAATCAGGTGTGACCTATACAAATGCCCTATATTCTGCACCTATATCTGTTCAAATGGGGTTATACAATAACAAGGGCAACATTTTCTTGCATGCTAATTTTTTTTTATAGTTGTACCCATTGTTTGTTTAGAATTGAAACATGGAAAAAAATTACCATGTAGCAATTACATAATTCTAATTTGTTAAACATAATTTTATAAAAAACCCTTAGGGCTGCGCTATATGCTGATAATTTTACTGCCATTCTCTGCAGATTGATTCTAATTAATATGAATAGATAGCACCACCATGGTCACCTTGTGAGGAAGATATCACTGTGAATCACAAACTACTGTTCTGCAGGTGTAGTTTTAAAGGGGATGTAAAGGCAAAACAATAAAATCCCATTTTTACTTTAATAAAAAAAAATCTGTCTCCAATATACTTGAATTTTTTCGCCAATTCGCGAATTTCTCTGTAAATTCGTGAATTTTTCGGTGAAGCGAAACGCGGGAGATTCGCCCATCACTAGCTCTAACAGCTCAGATAAGAAATTTCAGAAAGTCCCTAACTGCTATGCAGGGAAACAATCATACTTTCAAATGGCATGGGGGAGCCCAGCACCTTGCTTCCCAGAACTCGAGCAGCTTTGTTGGTTTCCCTGTAGAGCAGTCAGCGACTGTGTAGAGATTAGTATCCACAGACCCAGTGCATCTGTATATTCTGATTATTAATCACTAACAAGTGAGAGCTAGTATGGCGCTCTTTAAGGTAAATAGAGTGATTGGTGGGCAGGGTCAGGCCAGGAGAAAGAGGTTTGTACAAAATACTATATAGTTTGGGGGGGAACCCTTCCTTATTCCAGTGGCACAGAGAACAAAATTCCACCCACTGACCCTGTTAAGTATGCATGGGCAAGCATCCATATTGTCTGGGTATTTGTTACAGTTTTATGGAGTACTTGCAATGGATTGTGGACCTATGCCCCAGTTGTATGTGTAATAGTACCAATACTGGTATATGGTGTCCTTGGGCAAGGGGTCCTAGGAGGGAGCTTATACTCATACTCCACCTGTGCTAAATATGTATTACCTCATCTAGGTACAGTATAACTGCTTGCAGATATTTTTCTTTCAGGTATAGAGTTCCAATTGATAATTTGAATCTTTACAAATTATTATCTAACAGGGGAAAGTGCTTTTAAATATTTAGAAATTTTTCCACTATTCTAAGGTGGCCATGAACTTCGGGCCTCTGGAAAATGCCATATTTTTTATACTGAACTTATTGAACCAACCTAAAGTTTCAGTTTCTCAATAGAAGCAATGTTCCAGAATTTGTCACAGAAGGCCCCCATCTTGGAAAGCGATGCTCACATGTTCAGTGGCCTCTGAGCAGCTGTTAGCTAAGTTTAGGGGCTGTTGCAAATTATCAAGCAGAAAATGAGGTTAACCTGAAATATAAGCTGATGCTACAGGACTGATTATTAAATTCTGATGGCAATTGTACTGGTTTCTGTGTTGCCATGTAGTAATTATCTGTATTAATGACTAATCAGCCTTATATTGTGACATTTATTTTCTGTATATTTTGAGTTGGCCCCTAAGCTCAGTGACAACAGCACAGAGCATGTGCAGTGAATCAGCAGAAAAGAAGATGGGGAGCTGCTGGGGACATCTTTGGAGACACAGATTGTTGTGTTTGGTAGCCGAGGATGAGGAGAATATAATATTAGCAGGTCATGCAGCCATTACATGACAGCAGTAAGTCTTACTTTCACTTTCAAGTTGTACAGAAAGTCCTGTGTATGCACAGTGCCACCTGCAGGCCATTTGTATAAACACCACACAGATCTTTACTGCTAAAGGGCTGTGGTTGCATTGGGCTGGAACAAAAGCCCAAAACATAATATACAACATTTCTTTCCTTTTTCTTTAGTTAAGCTTTACTTCTCCTTGAAATGAGCCTTATAACAACTTCTGTAATTTCTGCAATTTGTGCTGTAGCTGTATTTAAAATACAGTTATGTCACTTGTACATTTTCTGATTGCATAGTACTGTAAATAAACTAAATTTCCTAATTTTGTGTTACTTTTAATCACAGTTTATTTAAAAATATATTATGTTCATGATGAATTCAGGCAAGCAAGTTTCCGATTTCCCATATGTTTTTTTTGCATTTATCAGTGTCATAAATCTATAAAGATCTATAAAGTTCCCCAAATAATTTTCTCAGACAAGCTGTATCAGAGGCGAAAGTTCTGCTTGGCAGCGACTGAGGATTTAGAAATGTAATGACAGGAGGCTTAACAGTTTTCTAGTGAAACTGTCACTCTTTGCTTTCGCCAGCAAAACAGCAGAAGATCACAATCCTATCCTGCAGAAGATGGTCATTTTATCAACTTCTATAAACTCTGGAAAGCACATTTTACTTGGAGAACAGAAGTACCCAGAACAGCATAGAAGTTTACTGTTAAGCTTAGAAATTAAATGAGTATCATGCCAAATCAGTTATTTTATTCCTCTGCATGTGGTACATACTGCACAATAAGGGGCACATTTATTATAAGTTGGACATCAAAATAATTTCTGCTTTTTTTCCGTTGTTTCCCGTAAACACAATTTTAAACTAATAATAAACATTCCTGTAAGTCATTATGTATGGGAACAAATGTATTGTACCAGTTGTGTACTGTTACGTTAAATAAACTTCAGAATAACATTTGCTCTAGTTATTTTTGTTTATTGTGACCTTATGGGACTGTAGCTAACTCCAGAAACAATGCTTTTTACATATAGCATTGGATCTGTTTATTTTAGGTTGCAATAAGCATGGTTCTATCTTTAGCTTCACCTTTGTATTAAAGGGGAACTCAACAAAAACATAACCTAAGCTTGTTGAAAAATAAAATGGAAAATTTATATCATACTTACCGTAATTTTCATTTCCTGGTTACTATGGGCAGCATTCACACCTCTGGGTATATCCCGCCCTCACTTTACTGATAGGACAGAAACTAATACAAACCAATTAGCCACTCTATATGACCCGTCTCCTCCTCTGCTCAATTTCTTCGGCATGAATGCTGCCCATAGTAACCAGGAAATGAAAATTACGGTAAGTATGATATAA
>CM044443.1:72550873-72604991 GCA_024363595.1 Xenopus borealis | reverse complement strand
ACAGTTTCTTCAATGAACCCTGAGTCATGACGCATTTAACTCACAAATCCAAGTGGCTGCCTCTGTATGTCTATGGTTATCATGTTATGCCTTAATAATAGTTGCTTGTGAGAAAATCACACATATCATAAAGAGTGTAAAAAGGTTTTTGGTGAAACCAAAGATGGATCTTGGCGGGCAGTATTGGCTTCCAAGACAAAAGTAACCCTACAAAAGGAACATTGTTTAATTGTTCAACTGCTATTACCTCCATAAGACAAATGTAAAGGGGTATATTTATCAAAGAGTGAAGTTAAGAGTGAAGTTCCGCCACTAGAGGGAAATTTATCACTTCACCCATGGATAAATAGGCCTTTCAAAATCCCATAGAAATTAATGGAGAGTGGCGGAATTTCCCTCTAGTGGTGGAACTTCACTCTTTGATAAATGTACCCCTAAGAGATTTTAAAAAGTATGCTTCAAATGAAAAAATGTTTATATTCACTTAAATTGAGTATTACACCACAGTGATTTTTTCTTGAACACCTAGGGGCAGATTTACTAAATTCACATAAATTCACATGAGGGATTCAAATATTCGATCGAATTTTCAAAAAGATTCACATTCGAATTTCGAATATGCAAATTAGGCAAATTCAACCAAATTCGACCATCGAATATTCGAATTCGAATGATTCGAATGTTCGAATTTTATTCGAAAATTTGATGGTCGAATACTTAATACTTTAAATTTAAATTCGATCACCTACTTCGCCAGATTAAACCTACCAAAATGGGGATCATTCCCTAAGATCAAATAAGAAAATTGATCGCTTAAAAATTTTTTGAATATTTGATTCGAATTCGATTCGAATATTAGATCGATCGAATTTTCCCTATTCGATCGTTCGAATTGAGATAAAAGCATTCAAATTCGAAATTCGAATTTCTTTATTTCCCCACTATTCCCCCACTATTCCCTGGTCGATTTTTGAAAAAAATTTTATTTGAAATTCGACCAATAGTAAATTTGCCCCTAATGTAATTTCTTTAAACTCAATAAACTGCATTCATTAATATGTCTATCCAAAACAAAGTGTAGGCATAACAACATCTGTATACATTTTTGTCTTAATTACAGTCTTATGCATTCAAAATATAGGTTCAGCTTACTGATATGTCCATGCTTCTTGTTTCCTTTTAACACTATACCTGTAAATGCATTGCTTAAAATAGACTGAATATACTGTATGTTGTTAAATGTCCCTTTAAGCAGACTAGAAAAGGGTCAGATTAGATAAACCGTTTGCTGTCAACTTCTGTTTAATGTGTCACCCAGCATGGAAACATCCTTCAAATCCCCTAAAGATTGAAGGCTTCAAGGCCATGACTGTCACTACCATATAATGTTATCCTAAGGTTGTATCCAATTACATGTCCCCCAAGACTGAAAAAAATGGATTATATGAATTGGTTTTGTGAGAGTAAAAGTATGTGCAAATTTTTACAAAACTCATCCTCAATCTGCTAATGAATTACAAACGGCCAACCGATCATTCATTTTGTATGCAATATTTTCCATAATTTAATACTGTCAGTAATTATATTTGATTAAAAATAACTCTAGATTTTAATGAATTTTAGTACAGGTATTAGAATCCTTTTTAATGGAAAATGTATCTTGTTGGAATATGTTAGCATGCCTGTAATATTTTGTATAGCTGAAACTGCAAACCTGTGGAAATTCCATTTAAATTAGATTATTTGAAAGACTACAGATTCTGCACATATCCATGATAAAACAATAAAACAATCAACCCTAGAGGCACTGTATAAAGTCAACAGGTAAATAACCGAACATCAGTAAAATATAACAACCGCAGTTTTATCACTGAAGGCAACAAAAAAGTCCAGGTCTGCAAAGCAAATATAACATATGCATTAAAATGATTTAATCTTTAAAAATATTTATATAATAGTAGCCATGGGCCACAATCTCGACTACATCTGAAATTAATAAGCCCCATAACCAGCAAATGGTAATATGACATATATTGAGATAGTACAAAAAAATCAGGTAAAAACCTATTGAATTTCCTATCTTCAGTACATTTAGATGCCCAATTAATGTACAGCACTACTTAATTTGTTTATGCTTTATAAATACATGTTATTATAATAGTTATTGTTAATAATAATTACAACAACAACAATAATATGCAGCAATAGAGGTAAATACGTCAAGCTATGTGTGTAATACCATGGGTATTCACATGAGAGTAACAAAAGGCTATACAGAAATTTTTAGTACAGGTACCTGTCACTTTTTAATGTAGTGCACAACAAACAATGGGCATCCAATTACAAAACTCTCCAGATCTGTTCATGATAAACAGAAAACCTCCTGAGACCCACCTGGACCACATTGGGGAATTCTTAATAGGCTAACACCTAGCTATTGGATTTATCTACTGCAGCAACCCACCAGGGTTCTACTCTTTACTGGAGCTTGTGCAATCTATAGTGGGAAACACTGTCACTTTTCAAACAGAGAGTGAAGCATTTAGTAACCACTGGCATTAGACTTTTTATCACTACATTAACTCGTTAAATACAAATCATGAAAAAAAGATGGATAAAATAAAAAAATATATATATTTTAGTGTTCAGACATTCCAGAGATGTAGTCTCCATATTGTACTTGCATGTCACCCATGAAAGGCACCAGAGAGATATATGTACCTCATGTGGAAATATAGAAAAATGAAAAAGACAGAACTAATTCTGTAGCGCTGGATATTCTTTCAATTCTCTCTGACAGGATGGGGCGGAATTTAATTAGAGGAAAGTTTAAAGAGAGTCTCATTAGAAGTAATAATACTTGTGTGGGGTGAGTAGAGTCTGCTACTTTTGAATGTTGGAAGAAGAGCAGATCATCATGCTTGTATACAATACTTTACTTATGTGTAGTGATGGGAAAATCTGTGGTGTTTTGCTTAGCGGAAACATTCACATCCGTTTTTTTTACTCTGGCTAATTTTTGCCAAGTGAATTTTTGCGGGAATATGCTGCAAATTCGAGACAGATGAATACATTCGCCCATCACTACTTATTTGGAAGACTGAGAAGGGCATCGAGAGGTCTGGTGAAAGAAGTATAGTTTGCATGAAAGTATGTGCAAGGATTAATGGAAACAGCTTTTCAAAAAAGAAGGCACACTATAAACATATGTATTTGTGCTTCATAATAGAAAATGTATATACAAATATACGTGCACTTTCTAAGTATGATAGTTGTGCCCATAATACAGATATCTTGTACATTTGCTATTTCGTGTGTGTACAGTACATTTATTAAGTATGGGTACACTGATTTTGAATGTTACCAAATAAGCAGACATTTAACTGATTTATCACTTCTGTCGTGTGCCTCAGATTCAGGCCCTTGGCCAGGAAAGACATGACATTTAGGTTGCACAGAAACATGATGATCACCTCTATTATGAAGCAGAACTGGCAATTGATGTCTTGAATTGGCAATCTGTTACCTTGAATCCTATGGATAGCTTGGATCCCGAAGGAGAGCCACTGGTGCAAGGAAGACTGGTGGACACGGATAATCCTTTACGTCTCCGGTCTTCACCGACGCCCTTTTGGGGCCCCTGGCTTTCTGCTGCGGAAGCAGGGAATAGCCGAGATTGAGGTACCGTCAAGGATTGAAACAGAAGCAAAGTCAAAACAGGCAAAAGAGTCGGTGCAGGCAGCAGAGGATCAGAAGTCAATAAACAGGCCAGGAGTCAAAAACCAGGAATCAGATGTCAGGCAAGGCTTGAGCAGGAACTGTGGAAACAGAAGCCAGCTTGGGCAATGTGAGGAGGAAGAGGACGGTATTTAAGGGACCAGGAACCAATCAGGAGGCTGAGGATGAACAGACACATCAGGAACCAATAGGAAGCTAGGCGCCCAAATTAGATGTCATAACACCTAAGTATACTGGTATAAAAAACCTACAACATCTGGTATTCCAAGGAAGTCTTCCATCCAGGTACTAACCAGGCCTGGCCCTGCTTAGCTTCCAAGATCAGGAGGCTGAGGACGGACAGACACATCAGGAACCAATAGGAAGCTAGGTGCCCAAATTAGATGTCATAACACCTAAGTATACTGGTATAAAAAACCTACAACACCTGGTATTCCCAGGAAGTCTTCCATCCAGGTACTAACCAGGCCTGGCCCTGCTTAGCTTCCAAGATCAGACATTTTCAAGGTGATGGGGCCTTAGGCCGTCTATTACGGCATGGGCGTCCGACTTGACGTGCACCAGTATTTATGCGCCGACGTTTGACAGCAGACATTACATGTCTATTATACAGCTATCTTCATAAAAATAGACAGGCATAGACACCAAATGCATGAATGGGTTAAATGTCATGGTCCACACTGGGATTTGCAAAGACAAGAGTGTTTATACAAATCTGGTGACATTGAGGTTGGCTAACCTGTAACAAAAGGTGTCCATGAAATCAAGATATTTCCAAGAGGAACTGTGTGAAATAAATAGCTTGTCACTTATTTTTTTAAGAAGTTTTCCTTTAAGCAAATTTGGAGATTTCTTTTTCAGCTTAATGCACAATACACTTTGTAAGCACAGAGCTGAACTGAAAGCCTGAGTCCTAATTAACTTCTGCCTCTTCAACCACAGCACTATAGGGGGTTGATTTGTGATTATAATGGGAAGTGTTAATGGTTTGCCTTAGAATGGAGGTCAATAGGAATGAGGCAAAGCGAAGAAATGTCAAGGAAATCGTTTTTTTAAAGGATTTGGGGATGCTGCTCTGCCAGTCTTTAAACATAAATCCAAGATACATCAATACATTCTAATGCATCTAGGTCATAATGCCAGTAAAATACAGGTGGAGGGCTGACAGTAAAGCAATCAAGTTGAGTGTGTTTTCCAGTTAGCTTTATATGTTAGCAATAATGTTCACATATTTGCTGTAACAAAATATATTTGTAACAAGGAAACCAATGGAAACAATACTTGTGGCAATTCTTTTGACTTTTGGTCATATATTTCTGAAGGCAAAAGTCACAGTGGAATTTACTGGGCTGTGTTCCAGCCAAGGTAACATCCTTTAAATAAAGCACTGTCTACCCCAGCACAACATGAAGATGCAAAAGAATAAAGATGTAATACTGCTGAGCTTTGATTATGTTGAGCTTTTTGAAGGGTGGTCCTGGGAGGGTCACGCCTACGTAAAGTTACTAAGAAATAACCTTTTTATCACTACATGGAGCACCTGGGCAATAAACAGACTGAACTTTCCCAAAACCCTTAATTTATGGCTCTATTGCACTTGGGAAGGGTTAGCAATGAAAATGAACATTTTCCTATGACCTTAACATATTTCCTTCTCTGTTATAAATATCTGTAGCAGGTGAAGCAGATCAAGCAACAGGGTACTGGAACACTACAGTATTTATTTGAATATGAATATAACTATTCCATATGGCATTAATATACAATTGAAACCAATTGTTCATGCAAGGAGTGCAGTCCGTCAGATCAACCTAAATTTAACCCAACAAATCACTGAGAGACATGTGCAGAACGGAAATAACTTCAACCTAATAGCTGGATCTAGCCACTGAGGGGAAATTACAGAAGCTAATGGTAAATTCCACCTATAGAAAGGAAATAACCATAATTTCATAACTAATTCCATATGTGCAGAAGAAATAACACCAGCATAATAACACACCACCTGTAAAGGGAAAATAATTATCTAACCACTGCTTAATATAAATGATTATATGGAAGGAAACCACAACCTAGCATTTTACAGGAAATATCCCCAGAATACTAAAAAAGGCCATCAATGGATGCAAAATTGCTCTGAGCTAATATCTATATCCATCAATGCAGGGGAAATACACATCCTAATAGCTAAAGCAACCTTTGCAAAGCAAATCTGCATTTATACTGTAGCTAAATTCACCTTCCCACAGCAAATAATTCTGACCTAATACCTACATCCATGAAAAGAAGAAAAATAACCCTTAAGAGGACAGTTCCCATATGGTAGTCAGTTCTTTCACAGAGTTTCCATGTAAAAGAAGATTGATATTTTTTTGCTCAATCTCGGATTTGTGAAAAGGCCACAAAGGCCTGGACCTAGGGCAGCAAGAAGTTAGGGGCAGCAGCACTATGTGACTATGTCTGTAAAGTAAACAATATTTTTTATAATAAATACAGTCCTGGTTATGCTTGTTTTTCTTTCACATGTAGATGGTTTGTATTGTGCATTTTGTTGCATCAAGATTGCTAGTTTAGACACAATTTTCTAATTTGAGTAGGAGTAGCAGTTTTAAGGCAGATGCTTGTTTACCATGGAACCTTAGAGAGAGGTTTGTTTGGGTGCTATCCAAGAAAAAACAAATGGCCATTAGACATACCTCAATTGCCCTGCTCCTTATCATATTTAATTCTAACCCAGTCCATTGTAAACCAGTTCACATACATATTAATTTTTGCTTAAATATTGTGTTCTGATTTTATTTTTGCAAAATGCATTAAAAGGTCCCCTGGGCTGCTTTAAAGCACAGTTCCTATTTTACCTTCAGGGCTGCAAATCTGGAAATTATCTGTACATTCACAATGCTGTTTTGTGCATCAGCATGTAAATTGGTGCCATTTTCTGCAACCTGTAAGTCTGGTTTTATAGATAAGGTTGGGTTTGTATATAACCCAGAAATCAACAACTGCTGGTCTGTGATTCATTCTCCATGTAAGACATCTACTTAGCATTCACTATATATAAATAGGCATAAAGTTTCCTGTTCCTCAATCACAGCTTTTTTTCCTTTTTGGAGGTCAGGAGCTGAAGTGGAATTTTTCTTGAATATACATGTTATCGGCGCACAGACTTTAATGTGCATCCTTTTTCATTTTAATCTGTTATTTTGATGTGAGCGGACACAAACAGAGGCTCTTTCTGAATGCAGGACATCTGCAGTGCCCAGCCTTGACAAATTAGTCAGAACATCTATTAAAAAAATAACGTTGTGTTCCCCTTACAGACAGCAGAAGAAATTTAACTCATCTCAAGAGGAGCCTCTGCAAAAAAATATGTAAAGTGCTTGGTTATGGTGAGCCTGCTGAAACCTGCTAAAAATTGAATGTGAAAATGAATATTACAGATCTATTATGGTGACCTTACTGGCCTGTTTATGTTACAAGAGCAAAACAGATTTCAACCTTTTCTTTAATGATTGGAATGAAATTCATTTCCTATTCTCATTAAATCCAAAATGTTAATATGTGCAAAATTTATATTAGCTGCTCCCCCTAGTGGGCACTTTTTACATTTTTTTTTTTGCTTAACTGAACAACCTTCTGGGCCTTTGTAATGACAAGAACAAACAGCAATTTATTACGAGTTGATGAATCTTCATTCTGCAGTTATGCTCTCTCATCTGTTAATGCAGCAATTATTCTGTCTGAAAGCCACAGTTAGTTCACTCCAGCATACCACTCATTAAGTGCTAATTAATATTTACTGAAATTAAACATAAACCAAATATTTTAGATCCTAGTCCCATGTTTTCTGTAAATTGTTGAAAATGTTCTTAAACTATTAAAGGTTGCATAAAGTGTGTAAAGAACATAACTCAGTATACTAATTTGTATGCTACAAACTGAAGTAATTGAAGTCCCTTGAGGACCCATATGAGCTTTCAGGGTGCATTTATTCTTGTTTATTTTATCTCATTACGGACAATGCCACTCAAGCAGGTTGTATATTAGAACAGTTATTGTCATTTTGGGGAGACCTACATACTGCTGATGAAAAATCCAAGCTGGAATTTGGTCACCAATGTTGGTACCCATAAAAGTGCAACAGCTGCTCAAACCTTTATGGTTTGTGGGAATGGAAGAGAACATATACAATCAGAAGAAAATATTACAGGAGACAGTAGTATACTATTGCTTTATAAGGGGAAGGGTGTATTTCTAGTAAGCAAAAGAGGGTCAATATTTTGACATGTCATTCAGGAAATTTGAAACCTGCATCAAACATATTTTTCATTGCTATGACCCTTCACAAGTACAAGTCATAATACTCTGTTCAGAAGAGCTCTGGTATCCTGCCCTGCATAGATTATTTATCTATAGACCAGCAACACTGGAATTTTCTTTGGTGCTGGTCTTTTTCTATATATGTATTTTTTACCTTGCACCTTGGCTGCTATTTAAGACAGAGAGGTATAATAGTAAGATATGTGCTTGAAAATGCACAATTTTGTGTATTTTTCACCAGCAGAATACTGGTAAATAGAAAACTCCAGGGAAGGTGTATGTTGCTGCAGCAGGTAAGGCTGTGTTTGTGTACAGGCTCAGGAAAAAACAGATAAATGAGTACCTGGAGTAAATGGAGAGCACTATGGGCCCTTCATTCCATACTCAAGGACACTTGATAAAGGTCTTAATTACTTTTCTAGAGTGTGCTTGTCCTACCTGCAAAACTGTGGCAATGCTGTCGATGTCTGTACCAGCTCTGTGTGAATCCAAGTTAGTCCTGCCTGAGGGAGGGTATTGAAAAGCTCCAGCATGTGTCCCCTGTGCATAGACAGGTGTTATTCATGTGCCTGCTATATTAAAGCAACTTACTTTGTTTAAACATGAGAGGTATTTGGGCAGGCAGCGCTACCTGGGGAAAGTTATGAGCTTGTGGGATAACGGGATTGTGACTCCCTTTATCCACCCACAGTGGAGTGTGGGTCTTTGCCTGTTAAAAACTGTGTCAGTGTGGACTACCACATGAGTTCCCCGGGGCAGGGGAGTTACTGATATTGTGTATTTGCATTTTTGTATTTTTGCATCTGCCAGTTACATAAAGTTCTATATAGTGTCCAGCACTTATGTGTGTAATTATTGTTTCACAGTGGGGCCACCCGTAGGTGTATCCCCGGATCCCACTAGGTGGAGGCACTGCCATGGAGAGAACTTTCCAGTACCCTTTCATTTAGCAAAGGGGATTCAAGACCTGTGGAAATGGTGTAAATAATATATATATATATATATACATACACACATACATACCAGAAGCACTGTATCATTTCCAGGGAAGTGTCAAACAAGAATGAATATTTATGTGTATATATATATATATATATATATATATATATATATATATATATATATATATATATATATATGCCAGAATGCTTTATTCTATATGAATTTTGCAGAAAAAAAGTATGGTAATTGTTTCTGCAAGTAGAAAAGGCCAGAAAGAGTTAACTTGAGGTATGGAAACATTTTACTCACATTGAATATTATAATATATTCCTTTAGAACACTTGAATATGTTAGATTTGATGTTTTGGTCCATAAATGTGCATGAAAATCAATATTATTTCACATAATGTCTAGTAATCCCTACTTCTGAAACACTTCTCTATGTAAGAATTCATGTTCCAACGACAATATAAAAGTGCCTTATAATGTGCATACAGTTTCATATTAAGGGCAGCTGTTATATGGTACAGTGAGCAGTCTGAGAATGGCATATTTGCAAGTCATATTTATATAATGTTTTTTGATGTGCATTTTTATTATAAGTGAAAATATCCATACCTGCTTCATTAGCATTTATCAGGCATTATATTGAGCATTTAACATGGAAAGTTGTGCTACTTGTGTGGAGCAACTACTGTGCCATATAAACTTGGAAATTCCTTTCTCGTTGGAGTACTACAACAGTACTACACAACTGTTCTGTGTCCATATTGTATCACTAAGTGCATTAAGATAATTAAGTAAATGTCTTTCTTTCACAAAGCAGTCGTTTTGCTATCTTTATAACAGGACATTTACAACAAGTGGTCACAGATTCAAATCACATTAATTTGGACTAGTTTCACCTGTTGAAAATCTCCCAACCCCTCCTCTGTGCCACTTGTCCAATGTGAATTTTGTGACTGGAGACTACCTGTCATGGCAGATACAGAAGGTAGTTTCCACTCATGTAAATATCACAAAGAGGGATCAAGTATGTGTGCTATAGACTTAACAGGAGGAGTTATTAATAGAGTAAATGAGATATTGATGTGAAAGTAAAGAGTAGCAAACCAAAGGATTATTCGATCACAAACTCACATTCAGTCTGAATTTTCCAGGAAAACTATAGTAAAATCTCTTACTATTTTACGCTCCTCGGTGCAGTTCAGACATGCTTTTAAGTCAGGTTAGGAAGAGGTACTATAGCCTCAGGCAATGCTATGTGCTACATTCTTCTGCAAATAAAAATGAAAGGTAGGCAAGGAAAAAAGTCAATAAAATGTGAAAATAGTCAAGGTTTATATTTTATGTTGGTATAAATTGTTTCTTTAAGGTTGCCACATTTTACTCATATCTTACTCACACGCAGGCAGACAAGGTTAAAAGTGTTTTTCAGAGCATATGTATGCCAAGAGCTCTTTCTGGTTTCTGAATGCAGCCCAAATATTGTGAATACTAAATTAAATGAAAACAATAAATGAAGAACTCTTGCAAGGAACTATGTAAAATTCGGTTGAGAATATTGACCATTATAACATATAGCAATCTAGAAATGATCATATAAAATAATATATTCATTAGCATGGCAAAAAAACAAAATACACACAGGGCCGGATTTATATAGTGGGAGCCCCTAGGCCCACTGCCGTTTGTCGCCCCTGTCCTCTCCACATGTTTGTGCAAATGTTCATTATTGGGACCAGAGCAATGCAGATTGGTGCACAGGAAATTTAAAAAAACAATTGTATCTCCTGCGCATCCCCAGTGTTTTTGAACCAATGTGGGTGTGGTTGGGCAGCATGCAGCCCCCCTAAAATATTGCCACCCTAGGCCCGGGCCTAGGTGGTCTTTCCACAAGTACGGGCCTGTATACAGAAAAAAAATTTTTTTTCCCTTCTAGATTTTTCATTTGAAAATTACAATTAAAGAATTTGGCAACTGAAACCTAGTTGCTTTCTATGGATGTGAGATGTATTTTCAACATCATCATTCAACATTTTCAACTATTTTATTTTCATTTATTTACTATCACATTTTTGAAAAATGAATGGAATGATTTGATTTTCATTGCAATCAAGTCAACCCTTTGTATCTGGAATTTACATGTACTATTGAAATATAGGTTAATTCAAGCAACTGCAATACAGTTCACAGGTTTTTGTTGACTGCAGTCATTTTTTTTCCCTATAATACAGTTTTCTCCTGGTTACATGTACAGGTATGGGACCTCTCATCCAGAATGCTTGGGACCTTGGGGTTTCTGTATAATGGAACTTTCTGTAATTTGGATCTTCATATCTTAAGTCTACCAGAAAATCATGTAAATATACTAAATAGGCTAGTTTTGCTTCCAGTAAGGATTCATTATATCTTAGTTTGGATCAAGTACAAGGTACTTTTTGTATTATAACAGAGAAAAAGGAAACCATTTTTAAAATTTGGATTAAGTAAGAGTTATATATTTAAAAAAAAGCCATGAGTATTGAATACATATCTGAATTAGCATTGTATTTAGCCTAAATCTTCACCTGTGTTGCAAAAATATTAGATTGCCTGTTGATAGTACAAATTTTGCTTCTCTGCCAGCTACTGAATAATAGAATTTTTTGTAGGAAATTCACTGTAAGACAAAAAAATATTCATACAAATAAATTGTAATGTAAATCATGCATATATAAAACATTTTATGTCAGAAAATTATGCAACGTGTTATGCCAGCACATTTAGGTAATTTCCACTTGCAAACCGAAGAAGGAAAATCTGTGAAAGAGAATGGCAAACATACAATGCATGGGCCTATGCACAAATGCAAAGAAAGATCACTCATGTTTGTGTTTAGTGCCTCTATAAATACATTAAGCTCTTCTTCATACTGTGCCAAGTACAAGATTTTAGAAAGATGGGATTATTACCGAACAAGCACCAATACTAAAAGATTCAGAAAAATATTTCCTCAATAAAGTATCCTTCAGAAATATAGAGCATAGACATTTTAAATTACAGAAAGCAAAATGCACAAAACATCCCAAACTGTTTAAAAGTCCATCGTATCCACAGGGTACTATTGTATGGAAGGAAAACATATCAAAAGGCTTTTTTTCAAAGACACAATCAACTTATTGCATTTTCAGTCATGTAAAATGAGGCATCTTTAAACATCTTCACAAATATCAATTTTACATTTTCAGCATCCCACGAGAATTTAATAAATTCCATTGTGCGTATGCTTTCTTCACTTTTGTAGAGAGCTCACAACAGGAGCTGCAACCATGAAATGTCAATAATATCATGTTTACAGAGCTGTGGTTAGCAAAGCAAAACATCATTTCTTGGAGTACTTACATAACTTGCCCAGGATAAGATTTGTATTTTATAGTAAGCACTGACAGTCTTTGCTTAATGCTCACTGAATTGCCCTGACCAGATATAACCACCTGCTTTTCCTCTATTGACCCAGTAAGACTTGTTTTACGCTAGACGGTTACATGGTCAGACACTGCTTATAAAGGCTGTTTCTGGACTTGAAAACAACCATTTTTGGTTAGATCTTGTACTTGTAGTGACAAGTGGTTTTCTATATACAGTATGCAGTATTTCAAGTGTTTCTCAAAGACTGTAGGATCTACTTTTGCAAAGTATTTTTAAAAAATATATTGTAAAAGGGGAGATATGGATCACTTCACTTTACAATTACATTTTATTATCATGTGTATGATAACATTTAAGAAATTGTGCTGTTCTGTAGAAAGTGGCTGAACCAGATATCTCTTTAACCTCAAGCAATGTAGAATTTATATAGGTAATTTTCAAAGTGCAGAACTGGATGAAAGTGCAAAAAAGAAGAGCAAAATCACTGTGGTGTTTGCATGTTTATACTCTGCCTGACAATTTGCAACACAAGTGCAAGTCTTTATGCTGCAGAGTTTCAAACACCTCAAAGACAGTGTTGAAAGCATTCAGCTTTACTAATAAGGAATGGACTGGGGAGACATGTAGGCATCCTTCATCCTGCAGGCACAGGGAATAAGGAGTCGCTATAAGAACAGGGGTCCTTTGTGTCTGCCAACGCTGCTCTCTACACCGTGGCTGCAGGTGCTTAATGAAAGAGCATTAAGAGGCTTTTTTTGCCTGTAAGTTCTCTAGCACTTGAGTCTGGGTCTTTAGAAACCACCCCTACCTCCTACTATCTATGGCAGAAAATGCAGTGCCAGCAATATATGTAGATTCTATGGTTCCTCGTTCTATTCAACAAATGTAAAATATGCATTGCTATGACCAGTGCAAGCATTTCCAGTCACTAGCAATAAAAGAAAAATATAGAAGTGTATAGAGAAATATAGAAGTAGACAAGTTATTTTGGTGTTCCAAATTGCTGGCATAGAACTTTCACTCTGCAATTACCTAAATCTGCATTTTTAATGTGTCTACTAAAATGTGTGTCTTTAGTAAACATTAAACAGATTCTATCCTAGCAAAAAGAACACTTTTTTTTACTGGTAATGAAGGCCATTCATAAGTCTGAGGTACTCTTCAATACACAGGGAGCAGCTTAATGTTCAATAGTTGTATTGTCTCTTAATAGGTGCGCACTTGAAGTCATCATGTACAGATAAAGGGGCCATTATGGTTCTTAATTGTGAGCTATGATATCACAGATAACATGTTCAGTCATGACTTATGTTATGTTTTGTTTGGTGTAATAGATTCACTCTAAAATACTGCATTATGGATTTCCTGCCAAAAAACACAGAAACAATAATGCTTGCTGCATTTATATTTCATTTCACTGTAACAAAAGTCATTGCTTCTAAACCATTTTGGAAGAAGCAATGATCAATACCTGCACTGGTGATTTAAAAAAAAAAAAAACACGTAAGGCCAATACATTAACATAGTCCAACAACAATTAATATCTCAGCTAATGACAGGCATGCTTTCAGCCTGGTCAAGAGATCCTAGTTATGATAATGAGAAAGTAGTAGTGAAAGAAATTTACACCTAAAAACGTGCCTTGAGTTGTGATTGAACCCGCTTTATCTACCTCTTTCATGCTTACAGCAGGGTTCTCTTCAGTTCACAATTCCCTGGGAAAAGTGTCCCTGTACAGAATCCCCACTTGCAACTATTGGCTCAAAAATGCCCCAGTTTTGTGGCTCACTCTCCCCATAGTTCTGCTGTAGGGGAGCTGCTTTTGGATTGATAGTAGTAGAAGCAAAGTGACATTAATGGTGACAGAAGATGTATTTATAACATTCTGACTTTTGTTTTTAATTTAATGTAACTTTGGGTCCTTGATCCTGAGAGGGTATTGTTAAGGGGAAGGTAGTAAGTGGCAGGAGTAGCACAATACACTTCCGCAATGGGCTTTTGTAAATGTCCCTGCTAACCTCTAGTTTTGATTGGAAGAGCAATTGGTATCAAAAACTGTGTGCAGAGAACACCTGCATTCACTATTTTACTATTATTATTTTTATTAATAATAATATTAATAATAATGCATTTATAAAGCTCCACCACATTCCACGGTGCTGTACAATAGGAGTATATATACATCAAGTTTACATACAACAGGTTACATACAAATACTGATTGACAAAAATTTTTAAATCACTACCCGAACTACGCAAATGACCCTGATTAGTGATGTGCGAATCTGGGGAGTTTTGCTTTGTCGAAT
Organism: Xenopus borealis; assembly: GCA_024363595.1. Classification (NCBI taxonomy): domain Eukaryota; kingdom Metazoa; phylum Chordata; class Amphibia; order Anura; family Pipidae; genus Xenopus; species Xenopus borealis. Next base: position 72,590,272 of record CM044443.1, on the reverse strand, counting down.
TTTTCACAAATTTCCTGAGAAATTTGCGAAATGACGAAACCGGAAAGTTCACAAAAAATTGGTTAAATTTCACAAATTTTTCTTGAAAGCTGTAAAATTTCACAAATTTTTCATGAAAACGGTAAAATTTCACAGTTTTCACAACATATTTGTGAAATTTGAACTATTTGAGCAATTTCACTATAAATGCGTGAATTTTGAAGAATTTCACTAAATTCGTGAAATTCTAAAGTTTTCACTATAAATGCGCGAATTTCGAACATTTTCATTATAAATTCATGAATTTCAAACGTTTTCACTATAAATTCATGAATTTCGAACGATTTCACGAAATTGATGCTGGCGAGTTTTCGCCATGGATTTGAGCTAGTCGAATAAATTCGCCCATCATTAACCATGATCAAAATAGATATCAGTGACATCAATGACATGTGTGGTAGTTGTGGATGAGGCTCTTTATCTTCTCAGACAGTAAAGCTGCTCATTCTTCCTGGCAAAAAAACCTTCAGTTCCCAGTAAATTCTTGGGCTGTCTTGCACGAACTGCACATTTGAGGTCTCCCCAGAGTTGCTCAGTGATATTGAGGTCAGGAGACTGAGAGTACCGTTCCAGAACCTTCACTTTATTTTGCTGTAGCCAATGACAGGTCGACTTGGCCTTGTGTTTTGGATAATTGTCATGTTGGAAGGTCAAAGAACGTCCCATGCGCAGCTTCCAGGCTGATGAATGAAAAAATTCCTCCAGTGAAGTTAATTGTGGGTTTTTCCATGCATCCCGAACAAGTTTTTTGTTTCTGTATTGTGGCTGAAATTTTAGTTGGTCTAACTGACCGTGGTTTGGTTTCAACAGAACCCTTAATTTTCCACTTAATTAGAGTTTAAACACACTGCTGAATGGCATTCTCAATTCCTTTGATATTTTCTTATATCCCTTTCCTGTTTTATAGAGATCAACTACCTTTTCCTGCAGATCCTTTGACAATTCTTTTGCTATGCCCATGACTTAGAATCCAAAAAATAATCAGTGCAGCACTGGATGACAGATGCAAGGGTCTGTCAGGAGTCCAAAAAGTAATTTGCCTTTTATACACCCACTAATTACAAGCAAACAGATCAGAAAAGAAGGGACGCACCGGACGACGCTCGTGACAGTACCGTCATCTTTAAATCGAGTAGACAGGTCTTATTTTCTGCCATTAAAGTTCCAAAGTCAATAGCATACTCACTGGCACTGCAACTTCCCTGCTGGATCTGTTGGAGCTGGGATGAGGCATTAGCCAGGGCATCAAACACAGTAAGGAACTCTTTGGCATCAAAGGTCAATGGAGAATTCTTCTGCCAGAGAGGTGTTGCCCACTCAAGCGGTTTGCCCTCCAAACGAGACATCACATAACCAGCTTTTGCCTGCTCTGAAGAGTATTGTGAGGGTTGAGATTCAAACTGGATAAGACAGTTTTTTTGGGTTTAAACATGGAAAATAACTGCTGAACCTATTAGAAAAGGCTCTCCCACTGAGCTATAATAGAGAAATGTGTTTATAGCAACAAAAAAGGGAAGCATTTCTGCAACAACCCTTTTTGATACACTGGGTGGCACACCTTATTGATTGAACACATTACACTATATTGGTTTCTAATTTCTGTTGCCACAGGTGCTGATCCCTATAACTTATTTTCTGGAATCTGCAGTGCAAGTGTTTCTGTTGAAGCAGGCAAATCCTGGGGTGGCAAAAAGTTACCACTGATATACTGTAAATTAATGAACAGTAAATTACCAGTATTCACTTCTTCAGCTGCACTGCAATCCTTCCCAGGCGAGAGTTAGATAAATAGAGACAGCCCCAGAAGCAGCATTAGCAACCTTTAGCAATCGCCTAGAGAGGACTTTTGGTGCAAGGTGCATTCTGGAGTTTCAAAAACTTGCTAAGGACAAACCCCATGGGGTCAACTTAAAAAACCAACCCTAAATAGTGGGTGGGATTTAGTTTACAGACAAGAAGCAAAAAAAACAACCCTGTTAAATTTTTTGCTAGCAACATATTAGACCTGAACAATCCATAGTTTAATTTCAGCAAAATCCATTTGTAGGGCCCAGTACCCAAAGCCTACAATATGCATTTAGACTTTAAGTTCATTAAGCATATAAAAATATAGTTTGCAGACATATCAATCTAAATAATACGTGAGGATAGAGATATTAGGTTCTGAGGAAAACTAAACTGCTTTCTCATTAGAACATCAAGTACCAAACAACAGGTTTGAGGGTGAAGCAATACAGTAGCTCACAAATTGAAAAGACCCACTTAGTTTGTTCAAAGCTAAGACGTCTTTTTCTTTTGTCATCAAAATGCATGTTTTGCAAATGACTCGATTAACATTTAAAAGGCCTTTCCTCATTCCTGCTTGGGGCCATCAGAGAGCAAAGAATAAAAGCAATGCCCTCCCCTCTCTGTGTTGCCTGCTACTGTATATACATCATTTCACCAAAATTGATTGCTGTTGAAAAATGAGAGGCAGATGTAAAAGCTGGATACAAAGCTTCTCTTCTTCTTTATTAAATTTGATTGTTAAGGCTTATTATGTTTTATATTAAGTAATTTGAAAGAGAAATGCAAAGTTATGCATGAAAGAAATTATCCAGTAGTAGGTAAGAAAAATACTAAAGATATAGTTTCTATCATCCAGAATGTTCGGGACTAGTGATGGGTGAGTCTGGGGCTTTTCGCTTCGGCAAATAATTTGCGAAACGCCAAGTCTCGTTTTGGACACCAGCGGGTGTCCGTTTTTTGGATGCCAACAATAGGCAAAAATGGATGCCCACGTCCAGAACAAGATTTTTCTGGTGTTTCGTGAATATTCACTATTTGGGACCTGGGGTTTTTGTAAATAAAGGATTTTTCTGTAATTTGGATCCCCAATTTATGGGGCCTATTTTTTAAAAAAAAAGTTCAAAAAACTAAAACTTTCAGAGGTTTTCTGAGCACATCGTTCAGATTTTTATTTTATTTGTGCTTTTTATGTTAGGATCTTTTAATGAATGAAATAGCATTTGAGATTTTAGAGAAAATTAGTTCCTCTAAACCTCTAAAACCACTAAAATGAGCGTGGTGATAGTTGAGCATCTCAGTCTACTAAAAATTACTCAAACATTATATAAATTCAATATGATTTTCGCTACCAATATGGATGATCACAGTTTCATTTGGATTGAGTACAATCTACTGTTTTAAATTTTCAAAGAAAAAGTAAATCACTTTTCAAAATAATAAAAATTGAGTCTGTGGGAAATAGCCTTTCTGTATTTCTAAGCTTTCTGGACCCTATACCTGTACATTTATGGATCAATCACATATTATTTCTCAAGCTCAAAAATCCCCAACTATAGCAGAGCTTGGCCAACAGGTATTGGACTGCAATTCACTTTAAGGCTATGGTTGACATGCCACCCACTGTATGTAAAATGTGGCAATACTTACCTACATTATAGAAAGATTATAACAATAAATTGGTAGTGACATGTAATGGAGCATTAAAAAAGAATCCACAAAGACATTGGGAGGCCTATTTATTAAAGATTGAATTTTAGTAGTTTTAGAAGTTGTTGAAACTACAACTAAACTCACTTTGTATGAAACTAAGACAATGTCATGACATTTATTAAAAGGAATAAAAAAGTATAAACGGAAAATAATACTATACTATCCTGTAAAAACATCCAAATACCCTCTAAAAGTCCAAATTGATGTAAAATGGTCCAATAGGATTAGTGCATCTCCCAGTGACTTCTATAGGCCCTCAAAACGTTTTGTATTAGAGGTTTTTACGGTTTTTATTCTTAATAAATCTCACATTTTTAGAGCTTTTTCTTTTTAAAAAAAAGGGAAAAACCGTAAATTTTGTTTGAAATTCGATCGATTGCAACAATTTTATCGATCGATCGAATATTTTCTATTCAATCGTTCGACCAATCGAATTGCAGTAAAATCTTTCCAATTTGATATTCAACTTTGAAGGATTTTTATTCTCCAACAATTCCCATCTATTCACATATTCGAATTCAAGGGTTTTTTAACCCTCAATTTGGACCAATAGTAAATCTGCCCCATATGGCATGAGTTGGCCGAAGTAAAGGAGACATCTGACAGAAATGCATTCAGAATTATAAGTGTGCTGATTCCAACAGTAACATGTCTGGGGTAAACTAAATTGCTTTTTATTGGGGTCAGATTCTCCTCTAGAGATAATAATGCACTGGCCTGGGGATCTAACTAAGCATCTCACCACCAACTTATTTCCCAAGGCTCCTTTTTACCCCAGCACATGCACTGTATAGTAAAATTGGACACTTTTAAATGTACTGTGGACTAATCTTCATAGAGAATGCTCCTGTGACAACAAAAGATGTTCTGGCATTAGAACTGTACATCTGTCCTGGAGTGCGGTTGTGCTGGTCTCAGTAATTTCATTTTCACTTATTCCAGAAGGCTTTGTTACTATAATTCCTCCCTTACTGACAAAAAGGATCATTTGATTTTATCTGTCACGGTACAGGTTGAGTACAATTTCGAGCAGCAGGGTATATATTTCATAAGTAAATAAGTCTGGTACATTAATGGACTGCCACAATGAAGTGATGAACATAGACAGCCCACCCTTTATGAGATTAAGGTGGCATGCTAGGCTTTCCATGCCATTGAGTGTATTGAGTGAGTCACTCTTTGTTCTTTTATGTATTTATTACTTGAAAAAATATTGCCTGGCTGCAATACTTACAGCCTTGTTTAGCTATGTAGAAAAATTGCAATCTCTTAACACTGATTTACCTGCTTATTTTGGAAGGCAAGGTCCCCTTGGTAATGCCAGATCAGAGAAAAGAGCAAGTTTACTCTGGCAAGTTTATCTGTCAGAAAAAGCTGCATTTAGAAGACTGTTCTGCAAGAGATAAAGGATTAACCCATGCAATAAAGGGGATGGAACTGACAGCAGTTGGAAGCCCTGTGTGTATTTGATCTCAGCTTTACAAACTGAAAAGCTGTGGAGCTGAGTTTCCTTGCAGTGAAAAATGGAACATGATATTCAGAATATATTCAAAACACTGAGGCAGATAAACACCTAGACCTAAAGAACAAAACAGAACCCAAGGGGTCTCCAGGTTTGACTATAGTAAATTCCCAGCATCTTCTGTAAATTTGGGGGGAAGTTCTAGGGGGCATATTTAGTATGCTGTGTAAAAAGCTGTGTAAAATAAATGGTGAATTTATCAAGGTGTGTGTAATTTAACACTGCAAACATCAATTTTGCCCCAGTGATTTTACACTGCATCTGGCAAAAGTCTAAGAAAAAACAAGAACGTTTTACACAGTTTTTTACATGGCGAAGCCTGGTGATGTGTGGTGTATTAGCCCACTGTTTTTACACAGAATAATAAATATGTCCCCTAGTGTATCATGCAAAATGATAAAGTCAATTGTTTCTTTGATTTCTGTTTCTTTTCGTTGGTATCAGTGGCATAACTACAGAGGAAGCAGAATGTGTGGCTGCAGGGGTGCCCCCATAGGGGGCCACATGAGGCCCTAATTAATTTGCTGTGGGACCAGTAACATTTACTTATACCACTAAGATGTTCCTTTTTGTTTGATATACAAACTATATGTATGTTTTTATTTATATAGTGCTACTATAGCTTTTGCCATGCTGAATTTTTAAATTTGAGCTTTTCAATTTTTTTGAGCTTAGTAAAATGTAAAGTCTAAATCGAGTTTTAGCTCAAAATAACTCGAATCACAATAAATATTCAAATTCTAACATTGATAATTTAACCCCTAGAGTTAAAAATAGAGAAGTCTCAAGAATGATACTAGCATGAATAATTACAAAAACGATAGGAACTAATGTACACAAATGCTAAAATTCTGGACAACTGATCATGTTACTCCTTGTGAAAGTCAGATATACTGACTACAGGCTGGTTTATTCCCAAGTTTTTCCTCTCAATATGATGTAAGTTCCAGATGTTGAAGTTTCAAATGATAAAATCAGTGACATATCGTTTTGCAGGTTATTATATGTACAAAACAGCTGATCTGAGGTAAAGATGTACTCTATTCCCCTACTACCAATTATACCAATTATATCACGATTTTCTAATGAGCTTGGGAAAACTATTTGTTTGCTTAGAGAAATATTATTTAGGTATATTATATAGTTAGCTGAAGCATATGCAGGGCACTAATGCTTTTGAGTAGACATTAATTATATTGAAGAAGAATCCCTGAAGGGTCTTGTTAAGCAAATATGTACACAAAAAATCTCATGTGTCACTATTCATGTTAACTATATTTAAATTTGTATGCTCAGATGTACTGCAGGTATTTTTTCTTTTCTTTGATGTTTATTAAAGTAGACGAGTATTTGGATAGTGCTTATCAAGTTCTGTAATTATTGGAACTTTGATTTTACCATATACAGACAATGTGAATAAGGCTGAACCACCAATACAGCTTTGTAATGCACCTACTTTCATTTAGAGCAGTGATCTTGGATTATGTTAAACACATTTCTGCTGTTGCCTTTGCTACTGAATATTTATCATTGTTCATGATGAGAAAATTATGTAATGTCATTAAGTTTCGCTATACCCGGCTCCTTCCTATTACATGTCAGAGAAAATTGTACCTCAAATTAGATTCAATTACTGTAAAATGCATGTCATTCATCTGAATTCTTTGTTGTAGGCGATAGACCAGAGCTAACATTGCCTACCAGCAGGTACAGAACTTTTGAGTCTCTTGATTAATGAACTCCAGTCGATCAGATGCATGGTACAAGTCTCCTGTTATCTAAACATGTATTTTACTTTTTTAATTTATAGCCAATATTTACAAAGATCTTCAAATATTATTAAATAAAACTGTGTATAAAAGTGTAAAAATAAATGAAGCAGTGTTAAAGCTCTGTTGTTGTCTTCACATCATCAAATACCACGTATTGTAATTAGAAAAGGAAACAAGATCATTACAGTTAATGTTTTTCTATAAATATTTGTATTTTTGCAATGTATAATGTTATGAATTTATGAATGATGAATTAATTATTTCACAGCTCTTTAGACCTGGCTTAACCCAATGAATGCAGTGGGACAAACTCATGTAGCAAAGACTTTCAGAAGAGCAAAGTGGTATGGTATACATTACTGGTAAAAAGGAAAGTCTTATCCCACTCCAGGGTGCCTAATTTTAGTCACCCCCAAGTGAATGTATTTACCTACCTGAAACCCCAGGCTGGTGTTCCTATCAGCAGAAAACTGCACCAAACTGGGGTTATTCCAGCAAACACCACAGAGCAATCCTCTTCCAACTTCTTCTTTCTTCAAATTTCCTGGGGCAGACTTTTTCATGAAAGTTCCGCATTTCCCTCTAGTGCATGCACAGCTGTCAGAAGAAAGCAGAAGCTGGATGATGATCACTCTGTGGTGCTCGATGGAGGTACCCCGGGACAATTTTTCTTAGTAGGTAGGGGCATTTCTTAATTGGGGGGTTGAGTTCTTCTTTAACATTTGGCACTCCAAAGTGGGATGTAACTTCCTTCTCTTTAAAGCTAACACTGCTTTTAAAACACATAATTTTATATTCTGCTGCACATTTGCACAAAATCAGTACACCAGGTTATGAATGACCGTAATGACATTAAAGTCACAATGTAAATTGTATTCTAATTCTTGCACAACTATATAAATATCACCCTTAAAATATGAATTTCTATAAAGACAGATAGCTGAAACTAAGCCGGTGGGCCAGCCAAAAACAACAAGATTAAGGTGAATTTAATAGTTAATTTCTCAAAGTCAGTGGTATTCCAAAGCAAAGTACAATTAAATGCTACTCAGAAGCATGATAGAAAAAGGAATAGAGTTATATAGTAAATTACTGTAAATAGATGGTACATCTGCTCCAGTTTTAGTAATCCATAGAAACCAAACAGCAGGCAGCATGAAACAAATTGGATATTCTTTATCTGAAAGCTAAAGAAACTTCAGTCCTTATTCCTTATTCTATGCTATTGTATTGAGTTAATGCTTATCATTTGCATCATGCTTTCCAAACTCCAATGCTGCAGTTGCTGGAATATAAATATGCAGAGTATTTGTTTTTTTCACTTTTCTAAAATACCCAAGGGACTTTGACTTTCAGACTAATCATGTTCTGAAAATAAAGTTGTCCAACTATTATATTAATGCACTGAGCAAGTGATTTATAGGTATGTTTTATTTCTGGACAGTGTTTTAAATTGATTGTGAACTACTAAAGCAGGTGGCAGAATGCAACTGAACCTATTTACAGCCTGTGACTTGCTTGGAAAAGACAACTGCAAAACATGTTAAAAGAATATGGGAAGAATTTGCATTTTTTCCTAAGGCTAAAGGCATGCTCTTTATGGAGAAATTGCCATTTTTTCTGGGATAACTGATTTCAGTTTCAGAAAGCATAGGATAGAGTGATGATGAATGTGAAGGCATTGGTTCTGGGCAGGTTTTGTTATGACTGGTTCAAACTGATTTAATCAGTATCATAAGGCTGTCAGACGGAAACCCTTTGAAATAGTGCGGAGCACCACACATTCAGGTAATGGATGATTTGTCTTCCTAACACTATTACAGACAGGAATTGCAGGCTTAAATATCTTGATCAAAGTTTAATCACCCTATTTAGCTTTTCTAAAGGCTGCAGCTGGCCACTTTCTTCAAAAGTGAATAAGTAAAGGTACCAAGTTGATTTACAGGGGTCTGTCTTGTGCTATCCTGCACAGATATTAAACCTATCAGCCCTGCATCAGATGCTGCTTGGGGATGAATGTCCTTCCTGTTCTAAACTTCAGTCTAGCTAATGATAACTGCATGGCCTTGAGAAGGCCTTTTGACTATATGCTGCTTTTTAGGAAACACGTCAAATAAAAAGAGATTGAGAACAATGTCAATTATTGCATTTATCTATGCTATAAGCATTAAAACATAGACAGTACAGTAATTTAATATACTGTGATTTAGAGTATCTCAGCCTATTATGGAATCTCACTGCACTTGTTTGAAACACATACAAATGATCCTCTGTTTTTGTGGGATAACTCCTATATAGCCTGTTTTATTTAGGTGATGAGTTGGACAAAGGACTAGCATGGGATCATATGCCCAAGAGTATAATTGGATATACTACTTGGCAAAGCAGTTCTCTAACCAGCCAGTGGATTATTACACAGATCTAAATTGATGAGAAGTGTTTATTTGAGTTGATTAATCTGAATTAATTTGAATTTACGAGCTTTTTAAAGCAGGCAACAAAAACAACACAATGTATCAGTAATTCAATAATAATCACATTTGCATTATGATGCAGAAGAGTAGTAAGCTATAAATGCTTGACTGCTCATACAATTGATTTCAGGCTTTTGAATGCAATCACAAAAAATCCTCTACAATACAAGACAAAAAAAAGGTAATTGTGCATTGGAATAGACTTTATATAAGCTACACATAGAGGAACATTTGTCAATTTTTTAAAACTCCCATAAACTCACATGAACTCAAAATTCGACCAATCAAAATGTATTAATAAAATTGAATTATAAAACATGAATAGAATCAATCCAAAAACTCAATTCAAATTTGAATCAAAGCAAGTTTTTACATGCTTTGTAACATGAACTTTTGTTCTAAATACAGTGTAAAAAGCTGTGTAAAATATCACATGGTGGGGGGCGCATGCACTCGCAGTCCAAGATGGCCTAATCCGAAGACTGCTCCACCACAACTAGCTACTTTTAAGATATTCGCAGCTTCATACCCAATCAAACGGTAAAGCTCGAAGACCACGGAGTACATGCTTTGCAACCTCTACAAGCTCATCCAGATCAGCCTGCTCCGTTACAGAGTTCTTAAAAAAGCCTAAAAAAGCTGCATCACCACCTGTGTCTGCCACTATGGATTCACAACTGAACATATTTGATATCCAACCCTTGGAACAACTGATTCAAATCCAGCAGTCTCATTCTTCAGATGAAGTTCTATTAAGCAAATTTAAGACTATTCTCCAAAGTGAGCTAGAGCAAACAGAGAATAGGATTACAACTGACTTGTCCAAGGAAGAATGCATCACTGTTTTGGATTCTCATGAACAGGATATTATCAGTCTTCAATCCAAACTAAAAGATGTTCAAGATAATATCAAGGATTCTGACATCAGATCTAGACTAAATAATATCCAGATTTGGGGCCTCCCAGAGAGCATGACAGATCTCAAAGTGGCTGTGTTGGAATTGCTACAGACCCTTGTTCCGGACCTACCAGCTAAAGGCTTGAGATGGACAGAATCCACAGGGCACGCAGACCACGCAGACACGAGGATCCCCCAGGGATATTATTCTCCGTTTTCACTACCATCAAACTGAAGTGGCCACTCTCGCTGTGGCTAGAGCCAAGGGTAAGCTAACTTTTCAAACATACCCCTACCAGATTTATGCTGATTTGTCCTGGACCACCTTGCAGAGGAGAAGGAACATAGGCCCAATTACTATTATCTTGCAGCAGCATAAAATCCCATATCGCTGGCTGTTCTTGTTTCGCTCTTTAAATATAACAACAGACAAAACTCGATTGTTTCCCTGGAGGAGGGTCTGAATCTTTTCATAAAACTGTGCCTTGCGGATAATACCCTGAAGGACCTTTCAATTCTGCTAACCCCCCACGTAAACTGACTTCTTCTTGGGAAAAATTGAGACCCCTTTCTCAGAAGTCATCTGTTTCTGCTTCACCTGGACACAGTCCCAGACCTCAGACATGACTCTACAAAAAAGTTTATCCTTTGGATTATTGCCCTCTGGATTCTAAGGTCCATTAATACTGGTTAATGCTTCTAAATTTCGACATATTTGGCTACTGTATGTTTTGTATGTAAACATTTACTACCAAAAGGGCTGGTTGTTGCATGTTTCACTCCCTGAAGATGCAGATTTCATATGGTTCCCCTCGAGGCTGGATCTGAGGAGGTTCCAGTGGTTCCCTCGTATATTCACAAACACTATGGGATCCAATGTTACATACTGTATTGCTTAAGATTTCTATACTTCTGTTATTTTATTTTTTATCTATTAACTTTTCCTTTTTTACCTTCCACTCATTGGCTCACAAGCAAAAGTTTTCTGTACGCTATAGGATGCTTTTTTCACTGGGCCTGCTGGTCATTGGGATCCATACCCTACTGTTGCCTTAAGAATACGGTAACTTCTATCCATTTACAGCTATGATGACTCTTAAAATATTGAGCCACAATGTGCAGGACCTTAACTCCTCTCTCAAAAGGACGAAGGCTTTCGCACAGTATTCCACTTTTCATGCTGATGTAATTTGCTTACAAGAAACTCACTTTTCCCATACCTCTCACCATAAATATTTGCATAAAAAATATCCAAAGGTCCTATTGGCAACCAGTTCAACCAAAACTAAGGGAGTGGCCATATGCTTCCATACTAGCCTCCCTGTGATTTCTAATCCAGAGGGACGTTACATCATAGCTAACACACACATAGGAGATTTCCCTTTGACCATTGCCTCCTACTATGCCCAATGTTCAGCAGATAGAACACAACTAGGTGAGCTACAGTAAATGATTATCTGTGGCGACTCAAATATGGTCTGGAACCAGAGATTAGACCGCTTTTATGTCCCTGCGAAGAAGGAGGTAGAAAGCCTTAATAAGGAGGCACTACAGTTTAAACACTTAATCAGCTCTAATGGGCTTGTAGATGCTTGGGGGGGAAATAAACTGTGAAGTTCGCCAATTTTCCCATTACGCTGCCCCACATAAGCTGTCTGCTAGAATTGACCATATATTTCTCACTTCCACCTTAGTCACCTCACTTCAGGCATCTAAGCTAATCAATACTTGCTGGTCAGATCACTGTCCTGTCTCAGCTACATTATTACAAATGTCTCCACAAGCTTCGTGCCGACACTGGAGACTGAATGAATCACTCTTGAGCTACCCCGACATAGTACACAAGGTCAAGGAGAACCTTAAAAATAATTTTTCAGAAAACCATCCCTCGGTAACATCTAAAACTATATTATGGGATGCACAGAAATATTATTAGAGGAGTTTTCATCCAGATTGGGTCCCAAAGGAAAAAAACTAAGAAAAAAAGCTATTAATGTATTAGTAAAAGAATTAGATAGAAATGTATGCCCTATTCCCCACAGTATCTCATGTCTCCCAATTCCGGCAATCCCAAAGAGACTTAGACTTGTTTTTAACCATCAACGCTGGAAATATCTTACCCTGGGCCAGACATGCATTGTTTAGCACCCTGGACAAACCAGGTAAAATGTTAACCCACAAGCTGAATGAGAGAGATAAACCCATTTCAATTCATGGAGTTAGGACTCCCACACTAACAGGTAACCCTCTAAAAATAGCATATACTTTGGCTACTTTCTATCAAAAATTATACACCAAGCCATCTCTCAATTCAGAAAAAAATTTTGACAGATTTTTTAAAGATCTAGACCTCCCTTAACTTTCTCCTGACCAGGCCCTTTATGTTGATAATGAAATTATGCAAAAGGAAGTCTCCCAGGCCATAAAACAACTGAAATCTAACACTGCCCCTGGCCTTGACAATACATATTACAAAAAAATCTCTATGGAATTAACCATCCTATTTAATTTACATGCTTAATGGCTTAAGAGAAGGTCAATGTCTCCACTCAGAATCCCTGCAAGCCAAAATATCTGCTATACCCAAACCAGATACAGATCTTTTTGATTGCAAAATTTATAGACCTATCTCGGTTTTAAACACCAACATTAAAATCCTCGGTAAAATCATAGCTATGCAAATGAATACTTTTCACCCTGCTATAATAAATAAAGACCAAGTAGGGTTTATCCCCGGGAGCCAGGCTTCTGATGCTACTAGACACCAAATCCTCCTTATTCAGCGAGCTCAAGTAGATGATGATAAGTCCATGGTCCTTAAACTTGATATATGTAAAGATTTTGACTCATTATCCTGGGACTAATTATACTACGTTTTAGGTAAATGGGGGTCCAGCTCTAAATCATTAATGTGGGTTAAAGCGCTATATACCTCCCTGTTTGCCTTAGTGAATATTTTAGGCTTTTCCTCCAAACCTTTTAAGATCTGCAGAGGAACTCATCAGGGTTGCCCTTTATCCCCTACCCTATTCAATTTAGCCATAGAACCTTTGTTCTAATCCTAATATTTCTGTTAATAGCATAGGTGGGGAACACCACAAAATTAACCTTTATGCGGATGATTTAATCCTCATTATTTCTAAACCAATGACTTCACTTCCAAACCTATATAAACTTCTGGATATATTTAGCACCATTTCAGGACTTCAGATTAAACAATAAAAGAGTCCCTGCATATTAATTTCCCGCATGAGGTTGAAAAATATCTTCAGCTTAATTTTGAATTTCCTTGTTAGAAATTAAATGGATTTTTTGACCACCTCTATAAATTTAATTACCCACCAATGTTTAAATCCTTGACCGCCCTTTTGAAGGGATGGAGTTCTCATCACATATCCTGGGTTGGCCATATAAACTCCATTAAAAGACCTTACCTATTTCAATCCCGGCTGATAACCTAGGACGGTTTGAGACAACGATGCTGAGGTTTGTTTTGGCTGGGAGGAACTCTAGATTAAATAAATTTACCTTATTTCAGCCTAAAAATAGTGGGGGTCTAGGACTCCCCAAACTCTCTCGCTATTATAAAGCTGCTCAATTGGCACAGATTTTAGCACTCCATTCCCTAGAAGATAGCCCGCATTGGGTCTCCCTGGAGGCTTCCTTCACCCAGCCATATTCTCCCTCAGCTTTAATCTGGTATCCCTTGGTGAAAAGACCCAAAACAGCTAGCAGATGTCTTCAACACACTCTGAAATTGTGGGACACAAACTAAAAGAATCTGAAGTTGTCCTCCCCTTTCAGTCCCACAACTCCTATAATAAGAAATCCACTTTTTGTTCCTGGCCTTTAGATCGTGGTCAGAACATAATATTTGGCACTAGGTCAGTTTTATTCTTCTTCAGGTCCTTTCTCCCCCCAACAGCTGATAACAGGGGGAAAGGTTCAGGCTACACCAAATTCTCCATTTTGTTATTTCTCAATGGTCCCAAGCTAAGAGTAAAGAGGTCCCAGCAACTGTCTTTGAAAATTGGTGTATGCGTTCTCCTAAACTACTCAAAGTAGTATCCAGTCTTTACAACATGTGTTTGATACCCTGCAACCCCAGGTGCTGCCATGTATGTCAACCTGGCATAATGATTGATCGAGAGAGAGTTAGACCCAGAGGTCTGGGACTGAGCGTGGACTACAGCTAAGAAATTATCAAATAACTTTTCCTTGCAGGAGTCCAACTATAAAGTACTTTTCCGTTGGTATCTTGTTCCTGCACGGATAGCCAAATTTTCCCCCTCAGCAGACCCTAGTTGCTTCAGGGGTTGCGGGGAAATAGGTTCAATGTACTACACATGGTGGACATGCCCTATGGCTCGCAGATTTTGGTTCAGAGTTTTGAACATGGCCTAACCTGTATTTGAGGTTTCTTTACCTAGGGACCTGGTTCTAGCTTTACTAGGCATCAAACCTGTAAGTTTGAACCATACCCATTTCCGATTGTTCCCATTTTTTATGATGGCTGCCAAGAAGACCCTAGCACTGGCCTGGAAACAAAAACTTATCCTATTTGATTCTGTAAAATCCAGAATTGACTGGATTATGTCCCAAGAAAAAATGACTAGCATTTTATTAGATACACACCATAAATTCTTATCAACCCAGGGTCCTTGGATCAAATATAGATATGGGCCTAGTGCGCCGAACATCCTTTTCTCGTTATAATTATACGCTACCTTTGATTTAGAGCCGAAGTTATATTGTTTTACCCTTTCTTTTCCTGCAATTTTATCTTACATGAATATCATTGTACATTTTATGGTCCAATGTAGTGCTGATGCTAACATGGCTATTTCAACATTGACAGTAATTACACTTGTTACTTAGGATAATTTTATTTCAACATGAACGCTTGAGATGTTTATTGATATAACGTTCAGTACAAATTTGTTTTTGTTAAAACAATAAAAATTTATTGAAATAAAAATATCAAATGGTGCGTCATTTTATACTATGTGAATGCCAGATTTTCTGCTGGTATTTTACATTGCTTCCAGCTGAAGTCAATATAAGAAAAAACACATAAAAATTTGACGCTATTTTATGAAATGGTAAAGCCTGGCGATGTACGGTTTGTACTGTATGTATTGTCTGTATTATCTCGCAGTTTTTTACAGAGCATAATAAATATATCCCTTAAAATGTTATTTCTGCACTCATCATGATCCAGATTTTCCCTTTAAAGGTTTATTCAAAGCTTTAACTGCTAAAAACATTGACCTGACATTCAGATGTCTGAATGGCAAAAATCAAGCACTTATTTGGCTTCTAAAGTGGCATATCACAGCTATCTATTGGGTTCACAATACCATTGCTGCTCTATATCTACTCAGTACAGATCTCTGCATATTATATTTGCCCTTGAAATGCAATAAACATGCAATAACTCGAAGAAAAACACAAAACAATTTTTTACAATCTTTTACAAAGAGTTATTGGTTTCCTTGAAACCATTTAACTGTGCTGAATACAAAAATACTTGACCCTATCTAAATCCATACTAGTGGTAACAATACTATTGAGTTTTTTAAATTTTCAAATTATTTTTAGTAGATACAGTATAGGGGCAGATTTATCAAGGATCAAAGTGAAAATTAGAATTTTAAAATTTGTGTAATTCAAAGTAATTTTTGGGTACTTTGACTATTGAATAAGCCAAAATTAGATTTGAAATTAAGAAATTCAACTCAAATTGATTCAATAGATGAAATGAAAAAGTTTGACTTTTCGAATATCGAAATTTATCATGCACTGTTTCTTTAAAAAAATTGACTTTGCCATCTTAAAACTGCCGAATTGCTGTTTTAGCCTATGGGGGACCTCCTATATGGAGTCTTGTGTTGGACTTTGAGAAGTCGAAGTTTTTTGGGGCAAATCATTTGAATCGAAATCAAATGCACTAATCATTCGATCTGAAAGATTTGAAGTTGATCAAATGCGCTAATCATTCAATTTGAAAGATTTGAATTTGATCGAAAACAGACCTATTCGACCAAAAAATTTGGATGCTTTGGATATTTTTTGAGGCTTGATAAATATACCCCATGAGGTATGGTGATACAAATTAAATAAAGACCTGTTATCTTGAAACCCCCTATGTCCAAGCATTTGAGATACAAGATCCAATGCCTATAATTTGCTACCAAATGGCACCATGAATTTTTTTGTGCCAAAACCTATCTTTTACCTTAGCAATGAGTGTTTTCTAAATATCTCTATCAATATTACCCATCCAATTAGGGTTCTAACTTCAACTCACACTAGCTATATGCATGCCTATATCTGCTTAAAGGAGAACTTAACTCCCTTTCTTATAAAAACCCTACAACCTACCCTCCATAGTCCCTCCTCCCTGCTCCACCCACACAGGAGTTACCATAAGTATATACCCTAAGCCAGTAATTACCTCTTGTTGCAGAGAGCGGAGCTCATGGCGGGCCATCTTCAGCTTCTTTGGTAATCTCAAGAAGGAAGGGCCATATCGGTGCACGGTTCACTACAACTTTGCATGTACGGAAAGTGACAAATATTACCAAAGTGCCGTAAGAAGACCTGAAGATTACAGAATCACTTGAATATGGCCCCTGTGAGCTCTGCTGCATTGACTCTGCAACAAGAGGTAATTACCAATTATGGGGTATTTACTTGTGGTAACTCCTGTGTGGGAGAGGGCAGGGAGGGGGACTTTGGATTGTAGGGGGTTTTATTAGAAAGGGGGTTGAGTTCTATTTTAAGTACCTCCCACAGACCAAATCGATACTTGCATACATATCGTTTTTGCTCATAAAATTAAAACAATACCTCTTTAAAAAAAGAGAATAAGTCAAACTTGGATAAATGCCATAAATCACACATAAACTGAAAGAAAATATGTAATACCATAAACACAGGAAAGACTAAATCTTTATGACAATTTAAAAAAAATACAACTTAATAAATTTAAGTAATTGAATTAGGTTGAATAAGATTATAGAAAACACAGTATCTGAATATAATTAGCAATCAGAAAAATGGGTGGTAAACATATCTCATGAACATCTCTGTGTCATATTTCTCATGGAAAACAATCCATTAAACAAATTAAATAGAATATTTAGAGGATCATTGTTACTAACCATGGATGCACAAGACCCAGAAACAGCTTATATAAATTGGTTTATACAAATTCAAATATATTTTAACAAGGCTTGCAGTGGCACATATGACATTTTCATTTTCAGGATTTTTTTGGGGGGTTTAAATTATATTCTCTGTATGTTACAATCTATATTACATTGTGTCCTCTAAAAAATGTACATACATGAGAATATTTTTCTAGAAAAAGTCATATGTTATAATTTTTAATATTGTGCTTTGTAATAGGATAATTTAACTCATGAATTCTTAAATTATTTGTTTTGGACTGTAAAGGTTTCCTTGTTTGAAGGCATAGGGGCATAGTAGTGGATGGATTGATAAATATTTGAGCAAGGGAATTGGGTAAATAATTTAAAATCGTGCCCATTTTCTCAGTTTTGTTTTTTAGTATATAAACTACAGGTGCCAGTGTTGCATTATCCACTCAGTAGTAGTCCACAACACTTAGGGGGGTTATTTACTAAAACTCAAATTAATATAACGAAATGGAGCACCAATTGATATCACATGATTAAGAACTCGACTTCAAATTGTCAATGTGAAAACTCTAATTTCTGTTATTCTAAATGCTCAGGACCTGGGGTTTTCTGGATAACTGATCTTTCTGTTGTATATTTATTAGTTAATTTGCCCCTGACTGATCATACTGGATCCATGTGATTATTTAAGGTTTATTGAAGCAGAGGTAATTTGGGCATGCATATCAATGTTTTTTCATGTATAAATACAGGGCCTGCCAGTGGACTCCTCAAGGACATGGATAATGATTGGATAGTGACTTAGATACAGTGATCTCCCATGCAATAATAGTGCAATAATCAGCTCTCCTCGAGTCAAAACTCCATCTTCCACAGAATGGGACCTGCAAATTCCACTACATAGAGACCAGTGGGAATGAGTATTCATACAAGCTCCAAAACTTTGTCACTCCTTGAACCACCAAGAACTGACACTAAAATTAACATACAAATGGTACTATATATGACACCAGATAGGATCCATGCAGCATACCCTAAAACATCTCAACTATGATAGGGATGCCAACTGGATACTGGCTCTCTATTCCGCATATGTTTGTCATGCCAAAAACCTCTGGTTGCATGCCCAGCAGACCATTAAGTAAAAAAACAGCTTAAACATCCAACCTAACCCAGCCCTGGCCCTCCTAGGACTCCATGTACAACACATTGAGAAACATTACAAACAAACTGTCTTCCAAATACTGCTTGCCAGCAAAACTCTTCTGGAAAAAAATTGTAAAAAGAGCACACTACCCTCCTGCCAAGGAGATACAAGTGGAGACTGAACAAATCCAGCTGTATGAACAGACCATTATAAACTCTATCCGCAGTTAAAACCAAGAGCCACCTCAGTTCCAAATGTGGAACGTCCCCCCTCAGCAAATTGCTTACTGTCCCCATCAAATTCCCTTACTCTACTCAACAAGATCTTATAAAAATAAAACGTAATCTCCCGTAATACTTTAGAAAGTGATGCCATTTTCTTTCGTTACAGGCCTGTTAAAAATAAAACATGCAAGATCATGCAGTGCAGGCGATAGCAAAGGAGAGTCAAATACTGCTTGCAATAGCAATTATATTTACTAATAAATTAAAAAATCTTGACATTTGAATATTTTTTTAAATTACATATTCTTTCATTTTGAAAAATGTTATATTTGAGTTTACACACTAGGGGGCAGATTTACTAAGGGTCGAATTTGAAATTCGACCATCAAAATGTTTTAGGGCATTTTCGATTGAAAACAGACCAAATAGAAAATCATTTCAATCATTCAAATGCATTGTTCGATTCAAACAATTTTCAAAAATGTTCAAATATACTCCTGAAAGGTTCCTGGAGGTCCCCCACAGGTTAAAATAGCAATTTGGCAGGTTTAAGGGGCGAAGTGTCAAATTCAATTTTTTTTTTAAAGAGACGGTACTTCGAAACTTTAAATTTTTTTCAATTTAAATCAAATTATGGGCTATTAGATAGTCGAAGTAGCCAAAAATTACTGCAAAATTTGATTTTTTTTAATTCAAATTTTCACGTTGATCCTTAAATCAAATGTGCCCCTAAGTTAATAAAGATTTGCTGTTAAATTGATGTCACTTAAATTGCATAATTCTGAATACAAATGAAGATTGCATTGTTTAAATTAACACCAGTAAGTATATACAGGAATCTCAAAACATACACAGCCATACTGGAGACTGAATCTTATTTTATTTGTTGCAGCAATGGTGCAAGCTGCTTTTATGTTGCTATAATTGTCAAGAATAGTCAGACATACTTAGGACAATGATAAATTAAATGCTTTGCATTTAAATGTGATAGCAACCGAGTTAACATTAGGAAGGCTCTATTTTTAATTATGTTTTTAATTCATTTCAGCACAGAGTTAATTATAAATTGATTTAATTATAGTGTAAAAAAATCAAACCAGTCTTGAATAACACTAATCAGCTGTATGAAAGTTTAAATAAAAAAGGTTAGTACCCACAGTGCAAATTAGAAATGCAAAAATAGACTAGTGTGGATGTATTTTGTTTAATAAGTATGAGGATTACAGATTTGAAGCTGTGTAGGTGTTTTGGGATATCAGTTTTATTTATTCCATTCTATTCCTTTCATATCACTGAATGAATCATCTTTACCTATTAAAATCAGTATTATTGCAATCAGGGTCGGACTGGGGGGCACAAGACCCACCGGAACTCCTGTCCAGGGCCCCCCGTCCAGTACCCTGAAGCGCCGAACAGTGCATGTGCTAATGGCAAGCATTTTTTCTTTTTTTGGAGAGGGGGGATCTGGCCCAGCTGGGGGTCCATGAAGGTCAGAGCCCACTGGGTTTTTTCCCAGTGCCCCGCTGGGCCACTCCGACCCTGACTGCAATGTAGGGTAAGGCCATACTGTATGTACAGAGAGGTGGGACATGTAATATGAACAGTGCGATATTTGAGTTATTTTAAACATCTTTCCCTTAATGCAACAGAAGAGGACACACATAACAGCTCACTTTTTGCAATCCAGCAAATCCTTTTGGTGATATTCCATCTGTATCTATTTTTGTTACCCTTGAACTATTTTAATGTACAGTATGTTCAATAAAAAGTTTTTCCATACTTTCAAGTCTTGCAGACTGCGTTGAGTAAATCTGCCATTTTTGCTTTGTGTCAAAATTCACAAACTGGCACAAAAATTTACTAAATTGCACTGGAGTCAATTGGAGGGCAAAATCGCATACATTTTCACTCAGTATACTGTTACACTCGTATCCTACTTTGTTAGAAGACCATCATATCCACTATATTACAAATGCTTTTTCAACAGAAAAAAGCCTCCCATGTTGCCAGTTTGTTTTTACATTACCTCTGGTATCTACTACTACACTATGGGCAAAAATCAGTTCAGTAAGAAAAAAGTTTTATTACATGAAACTCATAGACGGGTTTTAATTTGAGATGTAATTCAATTCAAAAAAATGAAACCAGCCGTGTGTAAAATTTTTGCAATGGGTTTGCAAATATTTTTGCTTTGACAAAACACAAATAGTCTGCAAATATGTACATGGCAATATTTTTGCATGTTATTATATAGCCCTATGTGATTAAAGAGATGTTTTATACAGACACAGCCCAACTCCTGCTTAGCTACTTAACTACCAATTAATGAAATGCATGGCAATATCTTGTTGGATGATATTGGCCATCACTTTTATTCATTCACAACAAAACAAAAATAATGTATATAAACAACCATTGTAAACATTACAGAAATATTACATTGCATAGCAAACATTTACAAAACATCTTGTTCTAATAAATTAACAACCCTGGGCCCCCTTTAAGTCATCCCTTACAATGAGCAATGCCAACTATCAGCAATCCCTAGCTAAGTGTACATGATGAATACTGTTCATTTGTCACCACTATAATGGAATATTTACTTCCTCCAAAGCCTTTAGATTATGTTATATCCATTAGTTATTACCATAGTAATACCCCAAGCCCCAGTAGGCGGGATGGGGACCTGCATGCTGTTGCTCTATATAACATTCCATATAACATGGAATCTTATTCCTTGGTGCATACCTAAATCTCCAACCCACCATCTACAACCTTTCCTAGTATATTTTAAAACTCCCCTATCCCTGCTAACTATGGCACCTTTCCTCTTATGCTTTGTACAGTCTCCAGGGCTCAATTTCCCAGCTACACAATGCATAAGACCTAAGGAAGTTTCCTACATTATTTGACTTGAAAGGTGCTGACTTTCTGGGGGGGGGGGTGAGTTTAAGTGTGCTGGCATGCAAAATTGTGCATAGTATCCAAAACTTCCCTCCCTCTACTCTAACTGGACTGACTACTTCACTACATTATCATGAGATATTAAATTTCAGCAACTGAATCCCTTTTTTGAACTGAAGTTGAATTTGGGCTGGGTACAATAAAAATCCTATGGTTATCATTTACTGAGAGAAAAAACGTTTTGTATAGACAAATGTATCCAATACAGATACTTTTTCTCACTCCTGTATTTTAAATAGACTCACTTTGAATATACTCAGCATTTTTATATTTTGTAAAGACTCTGATTTAATAACAGTTAAGTTTAACTTTAGAGCTGTTGACTCCTTTTATGGAATTTATATAATTTTTTTTGTGATCAATGTGCATAACACATTAACTCTGGCGAATACTTATTATATGGTATACGAACCATAAATGTTCGGGACATGGGATTTTCCAGATAACGTATCTTTCTGTAATTTGACCTTCATGCCTTAAGTCTACTAGAAAATCATGTAACTAAACCCAATATGCTGCATATTAATCATTTTTTCTCCACTTTTAGAAATGGGGAAAAATAAACTACTTATGACCAGATATTACACTTCAGCTCTGGTCTCTATAGAGGAAGGGGTTAAAATGATGGTGCCCTGTGACCACACTATGCAGATCAAGCTGTCACTGAGAGCAAGGAGGCAGAATAAAGACAGATGTTTTCATACTTGAAGACAATTGATTGTTTTCGATTGGTATTCATCCATTGTTTGGAATGCAGAATGAATAAAAGTTGTGCAGGTCATAGACGTTAAGAAGCTTTTTTTTCTTTAGCAATTGGGGAGTGTGTGTCAGTTTTGATTTATGAAGTGTAGCTGCAGGCTTGTTAGCAGTTTGGTTGTCAGTCTCCTGTGATATGTGTACCTCATAGCACAATATTCTGTGATTACTTTCCTGTTGTGTTCTTGGGGCATCTCAGATTTCACCTGCATAGTGCAGACATTACTAAAAGAGATAGATATGTTTCTCTATAAATTTTCTATTCTGCAAAATTTACATGTAGATGGATATATATACACACACACATACAGTATTTGTGTGTATGTATGTATTTATACACTTAAACACTTGTATCTATAATACAAGGTAAATGTAGTATGTTTATATTTGGTTTGGTACTTCATATATTAGTGTCTTAGACTAATGGCACATAAAATGTTTTGCGCTCTGTTGTACTGAAGAGCAAACAGCACTAACTCCCTGGTACCACTCCCCATACCACATCTTTCACCACCAAGTTTGCCATAGGCAGAGAATTCCTTAGTACAGTAGCAGGTAAGGCTCCCCTGTGCCAAAAGACTTTCCTGATATTGGCCCATACATCATTATATCTATTGTGCCTTTTCACTATTAGCTTTCTAGTCACCAGTGAGAATACTGTATAACACAGGATTATATAAAGAAATATACCATTATTTCAAGAAAATCAACATGCATTGTATCTGCAGAGGTCACTAAGTATATATTTATGAACATGTTGCTTATTCTTGTAAATCACAGTATACTTCAATACACTTTGATATATGTAACCAACAAATCATTTGTTTTAATTTTCTTGATTCCTACAGACCCTGTTGTGTAGCACTTATATATTTGAAGACCAATATTAATTTCAATGAAGATCAAATTGCCCTTACTTTGCACTCATTTTAACAATATGGTTATAGGTTATTTATGCCTCATGCATATGACCTTTCATTATTTTGTTTATTTTTGCGAGGGATTACAAGAACCTTTTGATTTTTTTCTAAGATCTTAGCTTTATAGGATTCTCCTCCTCCCACTGCTTATTTAATAATGTAAAAACAGTGTATAGGATATGGCGGGAAAAGAGAAGACATCAGAAACAGCAGTTTTTATAATGGTTAGAAAAACAGTAATAGTGGGAGTTCATGGACAGTGTTTAAAGCTTGAAAAGACAAAACATAAAATCTTAAGCTTTATATTTGAGAAAGGCATTGGTAAGGGTAAGAATAAAATACTTATTTGTGAAACAAGGCTGTTGCTTTAAACCTTAAAGATATTTCTGTATTAATTATTTCTTTGCAACAAGATAGAAAAGATGATTTGTGTCAAGATAACACAGGATATGATGGATGTACCTGCCTTTAATGGCTATGAGGGGGTTATTAAATAATATAATTTTTTTCTGGTTGCAGAAACTCACATTTTTAGAGAAAAAAACTAGTATTTTGCAAGATTTATTGCACCCTGAAGCTGCAAAAAGTCAGAATCCAAAAATCTGCCATCACAAATTTGTCAAGGTCATGTACAAGTTAATGGCAGATGTCTCTTATACAATTTTAAGATATTGCGGTCTGCTCTCCGTTTCATCCGATAATGTGAAAAAAGTTTTTTTCCTAACCCAACTATTTCGAGTTATTTTATTAATAAATAAGATAACATCGTGGATGGGAGTTTGGTCGAGCTTGGTTTAATAAAAATATGAGACAAATTCAAGTTTTAGAAAATAAACACCTGAATTTTGTTTCAGTTAACATTTTTCATGTGACAATACATATCTACTAGCTATCCAGTTATTGCATGGAATATGATATTGGTGTTGCTTTTAAATGTTTGGTTGTTTTTTAAAATTTTGGTTTACGAGAATATCATAGTTACATATGTCTCTAAATACTGTATTTCCATAGTAACTAAATGCTTGAATCTTCACCTTCTTTTAAAATGCAAATGTATTAGAGTTTATCACCACTTTCAAGACTGAGAATCATATCCAAAGTGATTCTATATTTTTTCTTTGGGTATGGCAGGTGTTCCTGAAATGTGTGTCTGGATACATTCAGGGGTAGACTACAGCCAGTTAAGCAGACTCTTGGGGGTAAATGTTGATTTGCTGTCTTGTATATCCCCAGAAAGTACTGAAAGTGGACTCTTTACAACTATGTTAAGAGCAAGTACAAGTCAACCAATGTTTTATCTAAAAGAAAGTCAGAACTCTATTGAATGTTTTGGTCATGGCACAGTTTCATAAAGATCATGATGATGTCTAAGAGAGAAACAGCTGACACCTATTAAGGAAAGTCTAGTTGTTTAGTTTATCAGCACTACATGGCCTTATCCTTTTTCCAGGATTGAATTTTCAAGGATTCCAAATTAATGGCATGGTGTGTGTTCCATGTCTCTGGAGCCCACATGTTAGCTTTTCTGTCTGTAGCTCAGATCACTGCATGTGGCAACAAAATGGATATTAAATTAATAATAGAGGATTTTTAGCTGAGCTTTTAAGAAACGTGAAGAAATTGCTCGAATACCAAATCATTAAAAGTGCATCACTCAGCTCAAGTCGCAAATCCCACAATAAATTAAGTAGAAACAGTGTTCACATATTTAATATCCTTTTGGTATAAAAGAGTAATTATTTTCAGAATGAAAGATCAAAAAAAAAGGAAAAAGACCACTATATGTATAAAGTGAAGGAAGACAAGGAGTAAATGGAGAATGGATGATTATAATTAATCTCTAGACAACCTTGGTGAAAAAAAGAAATCTAAGGCTAGTAATATCCGAATATCAGAATATATCAAAATAATAAAAAGCATCTGTTGACTCCACAATTTCCCTAATGTCCTTCTGACATTTAATCTGTCACACCAAGCACCTGGTAGAAGTCAGCTAAAGTATTTTATTTTTCCCCACTTTTTTCATTGAGGGATCCTGGTGAAAATTAAATGCTCTATGGGGTGGAGAACGGGCTGCAAAGGCATAGCTGTTAGCTTCCAAGGACTAATATCAATACGTTTAAGAAGACCAGGATCATATAGTACATGTAACTGATAACATTCTTATTTTTATTAGTGAATATTCTATAATATCATATGACTCAAATGACATTGATTATGATACCAGGAAAGGTAGGGAAAGTATACAAAAAGAAATGTGATTGTGCAGGGGATCAGATAAATATGTTCCCACCATTGCCAGGCAAGGACATAATTAATGCCCCATGACAAAAATCTTATACTCTTGAAAAACATATATGTAAAAGGAATAGCAAAAAAGTATTAATACTCGTCTTCCATCTTTATCATCTAAAGGCTTTTGCAGATTAGCCCTTACCTTGTGTAAATGCAGATTGAATTACAGGAGTAATATGCACTAAAAGCTGTGTAGGGAATACTGGTTGGGAAACCCAGTTTTACACCATGAATTTCCATTGTGAAACAAAATGGGTGAAGTTTAGCCTTTGAGGTATAACAGAACATCCGGGTTAATTGTCGACCATGTGTCTGCACTTCATTGATGCAGCCCAATAAGGGAACAGAACTGGGTTACACTACCAGGCAGGCCTCTGATTCACATGCCTCATCATTAAAATGCTTTTCATGTGGACCCAATTCCATGATTCTACATATATTGATCAAAAACAAATGCACTACTCAGTCCCAATAAAGGTGAAAACGGTCTGTAGTTTCATATGATCAGCAACTGTCCTGGCTGTGCTTTTAAATTCAATGAATAAGATTTAGCCTATAGGGTATGTCATGAAATGAAAATATTAGGAGTATCATTGCATCATTGGAGGAATCTTTGCCAGGATTTGTATACATATAAGAGGATAACTCCACTCAAAATGTGCAAGACCGGCTTTAATAATAAATTACCAGTGCATTTAAAGGTCCTCAATAATTGCTATATAGTATAGTGTTTTGTGTCTCAATATGTACTACTCAAGTACATATTCTAATTCTATTATGATTAGATATCTGAGTGTTTGATGAATGACAGTTGTCGAGTAAATGAGTGCCTTGACCACTTTTAAGGGGATGTTCACCTTCAGAAAAAAGTACAAAAGTGAACAGCCCATGAAATTAAAACAGTTTTCTAATTGATTCTGGGTTTTTAAAATGAAGTCTTATAGAAGATACGTATGAAGACATTCAGCTTTCCAGTTCCTCTTTGCTGGATCTAAATGAACCTTCAAATCCCTGTTTAGCTTGGTTTCCTGTTTCTATCCCCTGCAGCTTGGCAAAAAAAAACAAAGCTCTATTGCGCATATGCTTTTTGTTCCTGGTTCATTTGCATATCGGTGATGCCATTGGGTGGCACACTTTAGCCAATTGCATCAATGACTTGCAAAAGGGGCATGATCAGTAGAGCTGAATCACCAAACAGTACTTTCTCAGCAGCTCCCCAGCTGGGGGAGAATTGGAGATTTTCTCAGTACTGGCAAAGAGGAGCTGCAGAGGTAGATATCTTGGTGATACTTCATTTTAAGAAACCAACATAAATTAGAAAATGTTTGTACTGGCATGAACTTTTGCGAAATCAGATTTATCAAAATATCAGTTTTAGCAAATTGTATGTAAAAACATGTACAACTTCTACTTAAAAAATATGTACAATTCCAAAATAGCATGACATTGATTTTATGCATTCCAATTAAAATATATCATTTATTTGAAGTTCACTTACGCAACATCTAGCATGGAAAGATTATTTTTATACATCCTTTGTTTGAACTACTGCCAGAATCAAATTATTTATTCCAGTTTCCTTGGATATAATAACCTAATTTTGCTGGTCTAGATTAATTTAAATTTATATTGTTTTCTTGCCTGGGCTCACAAAGCATATTCTGAACTGCGACCTTCCCTATGATATTGTATTGCCAAATAATTATTCATTTTTGTCTACTACCTAATGTCTTAAGTAACCCCTTCATATGCCAATGCATAATAAAAATAACATATTAAGCATTATATATATATTTCCCTGTGTATACTGTCACGTCTAGACAAGAATGGTCCCTGTCAATTGCAGCAGATGAAAGGATATGCAGTTGCATCTTAGTCTTAGCGTGTCACCATGACAATTTTATTTGAATTCTACATTACCTGGTACTGCCTAATTTATAACTGTGTTCCCTATATTGGGCATGGTGGGTTAGCAAGATTCAGATGAATACCTGTTGCTGCATCCTATACATGTAAACAGACAAAGCAAAAAGTACTCTATGCTTTCTGATGTTTGCTACACTGGCCTGCTGGAAAATTGTTCTTGGCATAGCCTATATCTCTTAATATTGAATGGATATCATATTTAGTTTATGTATACCACACAGTATTTAAATCTAATCGAATATAGAATGAGGTAAAGTATCAATTGTAATTATTTATTTCCACAAACAAAGAAGAAACACCCCGTTCTATTTCGAATAATTCCTTAAAAACTTACATATATACCCTCCCAGGATCGTTTCTTCATTTCTATCAAAGACCACTATGGTGATGCCAAGGTTAAGAGAAGAAGGAAAACTTGGAATCAACCCGGGTTAATTACTCATTAAAGTGCCATGTGCTCGAATAAATATCTAAATAAATATAATGACGTGTAATTAATTATAAAAAAACACCTTTAGGTTTTAACAAACTTGCTAGGTATTATTTGATTAGTATAAACAATCAATGAATTATTTCTAAATTACTCTAATGAAGTGCAATCAGTCATACAATTTGTTGATTCCAAGTTTTCCTTCTTCTCTTAACCTTGGCATCACCATAGTGGTCTTTGATAGAAATTAAGAAACGATCCTGGGAGGGTATATATGTAAGTTTTTAAGGAATTATTCGAAATAGAACGGGGTGTTTCTTCTTTGTTTGTGGAAATAAATTGAATGGATATCAGTCATCACATCCCCAGAGAGTCAACTCAGCAAGATATCAGTCCTTTCTCTTACAGTAAGATCTGTGGGTAACTGCATCACAATTACATTGCAGAAACAGGTAATAGCTGTAGGGTCATTTGACATCAGAATATATTTATCCTAAATCAGAAGAAGTAGGACAATTTGACAACTGAATTTACAAACTAAGGACATTGAAAAAAGTTTTCTAGCTACAAATGTTTCTACTTAGCTGAATAAATGAATTAGTAGAGTCCAGGAGAAAAACTGTACTAAGTTAATTAATTCATTTTACAAATTGTCTAAAGATTAAGTGAGGTACATTCTTTTTAATTTCCTATACATCAGCCCTTCCAGCTGATTATGAAGAATTCCAGGAAGAAAATGCTCTGTATTCTGACCAATCACAATGCAGTCTAAGTTGGCAGAAAGGTTAAAATTATTGGATAGTAATAGCCGAGGCGCTGTATTAATCATGTTTCTAAGGCAGTTTGAGAACTAAAGATGAGAAGTGCTCTAAGAGAGCAAAATTATGATGACTTTTTGCTATCTTTCATCGATTCACACTCTTATAAGCCATTCATCTTAAGCTTTACATTTACCCTCTCTAAAATTTTGCTATATTATTTTTCATTATATCATTGATATTTTTCTAAACATTTCCTTTAATTTTTTTTTTATTCCAAACTTAAACTCTTTATCTGTATTTTTTCCCTTGCATAGTTTCTTTTACTTTT
Source organism: Xenopus borealis (assembly GCA_024363595.1). Taxonomy (NCBI): domain Eukaryota; kingdom Metazoa; phylum Chordata; class Amphibia; order Anura; family Pipidae; genus Xenopus; species Xenopus borealis. Next base: position 72,561,152 of record CM044443.1, on the reverse strand, counting down.
AATGATAGAGGACCAAATTAGACGTGTTTAGAATAAATCAGGTTTTCTATTTTTTTTCACTGTAAAGTGATGTTGAAACATGGTTTCCCAGGGGTAGAACTTGGAAAGCATCAAAGCTAAGAAACCTTCATGGTTAGGGAGTTAATTAAGGAGTAATTTGCATGTCTCTGCCCATAATTCCTTAAGAGAGGGTTAAAGCCTTTCAGTTTTAAAAGGCTATCACTGCATGTCTTACATTGTGAAGGGCACTTCAGCTCCTTTTAGCCCTTCTTACCTCAAGCATGATGGTTTCTTACTTAGGGGGTTATTTATAAAAGGCCAAATGGCAAGAAATAAAAAAATGTAATTTTTTTTTTTACTATAAATTTGGAATTTTTTGTGGAAAAAAACATTTTTCGAGATGTATTAAACCTCGAGGATGGAAAAAGTCTGAATCAGAAAATCCGGATACGGAAATGCTGAGGTTGTATATAAGTTAATGGGAGAGATTCCTATCCACCTATTTCAGGCTTATCAGACAAAAAACTGATTATTTTTTTTACACAAATGAAAAGGACGGCACTCTGGTAAAAGACAGGTATTTATTGCAGGTAACTGTAGAAATACATGGTTTTATGCGTTTCGGGAACAAAATCCCTTAATCATAGGCTTACCAAATGAATCATTCACGTGTGTTAAATACTATTTGTCTATGGCAGGGATCTGCAACCTTGGCTCTCCAGCTGTTAAGGAACTACAAGTCCCACAATGCATTTGCCTTTATGAATCATGACAGACTCCTTCATTGCATTGTGGGACTTGTAGTTCCTTAACAGCTGGAGCCAAGGTTGCAGATTCCTGGTCTATGGCAACCTCTACTGGACGGCATCATGCATCACTGTAAAATGTCTATAATTCTGGTAGAAGGACTGGACTGGTATAATGGCAATAACTCTTTCACCCATCTGTGGGAGTAGGTTTGTATATATAGTATATATATATATATATATCTATATATATCTATATATATGTATATAAACCAAGAAAAAAAGGAGGCACTCACAGGACTTACAAAAATTTATATTGTTTAATGTGGGCACAAAAAAGAATCTGGCATTTCGGCTGGGTCAGCAGCCTTTTTCAAAGTGACCCAGCTTGTGCCCACATTAAACAACATAAATTTTTGTAAGTCCTGTGAGTGCTTCCTTTTTTTCTTGGTTTATAGCATTATTATTTTGAGGTGAGCACCCAGGCATTTTTGTATACTTTTTTTATCGTGAGTGCCGATATTCTCCAAACAGATATATATACATATACATATATATAGCAAAAATAAGTTTGTTCCACCTACAACTTACTTACAACTTACACCTACTGCTGTCTGACATATCTTAAGCAAGTCAAGAAGGAGATTATGGGGGGATGCCTTAGGTTAAGTGACCATAGGGCAAATCCTAATTTAACCACTGTGGAAAGTACTGCATTAATGAATTCGAAATCTAGGATGGATATCACTATTAAACCCTCACATAAAGGGGGAGCAATTGTGGTTCTTGATACCAAATACTATGCATCAGAGATAATGTGACAATCATCAGATGAGAATGTTTATCTACAATTAGGCTATGATCCGGTATTTATGATTAAATGCAAGATCTGGAGCTTTATGTCTGATATGGCTATGCAAGGGGTTATCTCTAGAGAGTTACAGGATTTCTTATATGTGGAAAAACCCATTATGCCAATCTTATATACGTTGCCCAAGATTCACATGGGTGGCCAATAGTGGTGGTGTTTTGTCCTGTGGCCTCCATGTTGGACAGGTTCCTTGCACCATTGGTGCAACCAGGAAATTCCTACATTAGGAACAGTAATTAGTTTTGGAGAAAATGTATGCAGTTCATATTAATGATTGGAATAGCATAGCATTGGGTAAATTGAATGTCTCTTCATTATACACTTCCATAGCACATAGGGATGAGATCAAAGCTAGTACCAAGCAGTTACAGGGGGCCATGATGGGTTCTAACATTGCTCCTTCATATGCCAACTCCTTTATGCTCAGGCAAGATGAGGAACAAATATATTGACATGTATTTTGTGGAGGAACGACTTGAATTCCTTATTGCGTATCCAGCAAGTCCGAAATTAAATGCACTCAAATATTACACATGGATGTTGAGACTATACAATTTTTGGATGTAAAGATTACTAAGGGTTTGAACAGATTTAATACAGAGTTATATTCACAATCAACTGACAGGAATCAGTTATTATATAAAAAATACAATCCCAATCATATAAAAAATTTAGTTCTTATCAGCCACTTTTCATGGTTTGAAAGGATATTGAGAGAACCTGATAGAAAGAAACAACAGTTAGATAAAATGAATAAGAAATTCCAGATACAAGGTCATCCTCCGTATATTCTAGACACATAGGGTTGAACACAGGAGAGAGAAATTGGGGGGTGGGGATGACAGTTCACAAATCCCTTTTGTTACACCGTTTAGCAATAACAGTGACTTGGTAATACTTTGGCATTTTGAAGTCAGCCTAAAGATTAGGGAGTTTGGACAACCACCTCTGATCACCTATCGTAAAGGTAAAAGTTTGGGGAGCCAGCCTGTACGCTCGGAGACTCAGACAAATGAAGTGCCGGTCCAAACAAATATTGGCCCAAGGTCATGGGGTATGTTCCCTTGTTTGTCATGTAACCAATGTAGTTGTGTCAATAAGTGTACGGTTTTTCATCATCCATCAATGGGTAGTAACTATTTTACATGTGATGAACGCTCTGCTCTGATCTGTCCATGTGGCTTCATCATATGTGAGTGAGACCACATTGCAGATAAAGACATATATCCAAACATAAATCAACCATTAGAAGGTCTTTTATACAGTTTTTACATGCTTGTTTTGCTGTTTTGCCTTCTACAGATCCTTTCTGTTTCATCTATTTCTCATCACAGTTTTCCCCTATCTATTTTGCAATATTTGTCTGTCTCTGACTCACTGAAATCTAGTAGTCTAAAATAAAAATTCCTTTGAAGTAATAAAGTATAAAGAGGATTTATCCATGTCCACTTAAATATTCATGGGCTTGCATTTCTGTTAAGAAAGACACTTGTTTATTTAGATAAGATTTAATTTATTCATAATTTACCTAAATTTGCTGCAGCGTGCATGTGCGTTTTAGCTTATGAGAAGCATAATACATAAAACATTAGTCAAGCATGCAGATTAAACAAATACAGCATTTCAAGCTGCGTGCTTGCTTTAGAGAGATAACTCACTCTGGGTCTTATAGGAAGACTCCCTGGCTACCTGCTCTATTTAAACAATTCATTTTATTTTTTACTTCCTAAATGCTATGGTGAAAGGTGTTAGATGCATTTACTGAGAGCTAATTTCAAGCTGGCAGCACTGATGGCTCTTGTAAACCTTCTATGTCTACTCAAAGCAGACAGCGGGAGTGTGAAATTGTTCTGTCGCTGTTCTCAGCCACGTAGAACCGTCTGTTCCAGTGACACTCTACAAAGGTGTTGTGATACTTTCCTTAACGAAGTGTGTCATAAAAATGCATTCAATGTGTTCAAAAACAAAACCTTAATAATGACTCCAGATACATGTCTAAGCGCTAAGTTGTGAGAAGGCATTCATTTACTTTATACAAGTGGGCAGGAATATCAAAGAGCCACAACTGCTATTGTGCATTTTACCAATAATTGTGCTGTTCAAGTTAAACAAAGATGTGAGTCTGCAAGAACTAAAACTTGTTTACATTAAATCTAGCTGTCTCACCAGCTGTGTAAGGATAATTTCAACAAATTTTTAGAGCCTCTTAAGGAACTTGAGTAAACTAAATAAAGGGCTATGTTTGTTTTTGCCAGACACATAAATTGTTGCTTGGGGCCCTGAAAGACCTTGCTAGTAAGATCAGGACGTCTGCTACCATTTAGTACCATCTATCATTTGTCTGGTATTGCATGGAATGAAGGGGATGTTATTCTGTGCCTTGATAGGTAACATTCTGTCACTTATGAAGGTGCTGAGCAATTTGCACATGTAAAAGTTAAGTACCCAGCTCAGAGAGACAAGAGTTCTGCAAAAGTGCCTAGGTTCTTTGCAAACCCTATTTTTCCATTTCACAAATGGGACTGACCTCAGAGAAAGGGCACCACATAAAAGCAGAAATATTCCCTGTTTTACCAGGCAGAGAACAGGTGAGAATTAACACCAAAAGTGGAAGGGTATAGGAGAGGAACAATAAACAGGTGTCAGGGGAACCACTGAGAAAAGGGGAACAATAAAGAGCAAAAAAAGAATGGATGGCAAAAGGAGAAGGAGAATTATGCGTTAAAAAAAGAATACAGGGGGACAGTAAAAGAGAAGAGTAGAAAATAAATGGTAAGAGGACAAAAGGATTGTAGAGAGAGAGAGAATTACTTTAAAGAGAAACTGTCATGGGAAAACATGTTTTTTTTTTTTCAAACGCATCGGTTAATAGTGCTCCTCCAGTAGACTTCTGCACTGAAATCCATTCCTCAAAAGAGCAAACAGATTTTTTTCATATTCAGTTTTGAAATCTGATATGGGGCTAGCCATTTTGTCAATTTCCCAGCTGCCCTGGTCATGTGACTTGTGCCAGCACTTTAGGAGGGAACTGCTTTCTGGCAGGCTGTTGTTTTTTCTTTTCAATGTAACTGAATAGTACGCAGAGGGACATGGGTTTTACTATTGAGAGCTGTTCTTAGATCTACCAGGCAGCTGTTATCTTGTGTTAGGGAGCTGTTATCTGGTTACCTTCTCATTGTTCTTTTGTTAGGCTGCTGGGTGGGGAAAGGGGAGGGGGTGATATCACTCCAATTTGCAGTACAGCAGTAAAGAGTGATTGAAGTTTATCAGAGCACAAGTCACATGACTTGGGGCAGCTGGGAAATTGACAAAATGTCCAGCCCCATGTCAGATTTCAAAATGAAAAATAAAAAAAATCTGTTTGCTCTTTTGAGAAATGGATTTCAGTGCAGAATTCTACTGGAACAACACTATTAACTGATGCATTTTGAATTTTTTTTCCCCATGGCAGGATCCCTTTAAGAAAAAGAAATTAAATAGTGAAAAGTCACTGGTTGAGAGTGGAATGCAGAATATAATGATGAACTAAGAAGGAGCAGAAAAGAATGAGACAATGATTGGCAATTTTTCAAAGTTTGATATCAAGAAAGAACCATTAGAGAAAAAAGAAACCAAGCAACCGAACTTTTTTTATTTTTGAACACTAGCTTGTTTAAGTAATAGAATCTAACCGAATAGTCAAGTTCACTGTTTGTCACCAGTGAGGGTCGCAATGTTCCATTAATGTGCGATGAGGCTGAAAGATTTGAAAATAAATTAAGAAAGCTTTTAGAGATTATTATTCCCATAGACTTCTATACAACTGCACCAGTTTTTTTTTTTTTGGCAACTGTTTGCGCTTTGTTCTTTGGCACTTTTTTCTTGAATTAAGAAAAACCACCAACTATGTGTAATACACTTTGAAGAGAAAGGGTAATGCAAAGAAGAAAAAAATGGGAAACGGGAGAAACACAGGTTATGTGCTTGCATTTCAAATAATTCCTTTGGAAATCCAAGTTAACATTTTTCACTGGATTGCTAACAGTTAAGTTGGTGTGGCTAAAGATGTTTTGAATTCTTTTGGGATAAGTATCTCTAAAACTATTAGAGAAGAGCTAGAAATGATGATTGAAGATAAAGGATACAACAGGAATGAAGATAGGGACTTGAATTCAAAAACAATTATGACAAAAGTATCCCATGGTGCATCAAGTAAAACATGCAATGACTCTAAAAGGCTCTGGACCTCACTGACCTAGGCCATCCTTTGTGGCCCAACACTTTGTAGGTTCTTCTTAAAATAAAAATAAAAAGTTGCAGATCACGCAAATATGATGGTTTATCACTTGAAAAGTCACGGATGACCTTCAATTCAAGAGGAAAATCCAAATTTAGTTCCCATTTTTCCCATAGATCTCAATAAAGTTGTCACATGAAATTTTCTGATTTTCTGATTTGAATTGCATCTCAAATTGAATCTCATCCATACATTTTCATATAACCCCTTTTATCACTGAATTGAATCTAGGCAATTACCGTATTTGCTCACTCTAGTTCTAACTGTTTTCTCTAGTTGCTAGTTGTGTGTTTGGGCTGTGAAAAAAAATACTATATTTCTCCTTTGATATTTCCATGCCAACTACTGATTCTGAACCAAGTTGCTGAATAAATGTTCTTTTTCCATCCAATCATTTGTCATCTTTTGCCTAATTTCTGTGTTCCTCTTATGCTCCAAAGGTACCTATTGACTCAGAGAACATCCTGACCTTTCACTTCATAATGCACAATGTTTTCTATCAAGTTCAAATGTAATAGCATCTTAGGCTGGGCTTTTACATTAGCACATCTAAAAAAAAACATTTTAATGATGACTACTTTATTTCTATTATTTTCTACAAAGCAAAGATTAGTAGCAATATTTTTGTTTGAATAAAAATGTTATAATGTGCAGAGGCATTTTTAAGCCAACTGTGCTTATCATTTATGATATATGTATGTTTTGTGGTCTAAGAAGAAACCGTCAATTAATTAAAACAACATCAATATATATTTTATATAAATAAATGTTTCACTCATACATTATGATCTAGTTAATCTCAAATAAATTAGATATACTGTAATTGAGTTCTTTTTAGTCTTGATTAAATGCAATCAAATCATGTGTAAGATCACGGGGGTTATTTATCAAACTCCGAATGCAAAAATCACAAAAATTCAGATTTTTTTTTTTACCAAAAAAAAAAATCAGATTTTTTTTCGGAGTTTATTATACCCCTGAATAGAAGCCAATGGAAAAGCTCCAATTTTTATATCATGGTCATGCTGAGTTTAGGCTAAAAATCAGATTTCTTAGGATTTTGGCCAAAAAGTAAGATTTGGGGGGGGGGGGAATCTGACTTTTTGGCAAGAAGTCAGACTTTTGGTGGGAAAATCTATTTCTTTTGGATTTTTTGCCCGAACCTATTTAAGCGAGCTTTTTCTATGGTAAATAAGGTCCAATCAGTAATTCGGAGTTGGTTGGAAATTTTTTTTTATAATAATGAGATAAATTGGGACTTTGATAAACAACCTCCCATGTGTAAGATGTCCCGATGTCTGTCACACTTTTCAAATGCTACAAAAATATCAAAGAGTTTTCTAGAAGCCACTAAAATAAAGAGTATCCAGCACAGCTACAGAACCATAGTTAATAAAGAAGCCTTTTTTCTCTCTCTCGACTAGCAGTATTAAATCTTTCCTGCTATGAATATGCTCCAGTTTCTGTTATTTATGTGATATATATTTCTTCTGCCTTCCTCCATTCACTTGTTCCCCCCAACCCCCTTTATTACAGCCATACATTCCTTTTGCTTGACAGCTGGGGCTCTCTTAAAGCTATGACTGAAAAAAAATCTATTTGCTATTTTTTCTCTACAGGGTTCTAACTTACAATATCCACGGGAGCCATGTATATTAATTACAATAATTTATTACATTTAGATATATGGAGGGAAAACCATTTCAGTTTTAGAGAGCCATCAAGGCTGCACTTGGTAAAAAGCCATCTCATAAATGCTGTGTTAATAGTCTGCTCATATAATACTAAAATGAGAATTTTGAGGTACAGTAACACTTTGGGTTGTGAGCAAATGTCAAAAAATAAATTGTAACTGAAAACATATTTACACAGATATGCAATCACCCAATCATTAAAATGCTAATTGTTCCTTAATGGTGCAATGCAAACAATATACTTTAGACATAGTAATAGTATTTAATTGATCAAAAATGGCTTCCTTCTTAATAGGTTCACTATAGAGGTATGTTCAAGGCAAGTCCTCTGTGAAGACGTTTCCTCTTCATCTAGAGACAATGAAAACATGTAAATAATGCACTATGTCATATATGTATTTTACAGTTTTGTCATTTGGGGACCAGAGTGAAAACCCTGTCAGCTGATACTTTTCCTTGATATGTGTTGGTGACATTGATACAAGTCTGGATTTAAAGGGACTGCAATTCCTCTGCAAAAAACAATTGCATAAGGCCTGGCACAAATGCTTTGAAATAAATTACATCCACTTATAGATAAGAACAAAAACATATGGCATGAAACGCTGTCTTATATCCATGCCAACATTACTTCTACCTCAGTAAAAGAGATTGATCTTTAGATCTTCAGGTTGAGCAAGTAACCGTTTAGCATATACCGTGGCATAAGATCATATAGCTAATCGAAAAAAACAATATTATCCAGTTCCAGACCTTAAAAGAAAATATACTTCCTTTTACACAAGAGATCAGTCTCCCTTATGGAGTCAGTTGGGCTTAGTTAGAAAAGGTATCTAAACAGTATCTAAACTTCCAAATATGATTCCAATGTACAGTATTTCTCTACACACACATACCTGATTGCAGAAAACCATGATACTCCAACAATCTATATCCCAAGATCCCTTATGCTGACAGTCTAATAAGGCAACCCCCCACCCCAAAGAAGACGTCCCAGAATTAATCACCTTACAATCGAAACAAAGTGAGGTTGCATTATAGGGGGTGGTAAACTGATAAAACACACAGACAGATTTTTTTCAATCTGTGGAATCAGGTATGTCTAAGTAAAAAAAAACATTTATATTTTTTCTCGAAGTTCAGTACTTATACATCTCTTTACAGAAGCCCAGCTGAATGGGCTCTCGTCAAATAATGGGATCCACTTTCCCTTTAATGGTGAACTAATTCTTTTAAGGACATTGATTAAAATAAAATTTATTATGATTGCAAGTTAGGCCATTATTAATGCAATCAGTTCAACCTTAAATTTGCTAAATACTAGTACTTAACCAGTCATGTCACTTGATGCCGGTCACTGGAAAAACAGTCATAATTGCACTCTGATGGAAATCCATAAATCTATGGAATTTTTTAGAGTTAAGAAAAATTCTTTAGAAAATATAGAAAAGGAACAACATACTGTAATATTTTAGTAAACTGTAACAATTGCAGTCAGTACAATGAGAGGAATGTTACATATTTTTTATTCATTTGGTAGGCTTTTGTTTAAAAAAAAAAAAACGAAATAGCACTTGCAGCTGTTTTCATTTCAGAAAAGTGTGACACATTATAAAACCCAGGTGAATGGTGACATTGTGTTGTTCCTATATCTGACACTTGTCCTTTTTCTTTGAACAAACATGTTTTTAACAAGGTATGAAAAATAACATTAGTATAACTGGCAGAAATCCCAGCGTGATACTGTTGCACCTGTTGCTATACACTGCATACTTTAAAGCAGAGGTAGAAAACACACAGATTTTTTTTTTAATGCTCATATCTAATGTCACCACAGCAGAAAGTGACAAAATGAACTGCACTTAGGCGATGTATATAGTTTGCTTTGCAAGAGTATTCAAATCTTGGACTTTGCCTAATTTAATGTGCTACAATATGGTTTATGCTCTGTCAGACTGGATGGGAACCATTGCTTTATCACATTTTTCAAGTGTTTTCCCAGATTCTAAATCAGATTGAGAGCTGGACTTTGATTCTAGGATTGTACTGCATTTGGCTGTATCCACCTTGCCTTCAATCCTGAATTGTTCTGTAGCCCTTGCCAATGAAAAACATCCCACAACATAATACATGCATGGAATTTTTTTTTTTTCCGGATTAGGGATCTTTCTGTAATTTGGCTCTTCATACCTACTAGAAAGCCATATAAACATTAAATAAGCCCAATTGGTTGGTTTTTCCACAACAATTGAAATCTTCTGGTTACTTGGTTACATGAAGTCTAGCTTTGCAGAACACAGGGGCAAATTCACTAAAGGGCAATTATTGCATGGGAAGGCTTTGTCGCACTCCAGCCCACTTTGTCAACGCATTCGCTAATACATCAAAATGCAAAGTTGCATCTCGGCAGCACTAGTGTGAATTTGTCAGCATGAGCATTTCATAGCGAACTTTTGCTAACGTTTATTTCTGCCTAGTGAAAATTCAGGGGCAGATTTACTAAGGGTCGAATTTCGAAGTTAAAAAACCATGAAATTTGACCAAGGATTTTTTGGAAAATCGTTTGAATGCATCGTTCGATTCAAACGATTTTCCAAAAAATCCTTAGATTTTCCAGGAGTTAGAAAAAAATCTTAGTAAAAGTTCTAGGAGGTCCCCCATCGGCTAAAATGGAAATACAGCAGCTTTAAGG
>CM044443.1:72489088-72547386 GCA_024363595.1 Xenopus borealis | reverse complement strand
CTATTATTCAGACTCCTCCATCTGACCCCCATGAACACAAAGCTAACAAACACCAGCAATCCTGTATTCATGGTGGAAGCCAAAATGGAGCACAGAGACTTGTGGCAATTCCACAAAGAGGGAAGGCAGTATGTCTATTTTTTTATACTTTATATTCTGCCTTCCAGTCTGCAAATGTCTGCAAATACCCCTAATAGCTGCAACTGAACAATCAGCAGAATTATTTTTCTCTTTGCAATGCTACTCAAATAGTCAACAAATAAGGTAGACTGAGAGAAAATACTATACCTAGTACCAAAAAAGAGTATGTAGACGTAAGGAAAATCATTTTTACTTTAGTATGTGTCAAGTGCATTGATGAGTTTGGACTCAGTCAAACTCCTATAGTTAGCTGTGACAGTCACATTGCAGCCATAAGGTGATTTAAGGAAAATAATTAAGGGGCAGATTTATCAAATTCACAAGAATGTTTCCAATTCGATTGAATTTTCAAAAAGATTCGGATTCAAATTTTCGATTATTTTTGAAGGCCACTTCGACCATCGAATTTTTAATCGAAAGATTCGAATAAAATTCTTTTTGAATATTCGACAGTCGAATTACTTGCCCTTTAAATTTTTATTCGACTGCCTAGATCGCCAGATTAAACCTACCGAATTGCTATTAAACCCTATGGTAAGCTCCCATAGGGTTTTTTTTATAGATTTTGAATCGTTAAAATCGTTTGAATGGTTTGAATCGTTCGCTGATGTTCGATCAAATTTTTTTTTAAAAACCTTCGATATTCAAATTTGAAGGTTTCAAATTCAACCACAATTCAATTGGTTGAATTCGAGGGTTAATTCACCCTCGCATTCGACCAATAGTAAATCTGCCCCTAAAATCAAAATTGGTGTGCAGCTTTGCTACACCTTACTTACCCCTTACTGGTTACTAACATGCAGCCGAGTAAGTGGCCATTGAGAAAATAGCTCATTGATGTCTGCTTTGGAACTCAGTATGCTGGAGATGTAGCTTTTAGTGATGAGTGAATCTGCCCCATTTTTCTTTTCCACAAAATTAGCAAAATGGCAAAAAAATTGTTAAATGGCTAAAAATTCATATAACACACTGAAGTCAATGGGTATCAATGTTTTACACTTGCCAAAAATCTTTTCACTCCAAATGCATTAAAGGGGTTTTTTTTTTTTATATTTTTCAAATGCATTTAAAGTTAATGGGTTATTTTTCTTATAGTGATTTTTTTTTTGCTGCAAATTTTTCAGCGGCAAATTTTTGCTGCAGTTTTCTAAAAAAAATTTGCAGATGTTGAAATGTGGAATTTTGCCATTAATCCACTAGTAGCTATACTATGGTTGTAAACTGGTAGGCTGAAAATAACTACCATGCAACAACAACTAAATGGGTTATGTTATAAAAGGCCCTACAATTGCCCAGAAGCAGTAACCCATAGCAGCCAATGAGCAGGAATCACCTCTTAACATCTTATTGGTTGCTATGGGTTATTGCTGCTGGGAATACTTAGTGGCATTTATTACATATGGGGTGTCACAGGTTGAAATGTAATATTCTAGGCAGTGCTGAAGACATAAAACAGTAATAAGAAATATTTATACATCACTATAGAGCGTTCCTAAAGTAACTATGGGAGCCTGCAGCACAAAAATGACACCCTGCAATTTACAAATTTCAAAGGGCGATGATAAAATTGGTTCTTTAATTTAAGATAGGGCTTGTAGAATGTAGCTTTTAAGGTGGTTCTGTAGGGAAAGGGACTGGGTGTTATCAAAATATAATAGCTGCCTTTGCTCCATCTCTTTCATTGCATCATTGCAAACAGTGAACCTTTGAATGACGGTTATTACAGGCTAGGTGTGAATGTCTTGCGTCTCTGATGATATCTTAGGCAGCCAGGGAGTGCTCTCCTGGTAGAAATAGATCTCTGTCGCTCCTAATAACAGAGCTCGAAGTTACGCCTGGAATGTAACTACATGTAAAGCTGTAATGGAGAGGACTGGGAAGGAGAGACAAAGTGAAAGGAGCAAGATCAGACAGCTGGCAACCAATGTTCTCCTGCAGGAGGCTAAAATCTTATAACGAGCCACTTCTTCCGAAGATAAAAAAGTTGTTTTTCTCCCATCTGTTTGGGGATATGAGGATAACTTGAGAACTAACATACTACAATCAAGGAAATAAAGGCAGAATCATTTGTTTTGTTTAAACACTGGCGTCAGTGTGGTCGTTATCTAGTCACATGTCATTTTTATTTCTGACACAATAAAAAAGGTGTAAGTAGCAGAGAGGCTTTATAGCCGTGGGCACTTCTAATAATTGTGAAGGTGACATCATAGGGCATTTATCGAGCTCAAGGAAAATACTCATTTTAACTGCTGAGTTGTTACCGTTAAAGGCAATCAAAGGCTAGAATTCTAAAGAAAGTGGCCATTAAAACACAAGCACCACATTACCACATTCTGTGAAGTCAGACACAGGCAGTCTCAGTAATTATCAGCATTGTATAGTGTCTGTCCTCTTACTTAAATAAATATATATAAATATAGTAATTATTCACAAAACATTGTTTTATTTGTAAATTAAATAGTCTGTAACTGCTTTGAAGCATCTGTCACTTATATATCAACTATATATGTAGCTGCTTCAGAGCATCTGTCTACAGTATCTATCTATCTATCTATTTATTTATCTATCTATCGTTCGTCCAATATTGCAGGTAGATCTTTGTGTCTTTGGCCAGCTTTAGTCATTATTAGGGCAAATTCATTCGGGAAAATATTTTCAACTTTCCTCCTCAACTCTCTTAGGTGCACTTCCTGTTTCCTGATTCCTGGACAGAGGCCGTGCACACAGAGAGGTATATAAAAAACAGATTTGGCCCTTAACATAGTGCTATGTATCCTGGGGTCTTTGTTATCCTCAGTTGAAAATTTGGTCTGCTTTCTATTTTAACTTTTCATTTATAAGACACATGTTTAGACATGATGTAACCATATTAATACTGAAGTAACTGCAAACCGAAAAGAGCACCGAATAGTGTGAACACATAAGAGATTTCACACTTCCATGGTAATGGCAAGCATAAAAATAGTTTGGAAAGCCAACCGCTGTAATTCAATCTGTCACAGATTTTAAAAACAATACCATTAACTACATTAAATAGTACAGTGTCTAGTATGAGATGGAAAATTATACTTTATAGGCTATTCATTTTGCATTAGTGGGTGCAGACTTAGGCACAAAAATTGGGCAAACTTGCACATGCTTAAATGTCCTTTATGAAATTCTTGAGTCTATGTTTCCCTTGCTATGATCAATGCAAACCTATAATGGTGACTATGGATCAAGGTTAAAAATGCTAAGGTGTGAGTGAGTCCTGTTATTATACCAATTACTGAACAGGTGATAAGTACAAGCTTTCTTTATATCATATATTATCATTTATATCATAATTATAAAAATAATTTGCACAGTGTAAATGGGAAAGCAAGAACTAGTAGACAACCATATACTCTAAGCTGTAAACAGCATTGGGATAAAGATGACCCACCTTCACAATGTATGTCTGAGATATAATCTGTCTGTATCCAGTGTATTGCTCTGCACTCTTACACAGCTTGGAGTAGCAATAATGCAACAAACAACACACATAGGGGAACACATCCACCCACAAAGAATTAGTCCTGAATGTGTCTTTTTGGAAGCAGCCACTCTGGTTGTGGTAATATCAATATGTATTAATGTTTCCCATAGACTTCAGTAAACTGGCATCTAGTGGGCAAAAACAAAGCCTTCTAGGTTATATATTAATCAGTGACACTAGAACAACGAACCTCTCAAACATGGGAATACCAGTGTTTTTCTCAATAAGAAGAAAAGGTCATAGGACTTGACTGGTGAGCCCTTGATATCAGGTTTTCTGGTGGGCCATTGGTATTCTAGTTTGACACTGGTTACACTTGACCACAATTATTGATAACATGACCCTTGTGTGTGAAGTTGGCCATATACTGGCCAACCCATACAACACTCAATAAAAGAATACTGTAGCTACACACATATGCTCTCTTCTGTTCTGTTTATTCGGGCAAACACTGGAACGCCTCTTTACTTCCTTTAAGACACCTGACAGAAAATCTTCAATCCACCAGTTCTCTGGTGTGCCCTTGGTGTCTGAGTCTGACACTGCACACACATTTAACTCCTAAACCAGGATGATTTGCTTCAGATACAGATATAGACAGATATATGCTCACTGGTAGAGAGGAATTTTAACATAATCATGACTTCAGTCTCACTGAGCAGCCTTTTACTGCTTAACACTAAACCAGTAGAACTGTCACTTTCTTCATATCTAAGACTTATCAGTAGTCTCCTGACACAGACTCTATGCCTGGGGCTGAAAGTAGATTAGAACTCTTAAATAACTTGCTAATAGAATTACAGTTCATAAAAAAAATCTATTATGTATTTGCTCATAAAATGACCATAGTCTTGTGGTCTATATTGCTACTGTTTGCAAGGGAATAGAAAGCTCTAAATGGCAGCCATGTTTTCAGAGTCATTGTCTACGAGAATATAGTACATTCATTTTAACATAATATTCAAGTTAGATGAGGGGTTGGTGGATGATGGATATTTAAGCATTTACAAATGTTTTTTTATAATCCATTATCTAACTTTGTAATTGGCAACAACCCTAGTGTGCATGCATTAAAAACTTTGGAAAAAACAACATATTTGACTTTATTCATTGTAAGCAATGGATAATGGTATACACTAGTGCAGAGTAACTAGAAACATGGTAATGTTGTCAGTATAAACTGGATTAAAGAAAATTATTATTTATCTTGGTAATGTGCTTTAAGTAATATAATACAAGTTTGGGCCAAGTGTCTAGGGATGGGGGAATTTGACCCGTTTCACTTTGCAAAAAAATTGTTGCAACCGAAAATTTACAAAAATGCATTAAAGTCTAGGGACGACAAATTTTTTTTCTTTGACGTGCGATATTTTTTTCTCCCATTGGAGTCTATGTCCATCATTTCCATGGCGAAAACATTCGCTTAGCCCTATAGCAACCTTATTTGCATTCAGAATGTGACAGGTAATGTATTTGTTACAGCTTTAACTAAGGCATTTTAAAAATATATATTGCATATATCTGCTACGCTAATTAATTCAGTAAGCTGTGGCAAGAATGCATTTTTAAAATGATCTAAACTACAATATTTATTTATTTATTTGTAGTGACCAGGTGCAGATTTTTAAAAATGTAGATTTTTTTAAATACAGTAAAGTCAGCCAATGTCAACAGTGTGTGAACTGCCACCTCGTGCCCTTGAATTTAAATTAATTATCTAGAGCCAAAGAAACAGCAATTAAAATGGAATGTAAATCACCCTGTCCTTTTTAGTAATAATTTTTTTTTTATGAGTAAAGACAGGGGTTAAATGGACCACATATTGATAAGTAAATAAAAAATTATTAATTAAATTTCTGAATTTCTGCTGGTAAGTGTACACGGTGTCAGTGATAGTTCATTGGATATATACACATACATATGACAAAAATAATTATTAAAGCTTTTGATCCCCAAAAAATTATATTATTAAGCACATCAGCTAAATGAAGCCATTTAACTAAAATAAAGAATATTTCAAGCCTTGAATTCTTGGATTATGCAAACTGTAGAGGGAAAAAATATGAACTGATGTACCTGAAAAGCTACTTTTAAGTTTGAGTTGCTTCAAAATATGATGAAATTTTTTCAAGACTACAATTTTTTCTAATTTTTAGCATATTTTAAATTGTGGGTGAAAAAAATGACAACTGATAATATCAACATTTTCCATTAATTTACAATGATTGTACTAAAAGTGTTTTACAACTACACCTCCCATTGACTTCTAAAGAAGCGTGCTATGTTTTTTATTAGAATTTTCAAGATATTTTTAATTGCTTTTAAAAAAAAATCAAGTTTGAAAGAACTCAAGATCACTATTATTGTCATGATGTTCTCGAATCGCTGAAAAATATAATTTAAAAAACGTTTCAGACTTCCATTGGCAAAAGATCTATATGCAAAGTCCATTATCTACAGATCTATAGAAGATCATTTTAACTTTCCCAAAGACATGGAGACAAAGCATCTGAAAGCAACCCCTTACACTTTAAAGATCATGTATAAGGGCTTGTTAGGCAAGCTGTTACCGCATTTATAGGCAATGGGTGCTTTTCAGTGCATTGGTGCATTGTTTGTAAGCAACTTATAAATGAGAAGCTGAGGCACTTTTGGACTTTTCGAGTCCAATGCTTAGTGGGTTAATTATCGAAAGTCAAGTTTGTGAGGTATGTGAGATTTTTTTCTACCTCTAATAAACTCACTTATTTTTTAAAAAAAACCTGAATGTAAAAAACTTGATTGAATGCAATTGGGGAAAAAACTTGAATACTTTGAATTTATTAAATTTATAGGCTAGACAACTTCAATTTTATTTTGCAGAATAGGTCTGTTTTGTTAGCAGCTGAACTAGCCTGAAGCATTTTATCATTCATTATTACATCTTTTCTTTCATATGAAGAGGAGTTCAGTGCAGTTCCCTTTTTTCAGATATTTTTGTAAGTGTCAATATGGTAAGAGACTTGAAATTTCAGCCTCTAGTGGAATGTGGGTTAGGTGCTGTTTGGAGTCAGAAGTTTATGAAAGTACAGCTTCCAGGGTGAAAGAATGTACTTTTAAAGAGATATTGACATCTTTTAATATATTGTAAGGAACTAGACAACCTAGAGGCTATAGAGATAGCAATAGTCAGTCTCCTGTGCAAACCACTATAAAAAAAACCTGAAAATCATCACCATCTTCCAATGGTTAAAGGGATCTCTGCCATTGACTTCTACATGACCTTGACAGGTTTTAGCAGGATTTTTTTTTTGATTCGGGATTTTAGCAGCTTCAGAGAAAAAATGTATAAAGTAGGATGCTAGTCTCTATAAGGCCTGTCAAAAAGGGCCCATGATTTTTGAGACAACGCTCCCAGTTCACAAGGGTATAATCATTCAAAAACCAAATAAATTATCCCAAAAATGTTATATTATATTAAAAAATAGTCTTTATTCAAAAACATGTTGCATGGTATTCCACATTACGTGTTTCATACCCCCTTGGTACCTAGTCATAAGCATACGTATATGAAACACGTAAGGCAGAATACCATGTGGTTTGTATACCCTCTTTTTAACATGTTTTTTAATTAAGACTATTTTTTATATAATATATACATTTTGGGATAATTTATTTGGGTTTTTAATTTTAGCAGCTTCAGGACATAATAAATCTTGAATAATTTGAGGGGTTTTTTTTCAGTCCAATATATTCAAGTTTTTTTTGTGAAACTACCCTCGGAAAACTTAAAAATTTCAGGAAAACACAACTCTTCCTTTAATAAATAACCCCCTTTGCCTCTATGCA
Source organism: Xenopus borealis (assembly GCA_024363595.1). Lineage (NCBI taxonomy): Eukaryota > Metazoa > Chordata > Amphibia > Anura > Pipidae > Xenopus > Xenopus borealis. The sequence continues at coordinate 72,539,900 of CM044443.1, read as the reverse complement.
AATGCAACAAGTCCCTATACATACTAGGTTATCTGTTGGATATTTAGTTGAATATATTTTAAAAGTCTGTGTACTCTGTACTGATGCTTGTTTTTCAGTTTTCTTACAATAGTTCAAATGAAATAGTTTTAATGGAATAAAAAATAATTAATAAAAAAAGCAAATGTAACTGCCATTAAATTGAAATGGCATCCTTTTAACGCCCATAAAACCTCTTTGGAGTTATTTTCTAATCCTTAAATCATGGCTCAGCTTGCAGCCTATTTGTACATTGGCAAAATGAACATTTCAGCCTTCTGCCTGTAGCACACATTACTGTTCTTTAAGTAATTTTCTTAATATTTCAATTTTTTTACCTTCTGTTCTCTGAGAAGAAAGTACTAAATCCTGGCAATCTATAGGACAAAAGCTGTAAAGAGGATTTCTGTAGGCGTATTTGTGCATCCACATTTACCTTAGAACTAGTGAATGGATCTAGAGAAAGTATCTTACACACTATGGTTTATTGCCGATTTAGCAATCTAATCCACAAAAATTATACATTTATCAAAAGCTTATTTTTTATAGTATTATATAAAACAGCATGATTAAGCACATGGTTATAGCTTCCTCTGATTGCCAATGCTTAGCTGGAATGTGTGCCACAAGTAAACAGACCAAATGGATAATCCGCAAAGCCTCCCACTTCAAAATTGTTCTGACTTTAAAGAATTAATAGTCTGATAATCTTATTTTTTTTTGGTTTATCAATTTCTTTTCTGTTTTTTTCACATAGATGCTTACTACCGACACACACAGAATCCAGATACAGAGTTCTGTGCAAGCAACTCGTGTATGTTACATGTCAGGCAAAGCACACACTAAAGGATCCCTTCTTTTTCAGTGACAGAATGCTATTTTTATGTACAGTAGGTAGATTTAAATTTGACTACTGACAAGCTACTGTATTGTCAATCAGTTGTTCACTTAAAGGAACAGAAACACCAAAAAAGTAAAGTGTTTTAAAGTAAATAAAATATAATGTAGTGTTGCCCTGTGCAGTTAAAACAGATCTTCTGAGTTTCAGAAACACTACTATAGTTCAAATAAACCACCTGCTAAGTAGCAATGGCGGAAATTGAAAAATGTCTATATGGCACAGGATAAGTAGTGGATAACAGATAACATTATGTTCTACAGAGCTTATCTGCTATCTGCTGTGTAACTTGAGCCTTTTCTCCTTTGACTAGATTCCCCCATGGCTACACAACAGCTTATTTATATAACAATAGTAGTGCTTCTGAAGCAAACACTGCAGTTTTGTCAGTGCAGGGCAACACTGCATTATATTGTTATTACTTTAAAACAATATAATTTTTTTATGTTACTGGTCCTTTAAAGAGATACTGACTCCAGAAAACAACCATTTTTACATCTACAGTATAATAACATTGTCTTTGTATGTTATGTATAATTTTGCCATAAAAGTATTTTTCTGATGCTTTTGCATTGCAATGTTTTTAAAATCGTTCCATCATATGATTTTATTGAAATCGAATAGTGGCCAAAAACTAACAAATTTTACTACGAGTTTATGGAATTTTCATTCGAAAATCATAGAAGGGTCGAATTTGAGGGCAAATAGCCCTCGAAAATTCGGCCCTTAGTAAATCTGTCCCTAAATGTTACCTAAAGGTCATGTTGCTTATTTTTTGCCGAGAGGTTTGTTTTTGTATGTAACTGTTAGTTGAAGTTCCTAAGCCTGACACTCTGACACTCTGACTTGAAATACACATAACTGTGAGGTCCCCACATGAGTGGATATTTCCTCAGGGACTAAAGCTAGTACTAAAGCTACTACTCAAACAAAAGTACATACAGGTATATGATTTGTTATCTGATATACAGTATTCTCAGGACTTTTTTTTGGATAAAGAATCTTTATGTAACTTGGATCACCATACGTCTGCTAAAAATCCTGTAATCATTAAAAAACCTGAACAGGATTGTTTTGCTACCAATATGGATTCACAAAGTTTTAAGGATGAAGTCAAAGGTACTATTTTAATATTACAGAGGAAAAGCACATTTTTAAAAATTATCATTTTTTGCTTATAAAGGACTCTATGGAAAATGGGTGTCCCGTACCTTTGAGCTTTCTGGATAACTGACTTCCAGATACTGGATCCCATATCTGCAATGTGCGAATTTGTAATTCTCAGGAGTTGCAGTCTTTGTCTGAAGGAGAAATGATTCATGTTAGGATGAGCAGTGAAATTATTTGGTTATGTTGAGTAGAAGAAAGAATAATGCATCTGAAAGCAGTTCCATTGTGAAGTACTGACTCTTTCAGAAAGCACAGAATTAGGCACAATGACCTGAGATGACTGCCTACACACTAATAAAACAATTTTTAAAAATACATGTATTGGTTTATTTAAATTGCAGAATGTGTACACAGTGTAATTTAGTAATAAAAAGTACTCCATAAAAATAATGAGAGAATCCCTTTTGCAAACACTTTTCCATAGCAGATTTGTCAAAAGCTCCTCCCACAAGGTACCTATTTTTTTCTTAATCCTATTGTAAGAGGCCAGGCAGGGCCGGATTTACATAGCGGGTGCCCCTAGGCCCACTGCCATTCGTTGCCCCCATACTCTGCCCTTTATTCACAAATTTTCATCATCAAGACCAGATCAATGGGTATTGGCACATGGGAAATGTAAAAATGTTTTGTATCATCTGCATATACCCAGTGTTTCTGGACCAATGTGGTTGTGCCTGGGCAGCATGCTGCCCCCTAAAATCCTGCCGCCCTAGGCCTAGTTGGCCTTTCCACAAATCCGGGCCTGAGGCCAGGAGAAAGAGTGGCCTGATGGTGAAAGGGATATGACATGGCTTCATTGTGATTATAGCTATCTATCTATTTATCTATCATTTATCTATCTATCCATCTATCCATTTACAGTATCTATATACCTATAGACATATACAATGTATACCTATCTACAGATGCAATCACTTTGGATGGTGAGTTAAATGCGTCGCGACTTAACTCATTTATCTCATTTATCCCACTTATCACAGAATATTGTGTCACAGCATCCCATCCAATTAAAGAGTTCACCATTGAAAACAATGGAGCTTTGGTATGCTAATGAAAAGGTTAAATGCATTAAATGAGTTAAGATAACTTTAGATAACACAGTTTCTTCAATTAATGCTAAGTCACGACGCATTTAACTTACAAATCCAAGTGACTCTATCTGTACAATATCTATCTATCGATATGTCTATTGATTTACAGAATCTGTCTATCTTTCTACAGTATCTATCTATCTATCTACAGATGTAGCCACTTGGATTTGTGAGTTAAATGCATGCATGCATGACTCAGGGCTAATTGAAGAAACTGTGTTATCTAAAGTTATCTTAACTCATTTAATGCATTTAACCTTTTAAGCACCATTGTTTCAATGGTGAACTCTTTAATTGGATGGGATGCTGTGACACAATATTCTGTGCTAAGTGGGATAAATGGGATAGATGAGTTAAGTTATTCTGTGTCAAATGCACAATACAAAGTGGCTTCATCTCTATCTATCTATCTATCTATCTATCTATCTATCTATCTATCTATCTATCATCTACAGCAGTGGTTCCCAATCCCTTGGATGTTGCTCACAGTGGCCTCAACACAGGTGCTTATTTTGGAATTACTGGTTTGAAGGCACATTTAGTTGCATAAAAACCAGGTACACTTCAAAACAGAGCCTTCTGTAGGCTGCCAGTCCTCATAGGGGGTACCAATAGCCAATCACAGCCCATTTCCGGCACCCCCAGGAACTTGTTTGCTGCTTGTGTTACTCCCCAATTTTTTTTTACATTTGCATGGGGCTCACTGGTATAAAAGTTTGCCGACCCCTGATCTACAGTATCTACCTATCTTTCGTATCCATCTACTTTATCTATCCACTGTGTCTGTCATCTATCCATCCTCCACAAAGAGATACTACTTTTGCTTGTGTTTGCCTGTGTTGGCATTCATCTGTCCAAATTCCAATTATGCTAGAGGATATTTGTCTGTCTCTTTAAAAGCTATAGATTTATTTAATTTTTAGTTAGTTAATTTAGCCTGGTTTAAACATGCTAGCACTAAATAATTCAGATGCAACATTTTAAAAAGACAATGTTGCTATTTTAATAAAATCATTTTAAATTGTTCCATACTAAAACATGTCAAAGGGCAGGGGCCTAGAAGAACAGGAAACAGAATGCACAGAACAACATCTACGATCTTATTTTGTGTGAGGCTTCATAGTTTTTCTGTTGGGCCCCTGATGACCATTCAGCTGAGGATCGTGGAGTTAAACTGTGCAGAATACTAATTTATCTCTTCTTTGCCTTTTAGGCGTGGGAAGGAGCACACTCATTTTGCAAAAAAGCTGTCATTATTATAACAATTTTGGCAGGTCTATATTAGAAGACAGGAGCTGTCAGATTTGGAGAAGCTGTTTGTCAGAGGCTCCCACCACCTCCCATTGAAAGGAAGGAATGAAAGAAACAGAAAAAAGAGTAAACATATTAAGGGTAAAGAGAGGGAGGGAGAGCGAGAGTGACAATATATAAGAGACATCATTATTATTAATTCATTGTTTTTGTTTTTAACTATGGATTAACACAAAATCAAACATAAATGTATTACCAAAACTAACAGTACATATATAGTGCAGTATGCACAAAGGATTAAGGTGTTGCATTAAAGCTGCTGAAACTAACCAGCTGAACTGTCAATATTAGCTGCAAATCCCCAAGGACATTAGTAAGGCTTTTTAAATCCACAATAGATGACTAACTTACTGTCGCACTCTGCTTAATGGCAACTAACACCTTAAATGAAAAGGCAGGAGATACCATTACTCAGAGTATCTCATCCTACCAGTTAGTGCATTTAATAGTGCTCTCTTTAGTGCTAGAGTGTTATAAATGATCTTCATGTGTTGACAGCTGTTCTGGATCACAGAGTCATTGTGCCCTCGTTTTTCAACAAAAGAGACCCTAATGAACATCTCACTGTCACTTTTAATATAGGAAAATAATAATGGGAATGCATTAACCATAAAGGTATCAGGTATGTAGCCTCCACTTGCCTCTACATCTGTCAACAGTCCATTAAGTCACATATACAGTTTCAAGCTTGTTTGGATAAGCAAAGTATCATAGAAATTCTTTTTAACTTTTTTCTGCAGACCTGACATAAAATGCATGCGGTTCTCCTCGTGGTTCACATTCTTTGAGCAAGGCTGGCAACAACTCCATGCTAAGTAAAAAAATCTAATCAGATTTAATGAGCTGAGCACATTATTTAATGAGCTCATTAGGATCTTTTTATTGAAAAGTATGGGACCAGTTACTTACAATCAAATGTACATTTTTTCCATAAATGTATAGAAATTTGTGGTTTTCCCATTTGTTTTAAAAAAGCTCTAAAAATTATTGAGTGTAAAAACCACAAAAACCACAAATGCAAAACTTTGCCAGATAAAAGATGTAGAGATCAATGGGAGCTGCACTGATCCTATAAAACATTTTTTAGAAATTTTTTTATATTTTTTTTACTAGGAATTGGCTGAAAAACTCACATTTTTAGAGGTATTCATACTTTGTAGCACATCATTTTCTGTTCCTACTATTTTTATACAGCTCTTTTCATAAATTCCATAAGTTTCTGAGTTTATTCATGGTTTCAAAAACCTCTAGAAACCCACTAAGATCCAATTTTTGCAAAAATATGCAAAACATATGAAGGTCTATTTATCAAACAGTTATTTGCTCCTTTTCCTTTAAATTTTGTAGTTGTTCTTGACATTGTATAGTACCTGCTTATAACTAGTAAATTGTTTATGTAAGGCAAATATACAAGTGTTTATAATGTATGTGCAATGGTGCATGGGGATAACTGGTCTGCCCTGCGCCCATTACTTCTGTGTTAGACATGGACCAAATGCACACAATCGTTACTATCCCCCTAAAATTACTTTGACAATAACTTGTGGGAAATGATTCAGTTTTTGTTTTTTAATATTTGATGACATAAATAGTGGATGAATTTGTCTGAAAGGGAACCAAAGCTTTGTAGCTGCAGACAAAAAAAACTAGGTATATGTTAAGAATCCTTGCAGTGGGTATGTGGTTCAGCCTACATTAATATATTACTAGCACAAACACGGGGTTGTGATCTTTCTCGCAAACAACCTGTACTTCCCTCTCTGCCAGGCAGCAAAAGAGCAGCTTAATTAATCCCATTATGAAGAGAGATATTTTTAACCCCTCTTTGAGGTCACACTGCCTGCTGGCTGCTATTTTGCTCTTCTACAGGCTGTGCTATTCAACACCGGAATACATTTCATGGAGTCAGACGGCACCACAAGCAGAATTCCAACAGACACAGAAAGCCTGACGCATGTACTCATTTGCAGATAGAAGGTTATAACCCAGTTAATGTGTAATAGGCAAAGCAGCTTTCATTTTGCAAGCATGCCTTTCTAGCTGTCTGGAGCAGCTAGCACATTCATTGCACACCTTTCTTTGCAAGTTAACTATCCATATGCTATGCTCAGTAAACTGCCGGAGCCAACACAGTATATTACTCATTGCAAAATAGATCAATCAATAAATGAAGCTTGTGTACACTTAGAATGAAATCAGGACCTCCCCTGGTACACACTGTAACAAAGACAGATGTGAACTCTGGTTTACCAGCAGGAAACTAAAGCAGATTTATTCTATAATTTTTAGACAGTGAGTCCCCATCATCATGCCCCATACTCTTAGGCTCTCACACATCGTATAGAGTTGGAGCTTTCACTTTATTGTACAGTATATGGATTCTGGACTGTCCACATTCCATAGTTAATAAAGTTGTGCAAAGTCCAAGGAAAAACATGACTACCAGAACTCCTCCCATTCCCAATTACTCACACACAAATAGCCAAAGTTGGTGGAAAGGCCACAGCTTGGTTGATTAAAAGTTATGGCCGAAATGGACCCTTTACACTTTACCAAAAATTTTCGAAAGGGCAGAAAATTTGCCAAATTCATTAAAGTCAATTGGCTTTTTTTACTATACATTCGAATTCATGGGATTTTTTTTTTCACAGTAAAACACAGAGAAATATTTCACTCATCCCTATAAATTATTAACAAAACACTTTATTAACATAACATACATATTCAGACCCCCAAACAGTATTTGTGCAATGTGGCTATAACACTAATTGAAAACAGTTAGCCTCTTAAGGCTGCACATAAAGTAGTAACAACAATTCAATATAGAGGTGCAAGTTATGGATAGGCAGGAGGTACAGCCCTATGTGGACCCTGTCCTTACTGCCTACCCTAAGGCAGGTGGTAAACGATAGGGCTGAGCTGTGTGTCCTGACTGCTGTCTGCGTGGGACTGGATTTTTGATCTGGCACTCAATGCAGAGCAGTAACCCTGGGCGCAAATACTCAAATAGGCATAATAGGATTAATTAAGCTGCTCTTTTGCACTCACAAGGAACATTAATGACCCCTACAATCTGTGTAAATGTGTTGGCACTATATAAATAAAAATAAATTTGCATTCAACCTATTGTCCCATGTCTAGTTCCACTTTAAATTAATTTGTTAACTAATTTAAACCATGGGACTTTATTAACAAACATTGAGTAAATCAATGGTAAGAAAAACTGCAGCAGAATTTTTCGCCTTAATTGCATTTTTTGTAATAAGGGTTAAGAGAAAAAAACATACACTTCACCCCCCTTCTTCAAATGGTAATATATTACCATTTAGAAATAAACATTTTATGGATGGTTTGTTAGTTCCCAGTGCATTACTTCTACTGTAATAAAGAATGATTTTGCTTTAACTAAAAGTCATTATTTGAATTAAAGTGCTATTTTCAATTTATATGTGGCAAGCACAACACATCCCAATGGTCCAGTTTTGGAACAGTTTGTTTTTCAGCATCTATTAACCTACTGCAGAGAGAGAACACAATATTGCAAAAGGTCTCAAAGAAACCAAGAGATTTCACTGTAGGATTTGCCTCATCATTCGAATCAGAAGAAGATTAAATAGTTTCTCGTTAATTAGAGCAGTGGAAATATCAGTGAGCATATGGTCATCTCCACCTCTTCTTACCCCACAGTCTGGGGACCCTAGCTAAGGCTGACAACCCCTCTGGCTAACAGATCTAATCTGTGCAAAATGTCAAGTGGAAAAGACATGTCTGAGTTTGTGCATGGCAAATATGGATTGATGTGGGAAGATGTGATATACATATCCATGTTTAGGATTTCTGTATATATTGAAACTTATACGATCAATTAAATATACTGAAGATTACCTTTGTCAGTGCATTAAACATGCATTCCCTAGCATTGATTTTATGCTTTGTAGATATCAGTCTGTGAATATACTGTATATGCTTCCCTGGAACATTTTGAACAATTCTTTAAAGGCCGGATTTTTCTAGGAAATAAATTGTGAGAACTGGTAGTTGCTATTTCTATATGTTATCCTATATATTAGCACATTACAGAAGTTGGCAGATTTATCAAGGGTTGAATCGAAAATTCGAAATTCAAACTTTCAAGTTTTTACTGTCAGAGTTGTCAAATTCGACAATGGAGTTATTCAAATTCTATTTGAGTTTTTTTAAAAATTTGAATTCGGTTTTCGAAATGCTGGCATTTTAAGAATTTGACTATTGGATACCTAAAACCTGCCAAATTGTTGTGTAAGTGGATGGGAGAGATCCCAGGATCAATTTGGAGATGCTTGCATCCTTCCTGACATTCAAGTTTTTTTCAGAGGAAAGAACTTGAATTGAGTTCAAATTCAATTCGAGTTTTTGGGTCTATCCTATGAATCCAATTTTAAAAAGTTTGATATTATTAATAAAATTTGATTGGTTGATTTTGAGTTCATGGGAGTTTATAGGAGTTTCAAAAATCCCAAATGATTTTGAAATTCAACCTTTATAAATGTGCCTCTAAATGTATAAGACATTGATTAGGACCTTAATTTGACTTTACTTTATGAAGAGACCAACCAACTGATGAACAGACTTGTGGAGTCAATGGGCAGATGAAATTACATTGCACTTAAGGCATTAGCCCCCATATGTAATTAAAGGCACTAAGTTGCCCAGGGACAGTAACCCATAGCAACCAATAAGGTGCTTGCTTTTAAACAAATGACCAGTAAATTATACCTGCTGATTGGTTGTTATGGGTTATTGCCCCTGGGCAAACTTAGTGCCTTTTATTACATTACCCCCTAGATCTGTAGCATATGCATTGTCCTACAGTTTTAGGGCTTCCCACTATGCTACGACTTTTCTGATTTTTCTGTACCTGCATAGTTTACTTTTAAGCAACTTTCCAATATACATTATTTTTCAGTTCTTTCAAGGTTTTCTGTAAATTGAATTGCTATGAAAAACAGTTTCTGTCCTATTCTATGTTCTACACTGCTGATTCTTACTACATGTACCACTGAATCAATGTTGCTCTCCATCATGCTGTCAGCTGTGACTATTACAGCACTATGTGGTTATTATGTAGTTTTGTCCCTTCATGTTTGACATCTATTAATTCCTCCCTTCTCTTCACCTATGAGTTTGTTTAGCTAGCTGCGTAAACTTGACAACCATGTAACAGGGCTGTTGGACACTAACTACAGCCACAGGTGTATGGACGGGCTTTACTGTAGGACGCAGGCACACTCACAAAATTGCAATGAATAAATGTACACTTTATTAACAGCTTCTAGCAGGAAGGCAGGTGACACACTGGGGCACTGGTTACAGACTCAATGATATTAGTTAAACAATGCACAACCTCTGCAGATTCTCTCTTTCTTTATCTCCCAGAGCTCCTCTACTGAAGTCCCTAGGACCCCTCTATGACATCTGTAAAGGTACTCTGTCTGCACAGGCAGAGTACCTTTAACCATACAGGAGGCCTTCTCTCACTGCAGACCTCCCAGTTTCTCTCCAATTACCTAATATACAGTGCCTAAGCATCCCCCGTAGGTTCTTCTCTAGCCTAAACCTGAATGCTCAAATTCTCCACCTGGCACACAGTCATCTCAGGGTCTCTACCCCAATCTATTCACTCCTCCTTGGGATTATGCTTTCTCACTAGTCTACTTTCTCCATCTACTGTCCATTAGCCAGCCATAAAGGAGTCAACCTCCCAAATGGTCTGGCAACATCAGTGGTCCTGCCTGAAGTGCTTCTAGGTCAAAAGAGAAAGGGCCTTATATAGGTTATGGCAAGGTAGCTTGTCACTACCTACTGGAAGAACCTGTACACTGCCCAACTATTTATAATACCAAAATAAATATTTTATTTTACCTCTTTACAGCCATCATTCTTGTTGTAGAAGAAATGTTTAAGGGCATTAGGATGAAAGCATAAAATCTGGTGGAAATGATTTGTGTTGATCAATCAGTAGGTTAGTAATGCATCCAGCTCTTCTTACCGGTTCCTTTTTTCTCATTTCCCACCCTTATGCCTTTGATGTCATTGCATCGAAATCAGGGTTGTACACTCAATGAATATGAGTTAAACAGAATTCTTATTAACCCAGTCATGTGTATTCATCTGCTAATCTTAAAATTTTGCTCTTTACTATCAGTTGTTGCTTTTAGCAATATTGAAGCTTTAAACTTCCAGCATATTTTCCTCCATCACTAATACCTGGCTGTCGATGTTTGTAAATTACATTTTTACAAAGTAAATGTACTCAGGTGTTTTCCATCTTAACAGTCTGTCAACCAGCTTTAATGATTGCTTTCTAATTTAGTACATGTTCAGTAGCTCTATGAATTTAGCCTTGAATGCTGAACAATGAAGAGATTTTGAGTGAAGGATCATTTCTGCATGAGACATACCACAGCACAAAAGCTTTTGTTTACAGAAAATAGAGACCATCCTCTTGGGGGATCTCAGTTCTACATTTTTTTCTACATGTTTATACCCAGCATGTATGACTTTGCAGAAGTATGGCAAGCAGTGGATGGCCTCTGCATAGATCCAAGACAATACACATAAAATGGCCCTTCTGCAGTTTCCATGGTATGGAAGCTTATCATAATATCTGTGTGTGATTTTAGATTGCATTTCTGTTTTGTTCTAATTTTTCCAGCTTCTGCTGAACTTTAATTCCCAGCATCCTCCTCCAGCCATTGTTAAATCTAGATGAAAGCATCCATCATTCATAGTTATGACTATTGTAATCCAATCAATTTTAGTCAGTGAGAATTGTAAGCTGCCAGCATTGCTTTCATCCATACAACCCCACTTTCAGTCCAATGCACACACTTTAGCTTGATCCCTTGGTTTCAGCGCTGGAAGCACCATAATGCCATTGCTGCCTGCTCTTCTGTTCTCCTCTCAGGCTTCTTTACACGCTGTGTTAGACACATCATTCCTGAGCTCTTCCAAGCGATGTGTCTTGGTCTTGGGCACTCAGGCAGAAAGATGGAGAGCTGTAAGAAAAATGCAGAAGTTGAAATCCAAACTAGACCCTGTCCCTTAGCATGTACATCTGTCTGATGTCAGTGGTTTAAAATATTTTAATTTGGCAGCAATGCTGAAAATATAAATGCATATTGTGTGGAGGAACATATTCAAACATTGGTCTTTTCATATAAAAAAACTTTTTTTTAATAAAGTAATTTTGCTGGGCAATTTTATGTCTCTATATGAGGATTATACAGTTAAAATTCAGGCTGTAATAAACCTTACTCAATGTTCTGAGATGGTGCTTGACATTAAAGCAATACTGTGCTTGTGATCACATCTGCTAAAAATCACTAGAGCATCTCTTAAATGCATCACTCTGTATACTTAGATTTGTTTTTCAAAACTAAAATCTTAGAAACAAATGAGACATTTGACTCTTTTTCTTGAGCGACTTATGGTGGTTATGTAATAATGGGTTGCTACAGGTCTAGTCACACCTATAGTAACAAATTAGCAGGTAGCATTTAATTATAAATAAAGAATGTTTATCACCATACGTTCTTTGTTGACGACAAGTGAGAACACATTTGCTAGCATTCTATTATTCTGCAATTCTTTGCATGGTCAAAAAAAGAATTCAGAGTGGTCATGCTATAACAATATTATCATTATCCATCATAAATCCTGTTCCAAACTCCCACCTGGTTAATATCTCCAGTTGTGTAAGTAAGTTTAATGAAGGGTTTAGCCTTATATGTTTTTTAGTATTGTATTAAAGGGCAATCTGGCATAACTGTTGTACTGACATGACATGTCATGTCATGTACTGACATGACCCTGGACAAGGTAGAATCTAGGTGATAGGATATGTGACAGATGGAGTTCTTAGGAGAGTGCATCTACAATTTGCAATCAGTAAGTGCGGATAATAGGGCAGGATCATATCATTTATTTGAGTTATTTAAAATTGGTGGAAATCGACCAGCCTGTCTGATACAGATCAGAAAGTCATATATATACTGTTTGTACAGGTAGCTTCATCCTGCTTAAGATTTCTATTTTAACTGAGCTGTTACGTTAAGTTTTAGGGAGTCTATTTAAGAGATAAATTAAATTATTTAAAGGGATTTCACTCTTCCAGGTTGGCGACACCCACCACAACGTGTACACATTTGAAAAATAGTTATCTTTTAGTATGATGAAGAGTGTGATATTCTGATACAATTTTTAATTGGTTTAAAAAATTTTTTTTAATTATTTATGGTGTTTAAGCTATTTAGCTTTTTATTCAACAGCTCTCCAGTTTGCAATTTCAGCAGTCGGTTGCTAGGGTCCAAATTCCCCAGCTATCATTCATTAATTTGAACAAGAGACTGGAATATGAATAGGAGAGGTCTGAATTGAAAAATGAGTAATACAAAGTAGCAATAACAACACATGTGTAGCCTTATAGAGCCTTTTGTTTTTAGATGGGGACAGTGACCCCCATTTGAAAGCTAAAAAGAGTAAAAAAAAAAGAAGAAGAAAGCAGATAATTAAAAATACTGTAAAAACAAAAAAATGAAGACCACTTTAAAAGTTGCTTTTGGTCGAGTAGTCTGACTCTGAAATATCTTCTTATTTAAAATCTTCAAAGGGTTAATGTTATGCAGTAACTGTAATTATATCTACACTAAGCAGAAATAGCAATGCTATAATAAGTGAAAGAGATACTGTATGCATACAGCTATAAATCTGCTACAAGTCATCATAGTGGACTCCATGTGCCCCACGCAACTGGAGCACTTAGGTGTGTGGGTGCTTTTTGTTCAGCATATGAAAGCATGCCACTAAGCAATTGTTTGAATCTTTCTGTGCCTGTGATTCATTTACTCATGTATCCATTAGCTTTCAATATGCATTGGATTTTTTTTTTGTTTATTTAAAATAAATGATTTGCCGAAACAGCATCATATCAGTCACAGCAATTACTTTAATCCAGAGATTATAAATTTCAATTTTGAATTGAAAAAAATAAAAAATTTGATTATTTTAAAGTGCTTTTTCGATCAAAAACAGACCCTTTTTGTTTGAATAGGTCAGTTTTTGATAGAATAAGAATCGTTTGAACAGTCCGAATGCAAAGTAAAACTTCCCCATGTAGAAGCAAAGTTGAAGTATTGGGGTGTTCCACAGATATAAAAATTCTTATAACAAACTAACTGCTGCTTATAATTAAAATTAAATCTTGCCCATGTAGAAACAAAGTTAAAGTATTTGGGATGTTCTGCAGATATAAAAATTCTTATACCAAACTTACTACTGCTTATAATTAAAAACGTGCCAACGTAGAAGCAAAGTTAAAGTATTTGGGGTGCATCTTGCTTATTTAATAATAGTAAATCAAAGCTCTACTCTGAGGGCCTGCTAAAGGATTATGACGAGAGATAAACAGGAAGATAAAAATGACACCCACAGAAGGCACCATAAATAGGAAATGAATTAGATGAGGAGTCATTAAAATGTTTTATGATTGGACATCACAGTTTGTGAGGGATTAGCATTTAGCTGGAGAGATTTATAGATGCATACACGGCCTTGTTCTTTCAGCAATGTCTCATTGTGCCCTCGATTAGAGGTATGAAGAAATTTAATTTGTCAATATTTGTAAAGGATTGAACTCAGTTAGGCAACAAAGTATTTCCTCACTTTTAAAGGGGCAGTCTTTTCAATGTGACAAATTAACAGAACTTCTGCTGAAGATACTTTTTGCCTATTTCATTATTTAACACAAAAGTCACTCGATTTTACTATTTATTAAAATATAAATAGTGAACAGGACAATGTTTGGTCCTTGTGAGGTAGATAATTATTTTCCCAGTGAACAGAAACAGAATTCTACTGTGCAGTAGCATTATTTGTGTTCTGGCAATCTAGTTATCAACCTTACAAGAACCAAACATGGACTAGCTTCAGATTCCCTGTTTGCTCATGAAATTACAAAAGCCATAAAAATATTGTGAATAAAACAGTAGGCACAATGTATGAACACATTTTAAGGCCAGGGACTGTTTACTGACCTTGTGTAAAAATATAGTTCTTAATTAATGGTACTCACAGAAGGCACTATTGAAGTCATTAAATTATTTTATTTGATTGGTGTTTCTTTGAAACTATGAGTATCACACCAAAAATACAAGGTAAGCTAAATATTTCTTGATCTGTTGTGTTGTTGATTATTATATTCTGTGTTTTTGAAGAGTTAGAAATATGGTTATATGGTTTTCATCACCAAAAACGTTGTGGAGATACATTTAAGATATATAGTATGCTTGATGTCTCCTTTAATCACATTAAGGGAAACATAGGCTACTTATTTAGCAGTAGGACTATATTTGCAGTAAATAATGTATTATTGTCTGGGCTTCACTACTCTTGTGATGTGAAATCATTCAATTCATTCTGATGCCTGTAACTGGCTATTCATCAAATGGATACAAATATAACTTTAAGTCAATGAAGTAAATTAGCCTCTTACTATGCTAGAAAACATGCAGTATAAAGTAACCTTTGAATTAGTATTTGAAACCACTTCAGTGGCATCAACAAGTCAAACTGTATTCAGGTTCGGATATGTGTTTTGAATGTACTGTATGTAGTTGGCCAAATTCTTATATTAATACTAATAAGCATTCTGAAACAGCTAGTTTTTCCATTAAAACTCACATTTCCTTATAATTGATATATTTTAAATAAGTTGTTGAGTATAACGGGGAAACATTTGCGAAATGCTGCCAGCGTCTCGTTTTGGACACGGGTGTCTCGTTTTGGAATAAATTCGCCCATCTCTAATCTTGACTAAGGTGTTCTGCATACCTTTGCACACTTTTACACTAAACACTAATCGTTAATTGATACTCCGTGGCTTTCATCCAGGTGACCTCTTTGAGTTACAAGTGAATGAACAATGAAAAGATATACATGTATGGTTTCTGTTATCAAGAATCCCATATCCAAAAAGCCCAAAATTATAGAAAGAAAGTCTTGCAAAGACTCCATTTGAATCAAATAATTTTGAAAATGATTTTTTTTCAGTGAATGAAAATGAATTGTGCTTGATCCAAACTAAGATATAATTCATCCATATTCTGTTGGGTTTATTGTGGGGCCGATGTACTCAGGGTTGAATTTCAAAGTTAAAAAACTTCAAAATTCGACCATCTAATTTTTTTAAAGGTCCATTTTTGATTGAATAAAAATCATTTGAATCATTCAATCCAATCATTCGATTCAATTTTATCCGAAAAAATTACATTTTCCAAAAATTTCAAAAACAGTCCTTAAAGGTTCCAGGCAATTCGACAGGTTTAAGGTGGTGAAGGGTCAAAGTAAAACTTTTTAAAGAAATTGTTCTTCGATTTTCGAATGGTCGAATTTTAAAATTCTAATCAAAATTTTTTCAATTCAAATCTAATTTTGGCCTATTTCATAGTCCAAGTACCCAAAAATTACTTAGAAATTCGAATTTTTTTTATTCAAATTTTCACTTTGACTCTTAGTAAATCTGCCCCTTAATGTTTACATCAATTCTAAGTAGACTTAGGGGGTTATTTATCAAAGTTTGAGTTGTGGTTTTTCCCAAAAAATTTCAAGTTTTCGAAGGTAGTTTCAGTACAAAAGCTAATTTTTCGGGTTAAAAAACTCACATTTTATAAGATTTATTATGCCCCAAAGCTGGTAATAGATGCTTGAATCCAAAAATACTTCAGCTAAAACCTGTCATGGTCATGTAGAAATCAATGGCAGTGGTCCCTGGAACCATTTGAAAATGTTTGTAGCCTTCATGATGTTTGGGTTTTTTTTTCCCATGAATTCCAGTATTTGAATTCCTCCCCCCAATTGCACTTGTTTCAAGTGTTTTAGATTTGAGTTTTTTCAAACAATTTCAACAACCGCATGTATTGGGTTACAATATAGATGAGAAAACTTTTGTTGTTGAACAATTCTCTGTTGGCGTTTCGCGAATTTATTCCCCTGCGGCGAATCGCGGGAATTCGCAGCGAATTCGCCCATCACTAGACACGACTCTCGGATGTGGATGCAGTAAGCAGCAACTTCATCTGACAGTAGGGAAGTGTAGTTGTTACCTCCGACTTTTCTTTCAGTCCAATTATATTTTGACAAATTTGACGCTGTCGATTTGTCGCATGCGTTTTGTCGCCAGGCACCGATCTGAAAAGAAAGGCTTGTGTAGTTCTGCCCTTAAGTGCTCAATAAAGTATAAATACAGCAGCATTTACATGAATATGAGAGATGCTGTACTTCTGCAGTATCTCATAAATGATAGCAAGCTGCACACAGGCTGCCCAAAAGGAACAAAATAACTACAGCTTTGAGCTCACAAATGATATAGCTTTGCAACAGTGGGTCAAAACAGATAAAGATGTGTTGCTTGTGGTGACAGAACTGACACATAGCAATGTTATTTTTATAGGCAAGAGGAGAGAGGATGAAACCAATGTATTATAACGGACTTATTTGTTTTTAACATCTAATAACAAGATGCTTTTACTGAACATCTGAACAGGATTTTTACAGGATATTTTATGGCTGAAACACATTATTCACGTCTTTGATTTTTGTTAATTTCTGCTTCTATTACATGTCTTTTACATCCTAATGCAATAAATGTAGATTTTATGCCAGATGCAGAATGAAAAATATTTGGCACAAAATACTCCATCAAAAGATCCTGCAAAATGAAATACATTCCCCCTGAGGGATAAGTCTACAGTTTAATTTAATTTGATATTTCAAATTAAATTAATTCAAATGGTTATGCTGTTCTCAGGGAAAAACAGTCTCAGCTGATGATGGCCTGCCACCAAATTGTTTTACAATTGTGATGGATCTAATATTTTTGTATATGCCAATGTTCTGTTAGTAAAAAGGTATGAAGCATCATTGTAGCAGCAAAAAAGTCAGTTTAAGTGTTTCTTAATCACATTCTCACATTCTTGAAAGGCAAGTCACAAAAAATATTTATTGTAGCTCTATGTAGCTTTATGTGTCTCCAGTATTCCCTTGTCCATTCAATTAATTATATATTGAAGGTTCCCAAGATTACCTGACCACGACACGACTCTAATTACCTGGTAAGCCCTGTGTATATTTATGTGTATCTTTTTGGTCATGCACATGCAACAGGTCTAACATTGTCACATCTCTGTCAAAGTCTGGCTGTAAATCTGGGTGGGTTTCCAGCTGTACACTAATCTAGTAGCCTAATCTAGTTTTTATCCATTATAACAGTGGTGGAACTACCTGGGGAGCAGGGGGTGCAATTGGGCCAGGGCCAGCACCCACTCAGGGCCCCAGCAGGAAATCGTGTATGGAGGGGGGCCCAGATGCGTGTAATGTGCGTGTAATGATCAAGGGCCCGCCCCCTGCTCTAGTTACGTTAATACATTATAAGGTGTAAATGCTGTACTGTTGCTGAACTGCAGATTTCACTTTAACAAAGTCACTGATTTTTTTAAAAGGGTTGTTCACAATTAAATTCCCTTTGAGTATAATGTAGAGAGTGATATCTTCAAACAATTTGCATTAGGTTTTTATTTCTTGTTATTTGTGGTTCCTGAGTTATTTAGCTTTTTATTCAGCAGCTCTCACCATTTAGCAATTTTTGCTTCTGGTTGCTAGGTTCCAAAATACCCTAACAACCATGTATGGATTTTAATTAGAGACTAGACTATGAATAGTAGTGGGCCTGAATAGAAAGACAAGTAATATAAAGTATCGATAATACTACATGTGTAGCCTTACAGATCATATGCTTTATGGTGGGGTCAGTGACCCCTATGAAGGCCAGTGGAAAAGATGCACACTAAAGGATAACTTAAAGGCACCACCGGGCCAAGTCAAGCTAGTGCCAGAGGTGACCCAGCCGGCCACCCTGTTCAACGTGCATGCACAGCTCCCCCATTGCAGTGTGAGCATGCATGCGCTGGAGGGGAGGGAGGCAGGACTAGAGCAATGGAGGGGAGGGAGGTAAGACTAGAGCGCCAGAGGAGGGGGGGAGGCAAGACTACAGCTCCGAAGGGGAATGAGTCGGGGCTAAAGTGCTGTAAAGGAGGGAGGCAGGGGAGCGTGTTGGAGGGGAAGGAGAGAGTCAGAGGGCAGGGAAAGGAGAGTGTCAAAGGGGAAGGAGAGCATCAGAGGGTAGGGAGGCAGATGGGAAAGTGCTGGAGGGGAAAGCAGTGAATATGGACTAGGATTAGGCAGAAGTCAGGTACCTGCCCAACGCCCCCTTTGCATTGCACCCTAGTCAGGTGCCTCTTCTGCCTACCCCTAGTTCTGGCCCTGCTTAAAGGTGAACCATTCCTTTAATATATATGCTGGGTGAATGGTTTTATTTGCTATATCTGTGGCAAAACTTTGGCACAGGTATTAACACATACCTTTATACATGCATATAATAACACAGTGAAATAATCTATACGTGTACAGGGGGTGATGTACTGCAAACAGTATGAAAGTTATTCATATAATGCCTCTTGCAACATTTCTAAATGTGTGAGTTATGTAGCAGAACCTACATTTTGGCATAGACCAAAGAAGCTGTAACATCTAATACATACTGTATAACTTAAATGTGTCCCTTGGATACCACCCATATCTCAGTCTAGTATAGGGCCAAGTAGAGGGGTTTTTAAGTTAAAGGGAAACTGTCATGGGAAAACATGTTTTTTTTTATTTAAATGCATCAGTTAATAGTGCTGCTCCAGTAGACTTCTGCACTGAAATCCATTTCTCAAAAAAGCAAACAGATTTTTTTATATTCAGTTTTGAAATCTGACATCGGGCTAGCCATTTTGTCAATTTCCCAGCTGCCCCTGGTCATGTGACCTGTGCCAGCACTTTAGGAGGGAACTGCTTTCTGGCAGGCTGTTGTTTTTCCTTCTCAATGTAACTGAATAGTACGCAGTGGGACATGGGTTTTACTATTGATTGCTGTTCTTAGATCTACCAGGCAGCTGTTAACTTGTGTTAGGGAGCTGTTATCTGTTTACCTTCCCATTGTTCTGTTGTTAGGCTGCTGGGTGGGGGAAAGGGAGGGGGTGATATCACTCCAACTTGCAGTACAGCAGTAAAGAGTGATTGAAGTTTATCAGAGCACAAGTCACATTACTTGGGGCAGCTGGGAAATTGACAAAATGTCTAGCCCCATGTCAGATTTCAAAATGAAATATAAAAAAATCTGTTTGCTATTTTGAGAAATGGATTTCAGTGCAGAATTCTTCTGGAACCACACTATTAACTGATGCATTTTGAAAAAATGTTTTCCCATGACAGGATCCCTTTAATCCAACTGAGATGAGATGTGGGAACAGCTATATATCTATTGTAAATAAACTAAAACCCCTCGTTTTGCAGTGCAAATTATTCTGATGTCTTGCCCCCAGAAAAAAAAGTTTTGGCTGTATTTAACTATTAACAAGTATGGGTTTCATAAATGGCCTGATTGATTGGTTATTTTTTACTTTGCTAAGAAATTGATACTTCGGATCTGTTAAACCTTTGGAGTTTCAATCCCATACTGGACTGGATATTTGCTTTGAGTGCTGGGGTGGAAAATTAATTGTATGGTAAATTGGTTCAATTCATTTATTATGTAGCAAGATAAATTTTCAAGTGAAAATGCAACACTATACTCAATATATTTCTGTTGCTACTTTTCTGTATATTTGAGTGACACCAATCCCACAGTATGTGTGCAGGCCCCAGGGAAAGAACATGTTCTTTTGATATTAACATAAATAAATTGGCAGCATCTGAGCAGCAAGGGTCAGACTTTTATAAGTATTTTTTTTTTACTTTATTTGCCACTGTGGTGACCATTTTGCAATCTGTTTGTGTTCTTTTTTGCAATGTTCTCAACAGAGTAATGACGAAGGTGGTTGACAGCTTTAAAGGCACCATGCCTCGAGACAAAAAGAGTTGAGCGGGAATAAAAGATTGCAAAAGGGGCAGATTTGTCGTTTAAAAAAAGAGAAAGAGCAGAGTCTCTTTAAATTGCATGACACAATATCAGTAGTATAGAATGCATGTTTATACATGATCATATTTTTCTTATAGTTATACGTTCTGACTTCATTTAATGATGAATGAGAGAATGACACAGAAAAAGCAGCCAAGAAAAAGACATAGCTAAAAGCAAGGAACAAAAGATGAAATAGTTATGTTGAAGGTAAGAAGGGATAAGCCAGAGTACAATACAAGGCAACAAGGGAAAAGGAACAGTAAAGGCAGATTCAGCACAGCATCGCATATACAATAACAAAAGCTTTGGGTAAAATGTATTGTAAGGACATGCAGAAGGCTGAGAAAGAACAGAAGAGAAACTGAAGGTAATGAGACATGAACATAGCAGAGAGGTGAGGAAAGAAAAAAAGTAACAAAAACAAAAAAATAAATAACATGAAAAAACCCTGTGGCAGGCAAATCAGTATGTAACAGGAATACTGGGAGATTTTTACAAAAAAATAAAATAACTGCATCAAATTACAGCTGTCAAACCTCTTCAACTGGAAGTGTCAAATCCAGCTCATTACACGGGCAGCAGGCTCCTCTCTGCTCAAGATTGGAGGATTTCAGAAAAATCCTTTCTATTTTGCCATTTAAGCAAGATGTCTCTGGTTAACCCCACCGGCTCTGCAAAACTGAGAGAACATGAGTGCTGTGTTAGCAAAACTTTTCAAGATGATGAAGGAGTTAATGCAGACCATCTTTATTCAAACACGATTGGCAGAAAGAGGCATGGAATGGCCCAAGCAGGACTGAAGACAGGACGTTTCATTTTTGCTCCTGCCATGTGGTTAAAATGATTTGGAATGCAATGGCTTTCTGCATAAATTCAGTCATCTTGAAAGATGCTGGTTGAGGAAAGCTGTTACAGAAAGGGAAACGCAAGTGCCAGCATTTCATTCCCTCTGCTGCCAGCCCTCCAATTATACAGAGAACAGACACAGCAAGGGAAGCCAGCATAAGAGTAGCAGGGTGGAGTAATACACTCGAAAATGGGATAGGTAGTGCTGATAAGCAAATACAGACACAAATGAGGATGGGGAATTTCCAAGGTTTTATGTTATCCAGCAGGCTGTCAGATGGCACACGGTTGCTGGGTGACACGTCATTATGTCAATTGCTGCAAACATTAAGCACTCTGTCCATAAGAATATAGGCCTAACATCTTGCCATTTAATCCATATATATTATTAGGTGCAGACATACATATTAAATGCTGTTGAAAACTAGATTTGTCATTGTCTTGTGTACCTTTCCATTCTTCATGAAGACAGGAGTAGTCATATGGCCGTCTCCATGTTAACATTGAATTTAACCAAAGCTGCAAACATACAGTATATTGTAGCTTCCATGCATGTTAATAAATGTTAAATACCATGTACTTAGAGAATATGGGTTACTGAACAGTGAAAGGAAAATAATGTAAATCATACTCATAAATAGTATCCATACACTTATATACTTGCCAATGGAAAGGTTACATGTATCAGCAGCAAACATCAATTAAGATTTTTGGCCCAGTTGGAGGTGGCTCCAGTGTGATATAAGCAATGTATTTTCCAATTAACCATAGAGAAACATAAGTGCTCACATTCAGGTGGTTTTCCCCTCAAAATATCATGAAGATAAAAAAGTACCATGTGCCACTGCCATTTTGCAATCCTATTGTAGCATTATTTTGGCTTGTGCCCTATATTCCACTAGAGGCTTGACGGTTTGGCTTCTTTCATCTACAGATAACAATGGATCACAGTTTGCCTATTTGTACAGAATATCTCATCTGTGAGTGTTCAGATTGTCTCATAAAAATAAATGCATTACTACTTCATGGCCTTGTGAGTATCTACTGAACCATATCTAAGTATTAGGCCTATGGACCATTGAGCTGTAAAAGACAAACCAAAATATTGTTCAACTCATCCAAACTGGAAAACCTTAATTTATACAGTTACCTATGTTCCGAAAATGTGTAATACTACATACAAGTGTATTTTGGTTGGTTTAAGGTGATTATCCATACCCACAGTAGCTGTGTGCCATGCTGTAGAATTAGTGCTCATTTTATATACCTGTTTATTTGCATCAAATTCAATATTGTGTGTCACTGGCTTTGCTGCTTAAATGTCAGCATGTTTTCTTTCTCTATATATTTCCCTTTACTCTGTGGATGTTGATAGAAACATTAATCGTCGAGTATAAAATAAAGTGCCCTTTTACTTTGCTTGAAGATGTTTTTCTTGCCATAAAAGGATGAACCTTAATAAATATTGCAGAACTCCAAGGTGACACGTACTATCCTTATTAAGTTATAAACTGAGTCATATATAAATGCAATGGAGCAGAGATACAGTCTCAAAAATAGAAATTCCGACAGGTACTGTACAGTACAGAATAAAGAGATATTTTTGTATGCAATGTCTAATTATATAAATTCATTTGTGACTTCCATTTTCATGGCAAAATCACAATGGAAATACTTTGTCATGGACTGTTGATATGAAATGGTTATGGTTCTGAACATGAATTCACTGAGAGCCCCATTTGGAAATGTTTTTTATCTGATCTATTTTTGAAAATGTCAGAATAATTTTTTGTCATTTCTTGCTGCAGCCTATATTGGTGAAACAGTAACAGTTCCAATGTTCTAGCTCTACAAACCCAATGCACCCTACCAACACACATCATTTTACTTATCCTGAAACCATTATCTAGAAAGCTTTGAGGGAGGCTATCTGCCATAGAATGCATTTAAAGTAAATAATTCTAATTTAAAAAATCAAAAAAAAAAATATTTCCTTTTTCTCAGGTATTGTAGGGGATCCGTTATCAGCAAATCCATTATGCAGAAATTTGCAAATTACAGAAAGGCCACCTCCCATACACTCTGTTTTATCTAAATAATCCACATTTTTAAAAATCTCGGTAACAATAAAATAGTACCTTGTACTATTTTGTAATCATTAATGGAAGCAAAAACAGCCTACTGGGTTAATTTGATATTTACGTTATTTTCTAGTAGACAAGGTATGAAGATCTAAATTATGGAAAGATCCTTTATCCAGAACATCCCAGATCCTGAGCATTGTGGACAATAGGTCTCATACCTGTAATAATAAATCTGTACCTTGAACTTGATGGTAACTAACTGCACAAATCCATAATGATGGAAAAACAAACCTATTGGGTCTATTTAATGTTTAAATAATTTTTAGCAGAAGGTATTGAGATCTAAATTACAGAACGATTCATTGTCCAGACACCCAAGGTCCCCAGCATTGTGGTTAATAGATCCTATGATGGATCTTAAGAGTGGCAGTGTGTTAGAAGACCCAGAGCAAACTTAATAACATGACCCTAAAGCTGTCCATACATGGGCAGATAAAGCTGCAGATATCGGTCATTTAGACTGATTTGACATCTTATTTGCACACGTATGGGGGCTTCCGACGGGTATTCCAGACCGATATCTGGACACAATATCGATCGGGAAGGTCGGATTTTCTTCTGACCGACCTGTTGGAAGTCCATTGCACTTCTCGTAATCCGATCATTCGGCCATAGGGCCGAACGTTCAAATTACCTCGGTATAGCCCAGCCAGTTAGTGGCATATCGGGAAAAGATCTGTTCATTTGGCGATGTCGCCAAACAAGCGGAACTTTGCATCTATGGCCAGCTTAAGGGTAGAACTACATGGATGATTTTGCTGCAATTCTGCCGCATCCGACACTGGGTGACGAAATACAATACAAAATACAATACAAAAGTCAGATGCTGACACAGCGTTCATCCGACATGACTCAACAGCGTTCATCCAACAGTCGTGTCGTGTCGGATCAATGCTGCGACACCATCCGACTTTTTATTACCTACCTTATTTCCGTCACATCCGACTTGAATAAGGTGTTTTGACGGCCTGAGTCGGATCCGGCAGAATCGTGTTAAAGACATCCGTGCAGTTCTACCGTAAATCTACTTACATCTGTTTCTTAATTCATTTCTCAAAATTTAACTTTACATTTTCATTTCAGGCTGCAATAATCACTTTATATTGATTGAATTTCAGACTACATGAAAAGTAGCAATGTGGCAAACAGACAGAACAGAATTATACATTTTGTAAAATAAATAATTAACATGAAAATGTAATGTTTTCAGAACATGCCACATGATCCACACGTAAACAGTCAGAGGCAGAAACCTCCAACACACCAAATAGTTTTTTTTTTACAGCTCAGTGAGCCCAAGGGCAAACTATCACAAGGACTGCAAACAAGATACATGAAAATAAAACATCTCAGATGCTGCTGCTGAGACCAAGAGGTGTCTGTCAACATTGCAGAGATGTAATAGGAAGGGTAAACTTTCACTGCTGATACATGTTTTTTATGGGGATTAACAAAAGGAAAGCGTGACAGGCATTTACAGCCTCTCCACCATGGTCAGGTCAGCAGAGAAAGCTCTGTCCACTGAAAATAACAGTATCTTGATTCAATAAACAAGATAGAATTTTAACTACCTTCACCATTCCTCCCAACTGTGCTTTTCAGGTTTTGCACAGTATGTTATTATTGCTGTGATCTGCAAGGGCAGCATCAGGGCAGACATGCAAATTAAATATATTAAGGCATATTCAGATGTTTTAATAATGCCAGCTGAGGCAAGAGGCACCTGTATATTGAGTGCTGTAAAATAAACAGTTTTCTATAGTATTTAATGCTAAGGGTGAAAGGGCATGGAATAAATATGCTATTAATAATTAAATTTGTGGAGGGGTTATCTTCCTTAAGGAACTCAAGACACACTACATCATGATTATGATATGACATTTTTTGAAAATGCTTTAGGCTTTTTTTCCATATACTGGGAAGGAAACCAGCCAAACACTTCTCACACTTGCCCAAACCCAAAAATCTGGCCTCTCAGACCTGTCAAGGTCCTGAATAAGTCAAGGGGAAAGGCATCTATCCCAATTTGCAGTTATTGTGGCCTGCACTAGGTTTACCCCCAAAATCTGACTTTTTGGGAGGTTTTGGACCAAAAACTGAAAAAATTGTACAATTTGCATTTTTGCTTTTTTTATTAATATTATGAGATAAATTTGTACTTTAGTAAATGACCCCCTTACTCTGCCCCAACTCTAGTATAATTCTGCACTTTAAGAGATACAGTAATGCAAAAACACCAAGAACTGCACAATTCAAAATACAGGAAAAGACTGACATTCAGGCATATGCTGGCACTGCCAAATGTCACAACTGTAAACTTGTATCTACTCACTTTTACATCCACTTTGACTCTTCTCATATCTGCACTGTAATTGTCATAAGTACAAATTACAAGGGATCTCCATTAAATACATAAACTCTTTGAAAAATGTATGGCTGTGTTGATATCTGGCCATTCCAGAAAGATAAAAGGTATATTTGCAAAAAATTACAGTAAAGAGTTGTTTGAAATATATATATATATATATATATATATATATATATATATATAGCATATATAAATAATTTGTGTCCATAAATAGCACACAGTGGACTACTGTAAACTGTACATAATGTTACAGTATATATATATATATATATATATATATATAGATTTGCAGAAGGATCAGCACACTCTCAATAAGATTTGTGCAAAAAATGTTCCTTTATTCAGTAACACAGCTGATCCTTCTGCAAATCTACATAATGTTACCTTGATCTTGCACCTCAACCTGACCAGAATAGAGTGCGGACGCCAACAACCAAGAAAAAAAAAAAATATATATTTCCAACATTTCGACCCCCAAACATCACTCCCTCCCAATGAGGGCCGAAATGTTGGATACAAGCGTTATGTTTCAATAAAATAGTTTTTGTATCACATATTTTTGGTGTGCGGGTCCATTTTGAAGCTACCAACCCCCCCATTTTGAAGCACCCATTTTGAAGCACCCACCGTCGAGTATTGGAGGAAGTGTGCGGGTACTTACTGGACTATTATATATACAGTATATATATCTCTGTCACTCATTATTATGCCTGAGTGCAGAATAATCAAATAATCTTCATTTAAAAAATATATATATTTTATTGCAGAACTAAAGACTGAAATTTTGGCCAAGCCCAACGTCTTTCTCAAAGTACCATATCTACAATGTAGATGCCTTAAATCTACTTAATGGTGGGAAAACAGCACACTTATCATACTAAATCATACGAAAGCAACCATTTAAAATAGACAACCTATAAACCTATCAATTTTAAATACATACCCATTAATAAACTAAAACTCCACATTTATACAATCCATCAATTAATGTATACCCCAAGTCATGTGACATGTTCTCTGATGAACTTCAATCACTCTTTACTGCTGTACTGCAAGTTGGAGGAATATCACCCCTCCCTCCCCCAGCAGCCTAACAACAGAACAATTTGAAGGTAACCAGATAGTAGCTCCCTGACACAAAATAACAGCTGCCTGGTAGATCTAAGAACAACACTGAATTGTAAATGTCCCACTGCGTTCTATTCAGTTGCATTCAGCCTGCCAGAAAGCAGTTCCCTCCTAAAGTGCTGGCACAAGTCACATGACCAGGGGCAGCTGGGAAATTGACAAAAACCTCACTTGGTTGCCCTTTTATTAGACATCAGTGGGATCACCTGATTATAGTTGGGTTTTACTTTGAAAGCAGCAAGTAAGTAAGCAGGTAAAACTTAGTCCCTTTATAGAATGTATAGTGAAGTAATCGAATTCTTAATGAATCAGGTGCAATTTGAGAGTAGGACTGGCCAGATATGGAATGACTTAGTTGGCCAGCTTAAATATATTGCAATATATGGACAAACAATCCCTGTTGTTTAAAGGGTAAGGCATTTTTAGTAGCTGTATGCACAGAATGTCTCAATGTCTTAAATATATTGATAATGGGTTGAGTGCAGAGGACCTCTTGTATTTGTGGTCACAGCCTCATTGCAACCCTGCCTAATTTGTTTTATCTATCTATCTATCTATCTATCTATCTATCTATCTATCTATCATCTATCTATCTATGTATTAGCTAATGCACATGTAATCTTTTAGCACGTTGCACTTTCACCTCAGGTGGGGTGGTTTTTGGAGCATATGCTGCACTGGATCTGTGGGGATTGATTGAGATCACCTGAACCCTCAACATTGGCAACAAATCAGCCACATGGTGTGCTGAACTAACACTCTCCCCTCTTCCTCTTTATTCGGTTTATTTATAACCATGATAGCAACAAGTTACCTGAGGTAACGATATTTGCGATATCAGTATTGTTATTGTCAATCACTGTCCCAATTGTAGTTTTAACTTTTTTAATACTCTGGATGTTTTTAAATAGATTAATAAAAGTTACATTTTATGGCTATATGTTCATGGGAATCTAGAAACAGCAGATAGGGAGGTGCCAAACTAAAGGTCATTTCTTTTCTATTTTTGTATATATATATATATATATATATATATATATATATATATATATATATATATATATATATATATATATATGTATATATATAATAGGTGAAGAATGGCAGCACTCACAGGATTTTCAGGTGAAATAAAGAAAAACTTTTTATTTAACTCGACGTTTCGATCCCTCACAGGGATCTTTCTCAAGAGTATTCTTCACCTATACATTTACCCTGCCGGCTTGGGCACTCAGGTACTCTATCCTGTAAATGGTGTGCACCTTTGGGACTGTGTATATGTATATGTATATATATATATATATATATATATATATATATAATGCACATTGCTCAACCTCTTAAAATGACTTCAACACAAAGCACAGGAGTCAGAATGCATGCATGCTGAATTCCAAATGTTTTGGACATTGAGGAATTTCATCCATTAGTAGTGTTAATTAATGTCCTAGGAGGGCTCCAATAACAGTGGCTCACTTGTGAAAATATACTGTATGGGACCTGTACATGAATACCAAATCATAGTCATTACAGTCTGCCGTAATTCTAACAATGAATGATGGATGAGCTGTTCCGTACTGTTGCCGAAGCTGTAGGATAAAGGCGTCTGATGAATTGCATTGAGTTGTAGTAAATGCACCTGCATCTTTTATTCAGTCCTACCTGGTATCATTTTGCATACAGGCCAATCACACCATGGCACTTATGAGAGTGTGCTACTACTTAAGAGCCAGTTGAAAACAATAGATTTTTTACAAATTATTGCAGGCCTGTTTTTCCAGCTGCTACATGTTCTTTAGCATGCATTTTTGATGCTAAAGAACATGTGAAAATAATATACAGTAATGTTAAAGCATGTTTATTAATATCACATTGTTACCTACCTGAAACATATTGGGGGGGGGAGGGGGGGGGTAACTGGTTGATATTGCTTAAATTGTGCTAATATGTGCTAATTATGTCCAAGGGAAGATTTACAAGGGAGCAGCAACTTTCTGTATTAGGCAGTTGAACACTTATACTGTTTTAATTGGGAAATGTAGATTCTATTTCATATTCATATTTAGGAATGTTATAGCATGTTGACTTGAGATGTAATAGAGTAAACAAGATAACTGCACACTCAGAGGGAGATATGCTGGGCTTTTCTTCTCAGTGTACACCCCCACCTCAGGTGTCGATTCAATGTATATAGGGTTACTGAGAGACTTAGCCAAAAAAAAGCAGCAAGTTCTGCAGTTTTGGCTAAGTCTCTCAGTAACCCTAATGACTTGAGATGTAATAGTTTAGGGTTTTTTTATCCTAGGGGACAAAAGTTTGTGTTCTATTTAAGCACTTGTTATTTCCCATAAACACTTGATATGTACCCCTTGCCTCCTCTGATACCTACCCTGATCACTACCCTGGCCAAAACAATGTTAAATATTTTTTTTGAACAATGTTTGATAAGAAAAATGAGAAGCTGCGATAGACACATGCTGAGTGCACCTTGAGCTGCTGTTGAGAAGCTAAGCTTAGGGGTCATCTCAAATCATCAAGTAGAAAATGAGTTTGGCCTGTTACAGTATATAAGCTGATGCTATAGGGCTGATTATTAATTCTGTTGCTATTGCATTGGTTTCTGAGCTGCAATATACCAATTATTACTGAACTACTTATTAAAGGAGAACTTCAGCTTCCAAACCTCTTGATAAAG
The DNA here is from genome assembly GCA_024363595.1 of Xenopus borealis. NCBI lineage: Eukaryota > Metazoa > Chordata > Amphibia > Anura > Pipidae > Xenopus > Xenopus borealis. Next base: position 72,510,195 of record CM044443.1, on the reverse strand, counting down.
AGGCCAACATAACACAGAAACCCCTAGCATATAGACATCACAGTTAACTGTTTCTTCAAAAAGTATGAATAAATGCTATTTTCTATGCTGAAATCCAACTGTCCAACAGTTCTTCTCTTCCTGCATCATTTGAAATCCTGGCAGGGAAGGAGGAACTAAAAACTGATGTTACAAATTCTCCATAGCTTACATACAGCATGCAGGAAGTACATAACCCACAATGCATTGCACTGTGTTGTTCCATTCCTTTTTGAAATCGTGTGTGCAGGGAAATGTGGTGTTTGGAGGATTCAAGCTGAGGACAGCAGGCTGCTGATACAAACGAACAGTAGTCAGCCAGATCAGCAAAGACGTCAAAAAGATTGACAAGAGAGCAGGGGGCTAGGCTTATGGAACCGTCAGAAACCATTAAAAAAACATGAAAAGTCTGCATATGTTTTAATTAATATATTTTGAAAAGTTGCTTAAAATTGTGTTTACTATTCAATTATGTTTTTGTGAAGTTCCCCTTAATCAGCCTTATATTGTGACATTTATATCATATTATATATTCAGTATATTGTGCATCTGCCCATACAGTAAGTTCAGTAAGTGACAGCACAGAGAATGTGCAGTGAATCAGTAGAAAAGAAGATGGGGAGCTTCAGGGGGAACTTTGGTGGCACATATCTTTATTGCTAATGGGCTATGGTTGTCTTTGGCTGGTATAGAAGACCAAAACATAATATACAAAATTTCTGCCCTAATTCTTTAGTTAAGCTTTAATAAACTTGAAATCCCAATATGCCCAGACAGCATTAGGCTGCTACCTGCTGGACTAAGATGCATCCTGGCATAGATCTTTTAACTTTTACTGGACAGATCTCCTACCTTCTACTAGTTCTCAACTCGAAGCATTACATAGGTGAATTGCATGAAATACTGGAAATTGTAGCTCAACAGTATCTGTTATGGCACTATAACATTTTCCAAATGTGGAAAAGGAAATTCTTAGCATACAGTAGGACTCATCTTCTGTGAATGGTGGCGAATTAGGGAAATTGTCATAGCATAACATCAAAGCAACAGTGAATTGTGGACATTTTATTCAGGTACCAATCAAGATCACTATTTTGACAGAACAGGAAGCCCTTCTCATACTTTATTATGAAAGCTACAAACATGTGGGCAATGAATGACTCAAGTGGGATAGGCCCTAGATAGGTGAGGGTATCTTTATAGGCAAATGAAATCATCACTGTACTGTGCCTATGCATCAAGCTGATGAGCTATGCATTAGGAAGACTCGTGGCCTATTTAATTGATAAAACACCTTTAACTGGCAACATTAGAAGTAAATGTCTCACAGGTTCTTTAACCTGCTTATATTTCATTTAAAAATCTCAAATCATTAAATGTACTTGTAAGGATTTCACTTTGGTTTAAAATGTTCTGTATCTGTTATTACTGTGCTTGCTTTAATAATAGTAAACGAAGCACTGTACCAGAACCGTCAAAATGTTACTGCCTTTAAATAAACATTAAATAAACATTAAATAAAAGTAAACATGCTCTTATTAATTATTGGTTTATAATACAGTCAACAATGCACTCACAACAGTAGATGTCTGTACCTTTATATGTGTGTATTATTGCTTTTTTTAGAAAGTAGAAAATAACAAAGCAATCTACAACATTTTAAGCTTGGAGATTTATTTTTATACCACGTGGCCAATGATCTTTGCAGTCATTAGATTCTGATTACTCTATTGAGCGAAAACAATTATTAAAGTGTTGACTGTGAATAACAACAGTAATATGTAATGGCCTATACCCACAATGCTAAATCACCATGCTAAATCACCACAATCCTGTTTGGATACTGTTCAAAACTCATTTTGACAAATCAGAATTGCACCATGCCCTTTATTAGCTTAATTTTGTCAGGGTTAGCAGACCTCGTCTCTTTAAAAATCTTGTTTAAATCAGTGTGAGTCCTTTTGAAAGGCTACAATGCCATTTGTATCAAGAGTATCAGACACAGGACATCAGCTAAGAGAAATGGCTTGACCTGTGCTACAAACCCAGTCATCATTCTGACAGTACAGGGGAGATCATTGACTTCAGAAGGAAGTCTTGAGAAAGAATGAAATATCATTTGTCGCTAAAGAAAAAAAAAGATGAAATTACTCTCATTTCCTTTCCTCATTACTTATATTACATCGCTATAACATGTTGTGTCCATCAAAAGATAATGAAGATAATGAATAAGATTCATTCTGATGGCTTGTTCCACAGTTTCATAACCATAACAGATTCAGAAAGTAGTCATTTATATAATACCTGTTATTTTAACTCTTTTAGTGTACACAGTTTTTCACAGATGGTTTTTGAACATCTTGTGCTTTCTCAATTTAGGAACATTTCCTGGGGGGACTTTTAGTTTACCTGGGAAAATTGTACAGCATTTATAAATGCTGTATAATTTCACTTCTGTAACAGATACCGAAACATTTTTAAAGATTCATATTTTTCATAATAAAGATAATTTTTACTAACAGACTTACAATAAATACACTACATAATAATCCATGAAGTGCTGTCTGGGTATTATGAGCAAGTATCTGTTTTTCTTCTAGGGGTTCTCAACCCAAGTATTAAACTGTCCCACTGCACCTTTTAAATATTTATAGAAATTGTCAAAAAATGTAATTGAGAAATTTACTGATCGAAAAGTACATGAGAAATGCAAAAGAATTGACCAATGAGAATGGTGATTACACGCTGCTGTCATTTTTGTTACACTGTAATCACATACTTTAGTGCTGGGAAAATGTTTTTATTGCTTCCAACTCGAATCAGTTTGGATTCTTATTGGATTTTTTTTTTTTTGCATTTTAATGTAGCTGTTGGTTGTGCAGAGTTCAGGAAAAGTTTTTGAATTTTTTTATCAAGAAATTTTGGTTTAAGAATATAACCCTGATGTTGCTGGACTACAGCTTCCAGCATGCCTTAACTTTCATAATATGTTACACTATTCTGGGATTTGTAGTCCAGCAAGAGCTGAGCAAAGTTTGTTTAAGCAGTGCTGTGCAGCAGGGGTTAGCACCCCTTTAATACTACCATACTATACTATTATACTCCTTATTCTGCTGTCATTAGGAAGAATTTGGTATCTCAAGCACTGCCAGCGTGTTTTGAGGGCCACTCAAGACTCACCCTTCACGTCCGGCACTACAGATTGTTGAATAAATCTGCCATCTTGGATACAGCTTTACAGAATGATATGCAGCAGCAGTGTTAGGACTGTCATTTATTCTACTGTCCCAGCTCAACAAAATGAGTGTTTTAGTTAAGTGTGTTGGTGTTCATCACCAGGACTGCTGTCTTCCTGTTGCTACTAAACCACAAGTCTAGAAAAACCATAAGAAAGATTTGTCTGTGGCTTGCCCCTTCCAGCCCCCTACATAATTGGACATTCTAAAGAAGGAAAGGCTGTAGTATTCTACCTTATTTTTGTCATTTAATGCAAATGCATGTTTAACAAGTATACAAAGGTTTAGACCAGACAGTTTTATTGATATCTGTCTCTTCACATTCACATGTTGGCATGTGCCTGGCCATAAAGATGAGAGAGATTTTCATAACTATGAGTGATTTTCAGCATGAGTTTTAGAATTAATGAGGGACATTTGATTCTACTATGAATTTAAGTTAAGGTATTTGATGTGGATGCAAATAGCTTTGTTGGGTAAATATACTATAAGTAATATGTAAACAGTGTTAGGGGGGCTGTACTGTATAATCGCTTTGTCTTCTTACAAATTAAGCATGCATTTTTTTTGACAACTTGTGAAAATGTTGCTAATGACTACATTACTTTACTTTCTCCTTGTTTGTATAATAATCAAAGACCCATCCAGAAAACCCTTTTTAACACAAACAGAGGAGACGAATTCATTTGAGCAGTTTTTTTCTAATTAAGATATTTTTGTTGAAGATAAAAGATCTCTGAACTAAGATACTGAAATGATTTCTTTGCAACTGATAATGGGCAGCTACATTTCCTTTCTTTCTTTCATTTATTTTTTTTTTTGCTTTTCTTTGATCTTCAGTCTGGCAATGATTCAGAATGGCTATTTCCAACTTGCAAATATTATAGGGAGGGAATGGCTTTGTGGCATAGTTCACAGGGTTGTATTCTTGTATGAGACCATGGAAATGGCATGAAGATTACAGTAAGATACTGACATAATGTAAAACACAAGGCAGGTACAAATATTAGCCAGTTGTGATGGTCGAATTTGTCGTGTTTCATAACATTTGCTAAACTGCTTTGAAGCAAATGTGTATTTTCATCATACAACTTTTTTTTGGCAACAAAGTCAATTTTCTTTTTGCTCATCCCTACCGGTCATATTTGCAGTTTTTGCAGAAGTCAATTTCCAATATGTATAATGAGTTCTGTCAATGTTTGGTCACCCCCAAAAATAATTTCATGATTTAAACCGCAAATAACCCCAATAGGCTGGTTTTGTTTCCATAAGGATTAATTATATCTTAGTTATAAAATAGTACTTTATACTTGATCCAAACTAAAGAGAAAAGGGAAATAATTTTAAAAAAAATTGTAAAAATTGCAGTATGCCTCCCATGTTCTACCATTCCCCAATAAAGATGATTTACTGCTTAACATGCAAGGAAACACAGTGGTTGGCAGTATCATCATTATGACTTAAAATGATTAAACGTGGCTCACACAGGCTGTTGTAGTACTACATAGAACAAATATCTTGCTTTTGGCAAGAAAGCCAATACCTGTCCACATAAATGGTTAAGTTAAAAACAAATGTTCTGTTTATAATGCATAATCATTGAAAAAGCACTTAACAAAAGAGCAAAGAGAACAAAAGGGGAAGTGACCTTAATCTTCCAGTCTTAAACAGCTTGCGAAATACAAATTTAAATTTGAAAGCTACTTAAGAGGATCTTGAGAAACAGTAGAATAAAAGGCTGTTTAGGATAAATAAAATTAAATAGAGCAATACTCATTATTATTTCTTATTGTAACTTATTCAACGGTAGAAAATGTTCTTGAAATTACCCTGGAACGAAAAAAAACATGCACTTGTTTATTAATTAACTTAATTGAAAATTCGCTATTGTTTATTTAATTAACAGCCAAAGGAAACATACATTTCTTTTCATAATCCTGCTAATTTTTTAGCACAATGTTACATGTTTTATTTCATCAGCTTTTCTGTTTGCATAAATTGATGTTAGTTTCTGCTGTATAAGTAATTGTTTTGGTTTGTTTGCTATTCTAATCACTGGCATGAATGATTCTTTAGAGGTTTTATCTTACAGCACTAAAGTAAATATCAGAATGTTCCAGAAATCTGCTCTGTGACATATCAAAAGGAAGGTGGCCATATGCGGTACATGATTGGTTTACTTTATAAACAGGCAGAAAAATCTGTAGAATTTATTAAATAAAATACTATGGTACATATGGAGTTGAGATAGCATGAACACCATTCTGACATCATCACCATATTCTACTTATCCTTGTTTTGTGAAGCAGCCAGAAGGTAAAATAGTCAACCAAGATTACTATAAGGATACTCCTTGGTATAAAATGAAATCCATGGTTGGGAAGGTAATAACAAGTGCAATGTTTGCTATAGGTCCAAAAACTGACAATAACCAACCTAAGAACCTAAGCAAACTTTGTTATTCTAGTTACTTTACCCCATATGCTGTAGTCATATGAACTTTTCCTCACCTTGTCCAAATATTACAATTGGTAATTGTTTTCTTTTTTTGCTCATTCTTATCCTATTCATCATCCTTGTGTATAGCTTCTATACAGTTTATTTTGTGGACTAGATCAAGATTTATTTTCATACATTATTTTGTGGTGAGAAAGTTTTACCACAAAAGATACAGTATATACAGTATAGACAAGTGATAGACCCTAGGAATAATGTAGTATAAGGTAGAGGCCTGTCAGTTTACCTTGAAACAAATTATGATTGCCAGCCTAAGGTGCTGTTTAGCATCACAATATGATTATGGAATAATTACAATATAGATTTTATGCATGAAAATTATTAATAGGGTGTAGCAAGCTATTCATAGAGACAAAACATTATGGGGCCGATTTACTAAATTCACATGAAGGATTAGAAGTTCGAACAAATTCGATCGAATTTCGAACATAGGATTTATTAGTTTGGTCGAATATGTGGATTTTGGCATATTCGATCATCAAATAGGGTATGATCGAATACATTCAAATAGAGTCAAATGGACGAATATTCGATCATTCGATCATTCGTCCAGCGAAGGATTTTAATTTAAAATTTTATTCGATTGCCTACTTCGGCAGATTGAGCCTACCGAATTGCAATAGAATCCTATTCGATCTGGAATTAGCCTGAGAAGCCTATGGGAGTGCTCCCATAGGCTTCTCAGGCTAAGTCCAGATCGAATAGGATTCGTACGATAGAAGTCTTCGATCGTTCGAATCGTATCAATCATTCGAATGATAGAATGATTTATTCGTTCAGTCGAATGATTTATCGAATAAATTTGTATTTGATCGTCGAATGATCGAATATCGAATAAAAGGTAGCCTAGAACTATTCGATTAACATTCGAAAATCGAATGATAATTGAATATCGAATAGAAACAAATTTTTTTTGGGGAATAATAGTAAATTTGCCCCTACGTGTAGTTTTTCTTAACAAACCACCCAATTATTATTTCGTTGTGGCTCTGTCCCCATTGTTATCATTGTTATTAATTATGACACTAGTTAATTTTTACAAGACATCAACAAATTTGTTGGGTGAACTTAAAATGTACATTTAGGGTCAGATTTATCAAAACGTGAAAACATTCAGTCTTTCTTTTCATTCATATGGAATTTTTTGAATTTTATTTTTCAAATGGTGAACTATAACTTCCCCCCATTGATAAATATAATTCTAAAAATTCCATAGAAATTATTAGAAAGTGAGTGACTTTTCTGAGGCAAGCTCTAATCTCACATTTTGATAAATCTTTCCCTTATAGGGAGCATTAAAGAAAACTATTTTACATTATTATGTTCTTTGTTGGATTTTTAATAGTCACCTTTAAATACTTACTGGCGCCTGCTTTCATAGCTTTTTGAAAAACATTCACTTAGCATTTATATGGCATGCTGCCAAGATCGATGACATGTTTTTTTACCTCTGTTTAGCTTTGCTGGATTTCTGCATCATGCCATATTCATTTTGAAAAAAAGGTATTTTTAAATAAAAGATAGGAGTGTGGTCAATTGGTCTTAAAAGGGAACCTAAAAATGAATATGGTTAAAAATGCCATATTTTATATACTGAACTGATTGCACCGACCTAACGTTTCAGCTTCTCAGTTGCAGCAATTATCCAGGCCTTCCAACTTGTCACAGGGGGTCAACATCTTGAAAAGTGACACTCACATGCTCAGTGGGTTCTGAGCAGCTGTTGAGAAGCTAAGCTTAGGGGTTGTCACAAATTATCAAGCAGAAAATCAGCTTGGCCTGTATTAGAAACTGATGCTACAGCATACCTCTTTTTTGGTGGGACAGTCCCTCTTTTGAGAGCTCAACCCGCTGTCCCTCATTTGTACTGGAAAGTCCCTCTTTTCTCTGCACTGAACAGCCAGAAAAAGAAGCAAAGCTTTTAACTTAATTGGCTTTTGGCAGAGAGTCCAGAACATCTAATAGGTGCAAATAAGATACTTTTTAGATAAGAAAATAAGTAATTGTAACAGTTTAGATAAGGAGAAATATTTTAAAACTTTCATAACCTGTCAAATTTAGTAAAATAAACATGGTAATTAGAGGGTGCAGCCTCAAAAATGGGTGTGGTCACACAAATGTTGCCGTGATGTGGGCAAAAAAAATTTTTGTCCCTCTTTTTGCATCCAGAATGTTGGGAGGTATGCTACAGGGCTGACTTATAAATTATGATGCTAGTTGCACTGGTTTCTGAGCTGCTATGTAGTAATTATCTATATTAATTACTTATCAGTCTTATATTGTGACATTTATATTCTATGTGTACTGTATATTTTCAGTTGATCCCTAAGCTCACTAACTGACAGCAGCACAGAGCATGTGAAGTGAATCAGCAGAAAGGAACACGGAGAGCTACTGGGGCATCTTTGGAGACACAGATATTTACTGCTAAAGGGATGTGGTTGCCTTGAACTGGTACAGAAGCCCAAAATATAATGTACAAAGTGTACCATTTCTAGCCTACTTCTTTAGTTATGCTTTTAGATCACTAACAAAAAAGTAATATGATCACTAACATAAACATGAACAAACATGAACAAAAGACAGAAAAGGCATCTTAATTCAATAAGGCCAGAGGCACATTCAGCTGATGGTCTTACAGCAGAGGGGCAGTGTCGGACTGGCCCACCAGAATACCAGGAAAACTCCTGGTGGGCCAAGGTGTCAATGGGCCTCATGCTACTAAACTTTTGGCCTATTTCATGGCCATTTCCTATTTCTATGAGAAAAAAGAGGCTAAATAGATGGAATAATTGATTATAGTATGTAAAGAAAACAAACTAGGAGATTAGAGGTTGATTGAGGAGATGAAGAATATTAGTACTGAGAGTGGGCCCCTGGTCTAAGGTTTTTGGGTGGGCCCGTGGTGTCCCAGTCCGACACTGCAGAGGGGAATGTTTTAACCTTATATTTTTGCCTTAATTTCTGTAGCTTTTTATTACATGTATAGGATTAGACAGTTTTCCGGAAACCCATTATCTAGAAATCTCCAAATTGCCGGAAGACTATTGAAAACCTACAAGAAACCATTATATTTGTTATTATACTGTATATCCTATACCTATAGCCTTTATAGATATATAGTACTATATATATATATATATATATATATATATATATATACTGTATATCCTAACCTAAATCCTTTGAAGTGCTCCCTCATGTGTGCTCTCTGAAAGCCATATGAATGCAATCCAATCTTGGTTACATAGCAACCTCTGCTTGTCTGTTGTTGATTCAAATGCTTCCCCCAATCAATACATTTAATAGCTCTTCTACAACAATGGCAAATATAGCCAGAATTCATCTTCATTTTGCCTGTGCAACTGAGTTACCAGTAGGAAAGGCTCAGCAGGTATACAAATAGTCAGTTAAATTGAAGAAAGTGTCTTTTTAAAATGTATTACATAGTGCTAATTCTTTGTAAGTAATCTAAAAGAACCTTAAAAATAGTCTTTTTACTTTTATGTTGACTGAAGTTTGACTAAAAATGCATTTTTTCAATAACTCTGAAAATACCGTTTTATGTTTGTGAATAATGGAAGACTCTTAGTATCTAACTGGAAGAATATTAAGGTAAATTGTATGAGTCTATAGGGACCTTTAAAGAACGGCAGGTTTATTAAATAGTTGCAGTATTTTGCTGTTTGTTAACCGTACCCTTGCCAGAAGATACATCTTTGCCAATGTACATCCTAACACAGGAAAGTATAGTTTTAGTGGCTTAACTAGCCATGACCATACCCAGGTACAGGATGTGCACCCCCTGCTGACATATATGCCAAAAAGTTCCCCTGTCCTTCCAAATAAGACCAAAATGGTGCGTATGTGGGAGCACCCCTTGCATCGCTGTCGTGTATTTTCTCAGAGCTCTTTGCACTTAATTGTTCTTTGTTTGTTCGTTTCAGAAGATCATTTTATGTCTAAGGCACTAAAGATATTTCTTCTAGTGCCTAGCATTATAACAAATTTGAGACTTTCTGGAGCAGTTGGCTTATATATCTCTTGAAAGCTCAGTATACCCCCTTCTGTAACAATAGTTCAATGAATGGAATAGGACCTGTGCTCAACATACTTTATGCCTACTTAATGACAGAAAATTTATGGGTTTTGTTCTTTCGGCACATGGAAGGTTGAAGTTACTCCATATTCACTCAGACGGATAAGAAGTATACCACTCCTATCATCAAATACATCATTATACAAGTCAACTATTCATACTAAATTATCAGTCAGTGGGGTTTCCAACAAACAACTCGATTATCCACTATAATGACCTATTTATAGCCAAGAATATCTACTGTGTTAACATCTAAACAGCAATGCAACTGCTATGTTATAGTGATAGACCATGTACCATGATTTTCAAGTAATTCCTCTTAAATATTTATAAATAAATTACAAAATCATATGGGTTCTTAAAGATCTCTGACATATCTGTTTTTGTCTTTTTATATTCAGGTTTACTTTATGTATCTGTTACACATCAATTTTATGCCAACAAATAAAGCCAGATGTTTCATGTATCCATTCAAAGTTACGTTCAGTTATATAAAACACTGTTCACGTGTAGTCTGTGATGATCTTCAGTATATTTTCAGTTTAGTTAGTAAGATGTGGTACAAAATTTAAATCCATGCTAGACTTTCATCATGGGTTCAATTTCTTAAAAAAAACATGAGAATTTCTCATGCGCTTCATTTCAAAGAACGAAAATGTGTTTCCTTCTGATGATAAAAATGTACTTTTTAGTATGGAAATAACACAGAAAAATACAAATACAGAAGCTTTCCTATTGACTCCAGTGTAGTACATACTTTTCTCATGGTTTATCAAATGGTTCAGTGAAACAGGCCTGTTTAGTGTTTTACTACCCATGGGTGTTTTTGTAAATTACTCCTCTACTCACAAGTATTATATGAACGATGATCTAAGCTGTGGATTGTAGTGTTTTTTTTCTCCTGTTTTTCCAGTGCCAGCTGCACAGGGGGAAAAGGTATACATTCAAATTTCTATCTATTAGAAATAGATATACATTTTATGTATTTTACAGGGTTATTTGTAGAATGCTTATTCATTTTACAGACAAGGATAATAGTCATAACACATACACATAATAAATGGAATAACATTTTTATTTTCAATGTTTCTCAATTTTTTGCACTGTTTCTCAAATTTCCAATGTACCAGCTTGCATATTGTAACATATTACATAGTAGCTGAAAAAAGGAATGCATGAGCCAATTTAGCCACAAGGGGGGAAATACATTTCTTTCTGTGCTGAACATTTTCTTAATGGTTCATTTAATGCTTGATTATTTAATCAGATCTAATCTTGAAAACCTTCAGTGCCTAAAATTTAGTTTAAAAAGTTATTCAATCTTTTTCCGGAAAAGGATTAGAACACAGAATATTTAAGGAGATATACACATTAAGAAATACAGCGCCTACTGTATTCCTGAAATCCTGGTTCCAGGTTGCACTGAGACTTTTTTGCTCAAATTTAGATTCAGGCAGCAGCAGTATTCAGAATAAACACATCCAACAGTAAGGGACAGATTTACTAATGGTTGAACTTCGAAGTGAAAAAAACTTAGAAATTCGATCATCAAATTTTTTTAGATGTCATTTCAATCATATATATGGATGTTTTCGGTTGAATACAGCCATATTTGATCAAATAAAAAATCGTTCAAACGATTCAAACTATTTCATCAAAATCCTTCGATTTCTCAGAAAAGTTTTCAGGATAAATTCTGTGAGGTCCCCAAAGGCTAAAATGTCAATTTGGCAGCTTTAAGCTGCCGATTAGTCGGTCAAATGATTTTTAAAGGACCAGTACTTCAAAATTTTAACAAGTTTCAAATTCGAACAAGTTTGACCCTCTATGTTTTGAATTTAGTAATTTCTATAAGTGAATCCCTTGATATTTCCTGACTTTGTGATCTGCCTGACATTTTACAAATTATAATAATAATAATGAATTATAATATTTCTATATGAATAACTATTAAAAGGTATCATGTTTATGTGCAAAATATTTTACAAAAAATGTTTAAAAAAATGTTTATTTTGTTCCAGTACAAAATATCTTTTGAGAGCAGCATTATATTGTGTTTCGATCACTCACTCAAAAGATGGTGAGGCAGTTGCCAAGGTCTTAGTTCTGTATGAACTTTGCAGGAGAAGTAATTGTATTCTTTCAAAAACAAACTTTCCAGAACAAAGCACAAAATACAATATTATTCTTTTATCTTGTATGTCAAGGATATTGCTGTTGTTCCAGTTTACTGAAAGAAACATGTGACATCTGACACAAGAGGGTCAGTATGGTTAAGTGTCATTGATTCTTCTTCATCTAATTTGCTGAGGTAATTCAGTTGTGAATCATGAGCTACCAGTTTAAAAAGCAAGACTTGCTTAATTGAACTCATTAGAGCAATTATTGTCAGTGGGCATACACATGATTACTCAGAAGTATATATCTCTGGCTGTGACTGATATACTGCACAGACTGCAGTACAAGCCTTTGTGTATGCTTAGAATATAGCAGGCACCTTCAGCAATGCCTGACTATTAGTGATATACACTTCCCAACATGCCTAACCAATTGCTGTTCAGGGAAATTTAAATTATAGTTCAGCATAGTTCTTCTTAATGGAAGACCCTTGATATAATATTTTTACTTCTATGCTGTTTGGATCTCTAGTATATGTGTCTTCACATATTGATGACTTCAAAAGGGACTATTGCATTTATGGCCATGAAGATATGGTAGCTTCTCCCAGATATTTAATATATATTGATGATAAACATAATATATAAAATGATAAACTATGTTGTAAAGCATGAACACCAAACAGTTCATCTATTCCCTTAAAGAGAAAGAAACTTGTAATAGTAGAAAGGTGCTTTTTACATATTTCAGTTATAAAACAAGAAAATATTTTGGTATGAAACAAGGTAACCATCACAGATTGCTGTACGGAAATTTCTCATATTTAGAACAAATTTGCTGGCTTTGATGCCTTATATGCAAAATTTGTTTAAAAATTGGTCTAATTACAAAAAAAAATCAGAGCCTGTGGGGGAAGTGGCGGAAATGCTTAACAATAAAAAAACTCAATTCCCTGATCTCATGAAAAGGTTAGCAAATGTGACAAAATCAGAATTGCTTGGAAATGCCAATAAATGGACAAGAACCTAAATTTGATTATCCTGATTAATAAAACCCCTACATGTGATCATTCAGATTAATAAATGACCCCTTACTATAAAGAAGAATGCCCTCTGTAAGTTTATCTGGGGAGATTTTAGAGACCTTAGCTCATATACTAGATTAAGCCCTAACTCACACTCAAAGTGGATTATAGCACCACAAGAGGGACATCTGAAATAAACGAGAAGTGGCTAGATAGTCATTGAAGGACGGAGACTGAAGATACAAATTGAGTTAGTGAAACTTTTATAGACACAGGAAAAAAAGCCAAGCAAATGAAAAATAGTCACATTCACATCTCAACACTTCCATAAAATGAAAAACATAAACGGAAACAAATTGTAAAGTTATCCTTTAACTTTTTGCATTTCAAGCTCTAAGAATTAATCAAAAAACATTTATGCTGCCACTAATAATGCCATTTTTACATCAGTGCTGCCTCAGAGAACTCTGCAACTAGAAAGGGGTTCAGTTTACTTCTGGCCCCTGCAGCTCATCAGCTGAATTATGAAAAACAAAAAACACTAACAGTGCAGTGGAAATCTAAAATTCTTCCATTCCACCTGAATGGTTAAATATTGGTTCATTTTTATCAATAAAAAAGCATTAATATTCTATCAAATGCTTCTCTATCATTAACATTCTGGCATGCTGGCTTCTTAGAATATTCAACATAAGTGTCAGTTTAACCCTGTCATAGCGTAGATCCCAGCAACTACTTACAGTACAGTTGAGCAAATCAAAAGCATTAACATTATAAAGACATTCCAACAGGTATGGGATCTATCATCTGGAATTCTTCCAGAAAAGATTTCTTTCTATAATTTGGATCACCATACTAAAAATCTACCAAAAAACATGTAAACATTAAATGAACCCAGTATGAATGTTTTGCCATCAATATGGATCTATGCAACTTAAGGGCAAGGTACTGTTTTATTATTATAGAGAAAAATGGTTCTATGGGAGATAACCTTCCCATAATTTTTATTAGCCAATAAAATCATTCACAGGTTGGCCACAAAATCTGCCCATGTATGGCCAGGTTTAGTTACTGTCTGAACTAGATGGCAACTTAAGTGTTACATATTGGATACAGATGATAAAAAGGCATATGGTGCTATAGTTTTACAACTGGGTTAATTTCCTGTCCTGCTACTTCTATGCTGATGTGAAACAAATGCTGTGGTGTAAAGACAGTGAGTGGAAATGTCATGCTTTACATTCTATACTGAAATATAGTCTTAGGATCTTCTCCTTACTTAGCAATCCTTCAAAAGATTAAAGTTAATCACTTTCTCTGTAATTCTGAGGCTCAGACATGTTTATTGATAGGTCTGTTCCTAAATACCACTCCAGCTGCAGATTTGCATTTCCTCTGCTGACTGTGCTGCCAAAACCTATAATTGTCTTTTTAGGTCAAGTACAGTTTGTTTGTAGGGGGAACATCAGAGTTTAGTTTTGTGGTGAGCAAATGTACAATACAGTCAGAATAAACAGCATGTTTATCAGTCTATATCTGACTATGCTCCTTATCTCCTCCATATATTTGGACTATTCACTTGTGTCTTATCCTAATTGAAAATTATTATGGTCTGCGCAGTGTTGAGCCAGAAAATCAGATCATTTCAGGCGTTTTGAGCAAAAAACTGAAAAATTGTAAGATTTGGGTAAAAAGACCCAAACAATTGTACAAAATATTTTTTTGTACAATTCTTTTGAGTTTTTTCCCAAACCAATTCATTTTTAAATAGCTTTTTAAATAATAAATAAGGTCAAAATTGGGTATGGGAGTTTGGTTGTGTTTTTTTTTAAATTAAAATAATGAGATTGAATCGTATTTTACTAAATAACCTCCTTAAAGTAAATGCTTAAAGATTTACTTATAACTGTTTTTGCTCACCCTTAATTCTTGAGACTGTTGTCTACAGAGGAAACCTGATTAAGTATATCCCCAAAATGAATACTTGAACAACAAATAGTTTTTATCAGATTAAGTGGCATATAAAAAAAAACTTATCAAACTGGAATATATATTTAAGTAAATATTGCCATTTTAAATTTCTTGCCTTGAATCACCATTTAGGTCTGCGTGCTGCCTCAGAGATCACCTGACCAGAAATACTACAACTCTAAGAAGTCTGGAAGCAAAAGATACAACTCTGTCTGTTAATTGGCACATGTGATCTAACATGTATGATTTGCTTGGTATGTGTGTTTGTGCTGTGAATCATACAATCCCAGGGGGTGGCCCATATTTTTTAAAATGGCAATTTTTTATTTAGGATTAGCCAATGGCACATACTACTAAAAAAGTACATTATTATGAATATGGTTTATTTACATAAAGCAGGGTTTTACATTAGAGCTGTTTCATGTAATATATTTTTATAGAGACCTACATTGTTTGAGGGGTATAATTTTCCTTTAAAGAGATACTGACGCCTGAAATTAAACTCTTTTTTATATCTATTATAATATTGTCTTTGAAAGCTACTTCTAACTTTGCCATAAAGTATTTGCATGATGCTTTTACAGGCTTAAGAACTGCGACTAACAATTATATACAAATACAAACCTCTCCGCAAAAAATTATCAACATGACCTATAAGTAACATTAAGGGACGGATTTACTAAATTCACATGAATGATTCGAAATTTGATCGAATTTTCATAAAGATTTTAATTTTAATTTTCAAATATTTTTGAAGGCCACTTTGACCATCGAATTTTGAAAATTCTATTGAATCGAATGATTCCAATAATTTGAATAAAATTCTATTTGAATATTTGTCAGTCAAATTACTTGCCCTTTAAATTTTTATTCGAGTGCCAGATTAAACCTACCGAATTGCTATTAAACCCTATGGGTAGCTCCCATAGGGTTTTTTAAACTTTTTTAGATCGAAAAAATTGGATTGAATGGTTAAAATCGTTCGAATCGTTCGATCGAACGAATTGCGGTAGAAACCTCCAAATTCGATATTCGAATTTGAAGGTTTCAAATTCGACCACAATTCGATAGGTCGAATTCGAGGGTAAATTCACCCTCGAACTCAACCAATAGTAAAGCAGCCCCTTAATGTACATTCATATGTTAAATTAATTTTTAAGTGTCAGTATCACTTTAAGCAACATGCAATATCACTGATATCCTGAGTGCTAGGGCTGCCTTTAATTTGGATAAATCAAACTGGCTTCACTGTCACTTTCCTAATCAGTGTGTCCTTATAGCTTTACACTGTGCTCCATCTGTATTAGTCTTACCCTTGCTGATCTAACTAATAACTCCCTAAGTGAATTATCCTATTATATTACCCTTCATCGTTGGCTCTAAACTGAACTCTGCATCAGGAAGAGAATACATAAGAAGGAAAATGAACACAATGCTATGCAGATTAGGTGGTGCAAAAGAAAAAAAAAGAAACAATTTTATGCCAATTGCGTTCTATATTTCCAAATGTGTGTTGAACTGTGAATAGTGAAATATGTTATACATGTCTGTAAAGCAAATCACAAAGAATATTAAACTATCATTTGATTTCTTTATTTTAGCTTTCAGCAAACCTGACTTTATAGGTGAGCTGTTAGATACAGAGTACATGAAAATATTCCTAGTGAAGTCTAGGGTGTGAGCCAATTCTTTATTGGACAGTCAGGTTTTGTCTTTAGAGTACAAAAACGTTGGCTAACTAAGTGGCAGTTTCGTATGCACCAGTAATGCATTATCTTTTTGGCAAGCACATATAAGCCGTATACAAATTACTCTTTGTGGGCATTAATCATCTCCCTGGACTTTGTTTTATGAACAAAAGTCTCTACCTCAAGCAATAAGTCATTCTAATGATTCAACAGGCACCAAAATGACCTCCTTGTTTTTCGTTTTGATCTCCGCTGTGCTCCTTCTGCCAGACCAATCATATCTCTGATCTCTCCTTGCTAATGTTAAGTCTGTCTTGACTTCAGTCACACCGCAAAAAGATTAATACACTCTGGCAGTCACAGCACCAGGCTGTCCTAATGTATATATATCATGAATGTCATGTTTTTTTAGTTTTTTAGATCCCATACTGTCTCAACAACAACATGTTGTCTCCTTCAAAACACATTGAGGGATTAAAATGCACTTAAAATTTAAACAGTCTATGCAGTCCTATTTCACTGTTTTGTTAAAGACATACTGTACTGTATGGTATAAAAGCAGTTCTAATAGCAATGCTACACACCCAAACTGTGGGAAAGAAAAAGAAATAGGTAAATAATACAAATGCAACTACACTGTAGGAACAAGTTACTATAACTGAGAGCACAAATATCGCCTCTGTTGTCCTGGAGACAGTCACTGCCCTTCCTGTCACCCTCCAAAAAGTAAAATAAATCAAACATCTTATGAACAATGACTGACCCAACTCAGACGTTCCTTCTCTTGTTATTTGTGGGATCTGCATTGCAAAACTATGCACTCAAATCCCCGGGGATCAGAATTTATTAAAGTGAAAGAGGGAGGGTGTTAGAGAGGGAAAAAATCCATCAGCTTGCAAGAGCACTGTGTCCCAGCAGTTCAGCACAATGGACAGCGCAGATGATGTGCTGCTCTCCCACACAGCACAGTAATTGCACAATAAAAACAGTCACAGAATAGGTCAGTGCAGGTTCTTTTTGTTCCTTTGTGGTTCTTTGGGGACTATTTAAAAAATGTAACCCTCCCCATGCACCAGCCAACAGTTTCCACTGTGCACCAGCAAAAATTGTGCATGTGCACAATAAGTGATCATTTCTTCTAGAGCTGCAGTAAGTGAAATTGCACAGCTTTTGTTCTGAGTGTACTAAAACAAGCATTTTGTTACATTACAATAGAATAACAAGGAAAACATTCATGGGCACAAGGGGACACTATACTTTACACCTGTCAATAGGCACTCCAATGACATTATTAATGCCTCAGCCTACGGTACTTCCACATTGATTCCAAAGAAGCTAGAACTACAGTTACCAAATTGGTACAATTTTAGTAAATAAGCCCTAAAGAGGATTTTTTACATTAAATATTTAATGAATTATGTACCATGTATTATTTTCAGTACTATTCTATCAACTTATTTTCACCACTACCTGAGTGAAGTATGCCAAACATATTGGTTTTGTGTGCTGGCTAATAATACTGTGAACAATTATCAGGTGTAACCTTTATCAGTATATCCTATCATTTTCAGTTAGAAAATTGATATTGCTATTGGTGTAGGGCACCAGAGAAATCATTCCCCTGTTTTTCTGCCTGTGACATCATCCAGTCCAGTTACAGCCTAGAGAGATATCTGATTGGCTGGGAACCCAGTTGGTGTGAGACTGCCAAGTGCAGAGAAGATGCTGTATCTGTAGAAGTACAGAGAGAGCCCATCCTGTTCCCTGCAAAATTGCTATAGACTCAGGAGGTGAAAGGAGACGCTGGTGAGATTGCTCCTGTTGCAGAGCTGCCTGAAATCTCCAGTGTGACTGCCTCTGAGAGAGCACATTGGTTAGTGAGCCACCCAAGGGAAGATACTGGCAAGGATACCAGTGTGGGCTCCAGGTTTGAGGACAGGTCTTGTGTATTTACCTGCCAAGTTCCAAAGGGGGAGGTACTTTTGATAAAGGTAGCGCAACCTGGGGCATAAGAGTTCTGGGGAAAGGACATTCTATTTAAACTGAACTGTGTTGTTATTAACCCCTTCCAGAGGATTGGGACTTTGATCATAAAAAGGACTGTGTTGGAGAAACAGTCAGGTACCAAATAGTGAGTTAGCTAGGCCCCACATGTCCCTAGTCCAGAAGTGCAAGTTCTTTACTACTATTTATGTAAAGTTTATATTTGTTTCATTAGCAAATTGTATGTTTTATTTTTTTCTAGTGGAAATCCCCTGAGGTGTGCTCCACAGTGTTGCCTAGATAGAGGCACTGCACTGTAAATCCTAGTTCCCAATACTTTTCATACAGAAAAGAGTCTCAGGGCCCCTGGATTGCCATGGGTTAATTGCTATTTAAAGACACAATAACCAAATTAGGGTTATATTGGTATATTAATGGTGCAGTGAATCCCCAAACTATATGACGTTAAGCTACTTAGTATAGTACAAATTGCGACTGTACCACAAGGAACAAGCTCACTGTCTAACATCCTCCACAGTCTTTACTTCCCTGTGCTTTCTGTGACTCAAGCAATATATCACCTAACACTGAGAGTGCTCATTTAGTAGGCCCACATATTGCACAGTACATGCAGACACATAGCTGCAAAGGAGAATGAATTGAAGCAATAAAGTATACTAAGAAGTACACTAGGGCGTATAAAGACTTATTTCTTAGAAATACTACACATGAGGCTGTGTACAACAGCAGTTTAATAACATAGGGTATGTAGGTTATTAATTTTTCTCAATAGTAAACTGAGGGAGGGAAAAATTAGCCATAAAAGAAAAATATGGTTATCATTTGTTTATGCATTTTCCAGAAAGACTGTATGTGTACTTTGGTCTGTAGTGTATTGTAGGCAGTCGTGTAGCCTGACTAACAGTGGCCTGCCATCTGCTGTTTCTTCCTGAATGTTGCAGACAGAGGACTGGTTGAAACAAATAACTGCAAACTAAAGCCAATCACAGAAGATGATACAAGATCTATAATGTTAAGGCAGTGATTGTTCATAAAGGCAGTTTAGTGTTTAAAAGGGCTTATCCATTGTGACAGGGGACAGTATCTTGCGGGGGTCCCATCTGCCCACCCTAAAACTTTATTTCAGATCTCCTTTTCAAAATATATGTTATTTGACGTACACATTATTAAATAAATGGCCCCATCTGCAAAATAGCTGAAATAGAAGCACAATATGTCACATACAGCAAATAAATTATTCTGAAGGCTTTTCTGCTTCTGGCCATGTGTTTGTTCTGTCTTGTAACCTTAATTAAAGGCACATAACACATTTGACTGAAATGTAACAATGTGAAAATATTTATGCCCATTTAACACATTAGATAAGTTATATTGTGCATCAGCTAAAAAACTGGGTCTTAAAATGTGATTAATGGTGGCTATACATCCTGACACACAGGATACCATAATATGAACAATACATCTGCATGTGGCTCTTCTTCACTTTCTTTCTCCCGGTTGATCAACATTTCTCAGCCAGGGAAATAATTCTTGATCCAGTAGAAATGCAGGGGTATTGGTGTCCATATATGCCCATATGGTCAGGCAGTATGGTTGAAATCAGCTAAAATTCACAAGCAAATCTGAGCATGTATGGCCAGCTTAAAAGGGTAGTTCACCTTTAAATTAACTTCTAGAATGATGTAGAGATAGTGTTATTCTGAGACAATTAGCTATTGGTTTTCATTTTTATTATTTGTGATTTTTTTTAATTATTTATAGACTTTTTTGGAATTATATAACAATATTATTATTATTATTTTTATTATTATTATTATATTATATTTATTAAATCTGGGGTCAGAAGAGTCAAAAGAGGAAAGCAAATAATTCAAAAACAGTAAAAAATGAAGACCAACTTAAACAATGCCAAGCATTGACCATTCTATAACATACTGATAGACACTGTGACTGCAGCCAGACCAGGAAAAGAAGTGTTTGCTGATTTAACTCCTTAGTGTGCACTTCTTCCCTTGGTTTTATTAAATGACCCCTATAATTTCCATAAAAACACACCTGACTGTTTTGGAGGGACTAGCTATTAAAAGAAACATATATGGGACCACATACAGAAAGTTTCAAAATATAGGAAGGGAGGGCCGCATCACATGTTAATGTTAATGCATTCTCTGCACTAGAAGAGCTGAATTTTCGGTGTATCATCCAAAAATGTGTCTCTTATATATACACCAGGAGTGGCTTTTTTGCCACCCCTGATAACTTGCAGGGCAATGTCCTCAGAGGCTAGGCTTTCATCTTGCCTCATGGTAGGCAGGGCCCATAGAATACATTTAAGGTGAATAATTTTATTTTTCTCATATTTTTCAAATACATTTTTCTCTATAATAGTAAGAATGACCTTGTATTTTATTTTAAAGGGCAAGGAAAGTGTA
>CM044443.1:72430066-72482638 GCA_024363595.1 Xenopus borealis | reverse complement strand
TGCAAACGTTTGATCCTATATATCCTTATAACATATTATTTTGATATTATTTCCCAGGGAATATGCTGTGTTGAAACATCAAGTGAAAAATCTACTATGATTTTAAAACTAGCTGCAAAGGTTGCACTGGTTGCTTGTATTAAAAGTGGCCCTGGCTCTTCAAAAGGAAACCTTATGCTAATGCGGTAGTTCATTCTGGGGTTGGGCACATCCAGCATATTTTGCTGGTCTAAAGTCTTTTAACAGTAACTGGTACTTTCCTCTTCATAATTAAATGGAAATATAAACATGGAGCAAATTGCAAAGGCTAAAATGTAACAAATCTGCCTTGCAAAGCCATTGATCTTGAGATCCAAAAGCTTTAGATGCATATTCTGAAATCCAAAGAAGAATACAGAGCTGGAACAGGATGATTTATCATGCCATACTCTGTGGTAGATACACACGGGTATTAACTGCTGGCTTTTAAGAGAGAATAATGTGGATGTTTGCAGAGAAAACTAGTTGCGAAAGAAGTGGACTAAAATGTTTAAAGAAACACTAATATCAAAATTCACATTTATTTTATGTTTTGTTTTTTTTCTCCCAATAGAATTGATATGTAATTTCTCAGATAAGAGATTTGTACATCAGAATACATGGCACAGGTATGCGTCCTCATGCAGAATCTCCCTAAGAAAAATAAAATAATTTATATAGTGCTTTTCTTCCCCAGAACTCAAAGTGCTTAACAGCAAGCAAGCTAGCACAGGGAATCAAGGTGTACAGGGAATCAAGCCAGGGTATCTAAAATGAGAGCCCACACCAAAGGCTAATCACCTTAAGTTGATTAAACAATATATACAATGTTTTATTACCTGGCTATGAAAAATGTAGAGAAGCAAATGAACCACATCAAATGCTTTTAATTTTGGTAATTTATTTTTTGCATAGTGAGGTCTACTGTAGCTCAGCTTCTTAGATCATGTCCAGCTTGGACACTCTCTGCACTCTTTACAAGGAATTTTAATGCCCCCTCTTTGTCTGCATGGGTTTCCTTGTATGCGTCAATAATAAATTCGCCCATCACTACTAAAAATGCCTATTTTATATAGTGAACTTATTGAACTAGCATCTCTATAGCAGAAATGGCCAAGGCTTTCAAAGTTGTCACAGGAGTTCACCATCTTATATCTTATTAGGATTGTCGGTGACATGTGCATGCTCAATGTGCTTTGACCAGCTCTTAAAGGACAAGAAAGGTTAAACTAAAGAAGTAGGCTAGAAATGGTGTACATTATGTTTTGGGCTTTTGTACCAGCCCCAGGCAACCAAATCCTTTTAGCAGTGAAGATTTGTGTCTCAAAATATGTCCCAGTAGCTCTTCTTTTTTGCTGATTCACTGCATATGCTCTGTGCTGCTGTCACTGAGCTTGTTGACCGACTCAAACTATACAGTACACATAGAATAAAAATGTCACTATCTAAGGCTGATTAGTAAATCATATGGATAATTACTACATGGCAACACAGAAACCATTGCAACTATCATCAGAATTTAATAATCATCTAATGATTCGAAAGATTTTGCTCAAAATCCTTTGAATTCTGGAAGATTTTTTAGGTTCTATGAGGTCCCCCATAGGCTAAAATGGCAATTCAGCAGCTTTAAGGTGACAATGTGTTGAAGTCAAAGGATTTTAAAGTACTTCGATAATTCAACTTGTCCAATATTAAAATTTTTGCTATTCTAATCGAATTTTGGGCTATTTGATAGTCGAAATAGCCCAAAATTACTTCATAATTAAAAAAAATTTTATTCAAATTTTATTCAAATATTCACTTTGACCTTTAGTAAATGTGCCCCTTAGTATCCTATACTAAGGATATTTCACCTTTTGTTGATATTCAATATTTTTATTGTTATTGTACATCTTGTTTTATTGGCTGTATATAATTGAATCCAGCCAGGTATCTGTTTTCCTAAGTGTTAAGTGCATTAGCATTTGCTGCCAATGTACCAGCTGAGTGCTAGACAGGATCAATAACCTCTCCAGAGAATAAACATCATATCTGAGATAAGTGAACCACTGGGAAAGTGGCTTTCCAAACTATATTTTGAATTATTAAAAATCTCTGAAATGCTGGCACATTTCAGGACTGTGCCACTTTTTGACAAAAGGAGGGATACATCAAATCCAAAACCTTTTTTGGGAATCAATTAATCAACCCATGATATCTTGCCAACCATTAATGTCACAGTATTTAAAACAGCAACAGAAGATACACATCTGGTCACAGACTATGCATTTTGTCAATTGTACTCAAACAATATGAATATTGGGGTTCAAATGAATTCAGTCAATGAGGGGCCTCACATTTTTATGGTTGAGTTTTTAGGGGAAAGATGAGAATTTTTAGAGGGGAAAAAAGTAAAATTGTTCAAGATTTATCAATATTATGCTCCAAAGCTGGAAAAAATTAAATTCCAAAAATACTTCAGCTAAAACCTGTTAAAGTCACTTAGAAGTCAATGGCAGATGTCCCTTTTATAATTGGATGTTTCTTGCCTTCATGATCTTCTACGGTTTTGGGTATTTTGAAGCTGGGTTTTGTTTTGAAAATCAGGCAAAAGTCACCTCAAATTACCACATAATTTTGTTGAGACTTTTTCCACGTGTACAGTTTATGTTCAGATATTTTATTGAATAAGCCAAATTGTGGTTCGGAGGTACATTAGGTCAAATTTTTATTTATACAATAATTAGATAAATTCAAGTTTAAATAAATACCCCCTTAAAGTTGGCATTCATTTTAATCCAGAATTGATGAATTCAGTGCATTCCTCCCAATAACTGTACTGACCCACTTATTTATGTTTTTTTAAAACTGTATTTTCAGAGGTCAAGTAATGTTATTACCCTGTATTCACAATGTATAAATTAAATGAGGATGAATCAGAAGTGTATAGTGATGTAATTTTGGGCAACATGTTACACCCCAACATCACTGGTAACAGAGATAAATAGGTGCACTTTCCACTTTTATGAGCAAAACACATCACTGAAATTGGTTTCTGCTGCAGACAAACCCCCACATGTAATAAAAAAATGCAAAGTGTGCCCAGGATCCTTAACCCATAGCAACCAATAAGATTTTTGCTTTTAAAAAGGTAACAAGTAAATGCTACTGCTGATTTATATAGATGACCAGACTAGTACATTTTTTCAGTTGTATAAAGCAAAGGAAAAGAAACAATTGCTTGTATAAGAACTGTATATATATATATATATATATATATATATATATATATATATATATATATATATATATATAAAATCAGGAATGAAAACATCAGATTTATGGGGATCTTGAACATATTGTTGCTCTTAATCATAATTAAATCTGCATTAACGTGATGTAAAAATTGCAGTTTTTGTAAGAAATGAAGTGCAGGCAAGTCATAGAAAACAATTACAATTTTCACCAAGTAGAAAAGAATAAAAATGTAATTGATGCATGTTGAACACACCAGAATAGTTCTCAGTCCCCTGCACAGTCCACCTGCATGGTCGGGGCTTCTCAGAATATCTAGAATTTTCCACTAAACAGCATGCAAATCAAACGCCTTACTAAGAAGGGATTTTCATGGACTTTTGGATGTGTATTTCGATGTGAATGCTCACATCAGATATAGAGGTTCCAAAATGCATGTATTAAAAGGATGTAAAGTGATATATAACATTTAAGTAAAGATCTTCTGAGCTTTTTGCAATTTATGTATATTTTATTTAACCAATTCAAACATTGCAGCTTGTATTTTTGTGGTGTATCTTGGGGACAGATTTACTAAGGGTCGAATTTGACTGGCGAATATTTGGCGAATCGTACGATCAAATGATTTTACGAAAAGTTGCAGAAAAAAACGTTCGAATATTCTCCAAAATCGTACAAATCGAACAATCGAAACGTTCGATCGTATGATTGAAATTCGGTAAAATACTTAGATGGGCGGATTCCCATAGGCTTCTATTGCAATTCAGTAGGTTCAATTTGGCGAAGCAGGCAGTCAAATAAAAATGTAAAGTGCAAGTTCTTCGACGGGCGAATAGTCGAACGATCGAATATATATTTATTCAATGTATTCAATGCGACTGAATATTCTATATTCGATATTCGAAAATACTTACTTTGCATATTCAAATTGTTGCACAATCGAATAGAGACTATTCGAGCGAATAGTTGAATTGTTCACATGAATTTAGAAAATCTTGGTGTATCTTGGTATCCCTCTCTGGTTTTTAGACCTGTGCTGGTAGCTGGAGGAAAGGGTTGCTTCCGTCCAGCCCAGCACTGGATTCTTAGTCCCTGCTCAACAAATGTAATGTTCTGTCAGAGATCTATCATTGACCCATAAGATGTAGTCACTTATTGTACATCAAAAAGAAGATAATTGATGGTGTCTATTGACACCATTGACGAAATGGCGTGCCCCCGAAACGATACGTTGCAATAAACATGCTGGGCTGGCCCGCTTGTATGGAGTACTGAGTGCTGGTAATTTTCTTTTCTGCATACATCAATTTGAGGTTGCCGACCCTTACTACTGAGCACCAGACCAATATTTTCTGTGAGGCCAGAGCGTGCTGGTGTTTTTTTTTTGGTGTCCATTGGGCCCATGAAAGATTGGAACATTTTGCATTATCTTACTGTACTTATGGAGATTATTATCTTACTTATGGAGATTATTAAATTACTTGGGTTTTGTGGCCAGATGGACAGAGATCAGGTGGAAATACGATTGGAAATCCTACAGAGTTGGTGAAACATGTTAGAAAGCAATATTGTTTAAGAATACAACATTATGCTTCTGGACTTCAACTCCTGGTTAGTTTAAACCCTTGATATTATCTTAACATATGTTATGATCTGCAGTCCAGCAGAGATAAGTGTAGTTAAGCAACACTGCATGACATAGCCTTCCTGCAGTTTTATAGGGTCTTCATTTGCAATCCTAACTCTGATGTTCAATTTGTATCTGCTCAATGCCCAAAGGTACAACTCAAGCAGTGTGTCTATATATGAACATATTGCCAAGTGGCTTTTCATTCAAAGCAGGTATTCCTGGCTCTCTCCCCTATTTTGTGATATGACACCCTCAGGTTAAATCATGCTCTGTGAGATGCTTTTTTTCATGTCAAATAAATAAGATGTATCTTCAAACTGGATTAATGTACTGCAGTAATTTGGCAGCAGGTATTTCTAAGACAGCATTTTTGATGTGTACTTAAGGCAAGGTGGGAATAGTCGTACTAGATCAGCCATTCAAATGCAATATTGAACACTATTAAGCACAAAAGAGATAAATATTAGATATTTAGTGAATATGTCCCTTAGGTGGGTTACACAGGCACAGAAGTACAGAATGGCTTTGAAAATCAATCTTTTATCTTACAAAGTCTAATTAGAAAACATCACATATTCACAGTAAGTCTGTGCTGACACAGACAGCAGCACTAAGCACCAACAATAAAGAACAAGATCATAAGCAGCTCCAATGACAAATGACTTCTCCATAAATCAAGCCTTCACTCTGTCCGTTGTGCCAAAATAAGATGCACTGCTTAAAGCAAATCGTTCCAACAAAAAGTTTCAACTGCTTTATGATCACAACTAATATTTTGTCTGTGCAACCTAAAAACAACACTTTTTGTTCCAGTTTTTCAACACATCGGTGACTATGCTGTGACACTGCTGCTGTACAAGAACTTACAACATTCGGAAGCATTGGAAACATTTGGAAAATCTAAAGAAATGTTAGGTTTTTGTGGAACAGTAGTCAAACACAATGGCAATTGATTAACTGACATGAAATTACTTCTGGTTACACCTTTATCCCAATTAATGTGAAATATGAAACTAAAACAATTTTCATTTTTTGATTTTTAAAAACAATTAAAAAGTTATAATGTCCAAAAAAATCACCCATTTGTTACATTTTGAAACCCAATGAACTTCGCCAGTACAGAGGGTAAGGAATAATAAAAGCATGATAAATCTCTCATTTCCTCCAGATTTATTCAAGAGAATAGTGAAGACCATTACAAAAGCATGTTTTATTAAAATTACTCCTTAACTGTCATTTTGCATTTAATCTACAGGGATATAGAAAGTGATAATGGCAGTTGCTTGTTAGCAATTTACAGTTGTTCATGGTTTTTAGTTGCTATACTTTACTACCTCTGGGGAATAAAAGGAAAAAGCTATTGAACGACTTTTGTTTGAGAAACGTATACCAACACTAGCTATGCGGTTAATTCTAAAAACAGATATTTAGTTTCAGTATATGTATATTTATTAATAATGGTACATGTTATTTGCATACTATTCACATGCCTGCCCCAAATACCTACTATTGTGTTAGCTAGTAAAGGGAAGGACAAGCTTAACAATGCATAGCTATGTACTGTATACAATATTATTACCAATCACAGGCTGAAGAATTGGCAGAATTTAAAGATGGATCACCTTTAAGTGAACTTTAAAGGGCAACTAAATTGTAGAATAGAATAATGCTAGAAATGCAGTATTTTCTATACTAAACATAAACATACTGCATGGGAGAAACAAAGCATGCAAGTACAGGTATGGCACTTGTTATCCAGAATTCTTGGGACCTTGGGTCCAAATTACCCTAGCAATCATGCATTCCTTTGAATAAGAGACTGGAATATGAAAGGGAGAGGGCCTGAATAGAAAGATGTAATAAAATGTAGCATTAATGATTTGTTTGTGAGTTTACAAAGCATTTGCTTTTTACATGGGGTCAGTGAGACCCATCTGAAAGAAAGAAAGCAAATAATAAAAAACCTTAAAAAAAATAAATAATGAAGATCAATTGAAAAGTTGCTTGGAAAAGTGAAATACCCATTTAAATAAACCCAATAGGCTGGTTTTGCTTTTAATAAGAAGTAATTATATTTAGTTTGGATCAAGTACAAGGTACTGTTGCAGAGAAGAAGGAAATCGGTATTCAGCTGAATCTTTTTCAAAGGATTCAGGGGTTCGGCCAAAATATTGGATTAGTAGCATCCCTACTTTCTGTATAACGGGTTTCTAGATAACATATCCCATACTTGTACCATCAATATGCTGTCATTGTTATTTCTTTTTAATTTTTGTGGCTTCATCAAATGCAGTCACACATTAAAGCTGTTCCTCCTGTGCATCCGTTTTTTTAAATACAATGGCAAAAACTTAATTACAGAGGCAAATAAATTCACCAATGAGAATCTTGCTTACCAGTGCTGTGTCAGTCATCTTGCTGTTATCCTTCCTACAGAGGTTATTGTGTTGGCTTCATGATATTTCATTGTAAGCAAACAGCAGAAGCACAAAAATACTGGGGCTAATAAGTGTTCCCCCAGGCACTCAAGCTTATATTTTATATATTTTATATGTTGAGGCCCCAAAATGCAGTGCTTAAAAAATGCTATCCTTAGGAAGTAGAAAGAAACTAAAACTCTTTGATGGATCTCTTCAACCTAATTCAGTATTTAAGCAAACTTCTGCAGTGATCTGTATGCGGCAACGATGGTAGTCTGAGAAGTTAGCTCTGGATTTTCATAGTGCTGTACCTATGGGAACGTTAATAGATTAATAGAATTTATCTGTGAAAAAAAGCAGAAAGTATATATCTGATAAAAGTGAATAAATGGTTGCTCAATTATGTAGTCATTAGCACAGATTTGCAAAACTGGGGAAAAAACATGCTTAAAAACAGTTGTGTGAAATCTCAGAATAATTTTATTAAGCCTCTGTAGCCTTTCAGAAAAGATGAACTATGAAATCTTCAGAATACTAATAAAAGTATATTTTGTCTGGAAACCAATTGTACAGAAATCTCTGAAATAAGGAAAATGCATTACTCCTGGTATTCTGAATAAACAAATTTTTATTTGCTATTGTATGATTTGCTTTTTCCTGTAATAACTTATATCTGATGAAACTAAGTTAATCCATGAAGCTATTACAAAAAAATATTTACGTTTCAGTAACCTTAAAGCATGGTATTCCCTTGTAGGGTCCCTATAATAAAAGTGCAGCCAAGACTGCCTAGGTATCTTACTTTATCAACCTAGTTTTGCTACAGCATCTATATACAAAGTAGAACGAAAGCTACCAAGGCAGTTTATTGGCAATAACCATAATAGTGCAAGCTAGAATATATGATATATTTATTCTGTCGAATTTGTTACCACGCTTTAGTAAACAGCTCTAGTTTCTCTGTTTCAGATAGCGGCTGCCATATTAGCATGGTGTGACATCACTTCCTGCCAGAGTCTTCACCTGTTCGCTCATAACTCTGGAGGAGGGAGAAGGGAGGGAGAGAGTAGCAAACTGACCATGCTCAAGCCAGTGCCCTGGAGGTTTAAGCTGAAAGAAGGAAGTCTTATGAAGAAGTCCATATTTACACAATAGAAGGAAAGAAATGTTGTGCTTCTAACCTAGATTTAATTTGGCCTTCCTACCTCAGACAGTAAGACCCACATCCATGCAATCCATGCTTTTTCAAGGGAGGATTATCCAGACTTTTAGGGGTTTATTTATCAAAGGATGAGTTTGTAAGGATTGTTCTACAGGTACCTCAAAAAAACGTCAAACTGAATGCAATCAGGATTTAATACTCAAATTGGTCAAGTTATCAACGTAAAAAAAAAACATGAATACCTCAAATTGATTAAGTTTTCAAGCACAAACCGCTGAAAAACCCTTTTTGCAGCTTCAGGGCAAAATAAATAGCTGCTTTGAGGGGTTTTTTTCCTGAAAAATTCCAACTTTTGCTGAAACTACCCTCGTAAAGCACAGATTTATCAGGAAAACACAACTCAACCTTTAATAAAAACCCCTTTAGACAATACCTCTGAAAAATTATGTAAGTATACTCTTTCACTTTCAGTATAAATACAATTTAGTAGAGATTACACAACGATCGCAGTATGTTATGCAGTTTATACATTTCATATGCAAAAAGAGATTTATATTTAAACACTAATTATACATAATGGGTGTCTGGTATTAATATAAGCATTAAAAATAATTGCCTTAGTATGCAAGCAGATTATTCAAAATCAAGCATAACTTCATAACAAATGACCTTAATGCAGTGTGCATCTGACTTAAATTGAATAGAATAAATTATTTTCACATGCGTATGCTCGTTATATTATTAATTTTTTTGAAGCAAAAATATGTTTTTAAAATGTACAGTTTATGATGACATTTTCAAACAGTATAGTCATTCTTTTTTAATAATTACATCCTTAGGGGCTGCTTTACAAATACAGGTTCTACAGTTACTTATATCGAGTTATTTCCTTTCATTTTCTAACTTGTAGTAGCCTGTTCGAATTCATCAATTCAGGTCTCCCCAAATGAACAAATTACTCACAATGAAATATAAACATTACTAACCAATGGTAATGTCTTATATTTATAATACATTTAAATAATATATACAGTATATATGTTTTCTTAACAACTTAAAGTGATCATAAAGATCCATGGAACAAAAGCAATATAAATAAAGGCATTTTAATAATATATGTATAACCTATATCATATATATTAATTTCTCATTTGTATGAAAATATCAGTTATCTCGATATAGTTTGTGCAAATAGCGTTTGGCAACAAAAGCTAGGCACAGCACTTGGTGCAATATTTTTTTATCCACTACTGTATCTTGTTTGAGTATATATATATATATATATATATATATATATATATATATATATATATATACCCCTTTATTATTGCACTGTGCACTGATTCACCACTGGTGTCTGCTTTTACTACGGATAAGATGCATTTCAGTGTGGTGCAACAGGACCCTGTATTTTATATAACAACTTATATTTTTCATTTTTTGCTCCCAGTTGAATCATGTGCCAGATTTTGGTTAATTACATTACCAATGTTTAAATAACCTTGCCCTGTAGGACTCCTGCTAACAAAGGGTGAGGAGTTGAAAAATGGAGTATAATGTCCCTGTAACTCTTTCCTTACTTTAATATATTATATATTGTATTTAAAGAAAGAAGAGTCTGTGTTTAAGAGTTACAATACTTGCAGCTCATTCAGATGCATAAGTTAAACCTAGGCAGAAAGTACAGGGCTGTAATTTTTTTTTATCCAGGGTTAAAGGACCAGTAACATACAAACTTTTTTTTTTTAAATCTGTTTGTACTGAAAGAAAAAAAAAAACATCAAAACACATTAAGGGTTACATAGTTACATAGTTAAATTGGGTTGAAAAAAGACAAAGTCCATCAAGTTCAAGCCCTCCAAATTAAAACCCAGCATACACACACACACACAAGAAATAACTTACCAATATTGCGCTTCCACTAATCTTCAAAAAAGGCGATCCGGCAACAATCCATCATGCAGCGCTCAATTTCTCCTCCCTGGCTATCTCATATAGAAGGCAGGGTGGAGAAATCGAGCACCGCACGATGGGTCATCGCTGGATTGCCTTTTCTGAAGAGGAGCCGAAGATCAGTATCTGTAAGTTATTATCTTAGTAAAGACTTGCAAATGTAACCCTTCATGTGTCTTTAAAGAAAAAAATTTGTTACTGGTCCTTTAACGTAAATAAACACTACTAAGTTTTCTGCTATACGTATGCCAGATTCTAATTACCCATATCACCTGTTGTTTTTATTATGCAGCAAGCAAGACCATCTTCAAACCCTAAATCCACAATATATGCATACCTGAGTATACAGATCATGATAGTCTGTTTGTGCTCCCTGGTAACATTTACCCACTCCTCTTAGACTCACAGTGTAACGCAACTCCTCCATCACCTTGTCCCACTGTAAAGTGTTAGATTCTGGGACTTGAAGACACTTTACTTTCCAGAGAATCTTTTCACAATCCACTATGGAAAACAGAAGTAATTCAAGTCACAGAATCAATCTGCTTATGATCAATTCTTTTGTGCAGGAATATGTAGTTAAATGTAGGAGTAAGACAAATAAAAAACAACAATGTAATCATTTAATTCAAGAGAAAGCAGCACATACTCATCTATAAAGAACAAAGAACTGATGTAACTTTTTCAACTCTGCCAAAGCTGAGAAAAGGATTTTTGTCACCAAGCATTCATGCTATATAAAGATTCTTGTTTATACCTCTACTTTTGCCTCCCCCTTCACCAGGTTGCAAGGAAGAAAAAGTTGCAGTTTTGAGAAGCCATAAAACAACCTGCTGATAGACAGATGGAATAGTGTAATTACACATGGTAGCTGAAGCATTTTCTGGAATTACGATTGTGGGTAGACAATTAAAGTATTTTCCAGAAGATTAGCCTTTTCCCTCCCATCTGTGTTTGTTTAGATGGTTGTAAGTTTTTTTTTCAGATTTGGGAAAGTAAACAATTTTTTTTGGTATCTAGAAACCAGTTAGTACTTCAGCTAGTACTTGTTTTATAAAGAACATTTTCCTAACAATGAACAAGGTTTTAAGACTTGGTGAGTTTAATTTCCTAACATACTGTAGGTCCTAATTTGCACCAGTACAGTTATTCATAGCAACTAATTAGCAATTAGTTTTCATTAGTCGACTGATTAGTCGACTGCAAGCTGTAAAGTGAAATTCAAGATCTGTATATACAGTAAGATGCCTGTTTTAAAATCATATGAAGATACACAGTGTGCTTGGTTTTTATTCTGCGTGAAAAAATGTCACACTCAAGGACTTAGGTCTTTTGTAGTTTACACTGACCAGTATCCAATTACAGTAAGTCACTGGCTGTTGTTGGAATTGTAGCTTGTCGCACAAGGCCAACATTTTTGTGTCTTTGCCCTTAAGGAAGGAATCAGCATCTCTACAAGGATTAAGGAGGCTCTGAGCAACTATACAGCAGTTGTATAAGATGTATTACCTCCTTTAAGAAGTATTAAAATAACATAAAATATTTCTATAATCATGTCTTTTCATGTTCTTAGATTTGTTTTGCCAAATCACATTATATCACATATACATTCTTTATTTCTGTGTCCCAGGGACATAAAAACATTAAATAGTTTGTCATACAGTAGGTATCTAACACCACAATGATTCCAATTGATTTATAATGGTATACCATTACTGGATGCAATTTATTTGTAAATATTGGAAGCCTACAGGCAAGTTTGGTTTATCTGCCATACTCTCTTTGGATCTTGAAGTGATGGATGAAGGCCAGTGTCTAAGGAGATGAAGATTGGACATCACTTTGTAGAGCTTTACAGTAATAGTACAATTGGGGTAAAGTGAAAGCTCACATATTGTCTAAATACTGACATCTCAGTTAAGGTACTGAATAAAAGAAATAAACTGATAATGCTGTATAAGTATGACAAGACAAAATATGAAATAAAATTTTTGGGGGAGAAATGAGAACAGCTGAGAAAATAAAAAAGTAACTTGCAGTAGTAGTAATACAATTTATACCCAATTTCAAGTAACGGTGCTGTTTTTCAGAGCTTTTTCAAAAAAAGGATTTACCATCATAACATAACTTGCTCTGTTGTCTGAATATGGAAATTCAAAAATCAATATTAACCTTTACATTGATCCAAACAACTTAAATAATTTGAAGGAAATGTGCTTAAATAGCATCTTTTAGTTGCAGCAGGCACTTAGCAACCCTTATTACTTGAGTGCCTTTGGCACTTGATTCGTAAAATAGAAAAAAATGGGTCATTCTTTAAAAAAATTTTCTGAGTGATAGTTGAACAGAAAATTGAAAGAGTGGGGTGGAGGAGTAAAAAAGGACATTCAATCAATGTAAGAAAATGGCAAGAACATTTCATCTGTGGTGACAAGCTTCTGGGACAAAGTCCTGCTTGAGATGTTGTGCAATCATGGGAAATCTGTTTACCTCGAGACTCTTCAGTGAACATAATTGGAAAATATTATTGGCAATATTATTCATTTTTCATTTATCTTCTTGGAAGGCTGTCATGCATACCGCCTCACCAGCAGTATGATGCCACGATATCCGCATGTATACACCTGAAATATAATTGGAAAGTGTTTTGCTCTTCTGTTTGAATGAAAGAAGCTGTGTAAATGCAAATTACAATTATAATTTAAAGGGAGGAATGACAAGGACCTTCTTTGTTGAAAGGGAAAAGGGAAAAAAGAATGGTTACAAACTCTCCCCCCAAAAACAAATAGGGCTCAATTTGTAAAATAGGGGCAGTAATTCATTATAACTATATGATTTAACCCCAAATAACCTTTACTAGACACCCTGAAAAGTGTTGCGTATATTTCACAAACATGCAGTGCATTTTCATTTCTTATAATAACTCTTTAAGCTGCTGATGAAAGTATTCATAAATTATTCCAGAGCATCAAAAAAAGCATTAAGGGAGTTTTTTTTTTTTACTAAACCTCAAATTTATCTTGCCTGGCTTTTTGGGGCAAAAACTAGAATTTTTTCGAGATTTATTATAACCCAATACTGCAAAAAAACAGAATCCAAAAATCCATCTCAGACCTGTCAAGATCCTGTATACGTCAATGGGAAAGGCATCTATCCCAATTTGAATTTATTATGTTCTGTGCTGGGTTTAGCCTTTTTGGGGTTTTTGGGCAAAAACTAAAAGAAAATTGAGCGGTTAATGCCTGGAAATTCGTATGATGCAGGTTTTGGCTCGATTTTATCGAGTTTTTTTCGAGATTCAAAAAAAGCAAGTTTTTCATTAAAGGGGTGGTTCACCTTCAAGTTAACTTTTAGTATATTGTAGAAGGGCCAATTCTAAGAAGGTTTTCAATTGGTCTTCATTATTTATTTTTCATAGTTTTTTGATGATTTGCAATTTTCTTCTATTTCTTTGCAGCTTTCAAATGGGGGTCACTGACACCATCTAAAAACAGATGCTCTGTAAGGCTACAAATGTATTGTTATTGCCACTTTTTATTACTTATCATTCTATTCAGTCCATCTCCTATTCATATTCCAGTCTCTTATTCAAATCAATGCAGGGTTGCTAGGGGAATTTGTACCCTAGAGAACAAATTGCTGACACTGCAAACTATAGAGTTGCTGAATAATAATCTAAATAACTATAAAACCACAAACAATGAAAAATTAAAACCAATTGCAAATTGTCTCAGAATACTACTCTCTACATCATACTAAAAGTTAACTCAAATTTAATAAATTAGACATGGGAGCTTGTTAGAGCTTTTTTTAATACATATTATGAGGTTGTTGATGGAGATTTTAAAAAATGCATATTTAATGTATTATTATCTGAATGATGTCTTTACTATAATTAACAGCAGGAAAAAAATATTATCTACAAACATACATGAGAAGAAGTACATAATAACCTAAATGGATGATATTCCCATACATTTTAAAGCTTTCACTTGTTAAAAGTTTGCACTGGTGTCTCGGGAAGGGGTGGTGGTGGTGGTAATCTTCATGTTTTTTTTTAAATCAGAGAGAATGAAGAACAAACAATTCATTTATGGCTTTGATCAAACTAGGAGCAATGGACAGGCTGACATGCTTTTTTCACAAACTGGCAAATGCAAGAAGATGGATATAGCTTTAGGCTGCTGTTTTCTGAACTCATCTTGGTGAGAAACCATTAGCTGTTTTGGAGTAAAAAAGTCTGCTTTCCCTCCCCTCCCAATCCCCTTCACAGTGCATTTCTACAGCATCACATAGAACAGAAGAGGCCTTCCCAGGGTAATTGGAGATCAGAGATCCCCCGTTACTCTCAAAGTCCAAGCACAATTTCCAGCCTTTTGATTGCTGGCTGTCTGGTATTCTTTTAACTTGGCACCATGCAGTGAGCGAAGTGGGGAGAGCTGGCATATCTTTGCTTTTAAAACCGCTGTGAGGCTCCATCATTTCATTCTCAGTTGAAAATATGTGAGCTACACATAAATATATTTATTTCCATTCTTTAAAATGTAACACATACGTATATCATTATGCTGCAATGAATAGACTCTATTGGCCTCATGCTGTCTCTGTGCATATGTCAGGCTGTTGTTGTAATGTGGTTTGGCAAATTATCTCACTAAGTTCTACCACCAATTTTCAAAAGTCAGATAATAAAGCTTTGTTTATATTCAGTAAAGTGTGTTTTAAATGCTGTGGGATTTTGGATTGTGGTTTCTGTCTGAGCAGGGGAACTTTTCCTTTGTTGTGTGTGTGGTCTAAGTTATAGATGTGCTCCTATTACGTGCCCCTTATTAATGATAATAGAGAAAAATACAGTAGGTATAAAGTGAAAAGGTAAAGGTTTAGCAATGCCATATCTATACTCCTACTTGTGCTCCGTAACTAGAAGTAATAAAACTGAAGATCTCCGATATATTATATCACACTAAGAGAACCATTGTCACTTCTACAGGTTATGTAGAAAAGTTGTTTTCTGTGCTATGTGTGTCATTTATATAGGGAGTTTATTACAAGGCATGTATACAGCCATGGATTATTAACTAGAAACCCTTCTTGATAAGCTACGCATTTGAATATAATTACCAGCCATGGCTTTTATTCATGTAACTCAATACCATGGTGAGAAGTAAAGAGGGAATTCCTAGTAACTTAGCTGACATGGTTTAGAAGATAATTTGAGACTCAATGCCTTAGGCTAATTCAATTTCCATCAAACCTTGCTGACATTCCTAGCATATGTTTCTATATTTCCATCAAATGCCTTAGGAGATATGGTCATGCAAAAAAGTGAGAGAGAGTGCATGGATGGATTCCTGAAAAGCCATCCCAAAAGTTTCTGATGTTATATAGACTGTTATACTCTTCAAATCATCAATTTATACAGCAAATCTCATCAGTGGCACTACAGGGTTATCACTAGGATAATCTGTATAGTGGACAAATAATATTATAGTACTCAGTGGTCACAATATTGTTCATATCTTAGATATTTTTGTCACAAGATATAAAGAGACTGAAACAGCAGTTCAAGTGAAGTCAGCTTCAGTTTTCAAAACAGCCAATTGTGATTTATTTTTAATGAAACTAGCAAATATTACTGGGCATTGATTTTTCTCCAACAGAGATCTTCACAGGTCAATTCCATAATGAAGTTTAGAATGATGATGATAAAGGAAAAGTAAAGATAATTAGAGAAAATCAAATCCTATTTTTTGCAGCAAGTAAAAGGACTAGAACTCTGCAACAATAGTGCATGTGTCATCAGACTGTAATTAATATTATATATTCATGCACTTAGTCAAAGTCAAAACCAATATATATTGTTTTTCTTAAATGAATAACAAATAAATGATCTGACATTTAATAAATCCACATTAATAGGACACTTCTTTGCTTTAATAAAATGTTCCTTTCAGTTTGATATGTTTATGAAAAATGCAAGCAATACTCTGTAAACTTTTCTTGGGGTAGACCAGTCAGAAGCAGGGGGGTTCAGTGAAATTATATTCATATATTATCTCATTGCAGCAGATAGTCCCTCCATGACTTCATATTATGCACCAATAGGATATATTAATATAAGTGCTGCAGATACAGCATTCATTGTAGACATGGGTTCACATTAGCTGGTGCTGATGTCAATCATAGTGCAACCTTTTCATCAGGAAGAAAATATTTTGCGCTCAACCATTCAAATAGAGCATGTTTTTCAAATGCAAGTTTCTTAAAGGACCAGTTACATCAAAAAATGTAATTGTTTTAAAGTAATAAAAATACAGTTTTGCCCTGCACTAGTAAAACTGCTGTGTTTGCTTCAGAAACATTACTTTTGTTTATATAAATAAGCTGCTGTGTAGCCATTGGGGCAGCCATTTAAAAGGAGAAAAGGCTCAGGTTACACAGCAGATAACAGATAAGCTCTGTAGAACGTAATGTTATCTGTTATCAACTATTTATCCTGTGCCATATAGCCTTTTTTCAATTTCCCCATGGCTACTCAGCAACTTGTTTATACTGTATGAACTATAGTAGTGTTTTTGAAGCAAACATCAGTTTTACCAATGCAGGGCAACACGACATGATATTTTCATTACTTTAAAACACTTTAATTTTTTTATGTAACTGTTCCTTTAAGCCTAGGTCTCTAGGGGGGCAGATTTATCAAATTCACATGAATGATTCAAAATTCAATCGAATTTTCAAAAAGTTTCGAACTTGAATCTTCGAATGTTTTTGAAGACCACTTCGACCATCGAATTTTTAAAATTCGATCAAATCGAATTATTCGAATAATTCAAATAAAAATCTATTCGAATATTCGACAGTCAAATAACTTGCCCTTTAAATTTTTATTCGACTGCCTAGTTCACCAATTTCAACCTACCAAATTGGTTTTAATTATTTTTGATCGAATGGTTAAAATCATTCGAATTGTTCTATTCAAACAATTTTATCGATCAATCTAATTATTTCTGTTCGATTTTTTGATCAATCAAATTGTGGTTAAATCCTTCGAATTCGACTATCGAATTTGGAGGACTTCAATTTGACCACAATTAGATTGGTCAAATTTGAGGGTAAATTCGATCATTAGTAAATCTGCCCCTAGATGTTGCAGGCCTAATTTTAAAGGCAGAATAGCCATATTTATCAAATTCTGCTCACATTTTTGCAATAAGGCAGGCTCTGTGTAATGAAAATAAGATGAACAATGCACAGGATAATATAATATTGTCTAGTGTATTCCCTGGACTAATTTTTGGCCACTTATGGCATTGTGATAAAAAGTGTAGTATGTAATGAGAATGGAAATTACAATAAACTATAGGTAATGCAATAACAGTCACTCTAGCAGTAATACTAATCATAGTATTCATGTGCTTATTTCACACTTACTGCATTACAAGATACAGGGCATATTTATATCACATTAAACCAACTGTTTTCTCAACTGTGGTATATATGCCAACACTCACACCCCACAATATTGATTAATCCAATACATAACTGTGCCATCCTGTATATTGCTATTTTCTTCCAAGTAACTGACAGTCAGACTATAGGAGCACAAGCAAAGAATAATTCAAGGCCAATAACTTCACAGCTCCGACCTCCCTCCTCATCATATTGGGTAGAGAACATGAAAGCATCACTTTAATAAACTGCTGTATAAATTCACGCCACTAAGCTGTGTTCTCCTGCTGGAAAACAGAATATGTCTGTCATTTGATTTAACACGGCTGATGATGATGAATAGTTAATTATACAAATTATGTCTGGTATTAAATCCGCCTGAGTCAATTCCGTGTGAGGGAAAAACAATTTTTTTTCCTCCGTTGTTGTTGTCTACAGGGCTACTGAAAAGTTGCATTTTTTTCACAACAGGTGGGCTGTTTCTAACAATGCCATCTCATTTTCTACAGAGCCATGGGATATAAAAACATGAACCCTTTTTCCTTGTTAAGTGAACAGATTTTTCACTAACTAGCAATAAGAATCACAATATAGATAAAAAGCTTAAATAAACTACAAAAGCAGAAAGGGCAAATGGTAGAGCACCTATTTTTTCCTTTGTTTCATGATAACGTTTTCTTTTGCCAAGTGCTATTAGTAGGTGCATTCATTATACACTATGTATAATAATAATTCACCCCAGTCTCACTCTAGTGAAGAATAACACTCTCTGAATGCTACTTCTTTGTTTTGTAATATATAATTCCATTGTTGATATACTTATATCTGCACTTTCCCACTGGTTAAACACTACAGCTGTTATTATTTTGACTCTGGTTTTATGGTGAAGATGTGGCCACAGGGTGACACTGATGGGGAGGTACAGGGTTGGACTGGCCAGCGGGACATGGTGGGTCCCCAGCCAACGTGGGCCCTGTGAGCCCAAACATGCTGTTTTCACTGCCCTGACCTTCCTCCCTGGCCTGATCGCTGCCACAAGAAGGAAAAAGGTATATGCAGGGGGGGCAGAGGTGGGTTGTTGCTGGGTCAGGGGGGGAGTGAAGGTCCCTGAATCAGCAGCCCCAGTGGATTCCAGGCCTCCAGTCCAACCATTAAAGTGAAGTAAAGTAAGATCCATTCTTTCAAAGCCTTTCAATATTTCATACAAATGTAAAAGTTACTTGTTAGATGTTGAAAGTTCCCACAATTCTCTTGTCACTTATGTGTGCATGAGATATCCAATATGTTGGAGTCTTTTCCAGATGAACACTCCAATACATCTTCATTCAGACAAGGTACTAGTTACCTCGTAGCAGGCACACCTCTACTCTCCCCACACAGGCTTACCCTGAGGTTCACACAGAGCTGAAGCATTGAAAGGGGTTGAAAGGAGTACTCTTGTAGCTATTCTTTTATTGAGGTATATTGTTACAATATATATTTTGAGAGTATACGCAAACTTGTTGTCTATAAAAGAGGGGCTCACACTCACTTCTTAGAAAATTTTAATTAAGATCCATGAATTGTTAGTAATAGGAAGGCTGGTGCTTACAAACACATTAAAAAGGGGTTATGTGCACCTAATAAGAAAATGTTTGTGATTTATTTATGTACAGTATGGTAATATATACCTACTAGTGATTCCTCTAAATAACACCACATCTTATACTTATCCCCCTACAGCAAACTGAATTCTTTGGGCAAATTTGAATTAAAAGATATATAGTTACATAGTTAATTCAATTAATAATTCAATAATATGCTGCTGTATTTATTTCACCATCATCATTGCAATGAAATTGTTGCCCTATGCTACAAGCAGAGGGAACATTGTAGAAAAAGAATGATCAAGTTATAATTGAAAGTAAAGCTTGATAACTACCATTTCTGAATGGAAGCTGATTAGAGAGAGAGAGACTGCTACTGATAAATACATAATATGAATTGTTGTTCAAGTGGGTAAAATGTTTCAGTGGAAAAAATAGTTTCAGTGTTTAAAAAGCAAGTATGCTCTAGAGCTCATAAATCCTTTTATTCCTTGTTGCTGTGTAATCAGGCCTATCCAAATAGGATGGGGAAGAAAGGATTTGCCCTTCATAACAAAAGCAGGTATTTTGGTGCAGTGGTGCTAAGTGCTGTGATAAAAGCACTTCCCAGTTCTTTGACACAAGCTGTGCCACACTGAAAGAAGCCATCAGAACGCTATGATACTAAAAGCTATGCGTACAAAACACTTCTTTAATACTGTAGTAAAAGAAAAATCTCCAATATACAGTCTGCTGTTCCCTTTCTTCTGATTCAGCAAGTCCCGTATAAAAACATTCCCTCCCCCTGCTTCAGTCGAACACATTCTTACTCGCTTTAATTGTATAGCAGGCGACAAGATGGAAGATATTAATCAGGGAGGCTAAGGGAATAAATGTAATAAATAGTCTATTAAGTTAAACAATTTTTCAGCTCCAATAGCGAATGAAGCGTGCTTTCTCTGTGCTT
The DNA here is from genome assembly GCA_024363595.1 of Xenopus borealis. Taxonomy (NCBI): domain Eukaryota; kingdom Metazoa; phylum Chordata; class Amphibia; order Anura; family Pipidae; genus Xenopus; species Xenopus borealis. Next base: position 72,462,234 of record CM044443.1, on the reverse strand, counting down.
CATTACCTCCTGTAGTTGTGAAAGAGGAAAAAAAAAAACTTGCTTTAGCTTTACCCCTTCTAATTAGGTGATAAATTTCTGTGGATACACAAAAGCAGGGAAAGCCACCTGCTCTTGTTTGAACTGCGTGCTGCTTGCAAAGTCTTGGTACTCTGGTACATATTTAATATAATTATTATCCTGTATATAAACAAGGAATGATATACTGTATAATGGGTAAGAGTATCAGAACAATTATAATAAGAAAAGGTGCAAAGTGCATTACCAGTAGCAACTAATTTGATTGAATGCTACATGCTGAGTGGCAGCTATCTGATTGGTCTCTATTCTGCTGACTAGGCTTGATGGTTGTGAGGTAGCCAGGTACATAAAAATTAGGAATGCACCAAATCCAGGATTCGGTTTGGTATTTGGCCAGGATTTAGCCTTTTTCAGCAGGATTTGGAAGAATTCTTGTGTCAGACAAACCGAATCCAAATTCAATTTTGAATATGTAAATTAGGGGCAGGGAAGGAAATCACAATCACAAAACAAGGAAGTGAAAAAAATTCACACTTTTTCCTTTCCTGTCTCTAACTTACATATCAGATGAGGATTATATTCTATTTGGTATTCGCCCCAATTCTTTCACAAATTATTCAGGGTTTTGACTGAATCAATAATAGGATTTGGTGCATCCCTAATACAGTAATTAGGGTAAGATTAACAAAGTCATCATTAGCGCTGCAGAACAAGGTCCCTTTGCTTCACCAGACCATTAATTAGTCACCTCCCTCATCACTGAATTTTCCATTACCATCACCTTGTACTAAAAATTGTATCACCAATAGATAACTTTACAACCTAACTGCTTGAACACTCTCGGAGTGAGCACTTTAAATGAGTAGTTCCCCTTTAAGTTAACTTTCAGTATGTTTAGAATCTTTTCAAATGGTCTTAATTTTTTATAGATTTTGGATGATTTGACTTCTTCTTATGCTTTCCAGCTTTTTAATGATGGTCACTAACTCCATCTAAAAACAGATCCTCTGTAAGGCTACACATTTATTGTTATGGGTACTTTTTATTACAATGTTAAATAAAAATGTTTGATAACTCAAAAACCACCAAATAGAAAAAATGAAAACCAATTGCAAATTGTCTCAGAATATCACACTCTGCATTGTACTAAAAAGCACTCTAGTTTGAATTTTTAGGATTCTTGTTACTAGGGTCCATAAAACCCAAACAACCATGCATTAATATGAATAAAATACTGGAATATGAATAGGACAGTGCTTGAATAGAAGGATGAGGAATAAAAAGTAGCAATAACAAAAGGTCTGTAGACATACAGAGCATTTGTCCTTTGGAATGGGTCAGTGAACCCCATTTGAAAGTTGGAAAGAGTCAGAAGAAGAATAAGGCAAATAAATCAAAAACTATAAAAAAAATTATGCAAACCTATTTAAAGTTGCTTATAACTGGCCATTCTAAACATACTAAGTTAACTAAAAGGGGGACCATCCCTTTAACTGTTGAAATATTAATGAGTAGTATGCAAAATAACTAATTCCCATGATTTTTAGAGATTGATTTGATGCGGTTGGGCATATTTATCAGAGGGCAGATTGTTAATATATCCAAAAGCCTTCTGCTTATCTCTATTCAGTGACAAATACTTTTCCTTGGTGAGTTTTCTACAGACAAAATTCTTGTCAATCACCAGGAAAATATGCAAAGAAGCACTGAAAATAGTAAATATGCATATTTATTAAGAATTTAACTTTCTTTTCAGAATATTGCAAATTTATAAAAAATATAGCAAACACTTGCTGCTTCCAATTTGTCAAATTCTATTAAATTCGCTGGGGAAGAGGGGTTCAGAGACACCTTCCTTTTGATTTAGGAGTTATAATAAGACCTTCATAAAGGTATATGATTATCTAAAACACTTAGGACCTGGGTTTTCCAGAAAAGGGATCTTTCTAAAATTTCGATCACCATACCTGGGGAGGCCCATTTATTAAAGGTAGAATTTTAGTGGTATTAGAGCTTTTTGAAATTATGATTAAACCTTGTTTCTCTAAAATCAAGAATGCCATTAAAGTTATTAAAAGATTCAAATAGGAGAAGTTTGAATTGAAGAAATATCCCTGAAACCTCTAAAAATTTCAGGTTTGAATAATTACCAGCAAAAAAAAAAATCTGGAAACCTCTAAAATTCTGAATGGCTAAAAAAAAGTCAAAAAGACAATTGACTTCTGTTGGACCTTGACCTTGTTTATGTTTTGTATTAGAGGTTTCATGTTTTTTACATTTCAAATTTTTTGTGTTTAGAGAAATTTAAATATGCTCAACATTTTAGAGAAAAATACTATTTGTGGGAAAAAAAGAAACTTGAATATTATCTTAGATGGACTCTATTTCCATAATTTGGAGCTTTCTGGATAACAAGTTTCTGGATAATGGATCCCATACCTCTACTGTACATTGCTGACAAACAAAGCTTTACATTAAATGCAGATCATTAGTCTTTGGTCTTTAGTTTAAATTCACTATCCCAAGAAATTTGTTTATACAGCATTTATGAAGACCAGTCCTGTTGCACATTCGTTCCAAGTTTGTGTGCGTGTACTTTAGCTGGAAAATTCCCATGAGCCTGAAATAGCTGACTTCTAAAGTTAGATTCCTGGCACTGAACTAAATAGGTATGTTATATATGGATACGGTTTACATAGAATTTCCCTTCTATTCAATAAACCTAAGCTGCAGAAAACATTTTGGTTGGCTCCTTCATTTATATATTATGACTTTTATCCAGTCCTAGATCTGTGAGGAAAATGCTATAGTTATACATGCATTCTTATCTTATCTGACCTATTGGGTATCTAATGTTCCTACTGAGATGCCTAATGTTAAATCTCTAAAAATGTTCTTTATAAATTCTTTAGAGCATCACCTGCAGAGGAAATATTTCTAAGTTTAATACTGAATACTCAAGGTGGCGGAATAAAGGTTATCGCAACCTACAAGAAAGATCCAGTGAATAAACAGAGAGGGAGAGAGGAGGAAGCTACAAAAAATAACATTAATAGGAGTCAGAAAGAATGCTATGGCAGAAAGAGATGTTATGCTGCAATAAATGATCTGTCACCTGGCGTCCAGGCAACAAAAAACAAGGCTGGCTCTGGGGATTGTTTATTACAGATAAACAGTGATGGGCAGACAGATTAATATAACAGTCATTTTCCTTATATATATGAGCATTCTACTGTCCCTTCTTTTGCAAATTTGTGAACAGATTGATTAAATGTCATCTTAACCCATTGCTTATTTAAAACAAATAGTATTTTGTGTGCCAATAAAGATCAGATCTTTTATGTTCAAGAAAATCCCTGAAATTGTCCCATTAATTACAGGAGTTTTTCACATGTAGTTTTTAACTTTAGCTCTATCTTCGGTGGTGATGAAGAACTGTGTGATTTCCAGCATACTAAGTCAATCATCTGCAGGTCAGCTACTGCTAAAGAGCCTTAGCTCTATTTAAATGAACCACAAATAACATGGAATATGTTGCTCATTAGTAACCCAAAATATGGTCCACTGTGTTGCTGTTGCAATGAAAATACACAGTGACCACAGATCTACAAATCTACAATGGGTAACTATATGTTTCTGAGAATCCCCATATACTCAAAAGTTCTCTATTACATGAGAAGATGTTGGATATTTTATGTTCATCCATAGTTCATGACAACAGGAGTTTTTGTACCTTAGCTAACATTACAATAAAAGCATATAGCTCATTGTAAGAACAGAAAATTATTCTCACTACATTTTCAGACATGAATAGAAAAACACAGACAGGTCAAAACTGTAGGGTGACTCTGAGTCAGGTGCTACTGAGGATGAAATATCCATATGCCTACATTGGTGAATTTAATATATTCTACCTAGCACATGCCATATGGCAGGTACTGAAATAAAAAAAGAAACATAATAGGTGCAATAAACATCTCTAAAACAATTCTTTGTTGAAGATATTCATAGCCCAAGCCATTTTAGTCATCTATGAATAATGCCTCTCTTGAAATAGCAATATACAATTAAAGATCAGCGCCACAGGCTATGAAAAAAAAAAATAGAATCTAGTGCAATATTGTTAGTATTCAGTGCAGTCACCAACGTGTTACAACACTAATCTGTGTGTGTCTTGAACCATAGAAAGTATTTGCACAGATTTTTCATGTATTTTAAAGTGCCATAGTGATTTCTACAAGGTGCTATCTCCAAAATAAAATTATAATTATGTCAAAGTGCTTTTAGTGCCTACTTCAAAAGGTCAAATTAATTAAAATAAGGTGCAATGGTGTTTTCTTCAATCAGTAAAAATACTCCACTTTCTGGTGGCATTGGCAACTTCCAAGATTCTTGATTTCAAAACAGCATATCAATATCAACTCCAGGGTTCTTTTTTTTCTTTTTTTTCCGACATTAAAAAGTAGGGACAGCACTCATAGTGTAATTTTCCTATTTTTTAAAAGGTTTTAAAACTTATTGCACTTACATAAGTCACACTTCTGAGCGCATATCAAACAATCCAGTCTTATAGTGCAGATCATGGAGGTGAACCTTTCAATAGCACCCACTACTGCAACAATGCAAATATATACAGACACAATGAGTAGGGAATCCTTAACATTAAGCTGTAATGTATCTTTTACTGTCTACTTCAGGCAATACATAACTTGATACATTTCTTTTAAACTGTATACTTTATACACACTGTATGGAAATAGAAGTGCTCTTCCTTACATGAGGTTTATGAGAGGTGGCTTTTCCTTCACCTAAAGAACCACCCTCCTGCATCATCACAATACTTGCCCAATTTCTAGAAAGCTAGAAAAGCTGTAACAGAGGAAGAATGGTAAGATTGCATGTAGTTGACCCTAATTTTTCCATCTAATCAACTGAGTTTGATTGTCAAACTAAACAATTATGAGGTCATGATTTACAATGCACAATACAAGTTTAATCAGTTTTTACTTATGCAGTATACTGTAAGTTAACTGGACAATAATGATTGCTTATGGATGTTATAGAGCTCTGTGTACAGTGGTGATAACTTCTGTCCTTTAAATTCTACAAATGTTATAAAAATTAAAGATCTTTTGGTCTTAACAGTGAATTAGTTTCCTTAGGCATGGCCTCAATAAGTTCAGTATTATGTCATAGCTTTAACTATGATTGATACTTTCATTATAATAATAATAATATTTTTTTTTTAATTGTCTATTGTGTAATTTATTGTCACTTCCCAGGTAAATGCTATTCAAGACCAGGAGTTAAGTTAATAACATAACTGCTTTTAATGACAGTTTTGAAAATATTAACACTAGCTACTGTAAAAGTCCAGCAGATATAAGCCCAGCAGCTATCGTCTCAAACCTGAAACATTTTGTGATCAAAAGGCAATGCTACATTTTGTGGCAAAAGGTTGTTACTATAGCTAGGACCTTACAATACATACAATACTGATGAGTGGAAGCTAATAAAAATGGATATTTAGGTGTATCTAGAAGACCCCATTAGTTTTGGTAGAACCATGGCATGTATGCCCTTTGTCTTAAAAAACTCAAGGGCATCACCTAATCTGATATTATCATGATGCTAAACATATTGTTTCCCAGGTTCCCCCAGCCATGCAGCTTGCATTTCCCAGGTTCCCCCAGCCATGCAACTTGCGGAACAATGGGAAGGTGACCAGATAAATGTGACCCAATTCCCTTACATTAAGTAGAAGAACTAGCCTGTCAGACAGAAGTTCCATAGTTGGGGTTGGACTGGGTGGCCCAGGGCCTATCAGGGCTGATGTCACAGGACCCCCGAGCCCTGACCCTGTCGCAAATCCCCATCCAAACCCTGGCTGCAGCCACCTTCAGCATGACCTCCCCCACACTGTGCATGTGTTTACCTGGTTTTGCCATGACCGGGCTGGAGACAGAGATTGCGACAACAAGGTCAAGGAACAGGTCTGAGCTATCACCCATGATCCGGGGCCCACCAGGTTTTTTCCAGGCACCGTGCTGGCCCAGACCGACCCTGTACTTAGTGCAGCACTGGCTCTTTCTGAAAGCATATGATTGGGCAAAATGACCTGAGATGGCTGCCCACACATCAATAAAACAACTACAAAAATACACTTGTTTGATTAGGAATTAAATTTTACATGGTAGAGTGAATTATTTGCAGTGTGTTTTAGGAATAAAAACAACACCATAAAAATCATGACAGAATCCCTTTAAATAACTGGTAAACTGGAGTGTTTGTGTATCCTGAGGACTTCAGCCAAAAAATACCATTCTTTATCTTCTGGATGTTCTGCTGGTAGATTGAACATTATTACAGTCAAAGGGGGAACAACCACTCAGCATTCAGGCAGTATGGCCAAGTAAAGAGGGAACTTTAACAGTTGTTAAGCTGGAATGAGGCACAAGGGAACAGAGCCATAAAATAATCGCCTGACACTTTTCCTCGCCTTTTTATGGATCATGCTCATAGGATGGATTGTCATAATAAAGACAGACGGTGAAAGCTTTAATCCGTGCATGACCAAACTACCCCTCCGAGGGACCATCAGCGAAAGTATTCCTGGCCCCTTTTCATTTTGATATCACCCACCACCAACATTATTAAGAGAGTCCCAGCAACCAGCAGAAAATAATAAACTATTAAATGGATGAACTGCTGTTCAAATATAAGATAATGATGTGGGGGCATGTGTGTCTCTAACTTCTACTATGCCAGCACACCTGGTTTTATTCAGCTATACTCTAACAAGGCCAGTTCCCTATCTTTATGTACCTGTAGTGCTTTCAGAGATGAAACACAGATGACTAAAATAATTAAAATGATGAGTAAATTGTAATGAGAGTAAATTGTTCTTAGGTTTCTACCTCTTAGATATCACTATGACAGGACAATATTCAAAAGCAATTACCAATATCTTTCCTAGCAGAGTCTTAGCAATGAAAGGATTTTAAATTATTGCACAGGAATGGTAGTGTTTAAGGATCTTTTACTACTATAGTAAAACTATGCTGCACATTGGATTGATAATACATAATTGTATGTATATGTCAATATTTTTTTAAATTAGAAACTCTTGAAGACTCCCTGCACCCCTGCATTAATGTATGGCAGTGTTTTATTCCTCCCACTCCTTTAGTCTCAGCCTACAGGAGCGCAGGATAATCATATCCACAACTGTAGTGAACATGTATGTTTATACCGTAAATATAAGCAGCACTCTGGCTTAGTTATCACATAAATGTTCAGAGTATTTGATATCAAGGCATCTGGCCAAAGGAAGCTAGACAGCCCCTGAAGTAAAATAAAAATGAGAAAATTGCTGGAAGGAAGTACTTAACAATCAACCGTGTTTATTTTCAAATTAGTATATGTATGCCAATGAAACACAGTAATTATTCATGTTTGAGAATGCAGGATCCATACAATCTAAAGTTATATATTTTATTTAGATGAACCTTTCCATTGAGAAAATGCAGTATGTTTTAACAGTTTGGAAGAGGGAGCCAGTTCAGCAGAGCAATGGTCATGATGCACTGCACATCTTCTTATCCATTAGCTAACAGTGTTATGTATGATTCAAAGGGGATTCTGGGAGTTTGTCTAAGAGGCAGCAGCTTTATGTAAATGACATTTTTGCGTCCGGATCACAAGGGAAATTAGCACGAAAGTATATGTTGGGGGAATTCTTTGGCAAGGGCTACAGCAAAAATCTAATCAAAATTTTCATTAAAATTTACATTCTTTGCAGAGATGTTTAGAACATTTTAAAGTCTAATAAGAAATGAGTGCTTGTAGGCTAATGCCTTTGGTCCTTTGAAGAGCCAAATGGTTAAAAGAACAAATTTATTCATTAATGACGTGCAGATCACTAAGCCATCTTCTTCTCTTGGAGTAGAAAGACTCAAAGAAACAGCAGCGTCCGTGCCTCTTTGTGTTATTGTTTCATTACAGTTATAAACCTAATGGATTTTAGTTGCTGTGCCAGTTTATACCTGCATTCTTCTTTGAGTACCAAGCAGTCTCCAAATCTTGTTGTCCTGCAGCTATTTGATCATGTACTGTACTTCCCAAGTTATAATAGTGAAGCAACATTTTAAAAATGTAGCCCTAGTGTACTTGAATTGGTGGTTGGTCATTGTTGCGACATGGCTAGGACTGGATAATAACAAGCTGTGTTAATATTCATTATTCCCTTCAGACAGAGAGAAAAACAATGTAAATAAGTGCTGACAAATGTCCTTCATTGTTCCATGTACCTGTATTTTTTTTTTTTTAAAATCTTATGTCTTGCCAAAAAGCTGGTCACACATAGGCTGACTTTCCAGATAACTTTCTTGATAACTACCCAATCAGCAGATTATGTATTCCTCCTCCACTAAATGAGTTAAAGCTAACTCCTGAACAATGCGGACACAAGTATAATACATAAATTCAAGCTGCAATGGCTGCTTAGAAATCCATGCAAGTAGTTCTTTGAGTACCAAGCAGTCTCCAAATATTGTTGTCCTGCAGCTATTTGATCATGTACTGTACTTCCCAAGTAATAATAGTGAAGCAACATTTTAAAAATGTAGCCCTAGTGTACTTGAATTGGTGGTTGGTCATTGTTGCAACATGGCTAGGACTGGATAATAACAAGCTGTGTTAATATTCATTATTCCCTTCAGACAGAGTGAAAAACAATGTAAATAAGTGCTGACAAATGTCCATCATTTTTCCATGTACCTGTATTTTTTTTTTTTTTAAATCTTATGTGTCTTGCCAAAAAGCTGGTCACACATGGGCTGACATTTCAGATACCTTTCTTGATAACTACCCAATCAGCAGATTATGTATTCCTCCTCCACTAAATGAGTTAAAGCTAACTCCTGAACAATGCGGACACAAGTATAATACATAAATTCAAGTAGTGCCAGAGCTCTTGCCAACATTTACCTTTCTATGTATATCAAATGTTTAAGGGTTAAATGGATAGCCAAATTGCATCAGGATCCATGATACTATGATTGTCACTAAATATGCCTTTATGTTTTAAATCATGCCTTTACCCAGGCACTCAATGAGCAATTATGTTTATTTAGGTGTCTGGTGCTAGTGAAGACATAAAATAAGGTATAATGTATAAGTCTTCTCTGGAGCTGCTCACTGTGCAACTGTATATATTTTTAGTTGTAATATTGGTGTGTAGGCAGCCATCTCAGGTCATTTTGCCTGGTCATGTACTTTCAGAAAGAGCCAGTGCTGCAGTGGGACATGGATTTTAACTATTAAGGGTTGTTTTTATATCTACCAAGGAGCTGTTATCTGATTAAACTCCCATTTTTCTGCTTATGGTTTGGCATGCTAGCTGTAGCAATATTGGTAGGTACGACTGTAGGCCATAACCAATAATTTCAAGACCAGTCTAGCGCCAAAGAGAAGCAATATAAACCATCAGAACCAAAGGGTAAAGATTCAAATCATCAAAGATATCCTGTGACTCAAAAATTCTTATAAAAGTAGAAAATATGTAATTCTAGTTTACATTTAAAAATACATACGTGTAGATCCCATAGCTTTCTGCCGTTCACATTTTGCACCACACAGGCCATGATTAATGATTAAAAAAAGTAAGGTAGAGAATTATATGGTCTACATGTATGTATTTTTAAATTTTATCTTGAATAAAATATTTTCTATTTTATATGAATTTTAGAGTAACAGAATATCTATGATGATTGAAATACTACTATATTCCAATAACTTAGCATAGCATAGCAACCTTATGGTTATTTGTTTTAATTAGTCTAAAAATCCAGTATAAGACAATTACTGATTGTTTACTATGGGTTACACAATAGGTCACTTTACTGCAAAACATATACAATCATGTTAATCCATGCTTTACTTCACTGGGACAAAAATGTTTTTTTTTTTCTAGCTTCCCAATTTTCAGAATTGGTTGTGTAAAAACACAAAAAGGCTAGCTAAAATATTGGAATTTTCCAATTTCCATTTCTAGTAACTTGTATGGTCAACCAACATAAACAACATAAAGTACACAAACTGTGAATTGAATTATTGAAAATATATGAAAATAACTGAGTGGGAAGGGAAGTTTATTAAAGGTTAAAGTTTAAATCCCAGCACTTAAATCCCAGTACTTTTATCTTTTACCAACTTTTTTTAACTGAATTACATTTTGTTAACAATTTTGCTCCTTTGTCTCTGTTTCCCCCTGGTTTTCAAGTGTTCTTTAGCATTGAAGTTGTGTTGCACAGAATTATCAGGGAACTGATCTATAAAGTCTACGCAGGGTTTCTGAATTGGTATTTTGAATGCTAAATAGAGGGTCAAAAAGTCTTTTAAAGGGAACAATTGTTCTTTTTCTAAGCATTAACCATAGTTATCATAGTTACTGCTAAAAAATTGTTTTTGTAAACCTTTGATGTTACTGGGCCAAGAAGCAATTCAAAGTAGTGTCCCAAAATATCTGTAATTTGATTTATTGATACAGCATATTGGAATTACTTATTAATTAGGGCCTCACTGGGTCATTTAAATTTATCTGGTGGTTCAATTGTAACTTTACAAATAAGTTCATTGTTCTAACATATCATGGGTTTGCAAGAGCAGAAATGCATGAAATACATAGGAATTTATCATCAATGGTATTAATAGTAGAAACATGACTACAATAAAGTAGGATACTTTCAGATTATAGGCAACAGTCAATATGAGATGAGGTGTCTTCTTAAATTGCCTTTAAATTAACTTTTAGGGAGTTAGTTAATAAAGGTTGAGTTGTGTTTTCACAAAATGTTTGAATTTTTCATGGGTAGTTTTCACAAAAAAATGTAATATGTCAGAAGCTGCTAAAAGCCCCAATCCGAAAATGCTCCAGCTAATACCTGTTGAAGTCATGTAGAAGTCAATGGCAGAGGTCCCTTGAACCATTTCAAGATGTTTTTGGCCTTCATGATTTTCTGCTTTTTTACTGTGGTAGTACGGTGGTTCTCTAAATCAATTTAAGTACATGTATTTGAGTTTTTCATCCCGATTGCTTATTTATGAAAAATGTCAAATGTAAAAAACTCGAATGTAAACATTTGAGCTGTGAGTTTATTCAATGTATTAAAAAACCTCACAAGCTAGACCTTTGATAAATTACCCCTTGTATTGTAGAGAGTGATATTCTGAGATAATTTGCCGATGTTTTTTTTTTTTTTGTGCAATCCTCTAAAATTTGGCTGCTAAAGGACCCCTCTTTTTATGGGGATGAGTAATTCTCCTCTTCCTATATCAAATTAAATCCCCTAGTTATTCCTAATCAGTGTGGAAAAATATAAAAAGGAAAAGCCATGCGATGCTAAGGGCTTTTTTCCAGAGACTTTCCAAAGGGAAAAGTCTTATTCTTATTTAAACTATGTGTGCAGGGAATTGTGGGGTTTGGAGGATGCAGGCTAAGGACAGATGACTGCTGATACAAAGTAAAAGTAGTCAGCCAGTTCAACAAAGTAGTCTGGAAGATCAGCAAGAGAGCAGGGGGCTATGCTTAGGGAACTGTCAGAAACCATTACAAACCATGAAAATCTGCACATTTTTTAATTCATGTACAGATGCAGGCACTTGGATTTGTAAGTTTAATGCGTGGTGACTCAGGGCTAATTGAAGAAACTGTGTTATCTAAAGTTATCTTAACTCATTTAATGCATTTAACCTTTTCATTAGCATACCAAAGCACCATTGTTTTCAATGGTGAACTCTTTAATTGGATGGGATGCTGTGACACAATATTCTGTGCTAAGTGGGATAAATGAGATAGATGAGTTAAGTCATGACGCATTTAACTCACAATCCAAAGTGACTGCATCTGTATATTGTAAAGTTACTTGAAATGTTTACTTTTCAAAAAGTTAAGTTATGTTTTTGTGGAGTTCTTTAATCTTATAAAAACCACTGGTACCCATTTTTTGGGAATATTATAGATTACAGAAAATGTGCTGCTCAATTTTACTTTAGCCATACAGAATTATTTAGCTTTTTTATGTAGCAACTCTCAGTTTGCAATTTCAACAAGCTGCTTGCTAAGTTCCAAATGACCATAGCAACCATGCATTGATGTGAATAGGATAGCACCTGATTAGAAATATAAGTAATACAAAGTAGCAGATTTACTAAGAGCCAAATTTTCGAAGCAAACAAACTGCAAAATTCTGAAAATTCTGGTCGAAAATAGACCTATTTCAATCGAATAGGTCCATTTTTGATCAAATAAAAAATCGTTTGAATCATTCAAATTGTTCGATCGATTCAAATGATTCTCCGCAAAATCTTTGGAATACTTGAAACTTCAAAAAAATTTCTGGACAGGTTCTATGAGGTCTAATGAGAAGGAAGGGTTGAATTTAGTAAACTTTAGTAAGCTTTATCAGAAAGGTATATATATATACACCAGTAAACCCTCAAAAGTAATGAAACACAGCATTTATTTCCTTCTGTATACACATGGGCTTCTGTATCACACTGCCTGTTATTAGCATAAACCTTGAGGGCTAGGGCTTGAGCATGCTCAGTTTGTTCCTCTCTCCCCCTCCCCCTCCCTTTACCCCCTCCCTCCTAACCTCCCTGCTGGAATCTGAGCACAGTGCTATGAGTGAGCAGGGAGAGACTCAGGCAGGAAGTGATGTTACACCAAGCTAATATGGCAACTGCTAGCCTAAACAAACAAAGACAGTGTCTAGAGCAGTTTACTCAGGTATGGTAAAACATTCTGCAGAATAAATATAGTCTTATAGCTTGCACTATTGTGGCTAATATACTGGCAATAAACTGTTTAGAGCAATTGTTTCTGAAGGGGTCAGTGAAAGAGTCAGAAGAAGCGGAGGAGCAAATGAAAGGTTGCTTAGAATTAGCCATTCTATAACAGTCAAATTTAACTTAAAGGTAATCCACCACTTTAATGAAGTAGAGCCTCTAAAAACCTCAAGCACTATGTTTTAAGGGGATTTTTTGCATAATGTATGGACATCTAATTCTAAGAAAGTTTGTAATAACAATTTTTTTTGCGGTTTTAACGTTATATGTCTGCCACTGCAATGTTACAGAAGTCAGGTCTCCTTTTAAACAGCTAGCTTCTGTTGCATTTTTTCAAGAGTCAAAATCAACATATATAAAATATCAGAAGGTCTAAAGTTTACAAGTAAATATTTGTCATATTATTTGTCATATAGTTTGACATATTTGCTCTTTACATCAAAAGCAGAGAAAGGAGGGCCTCAAGTGCATTTGACACTGGCATGAATCCTTCCACATTTTACTTTTTCAGCCTACTTAATGCACAGTATTTGAAAAGGTCACACAGCAGGTATTAATATGCACAGGTAAAAATGTTAAACTGTTTTGCAGCTATTTTCAGGGGGAAAAAAATCTATATACTGTTTCCTGTAGATTAGGGCTATTTCTTTGAATGACAGATTGTTAAAATGACATTCTGTACAGAGATAATAACTGTATTTCTGCACCACTGCAATGCTTATAAGAAAACCTTAGTACAAGGCTGTACTTTTATCTCTGCAGGTCAAATAATAAGGTGCCCTAGGTCAGGATAATAGATCCTATACCCATCTGTGGATCTAGCATTGTAGCAAGCTGCATTGGGGTCTTACACTTACTGAGACAATGATGCTCTCTGTACCTTCTGTCAAATTTTTTTTTAGCACAGATACAGCCTAATAGTTCACAGTCATATGTTTGGATGTATAGCTATGAACTATTAGGCTGTTTCTGTGCTATAAAACTAGTGGTTCTGGATTCATAGTTGGCCATAGGGAAATAAAGTAGTGATTTGTATGTCTCCACCCATAATGCCTTATGTGAGAGTTAAAGGGATACTGTCATGGGAAAAAAAAGTTTTTTTTAAAAAAAAATGCATCAGTTAATAGTGCTGCTCCAGCAGAATTCTGCATTGAAATCCATTTCTCAAAAGAGCTAACAGATTTTTTTTTATATTTAATTTTGAAATCTGACATGGGGCTAGACTAAAACGTCCTAAAAAGTCCTATCTACTCTATTGCACTTTAGTGAATTTCCCCCTAAGTACTGCACAGCAACCCCCTCTTAAAATTACCCAATCTTTTAAAAATAAAACAATTGTTCGGGCACACCTCCAGCCCTCTAAGATTTTGGTAGGCTTTTCCTATGTTTTCTTATGAACAGAGATCTAGGTACACTGAGGGATTTGCGAAAATGACAACCTCTCAAAAATCCTGCCAGTCACAAACTTACGAAAACTTATTAAACAACTTGACAAATGAACAATCTCACAGGTAGTGCAGAACCATTCCTTTTAACAGAGTAGCGTCTTTGTTTCTAGCTGGTGCTGGGGATCACTGCTTATACATATTTATAACACTCACTCTTAGTTAAAGCATCATTATCTCTGCATCATTATCAGGCTACTACATGGGATGTGTCAACTACTGTCATACTGTCGTATAAAGACGTTTCTTCAATCCGTGACTGAATGAAGGATATTATGACAGCAGTGAGCTAAGTTACATTATCAGTAAAATGTTCATATCATTATTGTTGCATAGTCACACCATTGAACATGTCAGTTGCATTTTAAGTGGCATATCATAGGTGAGAGATAATCATGTCATATTCTGCCATCACCAAATATCATCTGTAATCTATACGATCAAGCATGTGTAGTTGTCATTCTTTATAGACTTTCTGAGGCTCAGTCTATAGATTATTTGCTGGTGAGGTGCAAACAATGTATGGTGTCCTGTAGCCAATGCCGGCTGTGTTCCATTTCAAGTGTATAATGAAGCATCATAATATAGCCATGTTCAGACTATTTTTGGAATAATATGCATGGGGCACTGAAGAATAGAATGAGGAAATGTCATCATTATAAGCCAAGATTCAAATACTTTCATCAGCATTGTCAGCCTTCTACATATTAGTCTATTACATGTTAAATATCAAAATGGACTTGAAACTGGAAAATAAATGTAGAATACCCAAAATAATACAAATAACTAAATTCTGATTTTGGTTTCAATTACACTACTTACACCCGATGTCAAGATGAGTTTTTTTTCCCTATACCTCTTTCATGTTTCGCTATTTCCCATTCACAATGCCCTGCTGATTGGATGTGGCTTTCTACAGCCAATAATGGGTTTACACTAGTGATGAGCGAATCTCCCCAGTTTCGATTCGCTGAAAAATTTGCGAATTTCCAGAGAAAAATTTGTGAAACGAGTCGCGGCACACTTTTGACGTGCGTCGCGTCAACTTCGACACGTTGCGTCGTTTTCGGCGCGTGTCGCTTGCGTTGCATCATTTTCGTCGAGCGCCGCGTCATTTTTGTCGCGTTGCATCAAAAACGACGCACGACTCGTTTTTTCGTGAATTTTCGGCAGGCGAAATTTAGCTGGCGTTTCGCGAGTTTATTCGCCAGCGGCGAATCGCGGGAATTCGCCGCGAATTCGCCCCTGGTGAATAAATTTGCCCATCACTAGTTTACACAAACTGAACTAAGAAAAATGACTATCACACAATGTATCAGGCTAACCAAGTCTGTCAACTGACAAAGCAAGCAACCTAAAGGGGTTATTCATCTGTAGTATATAGAATGGCTAATTCTAAGCAACTTTTCAATTGGTCTACTTTCTTTCTTTTTAACAGTTTTTTCTGCCCCTATCCAGCTTTCACTGACCCCCATCTAAAACAAATGCTCTGTAACAAGTTGTTATTGCTACTTTTTATTACTCATTTCTCTATTCAGGCCTCTCCTCTTCTTTTTCCAGTCTCTCCTTCAAATCGGTGCATGGTAGCTAGGTAAATTAAACTCAAAAACCACAAATAATCCAAAATGAAAACTAATGGCCAATTGTCTCAGAATATCCCTTTCTAAATCATACTGAAAGTACATTTAAAGATGAACAACCCCTTTAATATTGATTTTAATTATGTACCACGTGTAACATGCATCAACAGAAGGACAATAGGTTAAACCTATTGCTTGAGGAAGATATTCAAATATATTACTTTTCAGGTATGTTCTCTGAGTTTAAATCAGTTTTCATGTTTTGTGGCTGCCATGGTGTAATGAATAGGGATGGGCGAATTTGCAGCAAATTCCTGCGATTCGCTATGGGCGAATAAATTCGCGAAATGCCCACAAAAAATAAACGAGACACACGTCTGAAAGGACGCGACGCACTGAATACGACGTGACGCGTCAAAAACTATACGCGTGCCGTTTTGCAAATTTTTCACCAGTTTGCGAATTTTGCTACAAATTTGAAAAATTTTCAGCGAATCTGCATAGATTCTCCCATCACGAGTAATGAACAAACTGGTTGTCAAACAGACCATTCAAATATTCAGTGAAGTAGTATCCACAACATAAATGTATTAAAACAACTGTATATAAAAATAACTTAATGAAAATAAGTTAATTCAATTATCTCATGGGTTTGTCATGGAATGTTGTCTACATGTGCAAAACATCCATTACTTTGTTTTACTTTCCTGAACAGTCAGCGTATAATATTGTGAATGTGCTTGTGGCCTTGAATTCAGTAACACATGAATGTGGATAATAATTCCTTAGTATAACCATTTCTTTCTGGTCGGTATTAAAGTATTTATTCTTCATAAATGAGTGCTTATACAAAAATCATTCCCATTAAGGAGTTTAGAACTAATGAGAGGAGAATAATATAAATGAACCATAGATTACTGGGGGATTATTACAATTGAATACACAGAACTTTGGTAAATTAATTGCGAGGACAATGCTTAAAAACAATAAATACAACCTCATTTGGGGACATAATGTAAGCACTTAATTTAAAGTGGGGAATCAAGTTTAAGGGTGCCTGTAAGGGTGTCTGTTTTCCCTAAGGAGATTTGTTTAATATTCAGCATCTGGAGGAGAAAATTTTATTTATCCTTATAAAAATCTACTTCCCTGGCACTGAATAGGGTAATTGCATTTGAAGAGAGAATTAACAAATTTGACTTAGTAAGATTTGACTGTGTATTATACAGTTTATTATAAATCTGTATTTTTAAAGTTGGCTTTTGTGTAACAATAAAACAACATTGCAATTCTTGCAACTTTTCAGCAACTTTTTCCATTCATGCTTTTTCAGTTTGGATATTGTATAAATTTCATGATATTCGCGGTTTTACAGAAAGGGAGTTTAGTTGTAGTTTCAAAAACCTCTAAGGTTTTTGAATGATTTAACTTTTGTTCATCAACCCTCCAGTGTGGAATTTCAGCAGTGGCTTGAATCAGGGCCTAGAATAGGAATAAGAGAGAGACGGAAAAAAAAGATAATTATTCATAAATAGTAACAATAAAATTGTAGCCTCACAGAACAATAATTTTTGTGGCTGCTATGTGACCCCCATTTGACAGCCAGAAAGTGGAAGAAGAAAAACTATAAAAATATAAAAAATTGGATCAATTTAAAATTGCTAAGGATAGGCCATTATATTACTTATTCAAAGTTATCTTAAAAGTGAACAAAATCTTTTCATATTTTTCCAATCCCAAAAACAACACCAGAAAAGATTTGTAAATCTAAATTAAATGTTATTCATTTTTGTAAGCAGCAACAACTGGGTGAAAATACGCAATGGTAAATCTTAGATTTCTTATTGCTCTTTCACAGAAACTTTGCATCTGAATAGGAATCCCTTTTTTCCTTTTCCTGTCAGGTGTAAGCTAATAATATGGCAGAGATAGCAGTGTAATTATTGTCAGGGAAAATATCATTTCTTGGAGATCAGGAGAGTTTGAAGTCAAAGAAAACAGGGTTTATTTAAAACACTAACATGCTTATTATTCCCATCTGAGCTCAGGAGCTGCCAGGCAGATGGCAGACCAGGGGTTAATTATTTACTTAAAGCATCATTCAACTGAGCAGAGCCGTGTTAGAACTGGTTTCACATATGTGTCCCATTTATGACATAGCATTGCACAAAAAAGAAAGCTGTGTCCTATTTAGAACAATAGGTCTATCCTCTGTTTAAATGCCATACATCATTAGGGCAAATGAAGTATTTAGGCCACAGTTTACAAAATGCAGCACTTCATGTAAAATGAGCTTTCTCTCTCCATCTGCATGTAGTTTTAATAGCACCACATTTTCCTTCTATGCAATGCCTACTATCGAGCTACTAAACAAGTTAACTGGACCTAATTAAGCACTGAAAAGACAAAAGGGCACATACAAATGGGCGCAGCCTGTTCTTCTTTATAGAGTCATACCTTCAAATGAGCATTCAAGTGCTGAAAGAAGGTGGAATGCAACATGAGGCAGTCCACCTTTATTTGATGCTTTGATGTTTGATCAAAGGCTATTTTGATACTAAACTCTACAGTTAGTATAGGTATGGGCATATATGGTTTGTGTGAAAGAGTGGAGATGTGTGTGTGTATATATGCTGGGTTTTTAATTTGGAGGGGTTGAACTTGATGGACTCTGTCTTTTTTCAACCTAATTTAACTATGTAACTATGTAACTATGTAACTATGATGTTAAACCTCTAGTGGGAGCTGGAACTAAATCCAAACACTGACTGCAGGTTCCGGATAATGGGGTTAATTGGATTCAGACAAGTGCTGTTTTTGGGTTTAAGATTCCAACTTTATGCTGTATCTGTAAATGATGTGAGTATACAGATTTAGATGGAGCCATTGATGGTTTCAGTTAGTACAGAGACTTGTTTTACTAAAGCTAAAAGGATTTTGTGAGGTTCTTTACAGCTGTAGACAGAATTCATATATGTCAAAAGCTTCAGAGATGGAGAGGTGCTATAAACAGAAAACAGAGATAGCGTCTATGAGAAGGTTTGTTGAAATCTTTTCCCTCTTGCAAAACAGAGTTGTCAACAAAGTTAAAAGATGACTCAATAAAACTGTGTGTTCAGAGTGACAAACTGTGTAAATGGTGCATTTATAATTAATAATTCCATTAAAATGTGTAAAAAGCGTTGTATATGTGGGGGAATAAAAAGAGCAAATGAGGTTAGCCACTTATACGGCTGCTTTTAAGCCTGGTGATAAAGATTATAACTTCAGATTTTGCACCTACTCATGAAAATTATTTCTATTTTTTTCTACCCATGTCTTGCCTTTACAACAGTACTTTGTATGTCATGCTGCTGCTATAATGATCAGCTGCCTCCAAACACTGTTTGTCTTTTTCCTGTATTCATTCCAATGTCCCATTTAATCACAAAAACAATTACAGAAGTGTGTCTTAATCTACTTCTGCAAAGCATCTGTATATCTGTAAGTACTATTAAATAAAAGAAGGTGGGCAAAGAAAGTTTCAATTGTTGCTAATAAGAGAAAAGCAAGAAAGAAAAGGACCTTTCTTAGTGCTTAGTGTACGTGGGATAAACATCTTTCAAGCATTTTACTAAGCCCACTTCATTGTGAATTAATTATGGTTTGAGTAACACGAGGCAGGTAGTTAGTGTTCATTTAGGCTTTATCAAATTTTTCATGCAGAACCTTGTGCTTCTGACATGATGCTTCTAATGAGAAAATGAAAATTAAAGGAAATTTTCTAGAAGCCATGTTAATTTCAGCAGTTTAACACTAATGATAAAATAGAGATTATAAAAGGAATGAATGGTGACCAATTTATTTATCCAATTGCCTCTCAAGGTGCAAATTTGCACAGAAATAAAACAAATTAAGTACACATGCAGTGAAAAATTCCAACTTGCATATCTAGAGGTCACATGACATTATCATTATTATTATTATTTATTGCAAACATCTTCTAATTATCAGTACACTGCCATTCCCAAACATTTAAAATCCAATAATGTTTATCCTCCCCTATATATTTGTTACTGCATAGTATGGAAACAGCTAGCTCAATATGCTTTATTGCTTCATAATTCTTATGGTTGCTATTGAAGTTTTAAAATGAAAAAAGCTGACCCAATAAATATTTTACAATTGCACCAAATATGTTTTATATAGATCACTTACTTGATCATCTCAGGAAAAACTTTATTAAAGAAACTTTTATATATGTTTTTATTTTCCCAGAAATACTGAGACAATTCAGGAGTAGTGATGAGCGTAAATTGTTGGCAAGTTTTGCCACTACAATGAAAAACCCTAGAGTACAATGAGTGAAAAATATTGTTGTGCGCCAAAATAAAATTATTATTTATAATAGTTGGATTCTAGGTTTATTCATGTATAATAATATAAAATAACTATTGTTAGTGTTAATCAAGATTTTAGTAGTGATGGGCGAATTTATTTGCCAGGGGCGAATTCGCGGCGAATTCCCGCGAAACGCCAGAAAAAATTTGCCCAAAAAATGAGTCGAGCGTCGTTTTTGACGCGTCGCGCGCAGAAAACGACGCAACGCGCTGCGATTGACGCAACGCACGTCAAAAACATCGCGCAACTCATTTCGCAAATTTTTCCGCCAATTCGCAAATTTCTCTGGAAAATCGCGAATTTTTCGGCGAAGCGAAACGCGTTAGATTCGCCCATCACTAGATTTTAGGGCTCATGTAAGACCATGACTGCAGAAATTCAGAGAAAGAAGGTGAGGGTTGCAGAGCCTAATGTTTTGTACAATCAATAAACAGAGAACGAGAGAGAAGAAATAGACAGACAGAATGACAAACAGAATGACAAACAGATAGATAGATAGATAGATAGATAGATAGATAGTCAAGGAACAAACAAGGAATTTCTCATTCCACTGTACAAGAGTACCCAATAGTGCAGAGAGCCATGCCTTAATGCAGGGGTCCCCAACCTTTTTTACCCGTGAGCCACATTCAAATGTAAAAAGAGTTGGGGAGCAACACAAGCATGGAAAAGTCCCTGGGGTTGCCAAATAAGGGCTGTGATTGGCTATTTGGTAGCCCCTTTGGGACTGGCAGCCTACAGGAGGCTCTGCTTGGTACTATACTTAGTTTTTATGCAATTAAAACTTGCTTAGCACCTGCTAGGAGGACAATGAGAGCAACATCCAAGGGTTTGGAGAGCAACTTGCTGCTCGCAAGCTACTGGTTGGGGATCACTGCCTTAATGTAAGGTGAAAGCCATACCTTAATGTACTGTAAGGTAATGTAATTTGCACAGGACGATTCCTCATAATACTTCAATTAGGATCATTTAAGTATGGAGAAACTAAATACCAGCACTGTTGGGGTGCTTGAGGAAAGTTGCCGGGTTCAGAGAGATTATTTTCAGCTTCAGCCATTTTGTTGTTTGTTTACAGTCTTCAACTTATAAAAACTTGCACTAAGTTATTATTTGCAATAGAAGATATATTGGAGAGACTCTCACATACAGGCCCGTATTTCTACCTCCATGAGCTCTAAATCTCTCTAGCAGGGTGTTCTATGAGAATGTAAGAATTGCTGCTGAGTTTTGAAATACAGTTAGATTCTGATACACTCATGGCAGGGTATAAAGGTGTATATCATTTTAAGGCTCTTCAGCTTGCAGCCGCTGCAAGCTTCTGAGATTCATGGCCTGGAAGAAGAGCATATAAGACTGTCATTTGATCTGAGGAATGAAAAACACATCCTGACCACCGTTTGTCATAACTATCAAAGTCATTCTTTATAGTCTGTCATAGGTTTTTTTTGGGTAGTATTTTGACAGTTTAAGAATGCCTACTATCACCTCATTTTGAATTTATTTACTTTGATTTCACAAAGATTCATAACTCTTATTGTGAGTTTATCTTCTCTGGTATTTTTAGAGAGCGGCATAGCAGCAAAAGATAAAATAAATATTCTGATAAACACTATGACTAATACAGCTGGAATTTAGCAATGCATTATCCCAATTAGTCATGACAAAACTGGCAAAAGATATTATATTTAAATGTTTAACACATTTTATGTTCATTGTGCATATACACCAATAACTATTGTGCTTGTGTTTCTAACCTGCTTTATGCAAAAAACATTTTTGTGGGGTGCACACTTTTCTTTTCTTACACCAAATAACTTGAACGTTGCCCAGTTCAAAAGTTGCATTTTTAAAGTTGTTTTAACCATTTTGAAAACATTTTAGTTCATTTTTCAAAATTTATCATACTCTGGCCCATTTTGAATTCTAGTATTCGCCACCTAAAACCTTCTAAATTACTGTTTAAAGGGACAGTAACACCAAAAAATTTAAGTGTTTTAAATTAAAGAATGTATCATGTAAGTCAGTGGGAGAGGTCCAGGGATCAATTTGGAGATGTTCAAAGCCTTCCTGACATTCGAATTTGATTCGAGGTTTCATCCCAGTTAAAAAAAATTTTTTAAATAAATTTCCCCAAGTTGAATTTTGAATTCATTCGAAATTAAGGGAGTTTTTTCCCCTTAAAAAATGTGCCTCCCCAAGTGAAGAGTGGTAGAACTGTGTTCACTTACCCGTTGTACTCAGCAGCTTTAGGAGCATTTTCATTAACTAAGCTCCAAGCAGGGTAATATGTGCACTAAGTGGTAGAACCATGCTCACTTATCCTATCCTATCCTATCCTATGCTCAGAAACTCCAGTGTGACCAGCAAAGAAGTCAACTAGAAGTCAAATTTGGCTACAATATTAAAGGTAAAGGAGGCTCTCCATCAAGGTCCAGATATTAGAGAAGTCCATCTTCATAAAGAATCCATGTATTTCCTAAAACATTTTAGTATTATTCTCAGAAGCACAGTTGCTGGGTTTGGGTTGAATTTATGTATATTTTTATTTATAAAGCACTAATTATGTATGCAGCACTGCCAAGCATTTTAGTGTAACAGTTTGGAGATCCCCTATGCTACTTTTTTTTCCCTTTGATTCATGGTTTTAGATGTTTTCGGATTTTTTTGCTGCAGACTTTTGTGCGACAGTTAGGGGGCTATTTACTATTTACTAAACTCTGGTCTCCACCATCTCAAACCAGCTGAGGTTGTATGTAAATCATTGGGAGAGGTCCCTATACTATTTGGATGTTTCTATGGTCTGCACTGGAATAATCTGAAAATCCAACTATTTTAGGCAAAAAATTTGAAAAACATTTACCTATTTATTCCCCATTTGATTAAATTGAGCCTTTTTAATAATTAATATGTTCACCTCGTGGATTCTAGTTTGGTCAGACGTTTTTCATAAAAAAATCAGAAAAATTGGATTTTGATAAATAATCACCCTATTGTACAACAACTCAAAACAATTGTGACTTCACAACTTTTCCCATTCGTACTGTTTTATTCCATTTTTTTTTTATTAAATTGTCATGACATTCATGTTTGTAGGGTTTGTGAGGTTGCGGTTGTGGTTGTGGTTGCAAAAACCTCTAAAACCACTGAAATCCAACCTTTGATAAATTAGCCTCAACGTGTCAACGAGTGTATCATGTCTACAATGTGTGTGTGTACATATGTGTGTTTGGGACAATTTTATCAGTATCACAGGATATATGTGTGCCCTTGTGGGTTATAGTCCTCAATAGGTTTATACAAGAATTATAAGCAAATAAGTGGAAAGGATTTAAAGTCACTTTTATTATATTATAGAGACAATTGAAAAATTTACCGTACTTATTCTGCATCATTGCTTCTTGTTGGCAGAATTTAGTTAATGTGATTCATATTTATGGATGTATAAAGCTTTTATCAACTGTAATATTTTATCATAAAATACACTGATGATTAGTATAGATCTGTACAGTTTATTTTATTACACCTAACCAATCAGTGTGTTTACATTATAATGTATCTCTTAACTTAAAAAATATTGACACAAAAGTACACTATGTATTCTCTGTCTTGGCTAAACAAAACAATCTATGAACTAAGGGGAAATGGAAATGAAGGTTGAGCAGTGTTAAAATACAAAGCACTCTAATGAATGAATGAAAAATGGAAAGTGACATTTGCTTAACCTATAAAATCTCTCTGTGAAATACTTTATATATTTAAACCAAGAAAAGTAGTGGAGACAGGCTTAACTACATCTCAATGTATTACAAGACAAAACAATATCATGGGGTTATAAATAAAAATCACATTTGATATGGGTGCAAATATTTTTACAGTGTAAATTATAATCTACCAATCTTTCAAACTCTTATACTTTAGTGATTCAGCATTATCATAGTAAGGCCTTTTCTATAGAAAACATTAACTACTGGCTAGAAATGTAAAACCTAATATTGAAGATATATAGTTGTTATTAATATACATGACCATGTAAAGTGCTCAAAACCCACACAAAGTAGTAAATAAAATTAAAATCAAGTATTGGAGTGAGCCTACACTTTTAAGCAGTTTTTCTAATAACCATAGTTATGAATTTAAGGAGACTAGAGGGAATGAGAGAAAAAATGGAATCCGAAATGCAGCCTACTCAGTTTATCAGATATGACTTAAAGCTGATCCAGGGGAGACCTTCTAAAGACATAGCGCTACAAGAAATGTATCAATTATTTGCATTAGCATTTACTTATAGAGCTCTCGATATTGAACAGTTTTATTTTATAAATTTCAGATGATTGTTAGTCAAGTGCAGTTTTATATTGATGTGTGCCTAGAGGAATTTTAATTCTATAAAATTGTCATTTGGAAAACAGATATTTAGGGGCAGATTTACTAATGGTTAGTGATGGTTGAATCCATCCCGTTTACGATGCACGTCGCATCGTTTTCATCTCGCGACTCGTTTTTTTTTTTTTACGCCAGCGAATTTTTGCTGGCGTATTGCAAATTTATTCGCCGGCAGCAAATCACGGGAATTCACCGCGAATTCGCACCTGGCGAATAAATTCGCCCATCACTACTAATGGTCAAATTAAAAAACTTCACATTTCAACCATCACATTTTTAGGTTCATTTTCAATCAAATTTAAATCGTTCGAATCCTTTAAATTCATTGTTCGATTTGAAAAATTTTGACCAAAATACTTTGAATTCCTAGGAGGTCCCCCATAGGCTAAAATGGCAATTTAGCTGCTTTAGGGCCCTTACACAAGGGCGTCTAGATGCACCTCATTCTTTTCAATGAGGTTGTACCCACGAGACGCGTGTTAGCGCCGAACGCAGATTCAGACGCTGCATGTTGCAGCCAAACGCAACGCAGGGGAGCGCAGGTCAAAAACGCCCATGTGTAAGGGCCCTTAAGGTGGCACAGTGTCTAATTAAAAGGATTTTAAAGAGACAGTACTTCAAAATTCGAATTTTCCAATTTTTTCAATTTGAATCAAATTTTGGGCTATTCGATAGTCAAAGTAGCCCAAAATTACTTTGAAATAGCCCAAAATTACTTTGAAATTTGTATTTTAAAAATTCTAATTTAATTTGAATATTTACTTCGACCCATACTAAATCTGCTCCTTAATGTTTTAAAGTCAATAAATGCTTTACACATGGACATATACATAGAAAAGAAGCTGAGAGGGGCAAGCAATTTTTAAAGTGCTTAAAGTGGACACTGTTGGAGATTGTCTTTCTGTAATTTGGAGCTATTTTGACAATGTATTTATGCATTGGAATTGAAGTTGACCCAATAATTCTGCAGTGGATTGAGAAGCATTGTTATTTTCTGCATTTCTTTGGCAAATTTGGCACAACAATTTGGTTATAAGAACCAAAGCCCCAAAGAGTAAAGAAACTTTCAATAAAATTAGATTAATAAGGCTGTGCCACTGTACCAAGTATATTTTTTATGTCTTGATATTCCCATAGCTAGTTTGTTGCTTTTGAATATGTTTCTAGGTCGTAGCAAGTTACAGATGGGAAGAAAATGACTCCCTCTTGCTGAAGCTGACTTTTATAGTTCGGTCAATATGTTTCTGCTACTGCTGTATGAATCTTCTTTTTCAAGCTTTTAACGGTAAATCCACCTGAGACCTAAGATATTGGATTGATGTATCTCTGCTGCACAATAGTGGAGATGTATTTTATTACACTATTGCTAAAAGTGATGTAGACTCTAACCACTGCAAAAGTGCCACCTGATTCATCTGTAACAGACAAAATGTACACAAGCTCACATAAAGTAACATACCACGTTGACTAAAAGTAATGTAAAGCTGAGTGCACTTCTATTAATCCATGATCTATAAAGTATTCTGTATGCAAAACCCCAAGGTATACTCCCTATTACAGTGAGAATACAGCAAATTAACTTTTTATGGTTTGTTATCACACAATATTAGACTGCTAAAAATACTATTTACCATTTAGAATTTTTTCACCAGCCATGGATTTGCAGCTAAATTCTTCATTTTGCCATCTGCAAAATTGTTTGCAAAACTGCTGCAAAAATTTGCAATGGAAAAGTTTGCTGACAAAAATGTAGCTTAAACCAAAAAAATCGACATAAAAAAACACCCATTGTTTTAAATGCATTTGGCTAAAAAAGCTGCAGATACAAAAAAAAGTTGCCACAATAAAAAATTCCCATTGACTTTAATGCATTTGGAGAGAGAAAAATTGTTGCATGTAAAATAAATTTTGACACCCATTGCCTTCAATTTGTTTCACAAATTTTTCAGTTT
Source organism: Xenopus borealis (assembly GCA_024363595.1). Lineage (NCBI taxonomy): Eukaryota > Metazoa > Chordata > Amphibia > Anura > Pipidae > Xenopus > Xenopus borealis. The sequence goes on along the minus strand of CM044443.1, from coordinate 72,435,624 downwards.
TTTGCTAAATTATTTGGCGAAGAGAAACAGGACAGACTTGCTCATCACTTCTTCCTGACCATTGGTACTTTATGAATAAAGATTCTTAGGCTAAGGCCAAATTAATGCAGATTTGAGCCTGCAAAGAAATGCAGGCAAATAATCCATTCTCCCACTGATGTTCTTCTGCTGCTGCCCTGCTGCTCACAGAAGCATAGTCTTCTACTCAGGGGCAGGCAGATGCGGTGGATTTGCCTGCACCCGAAAGGATACTATGACAGTAGAGATCATTGTGCTTTGGAACTCATCTTGTGCTGTATCATTTATATTGTTGCTAAATGTACTTATTGCTCAGACATTTGCAAAAACATTGTACTATTCTTGAGAATACAAAGACAAAAGTTATGCAGGAAATATTTTTGCCCAATTTCATTGGCCAAAACATGATAAACTGTTTTAGATAATCCACATTATATGTATTCCCTCATGCTCATATTATTATATCCAGATGATGTTTATCATCTATGAAATTAAGACAATATTAATATCTCAACAATTAGGTATCTGGATAAGTCTGTTTACATAATTAAAAGCCATTTTTTCATGCTAATAAACATTGCTGGGTATTTTGGGCTCATGAAAGTACTCTTTTGGTTCCAAATGTATGTATTTAAATAAGTGCCAATTTGTGGAGAATTGTTTATATCTCCCAATGGCTCAGAAGGAATGAATGCCTCATGGTATGAAGTCTTCTGATATCTGGGAACCTTCTTTGGACCATCTGTGTTCCTATCGTTAACTATCATGAGTACTGTGCTTTCCTCTCTTTCAAACTTCTCCACAGTAAAGTGTAAAATAATTAACACCCTGTGTCTGCAGTGTTACTGCACAACAACAAAACAGCAATCTGCTATATTTCCCATAAAAAGCTTAATGCTTCCTTCCTACATTTGTCAATGAAATTTGCAGACATCAGTGATTGAACATTTGGGAGCTTAAAATGACTTCCATTCACACTTACGAAGGTAGTGGATATTGCTATGGTAACTACTTAGTGCCCAAGAAATAACAGATGGAAACACAATAATGTTGACTGTGGCAAAAAATATTCAAAAAACGAAAAAAGTGATCAGGGTATTCCTTAATGTAATTTGTGTCTTGAAAGGACTTGCATAAATAATAGAGCAGTGAATATGCAACCAAAAAATACACACAAAGACAAGAGATCCTCTGCACTAACCCCAAATAATATATATAGGACACAGATGTGGTTAAAGTATGTTAGTGAAAGGCACTAAGCCCATAATCAGTAACCCATAGCAATCAATCAGCAGAGAGAATTTACTGGTCACCTGTTTAAATTGGTTGTTGTGGGTTACTGCTACTTGGAAAATGTAGTGTCTTTTATTACATAATGGTTTTAATTTTTTTGGAGTTATGTAATGAAAAATACAAAACTGCACACGTGCAGCGACCCATAGCAACCATTCATCAGGTAATATGGACTGGTTACCTGTTTTAAAGCAAATATCATCTTATTGGGTTACTGCCCATAGATAAACCAGGTGGCATTTATTACATATGTGGGTTTGTGCATAAAGCTAATAAAAATTCCATCCCTTTAAACAGGATTGTTTGTCCAAATTAAAATTAGCCAACTCCTACAAAGTCATCCCTGGTAAAGGGGAGGGAATGTCTAGTAACTTTATTCTTAGGGAGGTAATTATTAAAACTCAAATTTTATTCATTTTTTTATTAAAACAAAGTTGATCCAACTACCATCCACAAATGTAACTCATTTATCAGAAAATCTGCTTGAAAAAGTCAGTGCAGGAAAAGTCTCAGCAAAATCGCGCAACAATTCAAATCATACAAATATTTCGACATTGACGCTGGAAAACCCAAATTTTTTCTGATTATTGTACAAGACCAGTGCACAAAATCATCAAATTGTAAAAGGGACATCTGCCATTGACTTAGAAAGGTTTTAGCTGGAGTATTTTCGGGTTCAGATTTTTACCAGCTTTGGGCTATAATAAATCTCTAAAAATCTAGTTTTTTTCTTCTTCTAATAATTCGAGTTTTCCTCTTTAAAAACTCGTCCAGAAGATCTTTGCCTTCTTTCATCCATTTTTCAAATAGGGGAGATTTGCAGTGAGAGGTGAAGGGAGCCAAAGCAAGGAAGTTAAGGGGATCTGTTTCTCCAAGTAGGGGGTTTAGTTTTTTTTTAATAAATAGGACCCTTAGTGTCTGAAATGTATTGATATGGCAGAATTATTCTTCAGCACACACCTGAAGGATATCTACCATTAGTACAGGTGCACAGGCTGGAAAGCTAAGGGACACAAAGGAATGCCTTGAATGGTAGCACTTGCACCTTTACCAATGGCTCGGAGTGCTAAGAGGATTCACCTTTATTCCTATCATCCCCAGCTTGTACATTTGAATGAAATGCAAGCTAGGAGCATTCCAGGGGATTGTTACAAGCCACGCATGTTCCAGCCCTCATTTATTCTGTGCTTCAAAATGCTGGCAATTGTATACAGAGCAATAGAAGGATGGATGTGGTCAGTTTGCACCCTGTCCCATTTTTATTTTGTAAATAAGACAGCCAGTGGATGTACACAATTGGTTTCATTCTTAGTTGATTTGTTATGAAATTCATATTCTTACACAAGCACACACTTTACTAGTACAGGTAGAGGATTGATTTTCTGTATAAGGAATCTTTCCATAATTTCATCATAACTTAAGTCTGTTAAAATCAATAAACCATTATATAAACCCCAAAGGATTATTTTGCCACCAATAAGCATTCATTAGGTAGTAATGTTTTATTACTACGGGTATAAGGAATGTAAAGACAATTGTTTTCATTCATAGTCTTAGCTGCAGAAATGTATTTGATCTTTTGAGAAGCTAGCAACATCAATGGTTACACAAATACTATAAAATGAGGGCAATGGATACCATTTGCTCATGCGTGCATTCAATATTTGCATTATTACACATTGGTAGAAGCTGCCATTTACCTGCTGCAGAGTTTTGTATCAGCGAAAACTCAAGACAAAAACACTAGAGCACCTTTTGTAAGCTCTCATTCCCTGAATCTAACTGCGCTCTGGACCAAACAATGGATGAGAAATCTAGCACAAGGTACAGAGCTCAGATGTGGTGGGTGCAAGTTAGGTAAAGTGGTGAATGCTGGATAACAACTAAATAACTAAATAACCCCTCTTTGTTACAGCATTCAAATAATACACTTTTCTACTTACATGTATTAATAGCAACATACAGAGAAGGAATGTTCTGTGATAAATGCTGATCACATATCCCCTTGCTATAAATTTCTTGGTACATATTTGTTAATGCAAAGAGTATACCTTTTTTAAGGAGAAGGAAAGCTATTGAGGCAGTTAATTGCCAATAAATTAGCCACAATAGAGCAAACTATAAAACTTAGCTGCCATATTAGCTTGCGGTGACATAACTTCCTGCCTGAGTCTCTCCCTGCTCATAAAGTTCTTAGAGCAGGGAGGGGAGGAGTTTGACAGGAGTGGGAGAGGGGGAAAGGAACAAACTGAGCATGGTCAAGTGCAAACCCTGGAGGTTAAGCTGAAAAAAGGAAGTTCGATGCAGAAACCCATGTGTACACAATAGAAAGAAAGAAATGTGGCGTTTCTTTTGACAGGATTCAGAGCATCATTACATTGAGAGTTTAGTTGTGTATTTATATAGACTTTTTTTCATTTTAACACTTCCTTCTTTAAATGTCAGCTTGATAACAAAACATACTGTATGAATGTTTTTTCTTAACCAGGCCAAATTATACTGTAGACCCACAACATATGGTGTAATGTCACAGAAGTCTGTAAATTTGTTCATGTCTAGGAACCCATAGCATATGACGCATTTACAATAGCAGGTGCACCTGGTACCATGTTAGGGCCTATCAAACCATACTGAAAAACACCCACTCTTAGTCAGTCTGCTGGGATAGAAATGCTGGAATGCTGGTGCTTCCCTGTTAGCAAATGTTTTGCATATAATGTACAGATGTCAATGATTGTGATTGCATCCTTCCATTAAATATCTTCATGTGAATCTATTTGTTTCTTATTCCATGGCCAATGGAAAGCAAGCCAAGAATACTATCATTGGTGAGCTCTGTTGGGCTTGAACTTAACGAGTCTGTAGCATTTTATATAAAAGAAAAAGCAGCACAAAATTAGAATACAAATGCTGTTATGATAATAAAAATTGCTTTTTCCAACTTCAGTTGTCACTAGCACTTCCAAATTAGTTATATCACATCAGCTCATCAGATGATGAAGTGCAGGAAGAATGAATTGTGATGGATTCCAGAAACAAATCTTTGCAAAACCCCACTGTTCTGTTTTGAGTTATCGTAATTGAATAATCATAATGCACTTACATGCCAAGATCTCAAATTGTTTTGAGAAAGTAGTTATTAAATTTGTGCCGATATCTCTTTTATCTTATCATTTATTTTTTTACTGCAACTTTGTAAATAAAAAAAAAAGATATGTTTTTGCTGTCTGAACATTGTACTGTGGACTTCATTAACATTTCATATCTTGGTGCTTTAGGGTCTCCTAGGCCTAAAGAAGAAGATGGGTCCAAACCCAACACTTTTCTTTTACATTATTTACTTTAGTTTATGTAATAAAAAAAGCGAAACTTTTTAGCAAGCAAGCACCTTATTGGTTGACTCTGAACCTCTGGACTTTACCCTAAATAAATATTGCATCCTTTATTATGCACCCCTTTTTATACTGATATGTCCACAAAAATACCTTTGCAATTTAATTGACAGAATGAATAATTGACTGAAATCATTTCCTCTTGTTAGTTTCACAACAAACCAAATAGAGCATCCTTGACACTTACTTACATTCAATAAATTCATTGTTACTCAAAGGGAACAATATGGAAGCACTTTTTGTTGCAGAAGAAAATTCTCTTTGTTCGAAAGAATAAAGAGATTTAAAACAAAAACAAGAAACAAGGAAAATAATTAATAAAAGTAAAATCCCTTTTTCATGATTCAGAGCTGTTGAGTTTGTTATGTGAAATACAGTATTCATAGCCTCGCTGTATAAACACTTGCCAACTAAGGAACAGTAAGCACTTCATAACCATTGGTTAAAACTTTCTATAAAAATGTAGTAGGGGACTGCATACTTAATAAAATCTTTTATTGATGTGTGTGACATGTGGATGAAAAGACAGCCATCCTTATTTAATCTATCATGCATCTGGATTTCAAGCTGATTAACTTCACCTTAGACATAGAACTACTCTGAATTTTATGGGCAGAGTCATATTGCTTGTAAACACTGAATTGCTTTGCTTTTTACCCAGCAGAAGCATACTGTGAAATGCATAGACATGAAATCTGTGCTTTTTACCAGAGGGATATGTTATGCTTGAAACAATGAAAATATCTATATATTTGTGACATTGCCTAGTTGATAACAATGTAAGGCAGAGGCAGGCAGACACAAAGCAACTCATCCCATCTAATATTTATAAGAATAATATTTGCAGTTTGAAAA
>CM044443.1:72320880-72420200 GCA_024363595.1 Xenopus borealis | reverse complement strand
ATTTGTACATTTTTAATATATACTAAATTAAATGAACATTTGAAGAAGAGAATATTTTGTATACATTTTAGTTTAATTTAAAAGAGGTGGAAGACACCCCTAAGTTTCACCAAATACTGAAATTCCCCTGGAAAGTTCCAAGGCATTGTAGCCTACAGTAAATAAGGTATGGAGAGGGAGGAGGAGCCTTTTGGGTTAAGTGATGTGGTCAAAGTTAGTTTAGCAAGAGAATAGTCTTCTAATAGGTGGCCTCAAAGATGACAGTTTGGTGTGTGACATTGAAGACTGAGGCAGTAAGTAGTAAGTTAGTGGGAACTTACAAAACTGCCAGTTAAAGCAGAAGATAAGTTGCACACTGTAGTGCTACAGAGGTTTTTGCCCCCTTATCAACTTTGATGTGATTCTGGTGGCAGAGAGAAGGTTGAGATTTTTTAACAGGCGAACACAGCCTTGAATTGACATTTCTTAGGATATACAACGTCCTATAAATCTGTTTTATCCTTTTAAAACAGATACCATGGAAGGTCACAGCAATGTAACTAAAGTCCAATTGCCACAGGTGCATAATTTGATACCAACCATCCTATTTAGTGACATTGCTGTAGAAGGGCTCAGCGATATTCCTCAGTGGCACTACCCATTGCCACCCCTCCTTGCTAGTTCCATTTCTGGAAGAGCGTCCTGCCATAGTGACAGATGTTCAATGTTGATGATATACAGATAATTAATAACTTTTTCTAGCTCATTCTGTAGAAAATTGCAACAAATTACTTTAATCTTTGAGAAGATTTCTTTATTTGAAGAGGAAGAACACAAACGATTAAGATGTTATTGATATAGTCTTCTGCATGAAATCATAGAAAGTTGGTGAGAGGTTTTAACTGCTCTGTAGAGGGGTTATCTTTGAACTCTGAAATCTCTCTTCTGCATGTTCTCTGTTTAATGTAACAGTTTGTCAGCAAATAAATTAAAACCTCTGAGATTAAACACTCACAATGCACAACTGGTAAATCTTACTGAACCTCTTATTTTTACATGGAACATATATCACGAATCTCCTGTTCGGTTTTTGACAGTCATTCCTAAAGCAAAACGTAAATGTCATTCTGCAGTCCTAACCATTCTGCTTAATGGATGAAAATGTAATAAAATGTCTAGCACATATTATTATATTTATATATTTTATTAATTTACCACCATTTTACGAAGAAAATTATACTCTGCATGGTGCCATCAGAAAAATACAGCAGCTTGAAGCTCCAATTCAGAAGCCTTTATTTTTGCAGTTTCCCTCTAAATGCAATTTCATCTGTATTAGTCTGTTTATGGATCTGGCACTTAATCTGCATCCTGAAGCATTTGAAATTTTATAGAGTAAGGTTAAGGAATTTATGTTTTGGCAGGGTAAACGTACCAGAACTGGCACTGATAAGCACACCTTGAGGAGATAATAGGGAGGATATATGAGGTACATCACATACCGAACACATTGTTATACTGTAACATTCAGTGCCTTATACTTCTACAATCAATCCTAGGCCATAAGAGCAATATAAAATGTTCTAATTAGGTCGGCAGAATGGTATAATTTGGAAACCACCGATAGTTACATAGTACATAGTTACATAGTTAGGGCTCTTACAAACGAGCGTTTTGGTCTTGCGCTCCCCTGCGTTGCATTTGGCTGCGTTCAGCCGCAGGGGAGCGCAGGTCTAGACGCACCTCATTATTTTCAATGAGGTTGTACTCACGAGACGCGTGTTAGCGCCGAACGCAGGTTCAGACGCAACATGCTGCATTTTTCCTGCGTTCGGCGCTTACATACGTTCGTGTGAGTAAAGCCCCATTGAAAATAATTGAGTGCGTCTATACCTGCGCTCCCCTGCGTTTGAATGCAGCAAAACGCAACGCAGGGGAGCGCAGGTAAAAACGCCCGTGTGTAGGAGCCCTTAAGCTGGGATGAAAAAAGAGCAAAGTCCATCAAGTTCAACCCCTACAAATGAATCTCAGCACACATACCTACACAAACGCACTGAAAATATATATACCAATAGCTATATTAATTGTTGATTTTAGTATCACTATAGCCTTGGATATTATGCTTGTCCAATAAATCATTCAACCTATGTACAGTGGTAATCAGCCATCACAGCATGATCCAGCAGTGCATTCCACAACCTCACTGTCTTCACTGTGAAGAACCACATACGCTGCTTCAAATGAAAGTTCTTTTCCTCTAGTCTGAAGGGGTGGCCTCTAGTTCGATGAAACATTTTATGGAAAAATAGATCTCCCTCTAGCAATCTATAATGTCCTCTAATGTACTTATAAAGAGTAATCATGTCTCCTCGCAAGCATCTTTTCTCTAGAGAAAACAACTCCAATCTTGACAATCTACCTTCACAGTTTAAATCTACCATTCCCTTAAAGGGGATGTAAAGTCAAAATGTTAATCCCCCTTTTCCTTTGGGGAATGAATATAACAATTTTTGAAATTGCAAATCATTATTTTTTATGAGTGGGTTTTGTATTGCTCAAAGCGCAATCAATTCCCCCACATATCTGCTAATTTCAGCAGCGCTCAAAACGTACTCATTTTTCATTTGTTGGTGGTTTGGGACTAGCAGACAGGGCGGGCAGGCCAAGAAGTAGAGAAGATGGCCATATGCTGTGAAGGTGAAGGTTGCTTAAGTGAGCAGATATGTGGGGGAATCAATTGGGCTGCGAGCAGCACAAAATTGGCATTTTAAAATAATGATTTGCAGTTTCAAAAATGCTTCTATTCATTCCTCCAAAGGGGGATTATCATTTTTGACCATACATAACCAGTTTAGTTGCATGACTCTGCATTCTCTCCAGCATCACATGTGTCACGAAAACACCCGCCACTCACAGGCTCACGTGACAAAGCATGCAACTGTAAAGGCCTACGCAGTTCCTAACTTGTACAGAACTCACACGCAGTCACACACACACAGTCCCAACATGCAAAACTTACACGCTGCCACCACCGCGCTTAAGGGCCGCAAGCACCCAGCTCTTGACACTCTGACACTTACTAGAGACTTATCCCACTATGCTTTCTAGCTAAGCACTATGACATTCACTCTAGCAGACAGATCAAGGCAATTAACAGACAACACGAAATTCCCACACCAGCAGACAAAGTATCAAACATGCACAACTTTCCTTCTAACTGGCAAGAGGAGTTAACATACATTCAACATACACACTTGTCCTCAGGTATAAGGTTCATTTTAGAGCAACAAAGACAAACTCCTTAAAAACAGATTTAATGGCCCAAAGGGGACAGTGCATAAAATATAAAAAAAATACAGATACAAATAACATACACAGCAGCAAACAGTTATAAAATAAAAAGGGATAAAAATTCAGAAACCTACATACATCACCTAAAGAAGGATCTTATGTGAGTCCTGTTCCAGGGGAACGGAGGAAATGACATATACCTCCCAAGCAGCTTGGTCCCCAAAGGCATATATCTTTCCAGTTACCTGGACCCTTGATATCCAGATTGGGAATGGATAGGTCACGCCCCCATCCAATGAGAAAGGTGGGGGCGGGTTACCAATATACAACAGGCTGTTCTGGAGATAAAGATTTTCTATTCAGCCTAAACTATTTGGGGGTATATAGCAATATCACGAAATGATGAATATTAGCTAGGACATTTAATTCTCTATCCATAGAGACCAAACACCCCAGGACTAACATATAATATTCTGTCCTTATCAGAATATTTGTTAATACTGACAGGGGTCATCCTAACGTGGGAGTGTTTGGACTCCTTGAGAAGTCCTAGCTATAAGGTAACTAATGGTTGTGGCCATTCCTGTCTATATTTAGAGGATATTTGAGTTATGAGCATAAAACAATATTACCTCTAAATCTGCCCTGAGAAAGACCACTCCATTATAGCACAGGTATGATAATTGGGTTTTAACTCTCCTAGCCAGACAGTCTGTCCTTGCGTCATTTAGTGGGGATTTGTGAATTACCTCCTGCTGTGAGGTTTCCTCAGAACGTGGATTCTAGAGGGCTTATTGAATTTGGATATAGTGGAAATTCTAACCCTTTCTATGCTGGAACTTATTGTTCCATCATGACAACATGTAATATTCATTGGAATCAATGGGCATTTTTTTTCTTAATTTTTCTTACATTTTTTTGTGTCATAAAGCACTTTTTTTCAGGTGAAAAAAAATGGATGGAAAGATTCTAGAGCAATTTTCTCAAAATGTTTGCCACTTGTAAATGATATTTGCCTCAAATCTGTATCAGATGAAAATAAATCATAATTTATACATGATCATGCTATTCAGACTTGTCAGAGATCCAAAGCACAACAATATCACATTGGGAAATTATTAGGCAAGTGTCAGGATTTATGTGGAATTACACTGAACTGTGTATATACAAGCTCCTAAATTTAGCTTGTGAGCCACTGGGGGGCTTTGAGAGCTAGATTTCATCAGTATACATGACTTCCAGCATTTCTACCTGCTACGCTCTTCCCTCTATATACTTCATTTACAAGATATGCTTGCAATAAACCATTTAGGAAACTTCAGAAGCCTGCTCTTTGCAACTGTCCATTGCTTGTTCATCTGAGCTCAATCTATCCTGTGTTTCCTGCGACTTTTGGTTCCTGTGACACTTGTCTGATTGCTGTGCCTACTGCTGTGGATTTCCTTGTTTACTCAACCTAGCCTGTCTGCCACCAGCGTTGACCATTTTAGGTCCATTTTCAATAGAATAGGTCCGTATTTCGATTCAAATTTTTAAAGTCCACCAACTGACTCCAAATAGGTTCCCATAGGCTAAAACAGCAATTCAGTAGGTTTTAGATGCTGAACATTCAAATTTGAATTTTTAAAGAGACAGTACATGATATATTTTTTTTGTAAATTTTAATCGAATTTGGACTATTCCCTAGTTGAAGTACACAAAAATAACTCGAAATTCTAACTTTTTTAATTCACATTTTCACTTTGACCCTTGATAAATCTGCCCCTTAAAGTTGTATGGACTTCTATAATAAATGTTGTTGCAAATGGTTTACATTACCAGTTATATTACACCTGTTATTCCTATTTCATTCATTTTACCATGGCTTCTGCTAATTTTCCAATCCAGGGAGATTACGGGGTTACTCTGCATAGAGGCTCCTACCTGCTGGTCAGTGGGCAGACATGACAGTAAGTATACATAAATAATTCCATGTTAATAAATTAGCTCCAATATGCATTTGGTGAACTGCATATGAATAATTTTATAAATATTTGGCAGAATCTGTCATACTACAGATCACGTTTAGCAACAGCTGCAGCAGTAAACCTGTTCACACATAAAGCATTTATTTCTAGCAGAAAAGTGATAAGATATGTTCAGGGAACATAGTACTGAAAATAATCATTGCACATAAAGTACTCATTGTATAGTGCCACTTGTGTGGCTAAATTGTCACAGGCCTTGAAAATTGCCAGGGGCTTCTTAATACCTGTGTCATGTTGGAAGAAATCCCAGTGTCAGGGTGACCGCTCTAAATTTAGCTCAATGGCTGGAGAAGTCATTATTGAAAAGTCAAACAAAGGAAAGTCTGTAAGTCCACTCCATCCTCTGTGTGCCTCAGCCTAGAAAATGAAATTGATCCTGGGTTTGGCGTAGAACAGCAGCAGCAGGCAGACCACAGATAAGAGATGCCAATGCAGTAGCAAACTGACAGCCTTTGATGGGGCATTAAGAATAAAGATAGGGTCAATGAATTCTCTCAGATAAGAGAAATAACATTAAGCAAAGAGAAAGTGATGTAAAAGAGCCAGGCTTTGCTGTTTAATTGAGTAATTTATTATACCTGACTTGTCAGGTAATGAGTCCCTAGATCCTAAAAGCATATTTCATATCCAGTCAACCATGTTAGGTTGCACCTTTTTTTAATTTCATTTTACCCTTTTATATTACACACTAACATGCTGAACTAATTTATGGCCCTCTGCTCACTGTCGCCTGCTCACAATGAGAAAACTTGGAACATCTGGTCTACACAGTCATACTTTTTTACTTTAACTCCTGCTTTATTTGTTCTGCGAACATCTGCATTTGTAGATACAGTATCTAACATAACGAAAAGTGAAAAGGTGTTCAGTTCCCTTATTGCTACCAGATCATAAAACCATCCTAATTATTTCTTTGTTCTTCTGTGGATAACACAGTGCTACCAACTGACTTGCTAAATGTTCACAGGAAGAATAGAAGAAAAGTCAGACTTAAATATACAAAAACTAATGCTGATGCTGTGAAGCTGGTAATAAGTGTTTTATCAGTTCACCAAGCAGTGGTAATGTTCCATTTTAAAAGGTACTTATCTCACTCATACCTAGGTGTTCATTGGAATTCTATTTCTGATACTGCAATCTTACTGAAATGAATTTCACTAAATTATATACCAATATGAATTTCACTAAATTATATACCAATATATACCTTTAATTTTCAATTAAAGGCTAACCAATTGTATCTATCTTAAAGACTGAATAATGGATTTTTTTTCACAATGGGGTAGCCTCCTATTCACTGCTTAGGTTACTTTGGTTGTACTTGTTACACCATTTAGGCTTGACAAAGCATATTGTATAGGCCCAAAACAATGCTGCCACTTAGTGAGCTAATAAAACACATATCACCTACATCACAGCACCAGAAGTGCCATTGTTTTTTTGTTTTGTTTTTTTTTAGGCAAAAATGTAGTGTATAAAGGCGGGAGTGACTGTAGTAACCTAACAGAACAGAACACTACTTCTTGCTTTTCAGCTCTCTTGGTTTACACTGACTGGTTACCCTGGTTACCAGGTATTAACCAATCAGTGACTTGAGGGAGGGCCACATTGGTCATAACTGTTGCTTTTGAATCTATGCTGAATGCTGAGGATCAATCACAAACTCATTGAACAGTTATGTCCCATGTGGCTCCCCTTCAGGTTGCTGAAAAGCAGGAAGTAATGTTCTGACTATTATGTTAGACATCCAGTCACTCCAGCCTTTATACATTACATTTTTACCTAACTACAGTATATAGAAACATTATATATATAGCTATTTACCCAGTTTTTATTTTTACCCAGAACTGTTCCTTTAATCAACGCCTTCTCCTGTAATGTTTACTTGCTATATTTAATTAACACTAGTAAAATATAATTTTAAATCACATTTCTCACATTGTATGAAGTTACCATTAGAAAACGGGGTGTTTTCTCTTTTAATTTACAGCTCAAATAGAAATGTGATGTACAGTGGTGGTTTGTTGACCTTCTGTTTGCAGTCTAGCAGTGGTGGCACAGACTGCACTAGATGGTAGGCAAATGCTATAAATGGCAACACATCTATATAACATGCAGGCAATGCTTAAGCTGTTTATTATGACCAACAGTCCATCAACATTTGGGGAGTGAGTTTAAACCTAACCCTCCCTTTCTCAGCAAACTTTGGGGGAAATTCACTAAGCGGCGAAAATTCGCTAGTGTTGGCTTTGCTAACGTTAGTCGCACTTCGCCAGTCGAGTTTTCACCAGCGCTACGCAAATTCACTAAAGTGCGAAGTTACGCTAAGGTTGGTGAACGGTAGCGTAGTTGCGCTAGTGTTACTTCGCCAGGCAAAGCGCATTTAAGCTAGTGATGCCTAATCTGTTACAGCCACTACATTGCACTACACAAGCCCAGGAAACCTTTAATAAAAAAATAAAGTTGTCCTATTGCCCTACATGTGCCCCCTATATAGTTGTGTTGCCATATGTTAGGAAATATGGGGGGAAGGAGGGTAACCCCTCCAAAAAAAAATTCTCTCTTTTTCAGACTATCACCCTAGAAAGGTAAAACATGCCAGCGTTTTTTTGGGACTTAGAAAATTTTTTTAAAAAAAGCTCCTATCTATTGTATTGGACCTGGCGAAGTAACGTCTAGCGTAAGTGGTCATGTTCAGTAAAATAGTCATCTTAGTAAATTTGCGTAATTACGAACCTTCGCCTGGCGTAAGGGTGAGAAGTTGCGCTAGTCTATCTACTTCGCTAGTGAAAATTCGCCAGAGTTGGTGTTAGTAAATTTACGAAGTTACGAATTGATGTCTGGCGAATTAGCGCTAGAGATAGACGCTTCGTACTTTAGTGAATTTCCCACAAAAATGTGCTGACATATGTTTAAAGCAAAGAAAGTCCAGCCCAGATAAAACCGAAGCAACCATTGCCCTTTAATTTCAAAAGTGAAGCTTGCTGTCTAAAGGGAGGTTTGGCATACAACAGTACAAAGGAAATACAGGTTTGGGATCTGTTACGCAGGATGCATGGGACCTGGGATTTTCCTGGATCCCTTATCCTTCCATAATTTGTATTTCCGTACCTTAAGTTTACAAAAAAAATCAGTTAACATTAAATAAACCCAGTAGGATTGTTTTGCCTCCAATAAGGATTGATATCTTAGATGGCATAAAATATTATCAGCAAGGGTTATGCGTAGGAAAGAAAATACAGCTAGTGATACTGTAAAAATCTTACAATTAAGTTCCAAACTAGTTTTCATTTGAATGGTAAGCAGTGTCGGAACTAGAGATAGGCAGAGTAGGCACACAAAGCCGTTGGGGGGCACCAGGCACATACCTTTTTTGATTTCTACCCTTAGAGAAGAGAGAGGGGACCAGAGGACCGAGGTAACGGTCAGTAAAATCTGCGTTGTAGTAAATTTGCGGAGTAACTATAGTCAGCCAGAGCGAAAAGTCACCTGGCGATAGAGTGCAAATGAACGCTAGCAACAGTCCCTTTCACAAGTGAATTGGTGCCTGTTAGTGAATTGGCGATTTCCCTGTGGGTGGAAATGCTGGCGAAAATAACTATCGTTAGTCACTTCGCCCTTTAGTGAATCTGCCTCAATGTATATGTACAGCAGATGATGCTAAAATATACTATAATGGCTATTGTAAAACCTAGAGACTGTTTTTCATTTTCCAAACAAGACTCTGAATGTGTAACATTCCACTGAAATATAGCTAGTTCTTAAACATATTCAGCATGTGATAGGCATTGTGCGGAGCTGTTCCCAGAGTTCACTGGCCTAATAGAGCAGTCATTCAGAGTATGTTGAATAATTGAACATATATTACAAGGCTAAGGGGCTTTGCATCAATTTTAGTGTACATTTGCTAAGAACTGTACATTTATCCAGCCTGCCTTGTTGGATAATGGGACACTACTGCAGACTCCAAAACATAAAGAAACAAGGGAATGAGAGGTTGTGGGCACTTGGCCCTCTCAGACCCCCGGTGTGGCAGTCGGTGGCAAGTCGCTTGGCAGCCTTTAGAGAGCTGTGCCAGATGCGGTCTGTCAAACACAGCAGACAGCTTATTAACCAACGAGCCGCACAGCAACAGCACAGATGTTCCAAGATAGAAGTTGTTTTTTTTCCACTTGTCTTGCGATGGCAACTTCTGTTTTTCTTGCCATGTTCTTTTGTAAGCTTTGCTCATTTTCTGAAAAGTTTTTATGGATGAGTTTGTTCAGTTTATGCAGTGAAAGTAGAATTTTACTACTAGAGAAAATGAGCATGTAAAAATATATCTACAGTATTACTGTTCGTTCAAAAGAGGAAATTAAAAATGTCAATACTATAGTGTCTACTGCTATAAGAAAACTACCATTTGCCAAGGCCTGTAACACATTGGTGCCCCCTTACAGTTAATAATGGCAACAGTTGTCAATGCTGGATCACAATTTATATTAAAGAGGAAGCAACGGCAAGATCATATTCAATAGTTGATGATTGGTGACAGGCGTGGAGCTCAAGTTATGAAGTCTTACAGAGAAAACACCATGCATGCACAGGGAAATCATTTCAGCAAATAATTGCTGAAGCATGTGAAATTATTAAGAAACAAGAAGTGTAGAATTAAGCAGGGGTGTTTCATCAATTAGATCTCTATTCTTACACTTCTTGTGCAGTGTTTAGGCAGTGTTGAGGCCTAAACATATACATTTTGAAGCCAGCATATAACTTCGCTGTACGTAGTACACATCAGAGTTTCAAGGACACCTTAAGTGGGGGGACAGGAATATAGCAGGAATATAGTTCCCTGGACACATATGGGTGTCAAAATGAAGAGAGGGGTAAAGATGATCTGTAGTAACATTTACAGTAATATGTTAAGTATGTCATCCTTTCTGTATAAAAAGTATCTATTTGTAAGAGACAGAAAGAAAGGCTCAGAAAGAGAGTTTGCATGATGTGTGTTACAATTGCCAATGGAAACTCTAGAACTACCTTTGTGGTTTTTTTTAATAACCAAGAGGGAAAAAGGGTTTATTAGAAGGGTCAAATCTGTCTACACTAAAGGCCTACAGGGCTGTCTTGAAGAAGCTAAGAGAGGTGTAGAGGGCAGCTTCCATTTTGTTGTTTTTTTCATGTCATGTAATACCCCGAGGTGTATGGCAGGCACAACCTCCAACATGCACGAATATAATTGGCTATCAAGGGAATGAATAGCTCTACTGAATTTGCAGGAATTGAATCCATATGCTGGAAACAAAGTTTCAGTATGTGCAGGAAAAGCATGTTAGGTGGAAGTGCTGGAGGGAAATGTGAGTTTGTGACAGCTAAAAAGATAGTCAATGTTAATCATTTCTGTTGTGGAACAGAAAAGTTAGGAAATATCTGCACAACTACACCTTTTAGACCTCTGTCCAACATACACTGACCTGTCTAAATAGCATTTCCTAGGGCGGTGACACAAGCATCCATGTCTTTTTCCTCTTCCATACCAATGTAAAAATTAACCTTAGAAAACAACAGAACAGATTACAATATGTTGCAGCAATAAAGTCTCCCTAATTTTGTGTAATATTCATTAAATTGTGATTCTGAATATAATAATTTGACTCATTAGTGATTGCAACTTTTCCTGTGATTGCATTTTGTTGTGATTTTCCTATTCATAAAAATATGAAATGGGTTAATTATATTGAGTTTATTTTCAAAAAATTAATTACAATTTTGCAAAATGATTTCCCTTTTCCCTGTAAGAATAAATCAGCACATTGCACTTGATCCAAACTAAGCTGCATGAATCCATTTTTGAATATGGATTTGCTTAAATGAAATATCAGGTCCTTGGGTCCTTTTGTATTGCCCAAATCCATATTTTCTATAGAACTGGAGTCATTATTATCTTCAGTCTATTGTCCTATTCATATGCAGAACAAACTAAAGCAGCAGATATGCTACAAGAAAAAGCCATTGAAAACCATGAAACGGCAACTGTTAATTTAAAAAATTGGACACAGCTATGAAGTGAGTATTACTATAGAGAAGAATTGTAAATTTTGGGCACAATACCATGCTTAACGAGAAATTGGCAAGCTAATTCTTCCATGAGTATATCTCAAAGAGATTCAGGTCACCGTGAGATGCTTCTTGGCCACTGCAAGACGTCTTGGAGAGAATTCTTATTTTCCTTGGGCTGGCATGTATGCAAATTGTGGCCTTACATGCCAGAACCAAAACTATCCAAAAACAAAATTTAATATTCAAAAAATGTAATAATATTATTAAAAAAAATATACACACACACACATATGTAAGTCCGTAGAACCTGAGTGCACACCAGGAGTCTTTGACAAAAAAAGTTTCATAAAATCACAAAAAATTTTTATTAAGGCATTCTAAAAACAGGCCAACATTTCGGTCTCCATATAAGACCTTGGTCAAGACCATAATGATATTAAAATAATCACCTTAAATACATAAAACATGGAAGCACTCACCCAATCATAGGATGGAAAAGTTATGTGAGCAGAAAGACCACACCCACCTAAGGGAAAATTAAGATTTTTTAGGTCGGACTAAAAATTTGTGAAACACTTTGAAGTCATAGGGCATCAAATCTTTTTTTTTTTTTATTATGGTGACTTTTTTTGACTCTGCAACTTTTTTGTCATGGCAATTTTTCCACAACAAATTTTTGCCTCAGTTACCAGAAAATACTTAATGTGAAATTTGCCACCAATCTGTGGTTGGCAAAAAAAAAAAAAATTGTTCATCAATATTTAGCACCTTTACAAGAGTTGTATTTTATTCTATACCTTTGTAAACCCAACTAATGAATTACTTAAAATCTCAAAAAACAAAATGATATCCTGTTGCATTCCAATTGAAAAATCTAAATATCAGGTAAACTACCAATAAACTACTATAGAAATATTTTTTGGCACACTAGCGTTCCTCGGGTTATCCAGAATGCTCAATTACAGAAAGGTTGTCTCCCATAGACTTTAGGAAATTATGGAACGATACATTATCCAGACCTCTTATCCAGAACCCCAGGTCCCGAGCATTATGGATAAGAGGTCCGGTACCTGTTCAACTTTTAATTCTTCAGGACTGAACACTGCCCTACTCTTGTATGGCCTCTTGAGTACTGTACAAGTCAGCACCTGTATGGACACATAAGTAAAGTTGCTTACATGTGATCTTTTGGAAGGAACATTTTTGTAATATCATTAATGATAGGTGAGATGGGGGTTTACCTGTTTCCTGCCCACATGCCCATAGCATAGAAATCTACTTATTTACTTGACTGCTGAAAATATTGAGAAGCATCGTGTGATTGTTTTAGTCCCCTTATTAGAAATTAAATATTCACAAGTATGTAAAGTTGCAGAACATGGGGACATCAGCCAGGGCACCGCAATTCGGACTTGAGTTAAAATGTTTGGTGTCCTAGTGTAAAAGAGTTTTAAAAGCACAGCTGCTACAAGCCAAAAAAAAGTTTTAAAATCAATACTAGTATTTGTTGCAAAGCATATCTAGTTTGACTTGTCACTAAAGGTGGCCATACACGTAGAGATCCGCTCGTTTGGCGATGTCACCAAACGAGCGGATCTCACCCCGATATGCCCACCTTGAGGTGGGCGATATTGGGCTGATCCGATCGTGGGCCCTAGGGCCCAACGATTGGATCAGAATGGCACAGATACGGGCAGTCGGATCACGGGACCGCATCAATGAACAGATGCGGCCGTGATCCGACAGGATTTTTAATCTTGCCTGATCGATATCTGGCCGACTTTCGGCCAGATATCAATCGGGGAAGCCCGTCGGAGGGCCCCCCACACGGGCCGATAAGCTGCTGACACAGTCTGTCGGCAGCTTTTATCGGCCCGTGTATGGCCACCTTTACTCTTGAAAGATTCATCAGTGAAAATTTACATGTACTCCTGAGATTTTGCCCTTCTCCACCACAGTTTCTGGCCATGGAATGTATTCTAACTGTATGCAGTAAACTTCTAGCACACCTACCATGTACAGATGCATCTTTAGAATATATAAAATTAATGATGCGGCTTTATTACACTTTAATTTGGGCTATGTCATTTACATACTTCCAGTAACTTGTTATGGCAAGCTTGATAATTATGTTCTTTACGCAGTTCAATCAAACACAGCTGTCAAATAAATGAAGAAATCTCCTAGCAGAAGTTAAAACCAAATGATATCAACATGATCAATTAATAAGAGTGCCAACTTCCTTTAGTTTAGTTCATTTTATTATCAGCAGGAATGTCTGTGTATTACCTCCTATTTAAAGCATTAATATTGTTCTGCAGCAGGAGCCAGTAGCACTTTATAGAATAGATACCAGGGGAGATTCAAATTCAAGACTTCCTCTTCTAAATTTGTTGTTTCATAGCAAGTCAATATAATCTCTTCTGTAGAAAAAAACCTTGCTTGCTTTAAAAGAAATGCATACAATAAACACAGCAATATAAAACATAAAACTGTTTCTCTCATTCTCTCTGACTTCAGTCTTTAAATGCCTGTAGATGTGCCTGGAATGACCTTAAACCATTTCACAAAAAATGTACTTGCCATAAATATATGGCAAGTTATATATAAAAGGAATGCTAGAGTTTAATTTTGCATGATGTACAAAGTGCAAAACTAGACACAAATTGAAATTATTTTACCCACAATGCAACACTCGTTCCAGATCCCATGTGGAAGAAGACATTTTTCCACAAATAAGCAATATCACTGCATGTTAATTGTTTTATGCATGGCAATCCCCATCATTATTTACATATCTGCATTTATACATGCAACTAGAAGCTTCAACCATTAAAACTTTTAATTGATATTATGCCAATTGCACTCCCGTCCTGAAGCAAGCATGCAGATTAACTTCATGATGATAGAATTCACAGCCATCGTAGAGCAATCACCCTGTTCAACACTCATATGTGTATTGGCAAGCCATCTAGAGTTAGAATTAATGTATAAATATCTTCTTCATGGATACACCAAAATATTTTTTTATTGTGAAGTTTAGTTTTATAGAGCTGTAACTCACATACCTACATTTCTTCTGGGATTGCATAAGCCATAGGGGGAAGGGTTACACCATAGATGTCATAATAACTGACACTTTAGAGCTGCTTCTACAAAGTACCGTCATACTGCATTTAAAAATGATATAGTTAAAAATATATCAATACCTAAATCCAAAAATCTTTGAGCTTTTAGTTTAATAACTGCTTTCAGCATATTACTTACATTTTAACATTATGTTTTGGAAGTTGTTTTGGTTGATAGATGAATTTGCAGCTCGGTTGTTAGTATCTTGTTTATCAGTGTTCAGCCTTTTGCCTGAAAACTCTTTTCCTGTACTCAGAAATGTCAATTAGTTTGTGATGTAAAATGAGAAATAGAATAATTTAAAAAGGAACTGTCTAAGATTGAAAATGCCATATTGAAAATGTTATTACCCCTATGAGGGCATTTCTGGTTTTAAATGCTGTTTTACAGGAGGAATGTCTTGAGGAGATAAACTGTACGCTACATTTATCAAAGCTGCTGTAGATGCTTGGTTAAAAGTGATAGTTGAGAAAGTCATTAGTGAGGGGTTATTGTCCTCTTAGGTAACAGACATCTCCCCTAATAGTCATTAAGGTATTATCCATATCTGAGATAACAGCTAGTTGCAGATGGATCCTTAGTCAACATGAGGTTACAGAAGAACTTCAAAAAAGAATGGCTGACAGCCAAAGGGTTGTTTCCAATTGTTTTGGTGCCAGGAAATCTTTTAGTGCTGCTTGGCATTTGTGTGTCAGACCATTACTGTGTAAGAGCGTTGGCCAAATACAGTAGGGATTTTTTTTTCTAAACCAAGATGTTAACATCCTTAGTAATAATGTGAAGGATACAGACACCACCTAGGATGGGCTCACTGTCTATTACAGACTTATTGCTGCATCTGTTTTAACAGAATAGGCTTTGTTAAATATATTCATATGAATGTGGCATATTATTATACTGTGTAAAAAAACAGTGGTATAATACACAGCATTGGACTGGGCCTGCAGGACACTGGGAAAAAACCATGGGCCACCGGGGGTTTAGCCCCCCTCCCCCAAAACAAAATTAGTGCCTTTGCATATGCATGTGTTGGTCTTTGTCCATGCACACTGTGAGTTCACGCATGCATGCCGGCATTCATGCCTGCAAGCATTGGGGCCCAAAGTTTAGTAACCCAATGGGCCCGCATGTCCAGTTCGCTCTGATAAGTGGGGGTCACATAAATGATCCTCACACCCACAATCTCTATGTAATCTTAGCAGTTTACAACTTAAAAACTTAAAGGGGGGTGATTCACCTTTAAGTTAACTTTTAGTATGTTATACAAAGGCTAATTTCCAATGGGGGTCACTATCTAAAAAACAAATGATATGTAAGGCTATAAAAGTATTTTTATTGTTACTTTATTTTACTTATCTTTCTATTCAGGCCCTCTCCTATTCATAATCCAGTCTCTTATTCAAATCATTGGGTACATTGTGCCCTAGCAACCAGATTGAAAATGAAAACCAACAGCAAGGTAATTTAAAGGTTAACAATTCATTTAAGCCAAGGACTTGCTAGCCAAAGCCTGAAGTATTTGTAAAGATAAAAACCAGGTTCTCTACATTGGGACACATGGAGAATTACTGTACATTAAATATAGGTTCCTGCACTCACCTTTGTATGTCAGAATCCAGACTGATTTGCGTTACTAGTCTGAGGGCTCTAGATGAAAAGTTCACATCTGGCTCAAATGACATTCTATACTGAAAAAAATTTGGCAAGCTCATACTTTTTACTCCCCCCACAGTATCTCTGTGCTGAAATTCTTTTTTTTTTTCCTTCTTAAACCAGTCCAGCTGACATTTTCAAACTAACAAGATTCCCCTTTTCATCCAGCTTTCTCTGACTTTAAATATATTTTCAGAGGAATGTGATATTGGTAGGGGGGCTGAATATCTGTGGTTTGAACGACCTTTTGAAAAGACCGCCGAGGGGCTAATTAAAATTGAACGTGGGCACTTAATTCTGATGAGACACTTAGGTGCATTGTGGCTACAAACGCCTGCTGTCAACATTATGAAAAGGGATGGAAGGCTGATTCTCTTGCTAACCATCTGATGGTACAAGTCAGGAGATCTAAGATGTTGCAGTGATGACTCCTGGCATATATCATAACATAACACTAGCACTGGATCTGTTCTTAAAAATCAGCTGAAATCAGTTTTTACACCACCTGCAGAAACAATGGCAGGAAAAATAAATGAACCTTTTTTATAATGACTCGTCATTGTAATTGGTGTCGGATTCAATCTCCTTATAATACAGTAACATTTTAACACAGTTCTTGTTAAAAATGGATATGTTTTAGTTTCTTGCTGACAGTGAGCAGGAAATGTTCTAATTTTTTGGGATAATAATGCAATCATATAGTTTTACAAGAAGTAAGCTATTCATGCTTTAGAAAGAAATTGATGTTAATGTGGACATAGATACTTTTGGGATGTACTGGTCAAAAATTCAGTGCAAGTTACTTACAGTATATTTCATTCACATGCTTTGTAGATGATTATATAAATTGTAATGTACGTTACAAAACATATTGGCAAGTAAAAAAACACCTAATTTTTAATTGTTTTTAAGGGTATTGTCCTGCACCATGCCAATAATAAAATTATATTTTTTTAGTGTAAAGGTGGCGTTGTGTTTTAATGATGTTATGAAAAATTAGTTGCCAGAAATAAAATTTCAAGTGTCTTTGGCACAGGAATTAGTTCATTTGGGAAAATGGGGATAGCCACAATGTCGCTGGTCCCTGAATCTTGTGATAAAAAAACAATTAAACATTGCTTGCTGAGTTATAAATCAGTTAATACAAAAGAGATATTGGGTCAGTTCAGTGAGATAAAGGTTTATCACCTGAAAACTCATGGGTGAGATTCAATTTGAGATGCAATTCAATTCAGAAAAGCTTATCTCACTGGTTATCATGTTAAAACTCTATTGAAGTGTATGGGAAAAACCTGCAACTAAATTTGGAGAAAAGTTTTATCTCTTCAAATTTAGTGATGGGCAAATTTATTCGGCAGGGGCGAATTCGAGGTGAATTTTCTGCGATTCGCCGCTGGCGAATAAATTCGCGAAACGCCAGAGAAAATTTGCTTGGCGAAAATTCGTTGAAAAAACAAGGTCGCGCGTCGTTTTTGATGAGACGCAACAAAAACGGTGTGACGCGATGAAGTTGACGCGACGTGCATCAAAAACATGCCGTGACTCGTTTCGTTAATTTTTTCGCCAATTTGCGAATTTTTCGACAAAGTGAAACGGGGTAGATTCGCCCATCACTATTCAAATTCAATCTTTTCCATGAGTTTTCACACTTCTTCCTCTCTTCCCACTCAACCAGTATTTCCTACCTGTTTATGTTGGCCTTGGTGGGATATAAGCCCCACCAGTTCCACAGCCTCTCATGGTCCACCCTAGATGTTTTTAATTGTATTTTAAAGGCACTGACTGTCACCATACCATTAGAGTGATTTGCTTGTGCCATTAAATAGACCATTTGGATATGATATGTTTGGGCACTGCTGGATAAGTTAAATATTTTCAATTTACGTAACTTTGACAAAGGCTAGTGCTATAGCCGAAACGTTAGTGTTTTTTCTAAGTGATTAATACATTTTTTTGAATAAGTCCTGTGAGTGCAAGCTCTTCACCTGATTCCAATTTACATTACTTGGCTGTGCACCCAGGCAACTAATTTTTGCTTTTCGATCGAGTTGTGCTGACATTCTACAAGTTTTTGTATATATTTATATATATATATATATATATATATATATATATATATATATATATATATATATATGCATGTGGAGTAGCACTGAATAGCTTCTGCTTATGATGTACTTACTCTGTGTAGAAATGAAATATATCATTTTCTAGCTTGCCTGGAAAGTTCAAAATTTTCTTTTGAATAGAAAAAGCCACTTCGAAATATAGAAGATTACAAACAAACTATATTTCTTCTTTAGCAATTTTCCCAAATCACCATCTATTCATTCCTTTCTACATTACCAGCAGAAATGGAAAAAAGGGGAAGGAGAAAAAAAGACAAATACAATACAGTGTATTTCAATCTTATTAGAGGAGATTTAGACAAATTCCCATAAGTCATATTTTCTACTATGCCTGCAATTGCATATAGGAAGGCAGCTCTTGAAAGAGAGTGTCAGATGTTATATTACAAACTTGTCACTTACAGAAATTAAAATAAACCCTTCAAATCCATCTCAGCCAGCTTGTTTGAGAAACAAATGTTTGGGATGTACAGAACCAAAACTATGCAAACTCCAAATTAAAAAAAAAAAAGATCTATTGTGTATGACATTTTAATTTTGGAAAGAGGAAATAGAAGGCTAAAGAGAAACACCTTTACCTCTGCCTTGGATTCATCTATTGGCAGCCTGACTTGTGGAATAATCAATAGATACATGTTGAGAATAAAGAGTCTGCAGTTTCTCTGAGAGGAGTTGAGGTCAATGCTTGTTGACATTTCATTTAGGTCCTGACTGTAGTACATCTTGCTACTTTCAACAGTTATCAATTCAGGTCTAGCAAGTGTAGATGGGTGCATGTGGTAATGGGCTTGAGTTGTTTCTTTTTCTTTTGCAGGCAGCAGCATCAGTAATTTGTCTCTGCCCTAATGGTTTAATTTTGTTGTCTGAGATGGGAGAGAAGTAGATCTTTGTAGATCTTCCTAGGAAACATTTAACATTCTGGTTATACAGACCCAAAATAACACTGAAGGGTAGATTAATATGCTTCCCTAGACAGGAGAGAATGCATCTTATTGAGAGACTTTTGTTTATATTATGCAGGTATGGCACCTGTTATCAAGAATGCTTCAGATTTGGGGTTTAACAGAGAATGGATCTTTCCATGATTTGGATTTTCATACCTTTTGTCTACTTGACAATCATGTAAACAATAAATAAACCCAATAGGCTGGTTTTGCTTCCAATAAGGATTTATTATATCTTAGTTTGGATAAAGTACAAGGTACTGTTTTATTATTACAGATCAAAATCAATGCAACCAAATCCTTATGTCTGGCTGAATCAATTCCGAATCATAATTTGCATATGTAAATTAGTGGCGGGGAAGGAAATCATGTGACTTTTCATCACAAAGCAAGGAAATGAAGAAAATGTCCACAGTTTTTCTTTTCCCTTCTCTAATTTGAATTAGGATTTGAATTCGCTTCAGTATTCAGCTAAATCTTTTACAAAGGATTCAGGGATTTGGATGAATCTTTCACAAAGGATTCAGGAATTTGGTCCAATTCCAAATAGTAGATTTGGTGCATCCCTGTCTATGGGAGATGGCCTTTCTGTAATTTGGAGCTTTCTGGTTAATGGGTTTCCGGGTAATTGATTCCACACCTGTATTGGTCACATATAAACTGTGAAATTCAGTGTGGCCTTGATATTCTGCCTCCTAGCAAGATAACGAAATGGAAATCCTGAATTATATCAAAATACAATCTATGTGAATGAGTGATGAAGCTGAACTGATTTCTAGGGGCATATTTATGTGGTGTAAAAAATGGCTAGATAATACACCAAACATCGACAGACTTTGCCATATAAAAGGGGCATAAATGTTGATTCTTAAAGAAACCATAACACCAAAAACTGAAAGTGTATCAAAGTTATTCAAATATAATGAAATGTTGGCCTGTACTGATTAAATTGGAGTGTTTGCTTCAGCAAGACTACTATAGTTTATATAAACAAGCTGCTGTGTAGCCTAGGGGGCAGCCATTCAAGCTGGAAAAAGGAGAAAAGGCGCAGGTGACATAGCAGATAACAGATAAAACACCATTGTATTGGACAGGGCTTATCTGTTATGTTCTAGGTAACCTGTGCCTTTTCTCCTTTTTTCCAGCTTTAATGGTTTTCCCCATGGCTACATAGCCGCTCGTTTATAGTTATATACTATAGTAGTCTTGCTGAAACAAACACACAGCCTTTACCAGTGCATGCAAACAGTATATTAATTACATTACATTAATTACATTATATTAATTACAGCAATATTCATTACTTTAAAATGCTTACATTTTTTGATGTTACTGTTCCTCTAAAGTGACTTCCGTCAAAAGCAATGTAAAATAACAGTGGAAAATCTGGCATTAAAATAAAGCACACCTTGATAAATGTGCCATTTATTTTACACAGCTTCTTTTTTTCTGTGAATTTTGTTGTATACAGCATAATAGATATGTCCCTAGACCTTTAAAATGGAATACATTGCTCGGGTAAGTAGCTGCTGAATCCATATCTACTACTAGACTGAATCACATTAGAACAAATTATAATTGGGTCTTCATTTTTAAAAGGCAACTCAACATTGCTAATTTTAATAAGCAATGCAGCTCCATTTGCTGGCATTACTTACCTACTCTGGCATGGCCATGAAATGTCACTGGGTGGTTGGGGATAGGGTGCCTAATTTTGAGTTTAACTTTAAATTGTGCTTCTGTTTTTATTTTTGTGTTACATGGATTATAAAAGCCTGTCGATAACTCATTATTTTGAAGGTTTAACTTGTGAAACTATAGTGCATTTTAAATTGTTTAGCTGTAAAATACTGTACGTAAGTAACAGCAGGATTCCATAGTACAATATAATGAAAGTGTTTGCAAGAAATCATATGCAATAAATAACTTTACTAAAGTAACAAACCAATACTGTTTTTCTTTTCTCTATTTATAGCAAGCTAACCTAAAACACAGACACCTTAACTTTGTTGAACTACTTAAGTTGTGGCTTAGCCTTGCAATGAGCACATTTTTTCACCAGGCATGTTTTTGCTACAAATATAAGGGATCCATTTATGGTTTGTGGGTTTTGCTTTGATGTATATGACACTCAAGCCAGAGTTTGGGCACCGAGGTTGACTGTCACCACACTGTGTACATTCAATTGCACACTTGTCATTACTTAGTACAGCAAGTGATAAGAAACAGGAATTTATGGAGGGGAGTTAAGTTTGCTATTGTTCTTGACCTGGGGGCAGCAGCAGGAAAAAAAACACTGAGAGGGTTATTTTACTAAAACTCAAATTTTTCTGGTCATGCTTTTTGGGGCAAAATCTAAAAATTTTTGTCCAAATCTGAAAATCTGCAATCTTAAACCCATCAAGGTCATATACAAGTCAGTGGGAGGTGCCCCTATCCCAATTTGAAGATATTGTGGTTTGCGCTGGGTTTAGCCCAATAATCTGAAAAATTGGGGGTTTTCGAACAGTAACCCTAAAAAATTGAGAGATTCGGCATAAAAATCTGAAAACATCGTAACAATTGGGTTCCACTCAGTTTTAACAGGGTTTTCTCTGATGCAGATTATTCAAATATTTTATTGATAAGGCAAAATAGTGGGAGTTTGGTCAAACCTTGTTTAATAAAAAGAAATGATATAAATTTTGATTTTAGTGAATAACCCCCTGAATGTTCCCTAAAAAAATCTTTTTAGGTATATCTTGTGCTTCTTAAAGGGTTTCAGTTAATACAGCATTTCTGTGCAATGTACGAATATTGGATCTCAGATTTATTGTTCAATCCCACTCTGAAGGAAACCAAAATGACTCTAATAATAAAAGAGAAGTAACAGGATGCTGGAGGCTGGTTAATAACAGACTTTGAGAAACCCCACAGTGTTAAAAAATCTGATGTAAGGTAAATGACAAGCTGTAATGAGGGTTTGAACAACCTAACATTTCCCTTTAAGTATGTTAACTGCAGGTCTTTAGATGTTGTAGGAAAGATAAGTTAACAAAACTTAATATTCTCTTTTAACAACTTTCAATATGGTCTTTCAATTAAAACATTTATAATAGTGTTTTCTAAATAAAAAACATTTGCACAATAAGTACTATTAGCTGAAATATGAACCATGTATTGTACATTTCCTGTTTTATATATGCAGATACATTCTTAAAGAAGAACTAAACCATAAAAATGAATATAGATTAAAAATACCACTTTTTTTTACTGAACTTATTGCACTAGCCTAAAGTTTCAGCTCCACAATAGCAGCAATGTTCCAAGGTTTCAAAACTTGTCACAGGGGGTCACCATCTTGGAAAGTGTCTGTGACACTCACATGCTCAGAGGACTCTGAGCAGCTGTTGAGAAAATAAGCTTAGAGATTGTCATATATTATCAAGCAGAAAATGAGGTTGGCCTGTAATATAAGTTTATGCCATAAGGCTGATTATTAAATTCTGGTGCTAGTTGCATTGGTTTCTGAACTGCCATGTAGTAATTATCTGTATTAATTTACTAGTATTTCTAATTAATTTAATTTAATTAATTTAATAAATTTTTAATTAATTTAATAGTATTTATTAGTGTTATGTAACAATGGGATTCAGTGGGTTCAGTTCAATAAAAGTTTTTTTCAAAGTTTTTCATCAGTTAATAGTGCTGCTCTAAGAGAGCAAACAGATTTTTTTATTTTTAATTTTGAAATCTGACATGGGGCTGGACATATTGTCAGTTTCCCAGCTGCTCCCAGTCATGTGACTTGTGCTATGATCAACTTCAGTCACTCTTTACTGCTGTACTGCAAGTTGGAGTGATATACCCCCCTCCCCCCAGCAGCCTAACAAAAGAACAATGGGAAGGTAACCAGATAGCAGCTCCCTATCTGATCTACTGTAAGTACAGCACTCAATAGTAAAAGCCACGTCCCACTGAGACTGATTCAGTTACATTAAGTAGGAAAAATAACAGCCTGCCAGAAAGTAGTTCCATCCATTGTGCAGGCACAAGTCACATGACTGGGGGCAGCTGGGAAACTGACAAAATATCTAGCCCCATGTCAGATTTCAAAATGGAATATAGAAAAATATGTTTGCTCTTCTGAGAATTGGATTTCAGTGCAGAAGTCTGCTGGAGCAGCACTAATAACAGATGTGTTTAAAAAAAAAAAAAAATCATGTTTTCCCATGACAATATCCCTTTGAATATAATATACATATGACCTTGGTGGAACAAGATTAAAAAACATGATGTAGAGCATGCAGTCTAAGTTCACCTTCTAAGGGACAGTGATGTAAAGAAGACAAGTCAAGCTAAAAAATCTAATATATCTTTGAATATTCCTTCAAACAGATAAAAAGAAAAACCGCTCCATAATCATTTACTACATAGTATTTTCATAGACAACCTTTGCTTAGTTATTGTGATAGCTCTAAAATATTACAATTAAAAAATAGAGTTGGTTCTGTCTCTCTCTGTACTGCTGAAACACAGGACAAAGCTAATGTTACAGAAAAGGTAGCATAGAGCTGAAATGATTTCATAGAATGAAACAGACTTTACCTGGCAGTCTCCAAAGGTGGCAATTAAATGAGGATAGTAGAAAGAGAGACCATTGTGCATGAAATTAAAAAAAAATATTT
The DNA here is from genome assembly GCA_024363595.1 of Xenopus borealis. Lineage (NCBI taxonomy): Eukaryota > Metazoa > Chordata > Amphibia > Anura > Pipidae > Xenopus > Xenopus borealis. Next base: position 72,396,339 of record CM044443.1, on the reverse strand, counting down.
TTATTACATGCCTGCATTGCTTTGTTTTCAGGTACTGCTACATTTGTCTTCTATGACTGCTGTTCTATGTTATGTGTCCTTTAGCCTTGGTGATATACTGTAGTAGGCTATACACATGGACAGAAATAAAATGTCACATGTACTGTATATCGATCATATTGATTTAAACATAGCTGGGAGCAGAAATTCAGCCCTCTATGACCCATAAACCAATATACAAACCAAAAAGCTTTGACTTATCAGTTGGTATGCTGCACTATTCCGAGTTTAATATAAGCCAGAGTATCTTGTGTGCAATGTACCTGTACAGAATGGGAGTCAATCACCTATAATTGGTTAGCACACATATGGGCATTGATCTGACTTGTGAAAAAGCTGAAAACCACCTTTGCCACCTTTGGTAATAGCTTGGACTTATAGAATGATCCCGAACAATGCTTGAATATCGGTCTGATATATGAAGTTCGGGGATGCTTAGCCTGTTAGTTCATGACACAGAGCAGCATTCTCTCATTAGCAATACCTGGAGTCACACTGAGATCACACAGTAGTTGTTAGTGAGAACTATTGCAGCTCTTGCTCAATTTCAGCAAGATAATAAGTATTGCTGCTAAGTGAAACCCTAAATTAGACATGACTGTACTGACACAAAATAGAATGTGGCATCTACAGAAAATACTAAAACTCCATTGAACCAGAAAAAAACATGTCTGTTAAGTCTTCAAAAAATCTTACAAACACTTATGGGTGCAGGCTGAAGTATAGCCTTGGAAACTGTAAATTGAGGATTTTTTTTAGATCTTTTCTGATTTCTACTTCAGCCCCCTGCAGAGAGACGTTTGTTACAGTACTATTTTCTCCCTCTTTGCATTGCTTTCCCTTTATTATTCCTTTTAATGGTAATCCGTTGTCTACATATTTTACATAATTTTTATAAATTCTTAAATGGTTCATAACAAATAATCTCAATAATATTCCTAATTCCCTTAATACAGCAGCCCCCCCATCACTTTTATTTTACAGACTAAGGCTAATTTTATGACATAGCTGGAACATGGTGGCCACAGCATCCAATTAGTTTTTCTTCTAACTTGCTGCTTCAGTTTAGTCCTAGTTGTAATATATTAGCCCCTGTGCCCTCGTCTTTTGAAAGCATGGATGTTACATATTTTGAAATACACAGGTAGAAATACTGTATATGTTACATAGTTACAGTACATGTTATTTTACCATTGCTTATCTTGGTTGCACTGAGAAAAGTCATATTATCCTTATGGAGAAATATGTTCACTTCTTCTTTTCATACATATGTACCTCCTAGTCTTTGTTAAGTACCAAAAATAGGCAAGTACTATAATGAAGGGAATCTTAAATGCACACTGCTCATGAAATACAACACTATAGCTACAATATAGGCCTGTTCTATTTCAGTTCACCTTCTCCTAAACAGGCTTTAAGGATAATATATAGAGAGGTAAACTAGAACAAATAATATTGCCATGGTAATGTTTTCTATCCATTTTTGCTGGCAACAAGACTTAGCTCTTGAGGTAAATGGGAGAAAGCTGAATGTGATGGATGACAAACCTATTCTCAACCTTCCCATCTGTGTAGCCTGAATGTAGCAAATAAAACCAATGCTTGTTATTTAAAGAAACAGAAAAGCAACTCTTTTATTAAGGCGGGGATCTTATGTCTTTGCCAGCAAAGAATGGGTCAACTATAAAATTGTTTTGCAAACTGTATTTTCAGTACACCAGATGTTCTTTTATTCTGCTGAAGCTCTAATTGAAATTAAAATGTGCTGCTTTAACCAATGCAGCATCTGAAACTTTAATTGGCACATAATAGCTTAGACAATCTAATACCACTAGAAAAAAAATCTTAAGTGATATTTAATATGTCTGGCATAAAGAAAATATTCTAGTTTTCTATTGGTCAGACTAGGCTAAAGGCCAACTTCAGGTTAGTGTTTTATGTTATTATGGACAACATACTTCTTATTAAAAACAAAGCTCTTTAGAATCATGGAACTGCACCTGATTTGCCAGGGATCATAAAATATATGTTCTGGTATAAAAGTACTAGCATGCCATTAGTGTAGATTTTACAGTTCCAGATTGTATTTATTCCATGCTGCACATCAAATACAATCAGAATGGCCAGCTTTTTGTATAATAAACTACAATGCTAAAATACAATGAGATCTATGGTATATGATATATGATTGTGCTTGTATAAAATGAACAATCAATGCTTCAGTGAAAACAGGACACTCTTACCCTTTCCACGTTAATGATCAAGCCTAATAACCTTAAATATTTCATATATATATGGTTTGCTTAGTTGGAAAAAGAAATCCTGGATTCAAGGCCAAACTATGTGTCTGCACTTTCCTGATAGTCAGAGGACCTACAGTATTTGATGCATTGAGAGATCAAAGACATTCCATTCCCGAGGCAATGGGAAGATGCCATATTCAGACCAGCTGTTAATTCCACCCTTTAGAAATGATTTGCCCTTCAGGGACCCATGTTCCAATTTATGAAGCAAAGGTTGCAAATTTGTATAGTGCACATTGACTTCATCAATTCCTCAATCCTTCTGCCCATAGCCCTGGCACACTGCAGGAGTTAGGCTTCAATCTAATCATTTCTCAACTGGCACAATAATTTAAATCACATTGATTTTACGAGTGTTTATGAAAGCTGGGTTAACAGTAAAATCGATGCTGTGTAAAAACAAACAAAAATGCCTTGCACAAAGCACACTGGGGCTCATTTATGAACACTGGGCAAATTTGCTCCTGGGCAGAAGCCCATAGCAACCAATCAATGACTAACTTTTTTTCAGCCAACTGCAGGTTGAACACTGATAGCAATAATCAGATTGGTTGCCATGGGTTACTGCTCAGGTGCAAATTTTCCCAGTGTTTATAAATGACCCCCATTGACTATACAATACATTTTTAGTTATTTTTTTAGAAAAACTGAATATCACAACAGTTGAAGATATATATTTATTGATTCCATTGAAAAACTAATGCGTAAATGGTCATTGTTTTGAAATGTATGGAAACAATAGATGTCCTTGCCTATGAACATTTGGATGGATTTAGGGTGGTATGTATGTTGTACTATTAAAGATTACATTGAAAGTGAAGCACATTTTACATTTCTCTATTTCCATGTATTATTATGTTAATTAATTACTATTATTATTATTATTATTAACATGTATTTCTATAGGGCCAACTTATTTCATAATTTCTAATTTTATGTTATAATTTTTCCAAAATGATTGCAAAATGCCAGTACGAGATTAAATACAGAATAGAGGAATAGTGGAATATGGATCTCAAGACTATTTACAGTATATTGGTAGCATAGTATTATAGCAGAACATGAATATAGACAATAAAGGAATGTGCAAAGGGATAGTAAACCGTAAGACTGAAATGTATTGTGGCCAATTTCCATCTGTCAAGTTGGAATAGGCACTGCGAGGTATCCAAAATGATATTAGATGATTATTAGATGATTAATCAAAATACAAATTACCCTAGCAACCCTGCACTGATTTGAATAAAAGACTGGAATATGATTAGGAGATGGGCTGAATAGAATATGAAGTAATAAAAAGTGGCAATAACAATACATTTGTAGCCTTAAAAAGCATTTGTTTTTAGATGGTGTCAGTGACCCCAATTTGAAAGCTGCAAAGAAACAGAAGAAAATTGCAAATCATTAAAAAACTATGAAAAATAAATAATGAAGACCAATTGAAAAGGTTCTTAGAATTGGCCCTTCTAGAATATACTAAAAGTTAACTTGAAGGTGAACCACCCCTTTAACAAAAAAAAACTTGCCGCCAGGGCCCCCCTTAAAAAATGTTTTGTTTTATTTTTTTTTTAATTGGTGGCAGGATCCCATAGAGTACTAAAATACCCTGATGGCCAGGGAATTAAAAAAGAAAAACCAAATTGTCGGTAGAATTGAACTTGTGGCTTCAGGACTTCAGTGTCAGCTCCTTTCATGGCCTTGAGTTGGCCATGCCTCTACCAAAGAGCACCAGGTATCGTGTTTCCCATTTAGGGTGTGCGAGTGCCCATTGTAACTCAGCTCCTTTCATGACATTGGGTATTTTCTGCACGTCAGGACTTCAATGTCAGCTCCTTCGTGACTTCGGCTCTTTCCACTGCTCCAGGACTTCGACTGTTTGTCAATCGTCACTTCTGCATTCTGCTGCTATGACATCGGAAGGCGCTCATAAGGGGGGCCGGGCCCCCTTTCAGGCCCGGGATACTAGTCCCCCCTGTCCCCCCTGATGGCGGCCCTGTGTGTGTGCCATGCTAACCAAGTGACTGACAGTTTATTGTTAGCAGCATTCAGTGGCCTAGAAGTAGAGAAGGCAATTTAAAAATTATACTTATTCATTTTTATTTGGCCTGAGGCTGATAAATGTTGTTTTGCTTCTCCAAAACATATTATTATGGTTAAAAAAATTATTAATATTAATGACACCGGATGAAAAATATTTTCAATATGCTTTCAGCATAGATCATAGCTGTGCATTACACCTGCTTGGTATATCTGCTTGATTTGTTCTATTCAGGTGTCATTGTAAATTGCTACTTATGCAGGTGATTGATAGATTACTTGTGTCCATACAATGTGGCAGTTTTCGTAAGTGATTCAAATAGTATGAATGGGGCTCTTTCGATCCTGGAAACTACAACATTCATGTATGGCAGTCTACCAAATGTTTATTATGATTTCAGATACAAATGTATATTATGATAGAGTGTATTTTATGGGGATTCACAGAATTTTAGATTTATATAGACAAATACAAGAGGTCATCTATGTCAAAGTAATTCATGGCCTGGCCAGTCCCACATCCAAAAAAAACAATTATGGTAACATGGAGGCAAACTTATTTTAAATATGGACATTTTTGCTTTACTTTTACTAACAGCACTTTTTACAATTTTAACCTGCCATTTTCTCTTTCTTTTGAGAATTCTTTCAGAGCCTACTTAGCTGCATTTAGATATCATACCGTCAGATTTCCTTGTTTTACTGAAACAATGCTGAAGCACAAGCACCATGAATAATTCATTTGAACACCCCCTTAACTGCACTAGAATTTACCAGGGGTTTAGTAAATCATGAATAAAACAGCCCTTGCTGCCACTTACTGATTTTAAATCAGTGTTTTCTTCTTTTTGGGCCTTGGGCAGTGGAATTAGTCTGTACGATCTTTGTGACAAGAGCTAATTACTCCCCAGTTGGCACCGAATACAATTAGGAAGTTAGAACAACCCAATGATAAGATAGTTGGATGTGTCTGGCTGACATGTTTGTTTATATGTCACTAGAATCAGTACAAATTGGGACAGGCCGATGTGGGTCTTTAATAGAAGGGTACAGACATTTACAGTTTTGCTCCCAGAGATTTCAGAACGGTCTGGCCTGTCATTCATTGCTGCTCTCCCTGGCAACAAGGGGGTTTACATTTTGAGTTTGAAAGCATTGTATAGAATTCCCAGAAGAGAGTAATGATTTTGCATTGAAATAAAAAGACAAAGCAGATACATACATCAGCCGCAAAGCTAAATTTGGCAATGATGAGCAATTACATTTAAACTCATACATACAAAGGTAGAATTTATTCTTCAGTGGGGATTAAATTGCTACTCTGGCAGAGTGGAAGAAACCTTCAAAATCTCCATCGTTCTCTCATGCTGATGGGTTGAGATGCAGGTCTAAAGAGATTGAGCTTGTCATACATACACAATGGTTAGTTTGGCATTAAAAGTGCAACACTTAGGGGCAGAATTAGGGTCGAATTTTGAAGTGCAAAAACTTCTAAATTCAAATTCTGGAATTCAAATTAAAAACCGGAATTAATCCAAAGTTTTTTCCATTCAAATAGGTCAATTTTCGATCGAATAGGTCTGTATTCGATCAAATTTGAATTGTTCAAATAGAAGTAGAAATTCAAATAGAAGAAGTTTTTCCCAAAAATAACTTTGAATTTTCAAAGGTCACCATTTGACTCCAGATAGTTTCTAGGAGGTCCCCAACAGGCTAAAACAGCAATTCGGCAGATTTTAGATGGCAGATGGTTGTCAAATTTTTAAACAGACATTTTGAAATTCGAATTTTCTAATTTTTTGTAAATTCAAATCAGATTTGGACTATTTCCTAGTCGAAGTACACAAAAATAGCTCGAAACTCAAATTTTCACTTCTACTCTTGACAAATCTTACCCATATTGTAAATGAAATGCTGTTAGTAAAAATACATGCACTTCCAGAGATGTAATTACTGATAAGGGGCATGGGTGAATTCTCTGAATTGCACCGGGCATATAAAATGGACAGCCACTAATGGGGGCAAACTAGCTTCTACCAATTGCTATTAAATATTACATGTCTACGTAATGTAATAAAATGTAATAAAAATAGAATGTAATAAAAATCGCAAGCAGTTTTAAAAATCGTATTTTAGCAAATGTTTAGCGCTGCTTGTAAAGTGAAATCATTCATTGGTGAATATTACATGGCTCTCTTTCACTAAGCAAAAATTAATATTAACACTTGCCCTGGAGTTTTGTTGGAAAAAAAAATTGTGATTGCAAATGTTTTATGGTATACACTGCCCATGTTCACAAAAACAATATTGTCACAAACTTTGCAAGGGAGTTGTTGAGGTCTCAAATTGGCCGAAAAGGATGCTGTTGGATTTATTTATGTAAATATGTCTATGCATTCTCATATACGCATGTACATAGGGGGTCTTTAATGAAAGCGATAGTTCAATCAAAATATACATTTATTTACAAAAGCTATAGACACATATCTACAGAAATAATACACATACAACAAGTTACACTACATAGAATGTATAACAAATATTTACAAGGACAATTACAACTACAGTATGAATGTGTCAGATCTAAATCCACTGCCTCCCTGATACTCATCCTTCCATTTGGTCTGACATCTGTGTACTCACTCCAAGAACTCCCAGCACTCTCTGCCTCACTTAGCCTATTGTAATAACTAAAAGGTTCTGATTGGACAGTGACCAATAGGTTAGGGCATGGATTTCTCATTCAAGAATTAGGACACTGGAAGGTGGGGAAGGCAGTGTGGTGTGCAACTGTGTGCTAAATAGTATGTGTTTGAAGGTTGTCACTGCTGTGTCCTGATACTATCTATCTAAGTTGTCAGCTCCTCTTGGACAAAGGGGAGGGGACTTAGCAACTGTGTGCTAAATAGTATGTGTTTGAAGGTTGTCATCGCTGTGTCCTGATACTAAGTTGTAAATCACATAGCATTCTTAAATACACCACAATATATACATAAAATATATCCTTGTTGTATATAATTAAGATATGACACAAGCAAGTCTCCTTAAGGTAACAGATGCAAAAATAAAAATCTTGATCACTAACGTTCGCAACGGTCAAAACATTTACATTCCCCCATTAGAGCATATCTGCATTATTTATTTTCTTTCTGTATATTGGAAATATTTTTATACTGCTGTTTTCCCTTTTGTTTGGATAAGGGAAATAGCACGGGAGATTTGAGGCCCATTTGCCCATCATAGTTTCTGCAGCTTAAACATGAGGCCAAAACCACCTGTTGTCCCAATTGTCTTCTATTATATTTGCCTAAAAACACTTTTCATAGTTTGACAGGCACATTTTTGCTGAAAATGGGGTATTGGATGTAAGTTATTATGAATTGGGAAGAGCCCTGAAGTTCCCCATTTGAGAGCTGGGAAATGATCTGCTTATACTTGTATTCCATCTTTCTTTTTATGCAGTGTTACAGCTCTTATGTGTTATACTCCTCTAGCAGACTAGCTGGGGCCAAGGGGATTGCATAATATCAACAGTGACATGGTAGAGTAAAATTTTGGTATAGACCAGTAAAATCTTTTTTGATTATTAACACTTTACCTCGCCTGTGATGCTTTTATGTTGGTAGAACAAAACCAAAGACTATTAAATGACTGCAGTGGCCCTTTCTCCACCCTGCGTAGATACATTTTAATAGTTTGTTGATTTACTAAATAGATTGTAGTAAACAGGTATTTGCTGAGCTCTGCCTCTTTGAAATTTATAGTGTGGTTTTGGCCACTGCCGCTGCTAATAATAGTGCAGCTGAGTACTGATGAGCGAATTTCTCCTGTTTCGCTTCACCGAAAAATTGGTGAATTTCCCACAAAATTCGCAAAATGGTTAAATATGCATGCATAAATAGTGAAATTGGAAAGATTCACAAAACAATTGTGAAATTTAGACATTTCACAAAAAATTTGCGAAAAATCTGAAAATCGGAAGTTGATGCCCGCATCCAAGCTGACAATGGAAGCGCATCCAAAAAAAAATTCACAGCAGATTCACAAATTTATTCGCTGGTGGTGAAATGCAGAAATTTGCAGCAATTCTCTACAGCTGAGTAGAGGTGGACATTTGATTCTCAGTAATGCTCATGCATATACTGAAGCTGAATGTACATCACAGTGAGATTTATTTGGGAGACACAAAACACAGGCTGAAAATCCAAATTTGATAAAGTAACATTTTTTATTATTATTATATTTGTGTTCCCTCTGCTGTAAAAAAAAAAACTATGATTTGAAGGAAAATCTAAACATTAAGATCGATAATGTTATATTTCTCTACAAAATATCACACTGTGCACATTTAGAAGTTAATTGAAAAGAAAGTAATTTGACAACTTAATAACATTTTACACAGTCTTACATAAAATTTCCATTACTATAGGACCACATATCTCATGGGTTATAATTTCTCTAACCTGAAAGCTCAAAACCACAAAAGGGATGTTTTTACATTTCCTTAGTTAATGTACATTCTACATACAGTCTACCGAGGCATGACAGCTGGATCAATATGATGAAAAAATAATCAGCTAGAAATCAATGAACTGCCATTTCATGTCTGCATGCATAGCTACCTATAATCACATGTTAACATGATAAGTTTAATTTTCAGTCAAAAATCTAGATTCTGCATTCTAACAGCTTTTAAGTTATTGTAAAATGAGACGTTTGGTACCATGGTTGCCTCATGCCATTGACTATAATGGTAACCGACTGTCACTTCTATGAAGGGGAACACATAAATAAGTAAAAAGCAAGTCAGATGAAGTCACATATGCAAATATAATCAATGAGGTACAGAAACATAAAATTAAATTGCCCATGAAATTTGCTCAGTAATGCGCACTAATCGCAAAAGTAAGTCCCCTACTTTTTCAATTATCCAGATCATTTTAAAATGAACCATGAAAGCAGAAAGTGGGTTCCCTTTCACATCAGAGATAGAAAATCTAAACTGCAAGCTAAAACTGAAAGTCTAAGTACATCCCAATTAAGCCCATGAGAAAGCTGGTTAAGATGAAACAAGCTAGCATAATTCCCATTTCCAAGCAGCACAAAATTTGATGTTTGATGGTATTGTTTTATTTGTAGGCTTTAATTATTTTGCAACAAAAATGTTTAAAATGACTATTCTACAGACAAGAAGCCCTTATAATCTCTTCTACCATTGAAATACAGGAATCTAATAGTGTTGTATCCAGGAATGGGCTATTGCCTACATTACATGGCACCATGCTTATTTAATGTATACTAATTTAAATGATTATTAAATGCATGCATCTGTCTGAAGTAGAAATGAAAGCAGAGTCTCTGACTTTACTCCCTCTCTTGTGTCTCCATGTAGCACCTACGGCATCTTAATGAAAAAAATTACAGTTGGTAAGGGGTGTCCATTGTAATAATTTGGTATTCTATTTACCAAATGATTGCCTTCACTAAGAGGTTGCCTGAACATACAAGCAAAACATTTTTTTTTGCATATTTCCAAAATATTTTTTCAGTGGTGAACCTGATATATTTGTAGAATTTAAAAACTGAAGGCACAGTGGTGTTTAGGTTGAACCAACTTTCTAAATTCATTGTATATAAAGTATGGGAAACTATCCAGAAATCGGAGACAGAGCTTACAGGATGGCCATCAACCATGGAGCCAATTTTAAGTGAAAAATGTAAATATTAATTAAACAAATTAAGGACATGGGGGTAGATTTATCAAAGAGTGAAGTTAAGAGTGAAGTACCACCACTAGAGGGAAATTCCACAGCTCTCCATTCATTTCTATGGGATTTTTAAAGGAGTATTTATCAAAGGGTGAAATTTCACTTTCACCCATTGATAAATAAGCCTTTCAAAATCAAAATTTCCCTCTAGTTACGGAACTTCACACTTTAATAAATTTCTCCCATAGTACCTTGCACATGATCCCAAGAAATGAATTGTTATAGAAGGCAAAACAATCCTGTTGGGCTCATTTAATGTTTATTTTTATATTTAGTAGACATAAGATATGGTCATCCAAATTACAGAAAGATCCCTTATCTAGAAAACCCCAGCCACCAAAGAGCCTGGATAATAGATCTAATTTCTGTACATGAGAACCTTAGGTTCACCATAAATATAATTCATAGTGATACTATAAGAATCAATAAAGTGATGAAGGCAGGTAAAGGCACCTACATATAACTATATGGCTACTCTTGTCTACCTAATCATTATATGAAATCCTGTATCTACAGTTAAGTAATTGTCTTTGACTTATTAAGATTTTTTTAAATTATATTCAAACTGTAAATATTTTTAAAAAATATTCCCACTATAACTTAATTTTGCTCACAACTATTAACATTACGGTGGAATGATTAGCATGAAAGGTTCATTTATTTTCATTCCAGTGTCTGGTAATTTGTAAGAGGAAGGCGCCGTGTCATTCAGTGTCTTTTTGCACCCAAAATGGGTTTTGACACTGAAATTCTCTTGTTGCAATAAAAAATCAAGAATGTTGAAGAGGCAAGTTTTAAAAATTTTTTTTATAGATTTTGCAGCTGTACCATTTACCATGGAATTGTGATAGGGCACACAGTCTAGTGTTCAAAAATGTGTTAGTGTGCAATTTCAAATGACAAAGTGTGTACACCAGCAGGGATAGTGATTCCGATGCCCATCAATGGAAAGGTTTTTGCATGCTCCATTAAGGTTAAAAATAGATTAATGTACAAAGAGACATACTTTTATTAAGGAGTGAGAATGATTTGAGTTTCTGCTAGAGAATGTGGTATGCTATCTATTCCATTGGCTTAGTACATTGATTTCTAAACTTCTTTTTTTTCAGAATCCAGTCTGACGTTTGGATTTATGTCAAAAGACAAGTTTCGGAAAATGTCTGAAGGTCAGTAATATCCCTTATGATTTTCACTTGAAGAAGTTATTTTCCCTGTGTTGTTTTCATTTTCAAGCTCTTATTTAAAAAGTGCTAAAATGTATAGGCTAGCAATAATATCCTTAGCTGCTAGCAACTGTTCACATTCAGTGGACAAATTGATATTCATTTGTCGCTCTACAAAGTTTATTTCTTAACATCTCAAAGTTACAGAGATGACAATTCCATGTGTGCCAGAATTAAAAGGAACACACACAATCCAACTATATTGGAGCTCAGGGCTGGACTGGGAGTCAAAATAAGCCCTGGCATTCAAGATGCAAAGAGGCCCAAATAGTCCTCCACCAGCCCACTATATAAGGACTTTCTATGGCACCTGATAGCAGCCCCTCTAGCATTTGCCAAAACCCACAGATTGCCAGTTCAGGCCTGTTGGAGCTACACAAGCAGTTAAAATGAAACAATTCACTTTCACAAACAGTTTAAACAAACAGTATACTTCTTCACCCCTTAACCCCCTCCCAGACTACAGCAATAGGCAAAAAATAAGAGCTTAGACTGACTATATTTTTAGTATATCCAGGGAGTTTATAATGTATGAGAGAGATGAAATTTCCAACTTCGATTTACTTCTTGAAACTTAAAACTATAATATTAAAAAATATGTTGTTGTGGCTTGGGACAAACATAAACTGATTGCTGATATTGCTGTTTAGCAGTATGGGACAGAAACCTGCACTGAAAATATTCATTTTATCAGTGCTCCTCTGCCACATAAAATTAGCCAACTTGGAGCTCATTTATAAGTCACTCTCTCATATGGGGTTTTCAATTCCTGTATTGCATAGTTATGTAACTATATTCACACCTAAAATGCAAACAAGGTGAAAGCAATATATAAAAACGAAAAGGCTCAACATGTTCCTGAAGGTAAAAACGTGTTAGAAAAAGTTTGTTTTAAATACATTTTATCTGTTTGAAAAATGTGGGTTTTGCAGCAGAAGTGGCCTTTCTGTTGAATAAATTGCACTGACTCAGCAAAAATTACCATCTTCAATCTACTTTTTGAAAATTAAAAATATAATATTAAAAAAATATGTTGCTGTGGCTTGGGACAAACATAAACTGAATGCCGATATTGTTGTTTAGCAGTTTGGGACAGAAATCTGCATTTCATCTGTGCTCCTCTGCACATACTATTAGCCAACTTGGAGCTCATTTATAAGTCACTTTCTCTCATAAGGGGTTTTCAATTCCTGTACTGCATAGTTATGTAACTATATTCACACCTAAAATGCAAACAATGCAATAGCAATATATAAAAATTAAAAGTCCGAACATGTTCCTGAAAAGTAAAATTGTTTTAGAAAAAGTTTGCTTTAAATGCATTTTATCGGTTTAAAAAATGGAGGGTTTGCAGGGGAAGTGGTCTTTCTGTTGAATAAATTTCCCTGACTCAGCAGACACTTGCATTCCCACAACATTGCCTGTAAAATTTTCATATGCTTGCTTTTAAGAAAGTCGCCGTATGCTGGAGACTGGCAAAACAGGTGTGAAAAATCCAATTGTAGTTACTGATTTAGTTCACAGATATACATTAAGGGGGATATTTACAAAAACTCTAAGAGGCAGATTTACTAAGGGTTTAATTTGAATAAAAATTTTTTTTAAAGGGCATATTCAATCGAACATGGATCGAATAGGTCATTTGAGTCATTTGAATCATTTGAATCGTTCAAATGCATCGTTCAATTCACACGATTCTAATGATTTTGGGAAAAATCCTTCGAATTGCTAAAACATTTCAAAAACACTCCTGTAAGGTTCAAGGAGGTCCCCCATAGGCTAAAATACCAATTCGGCAGCTTTAAGATGGCAAAATGTCGAATTCTAATTTTCTTAAAGAGATCGTACTTTTAAATTTGAACATTCCAATTTTCAAATTCGTTCAATTCAAATTGAATTTTGGGTTATTCGATAGTCAAAGTAGCCAAAAAAATTTTGAAATTTTAACTTTTTTAATAAAATTTTTGCTTTGACCCTAAGAAAATGTGCCCCTAATTGTTACCATTTTTTTTAATCAAAACAAAGCCAACCTAACTGCCATCAATGAATTTATCTAATTTATAAAAAATCAGATTGAAAAAGTTTATGTGGGAAAAAGTCACTACAAAGTCATGTGTCGAATCAAATCATGCAATTTTTTTGAGTTAAAAAGTCAAGCATACTAAAAGTTGCTATACAGTTAATATGATTATTTGAGAAATGCATCAAGGTGGTTCTAGCGATTGTGGTTGGCTTGTCATGATATTTTATATAAATATGTAATATCTGAAAATCTTAGCTTAATGCATTCAGAATGCACTAATATAATGTCACTTATAATGTGGAAGCAATGGAATTTTAGGGCAATGTAACACAGTTTTTGGGCATTGCAGTGCTCTGGAAAAGAAGCAATTCTGTTCATATTTCTCCACCTACCAGCAGCTGTGTTAGTGCTCTTTCGCATTTCCATGAACACAAAATGGCCATTAACAGGCAGGGATATTTTAATCAACAGGTTCTCCATAAAAGACAAATGGATCATGGACAAGTATGTAGCTATCCTGCCATGGACCTTAGAATCCCCCTTCTAACCACTTCTTGAGTGATACTCAAATCACAGCAGCTGTCAACCAGTTAACAAAAACTAAGGGGCCCATTTACTAACAATCAAATTCCGTTTTTTTGGGCTGTCTAAAATCTTTTAGTTTTCCCATTAAAAAAAAAACAAAACTTTAAAATGTGGCATTTATCAAGTGTAAAAACCATGAAAACCTCTAATACAAAACTTGTTGAGTTGTTGAGGCCCAATAGAAGTCAATGGGAGCTGTGCTGATCCTATTTGACCATTTAACATCAATTCAGGCTTTTTTTGTTAGGAATTGTCAGCAAAATACACATTTTTAGTGGTTGTCTGCAAAACACAATTTTTTTGAGGTTTTCAAGGTAATTGGATTTTGTAGCACAATATTTTCCATCAGTAGTTCGGATCTTTTAATAAATCCTTGACATTCATAGTTTTAGAGTTTCAAAAATCTCTAAAACTATTAAAATTGAACCTCGAAAATAGGCCTCTAGATATCTGGTTTATAAAATAATCATTCCATTTGGTCCATATAAAATAAATTATCTGCAGATACTCAGCAAAAAAACATAGTTGTGAATACATTAGACTGGAAATAGTTTAATTTATTAAAGAAACAAGAATATTAAAATGAGAACTTGTGCCAGCTAAAAGCTGACAACAATTGTCTGAAGATTCCAAGCAAGTTCCTGTATGTTCGATTTGTTTTGTAGACAGTACATTTTTTATAACCTAGTTGAAACTGAATGGAACACTGGCTCTTTACTTCCACAAAAATGTGATGATTATTCTCTTTGTATTTTTTCTAAAAATGCTACAAAAGAACTCAGTCTAAGGTACATATAATTAAGTCTAAAAACTATAATGCTTTTCCTTAAAAAGCCCCTCCCTTTGTGACCCTTTCAAAAATGTTGACTTTCTATATTACCAAAGGGTGGTTTTCAAAAAGAAACCTCTTACTTTCCAATGAAATATACAATAATATAAAGGTATTGAAGCAACTGAGAATTTCTGGTGAGAACAAAGCTGTTAAGCCAAATATTAGAACAGGAGATGTATAAATGAAAACGTTTTGTGGTTCATTCTTTTTATGAGACAAATATTAATAATGCATTAATAATAGTTTTTTACATGTAGTTTAAATATGTGTACTGAAATCTCCCTCTTTACTAATCTGTTTCGGACCACACACCATTAAAATTGGTTAACAGCAGGGTAATAGTTTTATGTACTAATATACCCATTCTTTCAGACAAAAGGAACTTTTTTCTCTTATGTTCTTTTAAAGTAAATAAAGTCGTCATGTAATAACAGCTGTAGATACTGTTGTAATTCTGCCTTGTGTGCTGAGACATGTAATTCTTGTCTGTCAGACTCTGCTTGACTGCCATTTTAGCAGTGCGTAGAGGCACTTAATGGTTTAGAGATTGCTCTGTGTTTCTTTTTTTCTTTTTTTTTCTTTTTTTTACAGATGCTAAATGTCTGGAGTCATTTACTAAAATAAATATGTTCCTTAAATGCCATGTTCTCCACTGGCATAAAGTCTCTTGAAACAAGTGAAAAGAATGGCCACTGTTTTAATGCTTTCATTAAAGAAAATAAGAGTGGGTTATGTTCTTGCTTTTTTGCTTGCCTGGTCAATGAAATAGGCTATGATGATCTAGGAGATCTATTATCTGAAGACAGGATATCCAGAAATTTTTTAAACATGATTTCCTTTTTCTTTGTAATAAGAAAACAGTACCTTGTACTTGGAGCTAACTGAATTTCACAAATCCATATTGGTGGTAAAACAATCCTTCTCCAATTATCTTTATTATACAGAAATTAAATAAAAAGGAACCCAAATGTACTTCTGATGTCAGCTGTATAGCTATAACACAATTTCTTGGTGGTAAGGATTACCACTCTCTCTCTTTGGTTTTAACAGTGAACCCTTCCCCCTTTTTGATCACCATTTGGTTACCCTTATACTCTTGCCCATCCATCATCAAACAGTATCGGAGAACCAGACGCAATCTCCTCAGGACTAAGCCCCCTTCTGCATGTCTTAATTCCTTCCCTCTGGTAACAATGTCTGAAGTCTCCAAGCTACTCTTGCCCTCCCCACTAACAGCTTGCCTTCTTCTCTGCTCAAACACAGTGTTGCAGAGCTTATGCAACCACTTACTCATGTCTTCAATTCTTCTCTAGCTTCTGGAACCTTCCCTTCTCCTTTCAAACAGGCCTGTGTAAAGTCTATTCTTAAAAAAGACCACCCTCGACCCATCCTGTCTGTGAAATTTCCGTCCTGTCTCACTTCTACTGCTTGCCTCTAAACTCCTAGAATATATCATTACTAACTTTCTACACACCCATGATCTGTTGGACAGTCTGCAATCTGGTTTCCAGCCTGGTCACTCTACTGAGACTGCTTTTCCAAAGCTAAAAGTCACTTCTCCATCCTTATCCCCCTTCATCTATCATCTGCATTTGATACTGTTGACCTCTCTCTCCTGATGCAGATTCTGTATTCACTTGGTATCTGTAACCAGGCTGCATCTTGGCTTACATCTTACCTTTTTAACTGATTCACTGTCTCCTATGCTAACGACACCTCATCTCCAGTTCCACCTAATGTGGGGGTGCTGCAAGGCTCTGTACTTGGTCTTCTGTTCTCCCTGTAAACTCTGTCATTGGGAGATCTCATCCAATCATTTGCTTTAATTATCATCTGTATGCTGATTATACCCAAATATATTTACAGTATCCACACCTTTATTACCAGCTGAAACAGAGGCTCAACTCTCTAACTGCCTCCTAGCTATCTCAAATTGGATGAACCAACGCCACTTGAAACTCAACCTAACAAAAACCGAACTAATCATCTTTCCACCTAAGCCTGGTCCTACTCCCCTTTTTAATTTCTCTATTGATGGCATTCTCATTAACCCTATCAACTCAGCACACTGTCTTATTTACTCCTCTCTCTCCTTTTCTGATCATATTAATACCACTGTCAAAACCTGCCACCTCTTTCTTACGCAATATTGCCGTCCCTTCCTTTCATCTGCTATGGCCAGGCTACTCATGCATGCTCTCATTCTATCCCGACTCATTCATCTCATTCGTCCCTTCCTTTCACCTGCTATGGCCAGGCTACTCATGCATTCTATCCTGACTAGATAACTGTAATCTTCTACTAGCTGGCCTCCCAAATTCCCATGTCTCGCCCCTACAGTCTGTATTAAAAACAATGCTGCCAGAATTATCCTCCTCTCATCCAAAAAGGTACAGGCCCCTCCCCTGCTGAAGTCCTTATCATGGCTTCCTATAAAGCAAGGAATAACTACCTCTTCATAACTTTCAAAGCCCTTAATTCCTCTGCACCTAATTACATCTCATCTCTTTTTCCTCTATATGTTCCTGGCCGAAACCTCCAGTCCTCCCAGATCAACCTCTTGATTGCACCCCCACTACTACTACTGTTTCCTGTATCAAACCCTTCTCTCTTGTGGCTCCTTATATTTGTAATGCTATTCCTGAATCTCTCTGGAGAGAATCCTCCTTCAGTGTTTTTAAAACGAAACTCAAAGACTCTGGGAGAACCTGGTTACCACCTGAACTGGGAACTGGCACTTATATGATAGTATAACAAACTGTAACCTACAGCACTGTAATACCCCCCTGAATTGTGTCTGTTTGTTTCCCTCCCATTTAGACTGTAAACCCTACGGGGGAGGGTCCTCCAGCCTTTTGTCTCCTTGACACTGAGCACTTAATCTGTATTGTAATTCTATTTTATATTTATGTGAATTGTATTTCTAATAATGCACTTATTGTTACTTTTTATTTCAATGACCATTTGTTTGTTACTACTTATTTATTTTTTTGCTGAACAGTGCTTTGCCCTCAAGGAGCGCTATACAAATAAAAATATACATACATTTCTTAAGAAGGTTATTTTTTATATACAATCAATTTGAAACATTATGTGATTCCTTCCAACAAAGCAATACAATGGTTAAAATTTTTATTTTACTCTGGCCACCCTCTGATATATTTCTTCTTCCCTGTGTGTATATTGTACTTCAGTATCAATGCCTTTCAACACAGTTAGACATATTACAGTATATGACATCCATTATAATAAATAACACTGTTGTTCACCAGTGTCCTTTTATGTATCTGCCACTTAACTTCAAGTGGATACATATAAATATATATGTATGTATTAGTTACTGAGTTGGCAGTATATATACATATCTATATATAATATAAACCAGTCAATTAGAACAGCCTGACAAGCTCTTATTTTCTTACTTATCTTGCTCTTGGCAATCAGGCTCATACATATTTAAGAATTTTTATTCAGCTTTCTCAGATATTTGTTAAAAGGCTGTTTTAGTAGCCAAAATGATTCTGAAGAAGTGAAGATTCATCATAGGTTTTGATATGTTTTAATGGACCAACAAGGGAGCTATTCACAATGCTATATTTTCTGCAAAGCTTTTTACAGCTCTGAATAAATCACTATATGCAAGTGTCTATTTTTATGGTCCATTTAAAGTCATGACAACATCAAATAAATTCACTTCAGATATAGATTGTTACATTACAAAGCAGTCTGCTATTTTAGCATTAAATAGCTAAAATTTACCATCCACTTTATCGTTTTCTCACATTATTTTGAAAGGGAAGAAAATTAATGGTAAGTCAGGTTTGGGATCTAAGAGTGGCTTTAAAATGTATTCAAATCTATTGTGTACCTTATATTAATTATTATTTACTCCACTGAAGGCATCATGCAGACTCACCCTTAACAGAGTTCTTTCACTTGATGTTCTTACTGCCCATGACATTTTAGAGAGAACACCTATGATTTGCAAAAAGGCAATTCTAACCTTCTCTTAAGTGAACCTTCATTATGTTAGGCAATTAAGGACACATTAACCATGCAATTATTTGCATGGCAGTACAGCAATACAATGCAATGTTTCGAGTGGCAGTCCACTCTTTATCAAGCATAAAAACCACACAAACACATGACCTTAAATAGTCCAAATAATCCTGCCCCCTAGTGTTACAACATATTATACAATAAACACAAACAATGTATCAGTGTATCGCATGTGTCTCAGAGACAAAATGAGACACATTAGTTTCAATGGCGTTGTACCCACGAGACGCGTGTATGTGCTGAACACAGATTCAGATGCAACATGCTGCGTCTCCAAGAAACACTCGCTGCAGCAAGAATCAAGGCTTGAGAAAGGGTGTTGGCCTGAAATATTGCCCAGTTTGTTGGCACAATAAATCGCTTTTCACAGGATTCAGAGTGCTGCAGCGTGTGTCATTATCATTTAATGTTTGCAGATTATGTAGACAGCACTTTTTTAAAGGACATAGAAAATTAAACTAAAGAAGTAGGCTAGAAATGTTGTACATGATGTTTTGTGCTTCTGTACCAGTCCAAGGTAACCACAGCCCTTTAGCAGTAAAGGTCTGTGTCTCCAAATATGCCCCAGTAGCTCCCCATCTTATTTTCTGCTGATTCACTGATTCACATGCTGCTGTCAGTTACTAAGCTAATGGACCAACTCAAAAGATACAGTACACATAGAATAGAAATGTCACAATATAAGTCTGATTAGTAATTAATACAGATAATTACTACATGGCAGCACAGAAACAGTGCAATTAGCATCAGAATTTAATAATCAACCGTGTAGAATCAACCTTCAGTATATTATATGCCAACCTCATTTTCTGCTTGATAATTAGTGACGACCCCTAAGCTTAGCTTCTCAACAGCTGCTCAGAGCCCACTGAGCATGTGAGTGTCTGAGACACTTTCCAAGATGGTGAGATCCCTGTTTGAAGTCCTGGGTCATTGCTGCTATTGAGAAGCTGAAACTTTAGGCTGGTGCAATAAGGTCAGTAAATAAAACATGGCATGTTTAGCCCAATTGATTTTTAAGGTTTAGTTCTCCTTTAAATACAAGGGCATTAGGAAGCATTACTTACGATTCAGAGCACCTTCAATCTTCTGGCACATTCCTTTTATTCTGTTCAACAATTCCACTTTCACTTGTGAGAGGTGCAACTTATGAGGTACACGGTTGATTGGGCCAGATTCAATTCAGTGAGAAAAAGTTGAATTATGAATTATCACATGAAAAATCATGAACTTGATTCCATTCGAAGAGAAAAACTTTTCTCCAAATTCAGTTCCATTTTTTCCCATAGACTTCAATAAAGACTTCATGTGATAAAACATGAGATACGTTTTCTGAATTGAATTGCATCTCAAATTGTAGCTCGTCCATGAGTTTTCATGTGATAAACCATTTCTCACTCAATTGAATCTAGGCCAATGTGAGCAAAAAACCCATAGTACTTTGCAACTAGATTTTTGCACTTTGTCCCTACCCCTTTTCAGAAGTGATCCCTTATGTTTATTATCATATCAAATAAGTAGATCTACACAAAATTTTGTCAGCCACAGACAACATAAAGGTGATGCAGTTAAATAACATGATTGGTTTGTGGTTTCTTCAAGTTTGCACTTTGCATATTGTCCCTTGCTATAACTAGACAAATAGCTACCAATATTACTTTTACTGATGGCTCATGCTATATAGCATTTGAAGAGTTTAGTGGGGCTGCCATGTTATGAAGGATCCCCAATGACTTTAGTTCCTTTAGTATTTTCTTAAACAAAATGCACCAAACAGCCATTTTGCCAATCAGGCATTTCTGTGCTACTGGGTACATGCACATTGCAGAAATTAGTGAAGGTCTGGGGTACTTTTCATATGAGCGTTGGGCAGCCAGATGAAATGTCTGCTGGTGGGCCCTGGGTAATTGTCCCTTTTGTCCATTTATCAAAAGGGTGTGATTGAACTCTCTGGAACTACAACAGATCTGTATTTCTCACACTTCTGTGACAAGTACCTTAGAACGATGTGTTTACATGTTTATATCCAATTGAACTTTATGCAGGGCAGTTAATGCCCCACAATTTAATGCTTGCTTGTGTAAAATCAGGTTGTCCTTATGTTATAATAAAGCATGGCACAGTTAAACCAAAATGTACTCTGCTTGCCCAGTGCAACCACAGCTGCAGCTGCATTAAAGTCAGTGATCGCTGGGGGCAAAGAGCAGCCAAGGGTCACCACCATCCCAGACGATACGTTGGCAATTATACTTCAGTTTGTGAGACAAGGGGAATATCAGTGAGACAAGTTCATAATTCATGGTAAATCACTGACATTTAGCCCATCCTGACTGATGGCAATGGCTTATATTTCCAGAGCTGCAGAGAGTTAAATGATATATTCAGCTCAATTTTGAAAAGGTGCCAAGTGCTGTAGGTGGCACTAATGGCTTAAGCCCATTGATCCACACAGTGGTGCCTTTATCACTGAGTGATGTTGGCTCCTTCCCACTTTCACCCCTCCCGTTCCTCTTACCTCTCCAATCTATTGCTAGCTACTGAAATGTACGACTGAGTGAAATGCTGCAAAAGTAATCCATTGCCTTCAATCAATTTGTGATTGAAATGTGACATTTGGACGTACGTTTCTGGGAAAAAGAAATCCATGCCAGTCTTAAAAAGAAAAAAAAAAGGCTCCAGCTTTT
Organism: Xenopus borealis; assembly: GCA_024363595.1. Taxonomy (NCBI): domain Eukaryota; kingdom Metazoa; phylum Chordata; class Amphibia; order Anura; family Pipidae; genus Xenopus; species Xenopus borealis. The sequence goes on along the minus strand of CM044443.1, from coordinate 72,374,786 downwards.
GACAGAAAAGAGAAAGCAAGCTCAAGAGGTGTTTTTGTGTATTTTAACCTTTTCACATTCACCATCTGCTACTGAAGATGCATTATAGCCCAACTGTATATACCTAACATACAGGAATTACATTTTGTTATGCGATTCCAAACAAGAATTTAGAAGGCATAGAATTGCACTACCATTCCATGAAAATGTGATTTTTTCCCATAACAATCTAACATTTGTTATGTTGCTTACAAGAATAATTGGTAATTATTAGACTGTAATTACTCTGTAACAATACATTCTCCAAATCTAACTGCACAAAATCCTAAGTGTGTTATTTACAGAGCAAAGTGCTTTGATGCACTGAGAGTCTTGCATCAATAACCTATATTATGAGTGGCTTTGTAATCAATATGAAGCATTAGGGAATACTTAGGTATTGCAAAACGATGTATCAATTTTCAGGCCTCTTGGCAGTGTTCTTGAGTAGTGAGAGTCAATAAAACAGTTTGGTCCCAGATTTGAAAGTCTCACCTGGCATTGGCTGGATATAATTACAAGTTTCCTATGTATCATAGAGAAGTTAATGTGTAGAAAATGAGACTATGTCTATTGGGTACCAAGATAATGCAAATTTGGAGCTGTGATGTACAATACCTTGCAATTTATTCAATAGATTTTAAATTACAGTACAAGGCTTTGAAACCTGTGGGCAAGTGTTTGGCAGAATGGAGAAAAAATGGCCTGTTCTTTTGCAAAGTATTCTGGGATAACAGGTCAGTTTGTCTTTATAAAAAGAGATGTGAAAGTAATATGCATATTTATTTCTTACAGGCTTTCAAAAATCAAAATGCTAATGTGTCATTGGGCAGGTATGACTCAGTGTGCCTTAATTGCACACGTCCATCCTCTGGCAGCACAACACAAGAGCAATAGAGGCTTTTATAGCTCACAGATTGGCCCAAATTGTTAGGTTCTGGCTCAGCAAATCCTTGTACTGCAGAACTCAGTCCCCATGGAGCTATGTGCCATTCCCTCAATAAAGAACTATTACAAGGGAATATATTGTAAATTAGCAGGCATTCTATAAACTGTAGCAGGTGTCCACTAATTCTTACAAGGTAAGAAAAACAGAGAAAGCACATAGCAGCACAGAAGTTGTTAAAGGGATCCTGTCATGGGAAAAAATTTTTTTTCAAAATGCATCAGTTAATAGTGCTGTTCCAGAAGAATTCTGCATTGAAATCCATTTCTCAAAAGAGCAAACACATTTTTTTATATTTCATTTAGAAATTTGACATGGGGCTAGACATATTGTCAATTTCCCAGCTGCCCCAAGTCATGTGACTTGTGCTCTGATAAACTTCAGTCACTCTTTACTGCTGTACTGCAAGTTGGAGTGATACCACCTTCCCCCACCCAGCAGCCTAACAACAGAACAATGGGAACATAACCAGATAACAGCTCCCTAACACAAGATAACAGCTGCATGGTAGATCTAAAAACATCACTCAATAGTAAAAACCCATGCCTCACTGCATACTATTCAGTTACATTGAGAAGGAAAAACAACAACCTGCCAGAAAGCAGTTCCCTCCTAAAGTGCTGGCACAAGTCACATGACCGGGGCAGCTGGGAAATTGACAACATGTCCAGCCCCATGTCAGATTTCAAAACTGATTTTTAAAATGGATTTCAGTGCAGAATTCTACTGGAGCAGCACTATTAACTGATGTGTTTAAAAAAAAATGTTTTCCCATGACAGTTTCCCTTTAATCAAGGATCTTTTTCAGGCATCTTCAAATAGAAATACAGTAGAACCCCCATTTTACATCCCCTGATTTTTTGTTTTCCCTCATTTTACATTGTTGTTTTGTGGTCCCACCTATAAATTATGCATAATACATTTCCCTGATTTTAAGTTTTCCCTCATTTTACACAATTTTTTTCTGGTCCCCTGAAAAACGTAAAATGGGGGTTCTACTGTATATCAACTCCCCCCAAAAATAATTTTCCTGCACTGAGTTCAGTCAGATGAAAATATTACAGGTATGGGAACTTTTATCCAGAATGCTTGAGACCTGGGGTTTCCCAGATAATTGATCTTTCTGTAATTTGGATTGTCATACCTTAAGTCTACTAGAACATAGTATAAACATGATATAAACCTAAAAGGCTGATAAGGATGCATTATAGTTTGGATGAAGTACTAGGTATTATTTAGTATTACAGGGAAAAGGGAAATAATTTTTTCTTTAAATTGGATTATTTTTATAAAATGGAGACCTAATTCAGATCTTTCTTGATAACGAATACCTACAGTATATCATACAACAGAAGATTATAAATTATATATATATACATGAAAATTTTATTGATTCATCAGTGTGCATCCTACATTTTGGCCCACATTGGAGACTTTATCAAGGATACATATACTGAATAAGGGCCAGTGTATTCTGCTTTCTGTGCTTTAATTTGATTGTTTCGTATGCCATGCAAAATTGAAACATATCTTGTTTTGTAAAAATCGCTGCTGTGAATAAAACATCTGCTTGACGTTACCCTAGGTACCACCGTTTCCAACTTTCATGAAGGTGTTATCTATTCTGACATTGCCAGTGAATTTCAATAATAATAAAATATCCATAAAAACAAGAAAGAGAAAAAGAGAGATGAATAGCTGTGCTTTTGAAGGACATTAAATTATGTTTATTATTCATTAAATAAATTAAAATTGTATCTGTTACTTCTTAATTAATAACAGAGGTGAGTGAATGAACAGTGTATTAAAGGCAAATCAGTTCTAAAGTTAAACTTTGAACAGTATCTTGGAACATGGTGTTTTGCCTTTGATTCTCAGTGATTCTAATGCAAATCAAGTTAAATCAATTGGTAAATTGATTTGGATGTCACAATTCTCAATGATTCATGTAAGACTGAAATGTAATCAAATTGATTTGCTCAACTCCAGTGGTATTTACTCTACATGTCTTGCACTTTTTTTTTTTTAATTAGGAATTCTGGTTGATGTGGCATCTTAGCCAAGGCTGATAGCTTTACAATAAGTCCCATTGAGAATCCATATACTTTTTTTTTTTTAACATTTAATTTTATTGAGTTATTTCGATACAGTATGAGGTTCAAAAGATGTTATATCAGAAAAATAGCAGTATATACAGCTATATGAATTGTCTCTATCTAGTTCGACAAAACAAAGATCAATCTTCCTACACATACTACTGTATAGTTATTTGACACAGGGGAGAAAAGGAAAGAGAAAGGGGGAGAGAATAGGGGAACAGGAATGTGAATGGAGAGTGAGAAAGATGCCATAAATGTTGAAAATGCGTACCTCTGGTTTCACAATCTATGTGCCGTACTTTACGCTGCCACATTTCCCCTCACCTCAAGCTTGTCCAAATGATGGGCCCAGGGGTACCACTCCAGCTCCTCCTCATAACTTCTACCCAATAGCCTGGCTCTTATGGATTCCATTGTTCTGATCCAAATTACTTTGGTAATAAGCATCTGTGTTCCAGGAATCTGAGTCTTTTTCCAATTAGCTGCTAATAATGTTCTTGCTGCAGTTAAAATATGTGTGGCCAGCTTATGTGAGCTTTTAGAGTGTATTGCTCGAATTCAAGAGAAACGTGTGGGGGGAGGCTTGTATAGTGCTGTGGAGGACTTCGGAGAGCAGAGTGGCTACGTTCTTCCAAAACTCCTGAGCTACCGTGCACGTCCACCAGGTATGTATGAATAATCCTTGTTCCCCACATCCCCTGAAGCATTTTGCATGGTCTAGATTGCCGCTAAGTTTACTTATGCGTGTTGGTGTATAGTACCATCTGTGTATGATCTTATGTGCTCTTTCATTAGAGATTGCGCAAATCGATGTCTTTCTAGCCGTGTTCCATATGCAAGATCAGGTTTTATCTGAGATTGGGAATCCTAAATCTTCTTCCCACTTTGTCATGTAAGGTTGGTGTAGTAATGTAGTGTCTGCTGTTATGCTGCTATAGAGACTGGAGATCAAATGCATTGGGTATGACTTATTTAAACAAATAGATTCGAAGTACGTTAGCTTGGTGTTCGTTTTGTTTTTAAGTGCAGTTACCACATAGTGTCTTATCTGTAGGAATCTAAAAAATTGTGAGTTTGGGATTCCGTATTTCTCTTTACATTGCTGAAAAGATATCATCGACTGGTCTACGAGAAAGGCATCGTGTGTGACCAAGTTTGCTTCTATCCATGGGATAAAATCCATTGGGGTACAGCCCGGCAAAAAGTCAGTATTGTAAAATATAGTCCTGAGTCTAGAGTTGGGTGTGCTTAGGTGCATGTTTAGGGATATAGAGTCCCATAGGTCCAATGCTTGTTGTGATGTGGGTAGGATTTCCAGAGAAGTAATTCTGGAAGCCCTTGGGATCCAGAATAGATGAGCTAACTGTAGCGGATGTATAAAGTTGTTCTCAATTTCCTTCCAAGGTTCACTGGTTGGGGCATGTATGTGTATCATAGCCTCTAATCTGCTGGCAATGTAGTATCGATGTATGTTGGGGACCCCCAACCCTTCCATATACTTTTTTAATAAACAACATGAATATGCTTTAGCAGATGGCAACATTCTGTACCAAAATAAAATGTGCACAAGAGAATGTATATATAAAAAACACTACATCCAAGCACACAGACAACTGACCATCTAGCCTGTATAGCCACTAAAGAATACGCATAATTTATAATTTCTGACAACATAATATGTTCATATGTTGGAAGCTCTTGCCCCTTTTTTCCACTCAAGCTTGCTGGCAAGTTTTAGCTCTGTATTTAGCAAGCGTCATTTGAACAGTTTTAGAGTCTTTTGGCTGCCTACTCCTAAAAGACTTAAGGGAACACTAAAGCACAGAGATGTCAGAAAGCTCGTTACCCACCTGTCTCGCTATCTGGCAGCCATGCACAACACTGCAGGAATCTCTGCCTCTAAACATCTTAACCATCTCTGTTAGTATCATTCACTTAGAGCAGCATGTAGTGTATATATAGAAGACACATGCAACTATTTAATGTAGTTAACAGTTACAAAACAGTTTTTAAACTAGAAAAAAATGGAATGTTGTGTTCATTAAACTGAGTTTTGTCACATTTTTTCCCTGTGCTTATAGAAACCAACTTTTTGTGTAATTTTATAAAAACATTTACTTTTGTATCATCGTCTGCAGAGTACAATATTCAAATAAACAAATTGGTAATTTAGAGTCACATAAACATAAAATAAACAAGCATGTGACAGGTGTGGGCCCTTACATATAGTGGAGGAAGGGTATCCAGAACTATAACCCTCAGGTTGCTCAAATAAATTGGCTGCCAGTGGTTATTCAAAAATAAACACTAACTATTTACTGAAGTGTAACACAATCTCCAGGAGAATAATCATCAGCAATGATGCAGTATAGTTACTCACATACACAGATTCTGGCACCATGTCCTACCCATCAGGGGTCAATAATGAACAGTGATAAAGTGAAGTCAGAAATTCCCTCAGTATTCAGGCATTCCAAGTGGAATAGCATCTACACCTAAGTCCACACTTGGGGACAGATTTACTAAAGAGCAAAGTACTAACGCTGACGACGATTCACCAGTGTCATCCCCAAGACAGAGTCTTGACCAATTTATTAACAAATGCAGGTGTCACTTCGCTAGTGAAAGACATAGACACTAGCGGTTATTTGCACTCTAATGCCAGGCGACTTTTCACTCTGGTGAATGGACTCAGCAAATTCACTAAAATGCGGATTTTACTGAACTTTACCTCTTTCCCCAGGCTTTCACCAGCTCAGACCAGATGGAGTGCATAGCTCACAGACCTGCACAGCTCAGATCAGATGGAGTGCATAGTTCTTCCTAAATATTCAGTTACTTACATCATATTCTTAGTGGAAAAATCATTATTTTAAAGTGGGCTCATGTGTAGGGCATTAAAACAACTGACTATTGACCTTTTTTTTAGGTCCCCTGGACATGACTACTTATAAGTGTAAATTAAATGTATTAGATACATGTAACATAAAGAGGTCCACTTAATTTTAAATTTCCCACCATATGCAAATTAGCCTGAGTCAAAATTTGCCAGCGTCCATCAGCCAGGATGCATTTTAGTAAACTTGTGTTGTCCTCGCGGATTTTAGCCTGATGAAGTGTTGCTGCTTAGTAGATTTACCCCTTGGTCTATACACTGGAGTGGTAGAGAACAAACTGAATCCCCCTTTTTATTGAACAGAACAGTGACATCCCCTGACCAGTTACTGAAATGGCAGGAGCAGGACTAGACTGGGATTCAGAATAGGCCCTGTCATCTCTGCTACAAAGAGGCCCAAACAGGCCCCACCAGCCCACTAAACAGTCACTTTCTATGGCAACATGCAGCAGCCCATCGGGCATTTGCCAGAACCCAAAGATTGCCAGTCCGGGCCTGGGCAGAAGAATACTATAACCCAGGATAAGGAACGGTTTCCTATTTATATCTTACAAAAATTGCTACTGTATGTCAATTACAAGTAGTAATGTAATTACTTTCAAGCAAACAATATTGAATTGCAAAATACTTGTATTTGTTTTAGCTTTGTGAATTGTAAAATTGTAAATAGAAATAAAAATTGGCAATTAGCTAGGCAATGTACATTTTTAATGCCTGTTTATTGCCATATTCTTTTCACTTTATCAGTAGGAAGTTTTATTACATACACTGCACACTGATACAAACAATAAAAGTCACAATTTTTCTTTTAATGACATATGGAGTCATCAGAAACATTCTGGGTAGTGATGGGCGAATATATCCCGTTTCGCTTTGCCGGAAAATTAGCCAGTTTCCAGCGAAATCCAACGAATTGCACCTAGTTTTTTTACATGTCCCGTCATTTTCAACGTGCATCGTTTTTTTATGCCAGCAAATTTTCACTGGTGTTTCGCGAATTTATTCTTCTGCGGTGAATCGCGGGAATTTGCTGTGAATTCCCACCTGGCAAATAAATTCACCCATCACCCAATTCTGGGTTCTAAAAACTAATATATTTGATATAAAATTATTCAAAAACAATCCTCCCATTCCAAAATTATAGGGGTAAAGTTGGGGTTAAGTTGAAATATGTGTGCCAGCTTTAGTAATCCATAACAACCAATTAGCTGGTTTGCAAGTTATCAATCAATGTTACATTTTGATCGATAGCTAATAGGGGCATACCTACAGAGGAAGAAGACCCTGCCATCATGGGGGGGGGGTCCAATAAGGGCCTATATAATGAGCTATTTCAATATAGAATAGGCCAACTAACCAATGTTTTGGGGTCATAAATTTAATTTGTTGTGTGGTCCAGTAATAGCTAATTACACCACTAGTAGTTAGATACATCGATCTTGACATAAGGATTCTGTCTGTGCCGATGTCAGATGTAGCAATAATAACAGGTCACTTTTTTTCTCACCAAACAAGAACATATGACAAACTTCTAGCTCCCTTTGTTGGAAAAATGTTTCTGCAAAACTGTACAAGTTCACTCATCTCTACTAAAAAACATTGGAAGAAACCCATACAAAAATACAATTTTACTACTCTTTTTATCTCATAGATTCCTTTCATTGATCACAATCACAACTAAAATGCTATATCCTTTCAAACAAATCTTTTTTAAAAGTGAATTCTGGCTCTCTGCCACTTTAGGAAGAGGAAGAGAGGAATCCCAATAAGGAATTGATTTGCTTGGCATGAGCTTTTTTATGTCTCTATTTCATTACATTCCTTGTGCTTATTGCCAGTTTCCACTTAAAATAGTCTGAGGTTAGACCAGGAAATAAAATCTGCTGCTGTTTACTGTGTAATATGTCTAAGAGAATAAAACCGATGGGCTGGAAGTCTGGCCATCATCCTTTTTATCATAAAACATTCTAAACCAAAGTTGATGTCTTTTAAGAAGACGTGACAATAGCCAATATACTATTGTACATATAAACATATATCTGAAAAGCCAAGAATATAACACAGAAATACTGTAACAAAAATGCATCTTATTTATTACTGCAACACAAGTGTAGTAAAGCAAATAGATTTGGTCTACGTTTTATTCCAATTGTGTTCTCAATCACATCCCAGCTATGATCTGTAGTAATAAAAGTAAAGGCTGTGGGTAAATGCAGTGTAAGGCTAGATGTCACTGACAAAGATATATAATGAGGGCATGTCTTGCACAGTTGTCTCCTTATAGTACACTAAAACTGTATAGGATGTACACCAGAAGAAGTTTCTTAAGTAAACCCAATGAATGGCTGGTACTGTTTGACAGGACCTCAAATATAATGCTGTCCTCCTGACTACAGAACAGCTGCAATCTTGTTTTTCAACTGGACGGATGCAATCTAGTTAGAATATACATGGGCCCAAATTCACTAAAGCGTGAAGGGTCTAACACTAACTTCAGAAATTCACTAACACCGAATCTAGCGAAGTAGATAGACTTGCGCAACTTCGCACCCTTACGAATTTTATGACAGGATAGCCTTTGTCTTTTCAGTTGGTACACTGTGCCATCTATGTTTATAGGGTTTTACTGCCCTGAGCCCAGAGTAAGCCTCAGTTATGGGATATGAGATATTACATGTTTATTTCATGTTTAAATTATTTTTTGTACACTTTAATATATGGATCCAAATTACAGAAAGATAACTCATCAGAAAACCCCAGGCCCCAAAAATCCCAGATAAAAGATCAAATACCTGTATTAACTATTTTATCTGTACAGGAAGTCACAAGAAAGCATCTTTGTTATAAATTAATATATTTCCCTTTTTTCTTTAAAAAAAAAACCCCATAGAATCAGCATGATGATGATGATGAAAGGCTCCAATACATTGGTTTCTGACAACTGTTTTAACTGTATCCAAGGGGATTTCTGTGCTTAGGAAGAGTGTGAGGATACATCACTTTCAGAGAACCAGATAAAATTACACATACCTAACCTTGATCCCTGGTTAGGTGGAATACATTCTCACATATTGATTGTGGGTTACATATCATGAGTGAACCACATGCATGCATTTCATGAGGTCAGGGCCAATGCAAATGGTTCTTACCTTTTATCTTTTTTGATCACAAAGCAGAACAGCAAAATAATTATTAGTAGGCAGCAAATGTATGATTTTGTGATGTGAGATCTGCTATTCTATCGAACATCCCAGCAACCAGCACCTACAAACAACAATAATAGTTATGGCATTGCAATAAAAGAAAATAAATATAGTAAAAGATAATTGTGTTTATTAGTGATGGGCGAATCTCCCCCGTTTTGCTTCGCCGAAAAATTCGAGAATTTCCAGCGAAATTCGCAAATTGGCGAAAAAATATGTGAAACGAAACGAGTCGCGTTTTTGACGCGCGTCACGTCGTTTTTGACGTCCGTCGCATCGTATTCGTCGAATTTTTGCTGGCGTTTTATTCACCAGCGGCGAATCACGGGAATTCGCCTCTCGCCCATCACTAGTGTTTATATATCATCTAATTAGCATCATCTCACTTTCACCTCATACAGGTGGGATTCTAAAAAAAAAAAAAAAACATTGTGTCTAAATATCAGTCAAAAACAGTGAATGCTCTACATTCAGCCCAATAGCTAATATGATGAGAATACAAGTCCATTATCAACATTGGGCCAATTTGCACTTGGGCATTTTTCTCTTGTACCTGGATCATAGAATACCATTGGTCAACCGATTATTTCCATAGTACTACTTACTCTGTACTACTTATTAATTCATGTAAAATGGGCATGAAACTGGCTGCCAGATTGTGCTATAGTTGAATCTCTTACTGCTGAACTGGTCATTGTGACCAAGTACTCATTTTTAAGAGCAGTAAGGTAAGACAAGTTGTTGTATAACATCATTATCAATACCAATTACTGTACAGAGTACAGTATCCTAGTGCACACACAATCTCTAAACTCATTAATATACTCTGGTTACAACCCAGTCCTGCTAACTAGAAGTACATGTTCTGCAAACTCTTAGTGACCTTAAACATGCTGTGCAACAGATGCCATTATAATATAATTAGCACAGTGATTAATTATGTCTATAAAAATCTACATGTGCTGTTTATGTTCAACAAAATGAAATTATTGTAACGTTTAGGGCATAAATGAATCAACTAGATTTTTTTGTAGATAATTACTTTTTTCTTCACACATGTGAGTTCAAGTGTAAACCATATATGGAGCTAGACAAAGGAGAACGCATTTTTGAATGTGATTAAAAAGCCATTTCTTTTGGCTTGCCTTATTAATACATAGCTTGGAATAAGTGCATTATACTATAACAGCTAATGGCCAAGCAGACAATAACTCTTGTGCATTTTCTACATGGCTGTCCCAGTTCAATGTTGATTTGGAGACATGACTAGTAATGGTATTGTATATCAAAGCTGAGCTTTTCTAGTATTTCTGCCTATGTAATGCAGAGAGATCAGGGGGGCAGTGTACGCTCTAATATACTTTATCAACATCATTGCATGACCCGTATAATAAAGGAATTTAATATGTGTGGTGCTTCAGTCTGTTTTACAGATAATAGCCATCACAAAGGGCTTTAAAACACAATGTAATAATCATGAAAATTTTCAAGAGTGACCTCTTCAAGAAATGAAAGGTGTATTTTTCTTTAGAGGGAACACACATCAAAGAGCTTCAGCAAACATAGGGAATGTATCTGTTAATTTGCCTCAGTATAACCCTGATTCTAATAGATCTAGACATACCACCCTTAATTCCTGTAGTTTTTGTTTGCTTTTTATGGATGTTATATCTTGTTACTACTTTGCTGTTGTAGATCACTTTAGAACATTTTGCATAATAAAGGTTGCAACCTTCACAATAGGTCTAACAAACTACTGTATAGCAGCCAATTAGGAAGTAGAATTCAACTGTCATCTGGTGTAACCTTTTTAACTTTTATGCATTGCCCAAACAGAAGGGAAACCAACCACAAAAGGATGCCCATAATTTTATTTACATGAAGACATACAAATGTTCTATGCAGAAGTGCAAGGAGCACCATTTGACGCAAGTACTTTTAATACATGCAATTTTTTACTCAACTGACTGGCCAACCTGTGCAACCGCGACATGTTCCTCCAAAACTTTCCAATATATATTTCCTCCAAAACTTTCCAATATATATTTCCATGTCTATCCAATTATAACATAACCACTACTTTGCCATGGAGGACCATGTATACTCAGTGCAAGCTCATTTCTCATTATTGCACTTTGTGTGCCCAAGGATGTCCCTAGAAGCACTTCTTACATTTATTTGGAGAATTACTGAACCAAATTGCATGTTTAACAGTAGAGCTGCACATTTAATCATTTTAGATTAAACATTCAATTTTTAAAAAAACATGTACACAACTTTGAATATATATTCACAGCATTATTTTCTTTCTGGTTTTGTTACATTTGGGTTGCTTTAGCTTTTTATTATTTTAAAGGTTAAATTATCTTTGTTTAACTCAGATAATTCCTGAAGAACACTAATTACGTGCTAATCTTGGAAACAGTAGCATGATTTAGTGGGGTAGCAATAAAGGTGTTATATTAAGAGATGACAACATTGTAAACAACTGCACTGCTTTTATTTTAATTCCTTGTTATAGCTTGGTATAGGTACAAGGCTTTTGGCAGATGCTTGTATGTCAATACTGTATAATGCTCTGCACCAGCACATATTGAGCAAAGTGAGCAAAGTGCATGAACTGGAAAATGTTGGCATTTTTTTGCACTGTGCACACTGTGTGGGGCATTGTAAATAAAACTATAATCTGATAGTGTGTAACAGATGAAGGCTTACAAAATCTTATTTGCGTAGTTTTGTAGATAAAATCTGATCCACAAAATCTGATTAAAGTCTCCCATACAGTGATGAGTGCAATGGATGCATGCCAAAATTCCACATTTTGACATTCGCAAATATTTTAGTGAAACTTCTACAAAATTTTGCTGCGAAAAATGTAACATCAAAACACAAATTTTCACTGTTTCGTGAATTTTTGCTCATTGCTACTCCCACGTAGTTAAGCCCTTATACCCTTCTTTCTCACACTTCTTTGCCCCACTTACCTTTCATTTTCTCTTATCACCTTCCCTCACTTTCTGCAATTTTCTTCCTTAACCTTTTTTGCTTTTTTTTCCTCTCCCTTTTATCTGGTCTTACATTATTTCATCCCAATTTATTTAATCCCAACTTGAGCCATTTTCTTCTTCTTCTGATTCTTTGTGTCATTCACTCCTCACTCAACTTTTTCCCATTTAATTTTCTCTTATGCTGTCCATTAGTGGCATAGTTACCAATTCTTCTATTGCTTACTTCCCTTTGCGGCATTATATTATCAACATGTCCAAATTTCTTCTTGTCATTTTCCCTCTTTTTGGTTATTCCATACTTATTGTCCATTTTCTCCTTCTTTCATCTGATAGGTAGAGAAGCAAACACACAACATAAAATATTGCACCTTCTAAATTTCCTAGCACTTCACAACACTCTGTACCTTTGTTTATTGTCTTTCTTACAAACTGTTTCGTTCCTGATAACATTTGCACATACTAAATTTGTGTGCTTTACATATGTAAATGTATAATATAGACTTTTCTACTGGGCAGATGGCATATAGCAAAGATGCCAAGAATGGGCCCTGCAGACTACTGCACTTGAGTTCTGAGGTCAGTTGGTTCCACAAATATAGATCAGCAGATGTTTTGGCTAATGAATATAAAGATCAACAGATTTTTGGCATTTAGTTTTGGATTTCATCCCACGACAAAAGTCTGTTTTTATAGCGGTAGCAATCCTTAGGTATAATGTTTACATGAATATATCTGTGCTTTAGCTTATTGTTTTTGTGGAGATACTATAAATAGCTAATAACCAAATACAGGAGTCTGAAAAATAAAAATAAAATAAAATCTAGGATATGATAATGGAGCATAACAATTTATATGTATAATATTAAATTCTCTTTTTTATTGTAAATATTCCTTTTTGTTACTTCTTGAGTGGGCTCTAGACTCAGCCACTCTCTTTACAACTATTAATAATTTCACATCAATTCCTGCTTCAGTCTGCATTTCAAGGTGTCTATCATACATGTCACTCTCCAAAAAGGAGCAAATTAAACATCATGTATGTTTTTGGAATGCGGGAGAAAACCATGCTGAACCCTACTGTAAGCTACACACTACAACAATACACTGTTTAATGAATGAAAAGTATAATATATTTGAATTATTTTTGCAAGAAATTAAAAAGTAATACTTTAAGAACAGATTTATAATTACTTTTCTCTTTTTTGGCATTGTTTATACTACAACTGCATTTTCAATAAAACAGAGATTATTTTTCAGTTTTGTATTAAGTCAAGGAGTTAAAGTTGTATCCCAAGCTACTGTAATTATGCTTTCCTACAGAACCAAAGTTTATAGAGTGCAAATGTTGACTTGTTATTGCTTTTTCACTGATTTTTATCCAGAGATGTACATTTTATGTAAATGTTCAAATGTAATGGATTTGCACGGGCATCCATAGCAAACTAATCATGCTGTGCGCTAAACATATCTTTTGATCAACTAAATATTACCAAGTTGGTTGTATATAATTATAGCAGGGGACCCTCTCCTATCAAATTGTTTTCTTCCAAAAATGTAAATAACTATATGTATAGTAGACATAGCTGACATCAGAGAAAAATCTGTTTTTAATGCTGAAATGGCTGGGCTGTCAAATACTATATTGTTACCCCAGCCACTATTAAATGTTATATTGTCACTTGTAACCAAAACATGAATAAGACATAATAATATATCTAAAATAAATGAAATCAATTTGCTAGCATTAGATGGCAATGGTCAGATGTTGATGTTCAATTAGATATTGAGAAGTGTCATTTTGTTAAAAACACATCACAAACAGACTAATCATTATTTTAGAATATTATAATTTGTGCACACATCTCAATGACAGTTACAATTGGCTCTTTTCTCATATTGCAACTCTACAGTGGCACTGCAGAAGGCTTCTTAGGCTTTGTAGGTCATTAGATGTTTACATCAATGGTAAAATGGTAAAATGCTTGAATGTATGGTGTCCTTGGTTAAGTCTTAAGACTTATTAGATATTTCTTCATTTTTAGGCCAATCATCTTTCACTCAGCAGCCACAGGACCAAGTGGTGGTAGCTGGACAACCAGTCAGCCTCCTCTGTGCCATTCCAGGGTACCATGGGCTTTTACTTTGGATAAAGGATGGACTAGCCATAGGAGTAGGACGAGATCTTTCAGGTGAGCTTAATTTGTGTTGACATCATTAATCCAACTGAACTAATCTTACATTCATGAACCTTCCACAAGATGAAAGAGATAATGAAAGATTAGAAATAACCATTGTGAAGAATTTCCATTACTAAATATATGTTTTTCTATTTCATATAAGATCCAGTATCACTCATAAACAACAGAGTGCTTCATTGTAACTTATCTCATACAGGAGAAACTTATAGTCCAAAATGCAAGGTTTCAGTGTAGTCATATTTACTTAAAACAACCTTATAACACAAAATACATATCTAAATGCAACACTCTAATGAATCCTGATTTTTATTATGAAGTAGAATTTCTATTGGAAGGCCTATCCCACCTACAAAAATTACCTTTCTCCTTTGCCATTGTTCCTTTCAGATGTGAACACTCTCATTGCAGCTGTGGTCTCTTGCACAAGCTAACCTTCGTTATAAAGATACTAGAATTAATTCCTATATCCCTATGCACTCATGAGCACAGGCTACAAAGCCTGCTGCCCACCACTGATGCTGCTTGTGCCTGCCAGCACTGCTTTCTAAACAGGGGGAGATGCAGAGGACAACCAGAACCTGAATGCAAGTGCTCTTTGAATGAGCAGTAAGGGGTGAACTTCTGCATTGTTAAACCCTTTATCTTAAGTATTTGCAAAGCAAAATTAAATGTGAACTAAAGTGAAAATTAAATTTTAATATAAGCTTCATCATACCAAAATAAGAAACTTTCTAAATACAATCAATTAAATATTCTTCATCCTTTCTGAAATAATCAAGTTAATCTTCACTATACCTCTCTCAGTATCTGTTTTTGTTCATTCTGTCTTCTTGCAGCATTTGGGTGTCAGTCATTTCAGACATCATTTTGGAACTTAGCAATTTACTAATGGGTGTTGACATAACATCTTTAGTGAAGGAAATAGACTCTAGTGGTACTTTTCTCCCTAACGCCAGGTCGAATTTGCTCTGTGGCGAAGGGACGTAACAATGCAAATTCACTAAGATGGGGATTTTACTTAAGATTACCTCTTGCGCCAGACTTGCCTTTGCCACCTCAGACCAGGCGAAGTGCAATAGATTAGACAGGAGTTTGTCAAAAAATAGATGAAAATATTTCTAAGTCCCAAAAACGCTACCATCTTTTCCTTTTTACAGGGCTTCCCCTCTACATTTCCTAACATATGGAACATAAACTATACAGTGGGCACATGTGTAGGGCAATATAACAACTCTACTTCTTTTTATTAAGGTTTCCCAGGCTTGTGTAATGTAATGTATTTGCTGCAACATACTGTACGTCCACTGAACTTTAACTTCCTGCCGTATGCAAATTTGGAAGCGCTAGCACAACTACGATTTTCTTGACGAAGTAACGCTAGCGCAACTTCACCAGCATTTGGCACCATGGACGCAACTTCACATTTTAGTGAATTAGCGAAGTCCTGAATCTATCATCTTCTAGGCAAAATGAACCCTCCTACCTATAAGATATACTTGATCTAACTGTCAATGAATATCTGACACCAAACTCCTGCATGAAACAGATGCTGAAAGAAGTATAGTGAAGATAAACTTGATTGCTTCAGAAATAGTACAGAATTTTTAATTGATTATATTTTCATTTTTGAGTTAGTTCCCCTTTAAAGAATCTGGAATGATTATTAATTAGAATGATTTCTGTAATATAAGTATTGTAATGCAAGCTAAATCTTTGAGTAAAATCTTATATTTTTTATATTATATGTATTTAAAAACTCTAATTTCTGGTTCAATGGCTTGTCCTTTACTGTTTTTCCTGTTAGGTTATCCACGCTATTCAGTTGGTGGTGACCATTTGTCTGGAGAACATCATTTAATGATTCAACGAGCAGAGCTCCAGGATGATGCCATGTATGAATGTCAGGCAATCCAGGCAGCTATCCGATCCCGTCCAGCAAGGCTTACTGTATTAGGTAAGGATTTTTCTTATCAGACTCACTGAAATGTGGTTGTCTTTTAAAGAAAATATGTGATGGTTATCAAAACTGAAACGATTTCATAATAAATTTCCAGATAAATGTTATATGTGGCAGATTACCAAGTGTACATTGCTGGGGCCTCTGGCATCACTTTCAAGAACTTTATTTGACACGCTTTTTATTTTACCTTAGTGTGGCAGTGAATAAACATGACTATTTTGTCCTATATTCCCCATAATCATTAAACAAAAGCAAATTAAAGCAGACAACTATTGATTAAAAAACCGAGACTCACTGGCTGTACCTTGTTTTTAGCTAGACCAATTTCAAGTCTTGTTATTTAAATTAAAGTGAACTGTTGTGCAAGTCAAATGCCTTTTGTCTAAACACATCAAAACAAAACTACAAGGCCTCTTACTTCCTCCAGTCTTCTAAGTCAGAGATGTACAACTTCAGTGGTACCAAAGGTCAGAATTTTTCTGTCCTACATGGTGGAAGGCAAATAATGGAAGCCAGTGTAGACCACACCCTGTTTTTAAACCACACCCCATGTTATCACAAGAACTTCCAAATGAATGTTGGTAGCACACCAAAAAAAAAAATGTTTGGTGCTCACTGAAGGGATATCACTCATTACTCATATAAAAGTTTATGTCATATTAAGACATAGCCTTAAATCCATATGCCTCCTTCTCCTTGTTCATAACACAACACTCCCCTCAGCACATGATTAACAAGCCCCCAGAACAAACCCTACAAGGTTTACATCCCACATAGGGCAGGCAGATTAGGGTGGGCAGAGTATGGAACATCCAGAGAGCATAGGGCAGGCAGAGTGCAGCACACTCAAGGAGCATAGGGAAGGCAAAGTATGGCTCACACAGGGTGCATATGGAATGCAGTATAGAGCAGGAGACAGGCAAACCTATAAGGACCACTAAGGCTGTTCATACTGTGCTGCATACAGTGTCACAATCAGGGCCAGATTTAACTAAGTGGCGCCCCTAGGCCACTTGGTCCCTGCACCAGCTGCTTCAGTCAAGCCTCCCCCACTGCCCTGTGGCCACAGGGTCCTATAGTCGGCTGTGGCGCTCTCTAACACATTAACTCCCCATTTATTTAAATATGTGGCTGGGCGGCGCGCCACCCTAAAAATGTTGCCACCCTTGGCCCGGGCCTATTTGGCCTTGCCACAAATCCGGCCTGGGCCACAATGCTGGTGCCCCTCCAGCAGTTTGTATGAGATGTGACCAGGTGAACAATGTGAGCACTTTCAGTCGGTGTCTGAAGTATATCAATGTTGTGAACTGGCATTTCAGTGTTTGTGAAATTTTGCCTAATGTGCTTTACTCACTTTAAGGACTTGAAAATAGCACCTAACAGGCTATCTGGTTCCTTTCTGCAATGATATACTCTACTATCATTCCATGAGAGTGATTGAAGTGGTAAACTATTAGATCAGTCAATAATTCTACTGTTAATCCATTCTCTCCAAGTCTCCAGCAATTGCCTTGGACTTAGAAACATATATTTCAACTCTGACATTGACCTTGAGCATAATATAGTTTATCTTTGTCCCTTTTTAGTGTATTTTGAGCCTTTTTACAAACATATGTATGTTAATATAACTTAATGATATTGTTGTGATATTTTGAAGTACAGTATATTTGGTAATTGTGATGTTTTGTTCATTTATTGAAGTGTACAAAACTATACTGATTTTAGGTTTCTAGTAAGAATGGGGACCAAAAATAGTTGATAACAAGAGTCCAAAATAAAGTAGCATGATGAGAGAAGACAAAACAATTACATGCATCTTAGTGATTATTTAAAGTGATACTGACACTAAAAATTTTATTTTCAAACATGTGAATGTACATTAAAAGTTACATATAAAGTTACATTTTGCTCATAGTTCTGCTTTTGTAAGTAATTATTACTTGTTCTTAAACCTGAATATTTTTCCAACCTGAATGTCCCATCTCAGCCTGTCAGTTAACCGATTACTGCTGCACAATTATGGCAGCACCCTCATACAGATGCAGTCACTTGGATTTGTAAGTTAAATGCGTCGTGACTTAACTCATCTATCTCATTTATCCCACTTAGCACAGAATATTGTGTCACAGCATCCCATCCAATTAAAGCGTTCACCATTGAAAACAAAGGTGCTTTGGTATGCTAATGAAAAGGTTAAATGCATTAAAAAAGATAACTTTTGATAACACAGTTTCTTCAATTAGCCCTGAGTCACGACGCATTTAACTTACAAATCCAAGTGACTGCATCTGTAGATGAACATGGGTGTAAAGAAAAAATATAAATAGCATTCAAAGATAATGTGATTATGGATTTTAAAAAAGGTTATTTTCTGGTGTCAGTATCTCTTTAAGACATTTAACATTTGCACACATTGCTCCAAGAGTATTGAATACAAACACAAAATAAAATAGGATTTTAAAATCTTTCTCCTTTATGATGACAGACATTTAACAGTGACTAAAGAAACACAGTATGGTAGAATTTTAATTTCAGATTAGAACATAAAAGAGATGTTTATGATGCTCCAAAATATTATGCTAATTGCTCAACCAAAGGTATGTACTGCATGCATCCATCATTAGCTAAATTGGTACATTAAAGCAAATGCGACCTTTAATCCCCCCATCTCCCAAAAACAGATGAGCTGATCAGAGTTGAGAAAATTGATTGAGATGAAATCATTGGGTGATTTTTGAGGCAGTTCAGCTCATTAGCTGTTTGAATAAGCAGTGGTGTTAATTAAACAGAGCTTGAAGTAATTCAAACATGATGGATAACTGAGCAAAATGCTAGGTAAACATTTTTGGTTGCAGCACTTGGGGCTTGAGCATGTCTGCACACATCAAAGCTGCCTGAGTAAGAGGGTGGTAAACATGAGAGATGAACCAGGCAGAGAAAAAAGTGTTTTTTTTCCAAGGCCTTTAACTCCACTGTGTTTTCAGCAAGAGATGTTAAGCTAGCCTGTGGCATTGGTAAAATGCTCTGCCACACTCTTGGGACAAATTGATATGTATCTGTCTACATCACAGGAGGCATGGCTCGCACTGCCACCCTCTAATTAGTCCAGAGGTTTCAAACTGTAATGGAAACAGGTTGCTTAAAGCAACCGACAGTGAAAATAGCTAAGCTTGTTCCCTTGAGGTAAAATAATGAAGTGTAGAAGAAGATATGACAGAACAGCACGTAGTTAAAGATTTGATTTGGATTTTATTGCATTGATTTAAACAAGACTTTAGAAAATGTTCACTGACTGCAGCTAATATCTAAATTCGCTTAAGCTCTCAGTCTAACAAAGTCAAATGTATAAATGACTGTGTGCATGACTGCGTACTTTAATTTTCTTTTAACCTGCAAAACAACTTTTGTATGTTCTGTGATTTAATAGTGCAGTATGTCAGCACATTTTAATCTATAAATATGTATATACAGTGCTTTTATACAGGTCATAGAACATTCTACAGCAGGGGGTACACAATGGATAATTGGACAGGGGGATTTGGAGGAAGTCACATGAAAAAAATATCATTGATATGTGAAAAGTGTTTCATAGAGTTTCAAACTGTAATGGAGATTTCAGCCTTTTTTTACAGTCACTCTTTTTTCTTAATTGCTGTTAAACTATCTTACTGTGTTTGTAAAGCTGCATTTTTCTTGGTTGAATTTGGATGGACATTGCAGGTAATTCTAGTTATCTGAGTTTAAATGGGGAGAGCATCAAAATACTAAGAGGATTGGATCTAATAATTTGTAGATCCTTTGCAGCTATGGTTTTTTCAAGGATGTTGGTTATCACATGTTCCACCTAGTGGCAGAATGGAACATCTATTGCCCTATGAGATATTTAAATTATAAACTATGGGGGTGGTTACAAATACACAAATGGATGTAACAAACTGCCAATAATGTAAAGAAAAGTAAATGTGAAAAAACTTATAGCAACCTTTGGACAATTTCAAGTGCTTGTTTATTTGTATACTATTAACAATGCCCAATTGTAAACAGATTTGTTACGTGTGCTTTTATTTATTGTTTAATTACTCCTTAAAGACACAAGAGAGGGAATGTAATAAAAGTCAGTAATGGAAAAATATTTGCAATGCGAAAAATTAATGCCTTTGTGCGAACAAATTTAATTGTAACTTTTGCAAACCCAGAAACTGTTTAGAAACCACTTCCAACAGTGGAAGAAGGTTTGCAAATTTTATAGTTTGCGCCTGTGCACAGTAAATGTAATAAAATGTGTTTGCTCCAAAAGAATGACACCTTCAAGCACAGTCAATGCAAAATTAAAATATTCCGTAGACAGAGGAGATCGCCAATCCCATTATTTGATGTGGAAGGCAAGGCATGTAACCAAATATTTTTTCCAGCAAAACAGACTGCTTGATTTGAAAAAGGTTTTAGCCACTGGCAGAATCACTAATTTCACCGCAAATTTGTATCAGGCATAAAATTTCAGTCCTCCCTAGTTACCACCATTTCATACATGTTATCATACAAGCATCAGGTACATTTAAAAAATGATTAGTTGCTTTTATAGAATATCTAGGTTATTTGGATTTATTTTTTTCTCTGTCCAGTCAGTGAGGATGCTGGGAATGTACTGTATTTCAGAACAGCAAATCAATCTGTTACAGTGAGGCAACTGCATTGGTTTAACAAGGGCAAAGCAGGGAATCTGTGCAGTGGTGCTCTATGAAGTGGCAAGAATTTCATATGGTTTTGATTCAGGCTGAAGAATAATAACATGTACAGTTGTGTAAAAAAAAAAAACACCTGGGACTGACTCCTTTCAAGAGCAAAGACTACACACACAATGATCAATCAATTCAACCCACATGAATGAGGCCTTCGTAGAGTATCAGATCTCCTCTGGAACGAGAGATCCGCTGGGATGGCAGAGTTTATTAGGATCAGCACTGCTAGGACGAACACTGATTGAATTCCTAATGGCCAGGCTTTGAAAAAGAGAGAGTATAGACTGAAACCACATTGCTCAATCAGCCATGCGAGGGTTACAACTGGGGATATCATAGCATCAGAGAAGAAAGTGGTGCTCAAAGCAAAAAGTATCGGACAGAAGAATTAACACCCTACCAGTTCCAAATCCACAATAAAAACACATCTTATTTTCTATCTGGGAGGTCTTGTCTAATCCAGGCAAGGCCAGATGAATGCTTTTAACCTCTTTATCGAGAGAAAGGCACAGCCATGCATAGTTCATGAAAACATGCACAACACTCATTCTTTCTTCTATAGCTTTTTGTTGGTTTTTCCAACAACAAATACAAAAGTCTCTGTGAAAGTTTGAATGCATAAATTAAATGTGCTGGCAGTATTGTGCCTTGTATTCATTTAAACCTTTTAGTGCTACTGAACTAGATAACTACACAGTTATCTATGTAGGCATGAAATGTGAAAGGCTTAAGGCTTAATGCTAGGTTTAATGCTTTCACTGAAATATTCTGTATGTTAATGCTAAACATAAATAACCAGCTCTTTTTTTAATTAAAAAAAACCTTATTGAGGGCCAATTAGTTTTTAATATTCCCTGCAAATAAAAGTGTTTACTATACAGGAATGCCTATGCTGCTATTAATATTTTTCTGTACAAGCTATGGAAAACCTAGGGAGCTGTCCATGTTATACAGTTCCACCTGCCCAGCTTACCATATTTTCAGTGCTACTAAGCCTCCACCCTCTTGGCTTATAATCAACATTGTGGGCATCCTGCCAAACATATAATACAATTTTTAAAGGAAAAATAAGCCGCAAAAAGTGCTGTGCCATTTCCTCTTGTTCTATGTGTCCATGTGGAACAGCACTATGCTACTAAATATAAAGTACATTTCTGATGACACCATGAATGTGACCATATAATAATTTGCACAAGTACACCAGGGACAGTAAAATGAGTATCAAATACACCCCAATGCTCCACATTTGATGACTTTGGAGGGATGTACTGTACATAACTTGAATAACATCTTCAAGACCAAATAAAGAATAAATCCTGTGTTGCCACTGCTGCAAGAGATATAGTGGTGGCACTGTCTAACTATTCCATTTGCATCATACTCTCTGCTCCAGGCTAGTGAAAATTGTTGCATGTGTAGTACAGGGTTTATATGAATTATAGGCACTTTCATGTATGAGCTGCACAATTATACCTCACTTTGACCGTTCATTTTGCATCTATGGGAATATTTACATTGATGCATAGCATCCCTTTGGGTATTTTTCCAAGCAGTGCACATGCATTTTCACTTATTTTGTATTAACACAGGCTATTACATTCCATTGAATGTGTTTATAACAAAAATTACAATTTCCCCTTCTTCTCACAGGAACAACAAAGCTGACCTAAAGTAACACGATTGCTTTCCTAACAAAGCTTTTAACTCAATTGCTGTAATACAGAATGCATCACTTTTTGCTTGCTTGGATTTTTATGCAATGCATTAACTAATACAGTATTTCAACTCCCAGTACTATACTTTCTATATGTTTTCTATAATGAAATTTCCATTAAACACTTACTGTATCTGTGCTGTTTATACCCTTCACCTGAGTGCTGTGGGTCTTTTCAGGATGATATTAAAAGGAACCAGTACTTTCAAATGTACTTTGTACTAATAGCAGCAAACTTTTTCATGGGTACCAATGTACTACCACCAGTACCTTCCATGTACAGTCAAAAACTCTAAAATCTATCCACTGTATCATCTTTTAGACTGGTTTCACAAATATCAATCAACTAGATACCTATTAGTCCCCACACATAACATACCATCTACTTTTGACCTAGGAACTCTTACTTTAAATAAAGTACAAATCCCACACAATCAAAACTAACTTTTCAGCACCCAACAACCTATGTTCTTTATAAGAAACATCTATGCTCTTTTCCTTTTCAGAAGACAAGCAAAATTGCTTTACTTACATAGCCATTAAGTTACAATTTTCACCGGGGTAAGTCCTCTGAACTGAGCTGCCAACTTTAATTTAGCCGGCAATCTTGTGTTTTGTCAAGCACTGTACTGTGGAAATTCATCCAAACCATGTCTCTCAGATTAAGATGGTAGCTCAGACTGAAGAGAAAAACTAATGTCCTTTGGGCCTACACTTCACATCACTGGATGACAGATTATACACATGATCTACAGAAGTGATAAGGAACCTTTTGAACATTGTGTGCTAAAAATTAATCTTACCTTGCGGCAGTGTCTTTAAGTGTTTTGTTAACCCTGCTTTTTTCATTTAAAATCTCACTCCACGGATAACAGAACAGAACAACAGAATTTCTTTCACTTTCCAAAGAACAGCAAATCTTACAGACCCTGCCCTCATAAGGTTTCTCTAATACAATTTTTTTTCTGACTACAGTAAGGAAGGGAAACTGTACGTTTGTTTTTTAATCTCTTTCTGCCTATAGGGTGGATGTGCAGAGTGAACCTCAAAGGGTACCTTTCACCATCTTTTTCAAATTATCTTCTATTTGGGCAACATACAATTTATTTGAAACAATGTTAAGCAAATGATCTTTCGTCCATTCTTTCATAACCCACAACCTTGCATCCATTCCTATAATCTTGTGTATCAAGACAGAAGTCTATCTGAGATTATAGGCAACCAGGAGACAGAGGGAATGTGAGAGCTGTGGTCAGTAATTACTTTAGACTAGATGCAGTGAAGGCAATACATGACAACCAAGATCTTTAAAGATTTTAAGCGGTACAGATAAAAAAAAACAATATAAGTTTCATTTTTAATTTGAAAATGACATTTATTATGCAGCATGTTTTGTTTGGAAAACAAGTCCCTTTAATTGCTATTCATCAATATCTTTTAGGATACATACACGTACTGTAGGTGTAAATTATTAACCCCTGTAACTGCTTTGCCAGGCAAATTATAATAAACAGACAAGGCATTTGTCACAGCATTACATATTCTCCCCTTGGTGTCGAAACACTTTTGCCATCTTAGAAGTGTCATGGACTTCTCAATAGATTAACAGAACAGCTGACTACAATTGCAATGCAGATGGTACACTCAGAAAAGGGTGGAGCTGATCATATGATATATTGCATTGCATTTCAGTAATATTTTTATTAACTAATTGCCAAATTTTTCAAATGTGAAAGGTTTCCTTCACAGTGAAAATTAGTTTTATGTCTGAAACGTTTTTCTGTTGGCCTCCATAAGGAATTCAACATTTTTATTTAAACTTCAAACTATGTAACAATTTCTTTCCAGTATAGCATGGATGATAGGTCTACCCTGACAAATGTAATGATTAAAACTGGCAAATTATATGATTCATTTCTGAAAAAGATGTCTTCCATAATTTGAATTTTGAATATTTGATCAGTGACCATTCAATCAGAAGAAATTGCAAGCAGTTCATATAACTTTACCATTTACTACTAAAATTATTAGACAAGATAAGGTGCAAACGCAATAGAAAAGCAGAAATTCTTATATATATCTTGCAGATCTTGAATTAAAAAGTTTGCTACATTTACATTGAGACATTCTCTGGGATTCTGGCCAAATACAGGGTTGAAATTGATAAGCAGAATACAAATTCAATGCATTTTAGTTATTTTTCACAGTATTATTTGATCATGTTTTTTAGATTATTTTTTAATACACAAGCAGAGTTCAGGAAAAACCCTCTAATTTACAAGTTTGATTTTCGATAAATATGGTTCCATTTAAAAAAGTAGCTTTAATTTAAAAAAGGCTGGACAAGGAATCCCTGTAGGAGATTACATGAGTATGACCTTAAATATGTACAAATGGGTACTTATTTTTTAAATAAAATTTTTAATAGTGTTAAAGGAAAACTATACCCCCAGACAATTTAGGTCTCTATAAAAGATATTGCATAAAACAACTCGTATATAAAACCCTGCTTCATGTAAATAAACCATTTTCATAATAATATACTTTTTTAGTAGCATGTCCCATTTGGTCATCCTAAGTAGAAAATAGCCATTTTAAAAAAATAAAGGCAGCCTTCTTGGATCGTATGATTCAACTGTGCACACAAACATACCAAACAAACTATAAAGTTAGGTTACATGAGCCAATTTTTTTCAATCTTTTGCTTCCACACTTTTTCCTGTTACAGTTGAAATATTTCTGGTCAGGTGATCTCTGAGCCAGCACACAGACCATCATGAGGTTCAAGGCAAGAGATGTAAAAGGGCAATATTTACTTAAACATATATTTCAGTTTGGTAAGATTCTTTAATATGCCACTTAATATGATATAAACTACATGTTGCTCATTTTGGGGGTATAGTTTTCCTTTAACATTTAACATGAAAATGTGTTTAGGAAATGGATTTGTATTATGGTGTTTGAGATATACTACAAATGACTGAACCTTGTGCTACTTCAACCTAACATCTTGTTATTGTTATGAAAAAAAAAACAACACAAATTAAACTTTAAAATAGCAAAGCTTTTATTAATAAATAACTTACAGAAACTGCACTTCCTTTTCCGTTCAGAAAAGGCGAAAGGGCGACCATCCAGCCTTCAGCACTCGATTTCTTCTCCCTGGCTTCTCTCTTCCTCGCTCCTCCAGCTAAGCTCGGCTGCTCTCAGACGTGGCCACGATCCACTTCTGGTGCGGGAGAAAGCTTTTCCGATGGGCAGGGGTTGCTTTCGTCCTGGGACCGCGGGATGACACCTCCGGGGGGCTTCTTTACTTTAGAAAGAGTCTCCACATTAATCCGATTCTGCCTGCTGCTCTCCTTGGCCTCAGCCCACCACCTCCTATTACAGGCGAAAGAGGACTGAGCATAGTACTGGGCTATGACTAATTCTTCTCCACTGAGGCCATCACGCAGTGGATGCACGACAAAAGACCGACACCTGTGGACCGACTACCTGCGCCGGCAGATGGAAGACTTGAGTGCAGTGTGGAGAAGAGAGACAGCCCGGTACTGTAAGCCATCCCTAAACAATGTGCGAGTGTCCCGGGGAGAGGGACCTAAACTATTTGGTCCTGTTCTGCTGCTCTGCGCTGGTGCTATAGTCGGGCAGAGTCGCTGCTGCTGCTCTACTGGAAACACAGTCACAGCCCAGTACTGTACGCAGTCCTCTTTCACCTGTCACCTGTCATGATCCGCTTCTCCCACACCAGAGAGAGCACAGCTGAGCTTAGCTGGAGGAGCGAGGAAGAGAGAAGCCAGGGAGGAGAAATCGAGTGCTGAAGGCTGGATGGTCGCCCTTTCACCTTTCTGAACGGAAAAGGAAGTGCAGTTTCTGTAAGTTATTTATTAATAAAAGCTTTGCTATTTTAAAGTTTAATTTGTGTTGTTTTTTTCATAGTAGAGTAACACATTTTTTTTTTTTTAAATTTGATGTTACTGTTCCTTTAAATCTCTCTATGACATCATGAGTAAGTTGGTTACTGCTGTAAAAAATATTAGGCTGATTCACAGATATATATAGATATGTAGCACACCCATAGGTGGGCCTGAGATAAGTGATTAATAGTGATGGGCGAATCTCACCTGTTTCGCTTCGCCGAAAAATTTGCGAATTTCCAGCGAAATTCGCGAATTGGCGAAAAAATTCGAGAAACGAGTCGCGTGTCGTGTAGTTTCCGTCGCGTCATTTTTGCCGTGCGTCGATCGTTTTTTTTTGACAAATTTTTGCTGGCGTTTCTCAAATTTATTCGCCAGCGGCGAATCGCGGGAATTCGCCGCGAATTCGCCCCTGGCGAATAAATTCGCCCATCACTAGTGATTAAGAACATAGACAGTACAGGTGGTTGCTTTAATCAAATCATATAACAAAGATTGTTTTTGTTATGTTATGTAGGGATTACTGGAGGCCAATCCAAACCAGACCAAAGTATTAAAAAAGAAGAATACATTATTGAAGAATCATATCATCATATCATATCATCATATTACGTGTTTTGTGTCTGAGTGACTCTTAATCATAGACTCCATCCTTCAAACAAATAACTAATTTGAGGCAGTGGATCTATCATACAGCAGTATTCATATACAGTCACAGCAATCAGTGGAAACCCTTCAAACTTTCTAATATTGCAAGTAGATCCCTTGGATTGCAAGTAGATCCCTTGGAGTTATATAATAAAAGGCATTAAGGTTGCCATAGAAACCCATAGAAACCAATCAGCAGGTAGAATTTACTGTTTAAAAGCAAACCCCTTATTGGTTGCTATGGGTTGCTGCTACTGGGCAAACTTAGAGCCTTTTATTACTCATGGAGGCCTGGAGTCAGCAAGACAGTCAGTGGGTCCAAATTAAGGAGAAGTTTCAACATGTGTTTCAAATGTTATTTTCTGAAAGTTTAAAAATGAATTGTGTAGCCCATTACCTTCCCAATACTGTCCCATATTTAGCAAGTTTTAAATTTTGCAATGTGTGAGGTGTGTGACAAGAAATTACATTCAGTGAATAGCAATGAATAGAACTGTGGTTCATTTATAAATTACACTAGATTTTACTGAGACACTGGGATATTGAGTATTTTAATTTCTGTATTTAGTGGTATCTGCAACAAATGTTACATTTATAGCAGCAAAACCTTACAGTTCATATTTTTACATTTTGATTCTCATGAGAGTTCTATTTTTCCCTCTACTTTAATGCAATCTCTGCATGTGTGTTTGTGCCTGCATACCCAATAAATTCTGTATTAAAGACACAAGGCAGCAAAATGAGATTCTGTGTCAAATTGCGATATAAATGCAAAACACCAACTTTAAAAAGCCTGTAGCATTTTTCATACATTAGGCGAGAAATGTTTCGAGTCCCATTAAGCTAAGCTGCCTCTTGGCTGTTCCTTACCTCGATTTGTCCCAGCCTTTGGCAAAAGACTCCCCACTTTGACAGATAGTGTGCTGGGCACAGTTAATCTGCCAGATAGCAGCTGAGAAAATGATCGGCCTCCAAAGACCTTTGGAAAACATATTTTTTACATGGCAATACTAGCTTAGAAGGGTTATATTCAGATTTTTTTTCAAAGCATCTGCCAAGCTGTACTGAAGAAAATAAAATGATGACATTGTCTCTCTGTTTAACAGGAAACCTCATCACTGTGTAAATAAGTTATACTATCTTGTACACCCTCAATCTGAAACTGTTTAAATGCTGCTGCAATGCTTCTATAAAGCTGCTTATTTCTTAGTAAATCAATGTAGCTTTAGTTATAAGCAAATGCTACTCTAACCTGAGTCAAGTGTTATTAATTACATTCTTGCATGTGATGGATAGGGTCCATTGTTTAGGTGGATAATTACTGTAGGTGGGATTCTTTTGTGCCATGAATTATTGTAATGTTCCGTGCCTGGGCTATTAGACCAACTATGGCAGGGCTTACATATTCTTTCAGATAACTATACAACATAAATTAAGAAATAAGACTTGAATATCAGTTGCAACAATGCAATTAATTGCAAATCAGAAAGTTTAAAGGGCACATATAAATGTGTATTTATATTATTTAGAACACAGTAGCTTAAGTTATATTACTCTTCTTTTGTTTTGATGATAATTATAAAACACTTCTTTTGCAGCAAAAAAACAACCCACTTAAAATGAAACTTTTCAGTTGAGAGATTTATAAATACTATATGCCCCCAAATCAGCAAATATCTTTATGCATCAAGTATGGGACATGTTTTCTGAAATCCGTGATACCAAATGCTTCAAAACAATAGAAATGGCATGATGTGGGCAGGGCCAAATACTTGCCTCGTTTCCCCAACAACTGGCCTACAAATAAACACCACTTACCCCTTTTTTTCTTGGCCATAGTTTTAGTATAATAAATAAGCATTAACAAAACATAACCATAACTATAAATAGCAAGTACATAGTAACAGTGTTATCACAATAATAATAAGAGATATAACATTAACATAACAGTAATCATCAGCATCTGCAAGGTCCCTGGCAATGGACCAACACTCGGGGGCAGATTTACTAATGGTCGAATTTCGAAGTGAAAAAACTTAGAAATTCGACCATCAAATTTTTTTTAATGGCTTTTTAGATCGAAAATGGACCTATTTCGATTGAATAGGTCCATTTTCGACCGAATTAAATGAACAAATCGAATGATTTTGCGCAAAATCCTTCAAATTCAGGACAGGTTCTAGGAGGTCCCCCATAGGCTACAATGGCAATTCAAGTGTCAAATTTGAAGGATTTTAAAGGGACAGTAATGTTTCAATTCAAATTTAATTTTGGCCTTTTCGAAAGTTTAAGTAGATCAAAATTACTTCGAAATTCTAATTTTTTAAATTCAAATTTTATTCAAAAATTCACTTCGATCCTTAGTAAATGTGCCCCCAAGTGCATGACAATTGTACCAGGCCCCCAGCTGCTTGTGCCCTCCAGCATGATACTGTAGGTATGTTGCATTGCATGATTCAACCAATAAAACCTCCCAGAGACAAATGCCCTTACAAAGGAGAACCAACCAACCATGTCCCACTGACAGTTCTATTCCTATTCAATAAACCAAAATGGAAAAGGGCTGCAATTTCCAGATATAAATCTCCATGTTTTTACATATAATGCAGCACTTTCTCAGAACTTGCTAATTCAAATTAGCTTCTCTTTTTTTATGCATGTATATACATATTGCACACAATTTCAGAATACAGATGGAGCCACTTTTGCTATGCCAATGAGCATGTGTCAGTCAAGGTGGTGACATCCCGTTCACTTGGTGCAAGTCCATTGAATCTATGGATACAACTAGGGGAACCCAAGAGATACCACGAGGTACAAATTGATTTTAGGTCTAGGGTTCAGCTATTTGTTGCATGCAAGTAATTAATGCAGGGTTACTAAAGAAATCAGTATAAGTGCAAGTCCCTTATGAACATTGTCCTTCCGTGCAAAATAACCATCTTCCTTAATATCTCAATCATTCTAGTTAAAAGAACCCATTAATATTCCACCTTCAGATAATAGCTGGTTCATAAATCTATGTCTAAGTATCTTTTTAAATTACAAAGTAATTACATTTAAACAATTTTGGAAAACCTAATGTTCATATTCCAAATGTCATATTTGGAAAGCGGTAGAGACCCTAAACTGTGCTTGAATAGCAAACAAAAATAGACAAGGACAGATTTCTGTGGCAGATGCCCCTAGGCTGCATGGTTCAATCACCGAGCTGTGTGATCCTAGCACCTGCCTGCACTAACCCCCGCCCACCCGCGAGCATGCATTGCAATCTAGGTATGCACAGTTCCCCATGAAGTGGCTGGGTGGCATGCTACCCCTATTTTTTTTGCTGCCCTAGGGCCATGCCTTTGTGGCCTCACCATAAATCTGGGCCTGTAAATAGATCCATTTCTGCTACAAGTACAATATCAGATTATATTCTTCCTCTTTATAGGTCTCTGGTAAGGCTTTAACTTGAATATACAGTGCAGTTTTGGGTTCCCATCCTGGAAGAAGGATATTAATGAGCCAGAGAAAGTACAGAGATGTGCACTTAAATTAGTAAAAGGAATGAGGTGGATTTAAACGAGGGTAGACAAGTCAAGGTTGGGTCATTTTCTCTGGAGCAAGACACTTGTGAGGCAATATGACAAGAACATTTGAGGACATTATAGACAGATAGTGGGGAATCATAAAAAAATCAACGAGCCAGAAGCCAAATTATCATTGTGGTTCAGTGTTCCGTTATACTGTACAACACATTCAGAACTACACAAGACAAGCTAGGAGATCACAGGGGCATCTTTGTTAGATCACTCTATATCTATATCTATTGTAGGAATGCAGATTATGGCTCTACATGTTCAGGTAGGGTCCAGAATTAGAATGAGTGTTGACCATCTCATGTTATAAAAAATGCATCTGCAGATAAATCCCTCATAGTAAATAGATAATATATTACAGATCTAAATCATAGGTAGAATGAACATATGTCATCTACTCCAGTCCAACTTGATACCTACTCATAGAGTTGTGACTTTTGCAGCAATACCCTTAATTGTAACAGTACTATTTTCTATAGAAGCAAATCATTCAGAAAGAAATGCTTCAGGGTTTAAAACAAGGAGTCATGGCAAATTAGAGATCTGAAAAATGTATTAAGCGTTCTTTACACCATGAAATGAGATAGGAAAATACCTAAATGGAAGGCATCCCTTGGGTAGCCTGGGGTCGGTGGACTATGGGAGTGAGAGAGACGAGACTATGCTTTTTCCTACATAAATGGCACTTCTTAGGGATGGACCCATATGCTTAATCAGCCATACATATTAGTCCGTGTCCCTTTACCAGATGCCAAAGAAAATAAATCTTCTTAACTAACCTTAACACTTATTTTCAGGTAAAAGTGCATGTATATAATATTTATTAGAAGTGGTAATAGCTGCTCATACAGCTGTTCCAATCAGCCTTTTGTGATATTATAAAAGGTAATACACTTCAAATATATGCACAGTTATGGAACTTTAAAGATCATTTGCTTTAACAAAAACACAAGTGGAATACAAAATGTAAAAAACTAAATTAATATTCCTGAGCCATTTTTTCCTCCCGCCGTGAGACTTTTTATTGAAATTATTACTGCTGAATGTGCTAGCTGTAATAGTCTGCTATACAAGCTCCTTGTATGAAACTATGATTATTTATTGTATATCATACACTCTCTTTCCTGTAGAAGGAACCACCTTATTAAGATAAAATCATCTATATTACAATGCCTTTATTATTGAGACCCTTGATCAATACTCTCATTTACTGAATAACAATTTCTACTCTGAAACTGTCTCAGCCGTAATATCTTTTATTTCAAAAGACTGAAACTCAAAATATATTTTTTTTTTAAATCAGTGTATTTTTAGTATTTTGTCATTGTAAGCCTTTTTGAGGTATTTATGTACCAGTTTTGCACATAGTCTTAGTTGTGCAGGTTACACTGGTACTCTATCTTAATTTGACATAATTGCTACTGATATATTATTGGATTATATTAAAATCAGGGTATGGACTGGGCAGAACAGAATAGAAGCAAATATTGAGAGGGAAGGAAATGTGCTCAGCTTATCCTTTCCTTCTTTTGGTGACAGTTGTTATCAAGTTATGCCTGCTGTAACTTGTGTGTGTATCTTCGAGCTACGAATGCATTGAATCTGGAAATCTATTCAGCTGAAATGCCATTTTCTGTATTTATACTGAAATAAATTCTTCAGTCAGCAAATCCATGATTCTATTGGTGGATATTGGATTTTGTTTACAAAGACTCTTTTCCCGCAAATCACTCAGCAGATATGGAAAATGCCAAAGTGGTTTATTGGAAATGTTGAGCAACAAGGCTAATGAGAGTGGCAGCATCTTAAATTACAAAAATTAAAATATGTGAAAAGAACATAATGTAATTGATTTATCGGCCTAATATGCAGCAGGTCAATATATTATTAGATATGCTTTCTCAGTCAGCTATGATTAAATTGTGGTATGCTTATTTATTTAAATTGTAATTAGTGCTCTCAGGCTTTCTTTAGCAATGTTGTTATTTTTTTTAAGTTGCTAACCCTAGATTAGATAATTATTTAGTTTGCATCTTCCCCTTCCTAGTCAAAATGCTATGCAAGTTATGCAAGGTTGAAATTAGATGAATTAAAAGTCACTAGGTTTGTCCAAGAGCTGCAACCTATAGCAACCAATAAGATATTTGCTTTTAAACAAGAGACCAGTTAATGTCACCTGCTGTTTGGTTTATTTGGGATACTACACCTGGGCAAATATATTGTCTTTTAACACATACTGTAACAACATTGGAATTTTGTTGAAAGATGCATGCAGTAACCTCTAATGGAGTCATATAAAAAAGGTGCAAAGTTTGCTACAGGTCAAGTCAACAGCAGGTAGAATTTACTGGTCACCTGTGTAAAAGTCAACTGATTATAATACTGGTTGCAAAGGATTGCTGCACCTGGGCAAATGTGCTTTTGCATCTTAGATAAAAATAAAAAAAGGTGAGAGTAGATAAAAATTTAAAAATATTAGAATACTGTTTATTAAAATGTTTAATGGCAAGAAAGAAATAGACAACCCATGATTGCTTGACTTGAGGTCAAGTGATCTAATTTTATCTTTAGCCAGTGGCTTAATCAATTTATATCCATTGAGCAACATTCGCTAATTCAAAGCACTTGAGCCAGATGAACTAAATAATCAGGTCACAAGTTGTGAAAATAAAATAATAAGAAAGACTAAGTGCCATTAATTTGTATGTATTTTATTAACATGCCATTTGACATGGTAGAAGAGGCTGACATTTTCAAGGCATTTACAGCAGAAAACTATGCATTAGGTTGCAAATTTGGCCTGAAGATGTCCATTTTAGAATATAGGTTCCATGTGTGAGCAACGCAGGCAAGATGCAGAAAGAATCAACCTTTCTCACAGGTATTTTAAATGTACATGAATTCCAATTGTATTGGTTAAGAAGACAATAAAGTAAACATGAGTTGAGACACTCTAATTTTCTTTAATAAACTTTTAAAATCAATAACTGCTTTTCTGTTTGATGTATACAATCCTTTTTTGGTTGAATTTGCCTAAATTTAGCTGCTCTCTACACTGTTGCATTTGTGACCATTTCTCTCAGGTGAGTCCTTGTAAGATGGCAGTAGGGATCAGAAGAGGATGCCACTTATTGCAGCATAGCAAGAACTTTTCCTAACACAGCTGACACACCTACTTCCTCACCACAAGACAATAACTCACAAGATAGCACCAGTGATACCCGCTTCCAGCTCCCCAGAGAGATTTGGTGTGTACTACTCTTCATAACACATGGTTTGTGTTTTGCCTAGTTATAACACACTAGGCAAAAACAACAAAATCGAAACCCAGCTTTTTCACTGGAACCACCTTTTCTTATCATGTCTAGTAATGCAGAAGCCCTGAGCCTAATTAACTTCTTCTGACAATACAGAGATTACACTTCCTCACAGTAGGGACAGTTAACTACTTACTGTACATCCCCTACATAAATAAAGATAAAATGCTTCTGGTTTGTTTGATTGTTTGTGAATTTGTTTTTAATGCATTCAGACACAGCATGACCAAATGCAACAAAAATTTGATCCAGGAATATTAACAAACATTAACCTTTTTTTGGACCTTCTTTTTGTTTAATGACTGTTACTATGGCTGTTCCTATTGGAGTAGCACCATAATTTA
Organism: Xenopus borealis; assembly: GCA_024363595.1. Lineage (NCBI taxonomy): Eukaryota > Metazoa > Chordata > Amphibia > Anura > Pipidae > Xenopus > Xenopus borealis. The sequence goes on along the minus strand of CM044443.1, from coordinate 72,340,195 downwards.
ATTAGTATACAAAGTGGTGGAATGCTTCCTCTTGTGCAACAGGGCCACCTTCATAGACCAGAGCAGTGATCCCCAACCAGTAGCTTGTGAGCAACATGTTGCACCCAGTAGCCTCAAAGCAGGTGTTTATTTTTGAATTCCAGGCTTGGAGGCAAGTTCTGGTTGTATTAAAACCAGGTGCACTGCCAAACAGAGCCTAATTGTAGGTTGACAATCCACATAGGGGCTATGAAATGGTCAATCACAGCACTTATTTGGCACCCCAAGAACATTTTTCATCCGAGTGTTGCTCCCCAACTGCTTTTACTTTTGAATGTTGCTCACAGGTTCAAAAGGTTGGGGATCCCTGGACTAGAACATATTAAGACCTGAAAGAGATGTAATAGAATGAGCTTAGAGTAGTGATGGGTGAATTTATTCGCCAGGGGCGAATTTGTGGCGAATTCCCGCGATTCGCGAATCACCAACGAAATTCCGCTTGGCGAAAATTCGGCAGAAAAACGAGTCGCGCGTCATTTTTGACGCAACATGCCGAAAACGACGCAAAGAAAACAATGCGCCGCACCAAAGTTTACGCGACGCGTGTCAGAAGCGCGCCGCAACTCGTTTCGCGAATTTTTCGCCAATTTGCGAATTTCTCTGGAAATTCGCGAATTTTTCGGCAAAGCGAATCTCGGGAGATTCGCCCATCACTAGCTTAGAGGACAAATCAAGATGAAATCAAAGATTTTGCTATATGTACAACTTGGTACAACTTGGTAATCCAATGTCAAAATTAGCTATTTGTTAATTCATATGCAGATAATTTTCTGCATTATTATTTCCTGATCTGATGGGAAGAAATTGATATTGTGAAGTCTGTAAAGTTCATAGCTCTATGTAAAATATGTTATCTTTGATGAACTTCACAATTTTTCCCTAAAGTATAAGGCAATTTTCAGAAATGTTAAAGGAAAACTATACCCCCCAAATAATGTATGTCTCTATAGAAAGATATTGCCTAAAACAACTTATATGTAAAACCCTGCTTCATGTAAATAAACCATTTTCATAATAATATACTTTTTTAGTAGTATGTGCCATTGGGTAATCATAAATAGAAAATAGCCATTTAAAAAAAAATAAGTATTCATTTTGGGGGTATAGTTTTCCTTTAAGTAAAGCATAAATATTGTATTAGGAAGAAAGTAAAGCTAGACAATAATGCTAAGGATGTATTTTATTTACATACTGTATAGTATATACACTGTAGAAAATACTTACAATAAGCAGTCAAAAAAATACAACTGACAATTTTTGGGTTTCCAGAAATCAACGGTAAAACACGGTAAAAGGGCACATTTAGTAAAGGTCGAAGTGAAAATTCTAATAAATTTTGAATTTTTTAAATTTGAATTTCGAAGTAATTTTGGGCTACTTTCAATTTGAAAATTCGAATTTTGCCCTTTAAAAATCCTTCGACTTTGACTATTCACTAGCTTAAAGCTGCCATTTTAGCCTATGGGGGACCTCATAGAACTAGTGATGGGCGAATTTATTCGCCAGGGGCGAATTTGCGGCGAATTCCCGCGATTTGCCACTGGCGAATAAATTCTCAAAACGCCAGGGAAAATTCGCCTGGCTAAAATTCTCTTAAAAAACGAGTCGCACGTTGTTTTTGATGCGATGCTACAAAAATGACGCGATGCATGCCGAAAATGACGCAATGCATCTAAGTTGACGCGGCGCACGTCAAAAACGTGCCGCGACTCATTTCGCCTTTTTTTTTTGCCAATTCGCAAATCTCGCTGGAAATTCGCAAATTTTTCGGTGAAGCGAAACTGGCTAGATTCGCCCATCACTACATAGAAACTGTCCTGAAATTTTTTCTAAGCTTCAAGAATTCAAAAGATTTTGCGGAGAATCATCAATCGAACGATTTGAATGATTTTTTTATTTGATCGAATATGGACCTATTAGATCGAAATAGGTCCATTTTCAATTGAAAAGCCCTTTAAAAATACTTTGAGGGTCTAATTTTGAAGTTTTTTCACTTCGAAAATTCGGCCCTTAGTAAATCTGCCCCTTAATATTCCAGCAGGTCTTGTCAGACTAAGAAACCTTTTTGGAGTCCATTAATTTCTGCTAACAGATACACTGGATGCACCAGAATCTTTTATTTTAGTCAAATTAAATCAAAATTAACCCTGACTGCACTTAGAGAAAGTGACCTTCCCCTCCAGAGAACTTTACCTTATTAAATCCATTTTCTCCAATGTGTTTTATAAAATAGGTAAGAATTTAATTAATTGTACATGCTTTTAAAAATATTCTTTTGTAAGTGAGCAAATTTGCCCAGTGTTGATAAAGGACTCAGCAGTCTAGGCCCCACAATCCCTCCTTCTCCTTCTTCTATATTTACAACACTGCCAATTGCGTAGATGCCATTTTGCACATTCATTTAATACAACTTTCCTTAAGGGAAAACTATACCATGAAAATGAAAACTTGATATATCTTACCTACCTGGTATATATATTTAAGTAAATATTGTCCTTTTACATCTCTTGCCTTGAACCACCATTTTGTGATGGTCTGTGTGCTGCTTCAGAGATCACCTGACCAGAAATATTTCAACTATAACTGTAACAGGAAGAAGTGTGGAAGCAAAAGACAGAACTCTGTCTGTTAATTGGCTCATGTGACCTAACTTTATAGTTTGTTTGGTATGTTTGTGTGCACCGTTGAATCCTAGGATCCCAGGAGGCTGTTCTTATTTTTTTAAATGGCTATTTTCTATTTATGATTACCCAATGGTATATGCAACTAAAAAAAGTGTATTATGGTTTATTTACATGAAGTAAGGTTTTACATATGAGTTGTTTTATGAAATATCTGTTTATAGAGACCTACATCATTCGGGGGGTATAGTTTTCTTTCAACAACTAAATGGCTAACCTTTTTTTATCTGTAAGTCACATAGAAATGTAAAAAGATTTGAGGGGCAACACAAGCATTTCCTGGCAGCCTCTATATAGACGTAGGAGGCAGTACACATGATTTTATGCAACGAAAAGCCTCCAAGCCAGGATTTCAAAAAGACGCAACATGTTGCTCATTGGTTGGGATCACTATTCTAAGGGTAACCAACAATTTAGCTAAATTCTGAATTAGCTGAGATACATTGAAATGCATAGGTACACTCTACACAAAGAAATGATTTCATTACCTTATACTGTAAATGAAGCGGTTGCAGCACTGCTTTTATGTAGTCAGTTGAAGCTGATTAAAAAACACATTGAAGAGAAACAGACCTAAAAGTGAACCTTGGAATTTGCTGGCTACAAATATCATCTATAATGAACAGAATCTATTAAGGCTGCTATTCTCTATTATTATATCAACTTTATGCTCAGTTAATACACAATGCCAGTGTAATTATATCTTTTATATGTTGCTGATGTATCCCACATCAAAATACCATGAACGTTTTTGATTACTCACATACTGTAATACTTTTGTCAGTGGAAATATTAACCAGCTATCCCTAAAGTATGTTTTCTGACAGTGGACAGAGACTGTTGTATGATGAAGTGGTGAATTCAAGAATATTTATGAATTATTATATGGGATCATATAATAATTCATAAATATGAATTATGGAAAGGCTGTCTCCACAGACTTCATTATAAATAAATCAATTTTTTTTTATTTCCTTTTACTCTGTAATAATAAAAATAATAAAACAGTAAGTTGCACTTGACCCAACTAAGATATAGTTAATCCTTACTGGAAGCAAACCCATTCTATTGGGGTAATTTCATGTTTACATGATTTTCTAGTAGACTTAGGGGCAAATGTATCATTATTCACGAATGTGAGGGCTTTTAGCCCTCTAATTCGGCAGAAATTTGATTCTCAATTTAGAATTCGATAAAATCGAATAGTTTTAGGCAATTTTTCGAGCACTATTTGATTTCTCGATCAATTCGTGAAATTTTTCGATTTCACAAAAAATCGTTAAATTTAGTTCGATCATATGAAAATTGAACGATCAAGGCGTTCGATCGGACGAATGCTATTCGACCAGGTAATACAAAAAAAAGCCTATGGGGGGATTCCCATAGGCTTCTATTGCAATTCAGGCAGATTCAATCTGGCAAAGTAGACAGTCAAATAAAATTTTAAAGGGGAAGTACTTCGATCATCGAATATTCAATACAATCGGATTTTGCATATTCGATGATCGAAGTGGCCAAATTTGCATATTCAAATATTCGATAAAATCGTAGGATCCAAATTCAATCAAATTTGATTGAACTTCAAATTCTTCACACCAATTTTGTAAATCTGCCACTTAATGTATGAAGATCCAAATTACAGAAATATCTGTTATCTGGAAAACCCCTGTTCACAAGCAGGTCCCATACCCATACATTAGAAACTAGTATTTAGAGGCTGGCCAAGATGTCCATGTATTAATAGAATATAGATTTGTAATTTATTATTATTACATTTGTGTAATTTTTCTGATGTGCAATATAAATCCAATGGCACATATTGTAGCATACTGCTTGTAGTGGTGCTTTAAACTCCATTACTCTCCCATTGTTCCCTGTCAATAAAAAAGGTTCTCATACCCACTACCAGCAAGAATGCCTAGTCAAGTGCTAATAGAGGGTGCTAGGTAGGGATGACGCGAACTGTTCGCCGGCGAACTTGTTCGCGCGAACATCCGCTGTTCGCGCTCGCAGAATATTCGCGAACGTCGCGCGACGTTCGCCATTTTGGGTTCGCGTATAGTTGGCGCTTTTTTTTGCCCTCTCACCCCAGACCAGCAGATACATGGCAGCCAATCAGGAAGATCTCCCTCCTGGACCACCCCCACACCCCTGCCTGGACCACTCCCCTTCCCTATAAAAACCGAAGCCCTGCAGCGTTTTTTCATTCTGTCTGTGTGTGCTTGGAAGAGCTAGTGTAGGGAGAGAGCTGTTAGTGATTTCAGGGACAGTTGAAAGTAAGTTTACTGGCTAGTAATCTACTGTTCTTCAAACAACTGCCATCTAGCTGTGTGAGCTTGTTCACATTCTGTCTAAATATCAATAATATTACCGTCTCCAGAAAAAACACCTGAGTGACTTTTTTCAAGCAGCCATAATATATTTTACGTAATCCGTATCCACCGCTGTAGTAGTGTATACGTTGACCTTGTAGGCATTATTTGCCCTGTAGGCATTTTTTGCCCAGTGTGTTCTTCAAACAACTGCCATCTAGCTGTGTGAGCTTGTTCACATTCTGTCTAAATATCAATAATATTACAGTGTCCACAACCACCACCTGAGTGACTTTTTTCCCTTTACAGCACAAAACGCAGCGCTGTGTCAACAATGGATTTTTCAGATACATTTTTGCCCTTGATCCCCCTCTGGCATGCCACTGTCCAGGTCGTTGCACCCTTTAAACAACTTTAAAATCATTTTTCTGGCCAGAAAAATGATAAATGGCATGTACCATTAACCTAATGTAAATAGATTTGGGCTGAGCAGCACAACTAGTAACTCTGATTAAAACTGCACTAAGTTTATGTAACAAAAAGCACAACGTAATATAGCTAATTTTTGGCATTTAGTGCATACTGGAGCACAGGACTTCAGGACGTTAATGTAATAATAAGACTTAAAGGAGAAGGAAAGGTTAAACTTAAGTAAGCGTCATCAAAAAGGTCTACACAAATATATAAATACTTTCTAAAGTAATGTTGATCTAAGTCCTCTGTCAAAAGGAACACAGCATTTCTTTTATATTGTGTATACATGGGCTTCTGTATCAGACTTCCTGTTTTCAGCATAAACCTACAGGGCTAGGGCTTGAGCAAGCTCAGTTTTCTACTCTCCCTCTCCCTTTTCCCCTTCCTCCTCCCCTCTCTGCTGTAATCTGAGCACAGAGCTATGAGTGAGCAGGGAGAGACTCACCAGCTAATGTGGTAGCTGCTAGCTTAAACAAACAGAGTGTGTCTAGAGCAGTTTACTCAGGTAAGTTAAAGCATTCTGCAGAACAAATATAGTCTTATAGCTTAAATATACTGGCTATAAACTGCTTTGGTAGCTTTCCTTCTCTTTTAAGTTTGTCAGCATCTAGCAACCACATGCCTCCTAGTACCCTTCCCTTAATTTTTAACTGTACACTTTTCAAAACATCCTCAGCTTTATGATTGCTACATTTCCATATCTGGTTTACCATAAGAATTCTATTTTACCTTACAAAATAGCAGCCAGATACAAAATTAACAATGGTAGAGTGCTCAGTTGAGTGAAATGCATCTTTGAACCTAAACAATGTAGAATTTATTAATGCCTATGGAACAATTAACATTTGTAGTGGACCACCGAGTAGTCACTACATTATGATGATGATGAAAAGACGGCGCTGTTCCTTATACAAGCTCTAATTTCCATTTACCTTATAGTGCCAGTTAAAATTTGGATGTAGTTAAACTAGACTAAACCAATATTCTCTATCCACTTCCTGTTTCTATTCAGTGAGTTAATTTTCTTCATTTGTCAGTTCAATACTGTTCGATTAGAAGGGACTGAGGAAAAAGTAGCAGAAATAAAGACACTTTAATCTCTTGTTAGCACTATTCATCCCTAATGTTTCTAGCACACAAAACTACAGCTGCCCTGTGGTGATTTTTATTTCTGTCTATGCCATGGAAGTGAAAGAGGCTGGCAGAAAAAATTATAGAAATGAATGGTTTAGACTCACAGGAGTCTGTAGTTATGGAGCTGCTCTATGAAAGACACCTTTCACAGATGCTTTTCTGTAGGACAATAGAAGCCTATCCAAGCTTTAATGCATTGGCAGGAGAATCTAGGTAAAGACTCCTATTGAGCTCTTCACTACATAAGCATATCTGCGAGTTCTCGTGGGGGAGAAGGATGATGGGACAGGTCTGCTTAGGATTTTCATGCTGATGCAAAATATTATTTTTTCTGCTGCATGCCCACAGATAAAGTATGTGGTGTTTCTTACGGTTCTAACTAGCTGTACCATTTCAATTATGCTTATTCTCATTTCTACCAGCTTTATTGGGGGGGCTGTTATTATTTTTATATGGACAAATGCCAGCAGCCCACTGAACCCAAAACATAAGAAAGGCAATGTTTCAGGCCACCCGGCCCTTTATCAGGCTTGACATTGCTTTTTTCTGTATGTTTTCGGCTACCACAAAAGGTATATATGCAGGGGTATAAGCTCTCTGCTTTGGCAGCTGTAGATATTTTTATAAGCATGTTTATCATAATTTTAGCTGTTTAATAATATCATAGAAATTTGAATACCATAGCTTTTTTTTTGTTTGGTTTTGCTTTTTTATCAAGGTTTTTCACTAGGCTAAATGATGTCATTTATGTTACAAAAATTATTGAAAAATCAATTTGCAAAAGGCAATATCGAAATATTCACTGCAACATGCAAGCTATCAAGTTGCATAATTCTATATTCTGATACTCATTGCTTATTTTTCCCCTCTACAAGCCAAACTATTATCTGATACCATGCAATTAAACTCTGTGACACCTGGGGTTAGGAAGGATCTCTCCCTAAATCAGACAGATTACAGTAACATTTATACAGCAGTAAAATGATGCAGGAACACCTTTAGCTCATTAGTTATGGAATGTCTGACCCAGATTTGTGCATTGATGCAAATTGATTCTGGATTTATAATTATTGTTATTCCACTCCCATTTGACCATAACTTAAAAATACTTCACATAATGCATTGACAGACCCCTGATGTACTCCACTAACAACAGTGGAGTCCAGTTATAAATAGTTCTATTTACCATCACACTTTATAGTCTCTCTTTCAGAAAGTAGTTTTATATTCAAGTACAAATATTTTAGTAATCTCTTACCTCTTCATAGAAGGCAATTCAATTTGTCTAGCAATATTATACTACACATAATAACTATGCTGGCAAAAACTCCTAGTATTATGACTTGAAATGTATTGCAGTATTATATCTGTTTTAACCCCCTCAAAAAGCTTTCCTACCACAGATGTCAAACTAACAGGCCTATAGTTTTCAAGAGAGCAGTATCCCTTGAATAAGGGAACCACATGACAACTTTCAAATTATCATTCGAGACTTTTGAATATTTAAGTGGTTTAGCAATGACAGAGCTGGCCTATTTTCATACCCTGGGAGTGAATGCCAACAGGCCCTGGACCTTCATTTTTCTTTCACATGTAACATTTTTCCATCAAATTATATTGATTATGCTACTTATTTCCTTGTTTACAAAGTCAGTATACTTACAGGTATGTGTTTTTTAAGACATTCTGTTTTTATTCTGTGTTCAAGCTTGAGAAAAGTCTATCCCAAATAATATGTTGTAGAGATTGTTTTATATGACCAAAGTTTGCATGTCTAAAATGTTATGTTCTAGTTACTCCTTCGTTAAGTTGTCTCTATAAAATACCCTCAAATTATACAGTTTTATAATCACTATTTCTTAGATGATCACCCATACTACTGCTGAAGAGGGGGCAACAAAGCTTTGACCAACCTTTGTTAAAAAGTTAAAAAACAAAATGCCAGGAACAAAGAATAAAACATAAAATGTATTTCTAGTGTAAATAAAATTATACACAAATAAATACTAGAGAAAAATGCACACCACTAAGGTTTCTGCCAAAAGATATGTACTATGCAGTTTATCAGATCCTTACAAAAACCGACAGCTGTACTGGATTGCAAGGATAGCAAAAAAGGAAAAAAGTGGAGGAAACAAATGAAAAAAGCACAATTAACTGTCAGCTACGGATCACAGATCTGGTACTGTTTTCCATTATACTAAGTAACTCTCATTATCTGGGGATCGACAAGACACTTCACCCTCTTCTACAGTTGGCCTTTGTATTTATTCTGTCGGAGTCCATTAATACTTAACTTAATGGGAAATAGCTTTGGAAGTGCCAAAGACATAGATAAACTACAGAGAGGCATCCAAAGTGCTGTCACAATTTGCACATCAGGCTAGGTATTATCAAAAGGTCTGAGCTCACAGTAAAATACCTTGCCTTCTTCCTAATGCAAATATGGAATGTCAGTGTTGGCAGGTGGAAAGGTGTCACCATGCCAGTCATTTTATCAAAGTTACATCTTGGCTGTAAAGTAGTGCCTATATCATAGATCTACAACTTGATCTATTTAATTGTGCTATTGCAACCATCTACTTTCTGAGCATAGGAAATGATTGCACAATGGATTAAAATACAATTTACAATTTTTATGTCATCAACTAAACAAACTTTTGAATCAACTAAACTGCCACTAAACCATGTTACATCATATATTGTACTTATTACATTCTGTGATGTGAATATGCTATTTTGGAACATGGTTGTAATAGGTTTATGGATTTATAGTTTTCTTGTGTGACATATTTCAGGGTAAGAAATGTCCTCCTGAGTCCCTTATTTAGTGATGTCCTCTTGAGTCTAGGTAAGGGTATTGTCATTCACAGGATGTCAGAACTAATCTAGGGTTGAACAAATGAATTGTTGCCTTTGTTTAGTACTTATATCCTAGACCAGCAAATGGCAACCTGCAACTTTTCATATGTTAAAATACAACTCTCAATATCACTGGAAGACAACAACTGCTACAGAGACCCTGGAATATAGAATTTTGGAGAGTACAATGCAAAGTTGATGAGCACTATCTTAGGTCATCAGTTTTTGGTAAGTTTACGTTGCATAGATAATTAGTGTTCCAGGGAAATCTAATATCAAGCCATTCATAAAACCAACTACAGGCTAAAAAGAACAGAGTGTAAAGTTAGAACATTTCTAAGCATGCATTTTTCCTGTTCCATTTAATTAGTTAGTTTAATAATATTGCCTTTCCATAAAAGAAAACCATTCTGGTTTACCATCCTCTACTTAGCATTCTGGTTTAGAACTGTCGGAAGGCTTCTGTCTCTTTTATTATTTTGTATTTTGTGATCAATGGCTAAGGACAAAAAAATTATCAATACACAGAAAAATTAAAAAGGGATTTTATTAAATTCTACATGTTTTGTGGCCCATAAAAGGGAAGATACACACATTTAATCAATTTTTATGAATCTCTCCCAAAAATAAACCAACAAACAATGACCATGAAACATGTCCAATTTAGCTATTCATTTTCAGAAGGAGACAGAAATATTGTTTTTTTTTCTGGAGTGGATAAACAATTCTGATATTGTGGTTGAGTTGACCTTTTAATATTAAATGTGTAGGATACAGACCCTAAAGTCTGTAGCTGGAAAGGAAGATAAAGCAGATCAATCTTAATCCTTTAAATAAGCACTATTCTTACAGACAAAGCTATTACATTACTACAGCTCTGAGGTGTTAAAGTCGATTGACGGCACATTTATCACAGATACACCTGAGATCACAACAGGATCAAGCGTGCTATCATTAGCTTGCAGAGAGAGGGACGTGGTGGAACAGGCCTGGATTCTAAAATATTTATTTATTACTCTTGACCATTATTCCTGTAAGGAAAAGAGATTGATGTACTGTATGTACAATAGAGTCTGTTTTAGACTGTCTATTGTTTTTGGATGCATAGCTTAGCTTGGGAAGGACTGAGTCACAAATACATACATTTCTGTAGCCTGTATTTAATCACAGGAAGCAATAGAATTTTTTTTAATTTAATATTTAAAATTCACGTGAATAATTCGAAGTTCGATCGAATTCGATCAAATTCCGATCGTACGATTTTATGGGACATTCGAATATGCAAATTTGGCCACTTCGATCATTGAATACACAAAATTCGAGCGTATCGAATAGATCAAATAATCGGATATTTGATCATTCAACCATTCGATGATCAAAGTACTTTAACTTTAAAATTTTATTCGACTGCCTACTTTGCTCAAATACCATTCGTATGATCAAACGCCTTGATCGTTCGAATCATAAAAATTTTTCGAGCAATCGAAGGAAATTTTACGATTTGTTCGTGAAATCGAACAATCGATATTCGATAGTATAATTTTATCGAGAAATCGAATTTCAGCCTAAAAGCCCTCATATTAGTAAATAATACTACATTTGCCCCATAGTCTATAACATAAATACATTATCTGGAACTCCATTATTCAGAAAGCTCCAAATTATGGGAAGGCCATCTCCTATAGACTCCATTTTAATCACATAATTTTAATTTGAAAAAAGATTGTATTATTCTCTGTAACAATAAAAAAGTACCACATTGAACTTAATCTTAAATACAATATAATTAATCCTTATTGGAGGAAAACTATCTGGAAGATTATTTATGGAATGTCAAAAATTCAATTGCAATGGAATGATCAGAAAATGTGTTTCCTATTCGAATCTAATACAAATAAAACTCAAATTTTCTTAAAAAAACTTGGATATCAGGAAGGCTATTAACATAGGCAAATGGGTTAATGGACCTCTGCCATTGACTTGATAATGAATTTAGCAGGCTTTATGTGGAGGTTATTTGAATTAGAACTGTTTTCATGGTTGAGGTGTGAAAAATCGTATTACAATTGGAGGATTAGAATTTGAATGTGTGAATTTTGACACCAAAATATTTGAATTTACTATTCGACCCTAAATAAATCTGTCTGTTAATGTTGAAATATTTTATAGTAGACAAAGTATGTTGATCCAAATTAAGGGAAGATCGATTTTCCGAAAACATTCAGCATATCAGGTCACATACCTGTACTATTTTCCCAGACCCACTCTACATTCCAACTAATTGGTTCTGTTTACTACATTAAGGGATCTCATCTCATCCTATATGGATTTGTATATGGAATGCTTGAGAATCTAGTGGTAAACTGACAGGGAACAATTATATTATGTCATCTATTATATGCTTTTAATGTGGAATCAAATTACAGGATTTCGTCCAAGAAAACATGGCTCTTTGATGCATTGTTCAAACATCATTAATGAAATCCAGCTAATTCTGGATATTAGTAGCTGCTTCTAAAATTGCACAAGTGCAGGTGCAGCTAGCAACCAATCAAATCTTTGCTTTCATTTATTAACTTTACTATTGGCAACTGCAGTTCAGTATTTTATGAATGTGACCCTATTTATCCAGATTTTACACAACGTGCTTATGCATATTAACCTTGCAAATACATCTTTGGATTACAGAAGAACATTTTCTTGTTTAATTCAATTTATAAAAGCATAATTTCTTGAGGGACCCTATTGCTTTATAACATTCACATAGGGTGGCTAGTTTTTGTTTGCTAGGATGATTTATTTCTGACATCTCCGTAAGACATTAATGAGACTAGCAGAGCTTAATATCCAGCCGTCTAGTCATGGTGCCCCTTAACATTTTTGGCTACACTGGGGGTTTAGATTAGTGGTGCTATGGAAACAGTCAGAAATATATTTATAGTTTAAATTTAATTTTTTGTGTAATTGGGAAACACAATAAGATCTATGTTACTTCCTCTACTAATTCATTTTATTTGTACTGTTTTGTGACTATTTAACTAAGCACTCCTATGTAAAGTACAGTATGTTATAATGGCATGTTATTTTTATATAAAACTTCCAAAGCTTTATACGCTTTAGTAAACTCTTTTCTGCCAGCTATGTCAGCACCTTGGTAAAATACAATGAATGTCACAGCAAATTATTTTTTGTTACAAATATCAAATGTAATAGATTTACAAAACTGCAATGCTCTAAACTGCCTTTTTCCGAATCAGCTAAAACATTGCCAGTTAAAAATAGCATAGGTGTCTGTACACTGTATTGCCATTTTACTGTAAATCAGTTCTAAGTATGTCTCAGTTAAGAAGTTATTCATAGTGATGGGCGAATCTCCCGCGATTCGCTTCGCCTAAAGATTCACAAATTTCTCTAGAAATTCGCGAATCGGCGAAAAATTCGCGAAACGAGTCGCGGGACGTTTTTGATGCGCGTCACGTCATTTCCGGCGCGTCGCGTCGTTTTCGGCACACGTCGCGTCAAAAACGACGCGCGACTCTTTTTTTGGCGAAATTTCGCTGGTGATTCGAATTTATTCGCCGGCGGCGAATCGCGGGAATTCGCCGCGAATTCGGCCCTGGCGAATAAATTCGCCCATCACTAGTTATTCATAATATAATATATAGCAGCTGCATGTGCATTATTACCCCTGTGCTCATGCAGTATTCTTGATAATAGAAGTGACTGCTGATTTTGCTGCAGAGAGCTGGGTTGTGTCAGACAGACTGTATCATAATTACTGTTCAATGTTCTCCAGAGGCTCTGGTCACTAAGCTGTTAGGTATGATAGTAGGGGTTGACTCTACAAAATAATCAACATTAGTCATCCCTACTGCTACCTAATATATCCTGCATTATGAGAGATGTAAGGGCTTGTTTACTTACAAAAGTGCAGCGTGCAAAGTGTAATTCTGTTTGCGAAAGTACAATCCCCATGTTTTTTTACCCATAATGCAGTTTTGCCCCTACACCTCCCACATAACTGCAACCTTGCACAGAGTTGTGCCCTGCAGCAAATGATCGTGTTTAACACTTTAAGTGCTGTGATCATAAAATGTATTAATTTCATTCTCATGTTGGGCCTCCTGTCTTTCCAGATTATATGCCTGCCTCCTGCAACAAGTAAGCATCACAAGAACCAATATTCACATGCTTTTTACACCAACATATTTTTACTAGTGAAGGGCAAATCTGTCCCATTTTGCTTCGCCGAAAAATTAACAGAACAGTGAAAAAATTCACGAAACGGCGCAAAATATTTGAGATGTATTAAATTCAATTGGTATCAAAATAATTTTGATGCACAATAGCTTTTATGCACTTAATTTTTGCAGCCAATTTTTTCAGGCAGTGAAATGTGGAAATTCACCACAAATCCATGCCTGGCGAATTTATTCATCCATGACTAATATTTACTTAAACACACGGTTAAAAATACTATTTTTGAGGATGGAGTTGTACACTCACTGCACATGAGTAAACACAAACACACTTACCTTCACACAACACAATTCACCATCTGTATGGATAGATATGCACACTTTTTTTTAACAGTTGTAAGAATAAAATATGTCAGTCAGTTGCACTGATGTTACCAATGATTGTGCTTTGCATTTACTTTTGAATCTTATTTTAGTGATTCAATTGCATTTTATTTTAGTCATCATTTTAACCATTTTCAGATTGGTTTAGCTGTTGATTGCTTGTGTGTATTGTAAAACTTTAATTGCCCAGCAAAACTATTTGAAATTGTAATTTTGATCATTGATCTATTGGTTTCATTGAATTCATTCATTTTATTGCATACCACCTTGTTTTGCATATGAAAGTTGTGTGTGCAATATTTAAATTTTTTGGCCTCTACAGACAACATAGTTATGTAATCCTATACATATTAGCCATCAATCTAATATGAAGACCCCTGTCATTTATATTTAGAATGTTCTATCTTTGTGTGTAAAGATATGTAGGCATATAATGCTGGAGAATGGAAGCAATTTTCAGAAATATCTTAAAACCATGAAATAAGCATAGCTGTGCAAATTAATACTTTGGCAAAGAAATAAATTTTTATCTCTTTTGGGGTTATCAGAATATGTACTTTCCAAAAAGTTTTTTGTTAATGTCAGAGGTCTTACAACACATTAAACACATTAAAGTGCTTATTTTGCTGCAGCAAACCCTATAAGACTTTGTTTGTTTGTTTCTTTATTTATCCCCACATAAGAATGCAGTACATTTGTTGACTTTGTGGAAGTTGACGAGATTGAGGGGGTTATTTATCAAGCTCTGAGTATACGAAATTCGAATAATCCATAGTTTTGTACAAAAATTTTTTTTCCGGAATTTATTTAAATCGGATGGTTTGAAAAACCTGAATAATAAAACCAGCATCTCACAGCTCTCGGGTCATGTATATGTCAATGGGGAAGGTCCCAGTGTCTGCGCTGCTGTCTGTACCATTATCCATTGATTTTTGGAATTTTGGTCCAAAATGTCCAAAAACTCGAAAAACCTTGTGGTTTTTGTGGAAAAGTACAAAAAATTCAGACTATTCGGGTAAAGGTCCAAAGTTTTAGGATTTTTGTCTGAACCTTTTTTTTAAATGATAAATAAGGTTAATTCGGAAATTAGGGATTGTATCTTAGAAATATTGAGATAAATTGACACTTGATAAATAACCCCCGGAGACTGACATGCATAGTTTTTATTTAAGGGGAAGTTGTACTCACCACTAATGTTTACTACATTAAGCACAAGTAAAATGAGGCCATGATCACAAAATTCTGCACTCAACTCATTATCACTTTATTAAGTACATTGAGAAAGTTTGTGCCTCAAGCTATTAAAGAATGCCTTCCCCTTTAAACTCTTTAAACCATGAAAGAAGCAATAAGTTGCAGGAAAAACATAGTCCCTGTTTAAAATGTATAATGAAGCAACAGAATTCTTAATGAATCAGATTAAAATTGAGTGTAGGACTGTCCTGACCAGGGATGACTTTGACGCAGCTGGCCCACTTGCAATATTTTTAGCTTAAGGTACAACATGTCTCAATGCCATAATATACGGTATTGATAATAATGGAAGAGACCTTTTGAATTTGTTTTTATTTTGAGGTTTCTATATTCCAGATACTTTGGTAACCCTATGTATACTGGGCATTAGACACCTCAAAATAACCCTAGCATTGATATTTACAATATTTTTTTGGGGGGGTAACTAATGACATATGAGACAAAAGATGTAGAATGCAAAATATGGAGGCCATATTAAAAAACTTAATCAAAACCATTAATTTAAGCACAGTTTTTTGGTTTGGTGATTTCGGGTAGAAACACATATTTGCCAAGTTTGGATAAGTTCTTCCCAAACATATATCTTAGAAGAAATTTTAAAGGATTGCCTTACAATCTAAAAAATGCAGAGGAGTTGTGCTAGAGTACTACTAGGTTGATCTATATAAGTCACAAAACAGCATATATATTTACATAGTTGTTATTGGTGTGCTTGGTTAGCTTTTATATTTTTGTGTACAAATTATATTTCAGATATATGTCTCTGTATTAATAAAGCATACATTTTTCCTGTATTAAGAAGGTTGTTGCATAAAATTACATACAAAGTCAGGCAGGCAAAAGTTAGGATGTCCTGAAAAACTAGGAAATTAAAATTCCCCCTAGGCAATGCCCCATAAGAGAGCATAGAATGTTAGACTGGCACTGAGTAAAAATGAAGTGCGAAATTCTGCAAGTAATTAAATGTTTAAAGAATGAATGCATTCAAAGATGTTTTGAAGCCAATGGACAGATATGGAGTCACAAAACTTACAGTTACATTGAAGTCATAATGTTTTAATCCTCCACTAAAGTTTGATTTAAATATTTTACTGAATTATATTATATATTATATATAATTATATTATAATTTCACTTCTGAAAAATTTGGATTATGGATCACAAGTTCTAATTTACTATGTTGGCTGCCTTTCTAAAGCTGACACCCCATGGGCAGGTTTATGTGCAATGTATCCCATATGACTGTATAATTAACTTACTTTCCCACATGCAGCTGGAGATCATTTGCAGACAAGATTCTCAGACTCCAATTGGATCAGATGTTGAACTTTCATCAATAACAAATTTACATTGGAAGCGCTGTTTTTTTAAGATGTCAGCAGAGTTTGTTTGTTTATACAAGCAACATGGTTAGAATAATCAATTATTTTGGCAAGCAACCGGTTGCAATAAAACTGATTGGATGTGACAACCCAGCAGGTTTCAACTTGCCTGTCACAAGCTTCTCCTTTCCCCAGTCCTGAAATAACCAAGAGTTTTCTGTTAAGGGTAACTATCCAACTAAAGATGTTCATCTTACATACTTGTATGTGTATTACCTTATTTTAGAGCTAAAACATCTATCTTTTTATCTGTAAGTGTATTGTACATTTAGTGGCAGATTTATTAAGGTTTGCGTTGTGTTTTCCATGGAATTTTGAGTCAAAAACTTATTTGAGATGTTAATAGCCTTCATGATGTTTTAGTTTTTATGGCGGGTTTCAATAGAAAACCCCATCAAATTCATGCGATTCAAGTTTTTTCTTAAATAAGAAACCATTCCAGTTGCTAGTTCATTTGAAGTTTAAAAATGCACACATAGCTCTAAACTTTGATCTATGATAAATAACCATAAATAACCCCCTAAACATCAAAAAATATTCACAATACTAAATATAAATTCATTCCAAAGACCACATTGGAAAAAAACAATATTTAATTTTAATGTGATCTAACAGGACAGAATTATTTGAGCTTCAAAATACACCTCCACAACATTTTCCATTTTGCTGCCATAATATATGTAGCTCTATCACTATAAACAATCACCTACTAATGTCTTTTCTCACTTAACGGGTGGTTTTCTGATGTTCTGTGCGTGCCTCAGTCTCATCTCCTTAACTGGTAGCATTTACTGTGACCTGAATATGCTGATGCTGAAGGCACTGTTCCACTTATGCCATCAATGTAACATTCATTTAGCTTTATATAGCATATAATAGAATATATTTCCCACCAATCTTACGCATGCCTGCTTAAGGTGTCCATCATTTGCCCTCTTCTGTTAGCATCTAGTTTCCACTGTACAAGTCTCTCTCCTTATTGTCACTTGAGTGCCATATTTCTGCGTCTAAATAATTTGTGGCAGTTGAGTAGCAACAATCCTGTATTATGATGCATGCTGGCACAATATAAAATAATTGGATAAAAGACAGGTGAAGAACTGGCTTATTATTAGTGCAATTCTGCTTCTTATATACTTGTTTATGCAAGAGGTGAGAGCAGCCTACGGCATCAGGAGAAGAGATTGTCTTTCTCATGTGAGAGGAACTTTATGGAGCAGCACTGCTGAATGAATATGTTTGGGTGCAAGGCTTTCCACTTCTTGATTTTATTTTTTTATTATAATATCCTCTTAAGGGCAAATAGTTCTAAAGATAAATCAGCTGTTGATTTGCTATAATCATGTAACATTACAGTGCCTTGTAACAGATATGTTACAGGGTCAAAAATAAAACAATTTGGCAATTCAGCATAAAATTATTGTTTTAATATTGGTTATCTGTATGTGCACAATAACAAATCCTACATTAAGTAAAAATTAGGCATTTTTCTTGAAATGAGAAAATAGAGAAGTCATTGTATACATCATATACTGAACCTGATGTATGTGTCCTTCATTACCCCCACACATTTCTATAGTTCTTACTATCATTGCCAGTCAAGCTGGACTTACTTCCATGTGTTATAATCTAATTAAGAATGTCACACATTCTGTTTAAGGTCTGCCTTGAAGATACTACCCGTACTAAAGTGAAATCTTAGCGTTTAGAATTTTTCTCAAACAGTTATAAATGTGACCAGATAAATGCCTTTATACTGGTGTATTTATTTGATTTGGCATCTGTAGATGTCATTTAACATAATGGGAAAATATTCTTTTTACAAAATGCATCAGTAAATAGCACTCAATCAGAATCCTGCATTGAAATCCATTTTTCAAAAGAGCAAGCATATTTCCTTATATTAACATTTGAAATCTGACATGGTGTTTGACATATTTTTCACTCTTTACTTTAAAAATGCTCAGTTATGAGATCAACAACTTAATAGTAAAAATCCAAGTCCAGCTAACTAAAGTAGTGTTACATTGAGTAGGAGAAACAATAGCCTGTCTTAAAGGAGTGCCATTGTAAAGCGCTAGAAACTATGACCCGATACAGAGAAAAGTGTATGGCAGCATAGGTGGACAGTGGGGTGATTAGCTCCCATCTGTTCCCAACATAGACAGATAGAATTTACTTAATGGGAATTGGGTAAAAGAAGGGGGGGCATACTAAGATCTAACTTGGTCTGATTCAAAGACTACTGAAAATAGCTATTTGTTCAATTAATTGTTTGAGTATATAGCATAAACATTTTAATTGTCAGTACTGATTTATTTATACTTTGTTTACCATCTGAACTAGTTTGCATGAGGGGGAGGATGTGTGTCCTTGATGGTCAGGAGTCACACACCTCAGTGCCTTATTTATGTAATTTATTGAATCAATAAAATGTATAGATTCAAGAATAAACTTTTAAATGGTTTAAATGCAATGTACAAAATGTACTTTAGTAATAAAAAAACTATACCATAAAAATCATGACAGAATCCCTTTAAGGTAAAATCCCAGCTTTATAGAATAGTTTGCTACATTTGGGATCAGATTTTGCT